>JAAGEH010000032.1:15048117-15127261 GCA_011751065.1 Lasiurus cinereus
TGTATATTTACCAGATCAGAAAAAAATATAAAAATATAAACTCTGAAATACTAGGCAAAGTTTCTAAATATAATATGTTCTTTTGAATCATTTCAAATATTTTAAGAGTCAGAAATATCTACTTATTTGTAATAAAACAAAGAATTATGGCTTCTATGATTCATTAACAATGTTATATTAAATTCACTGTGACCAACATTTTCAAAGGCCTGCTGTTTTGTTTATGCATCCAAATATTTAGAATTATCCAGGTGTCTGAGTTTTCTACTTTTCACCAAAGTGTTTTGGCATGGCATATATATAGCCTGTAAATTGAGAATTTTTTTCTTTATTATTATCTTTGGAATCCACATCATTACATATATAGTTTTACAGGTACCAACCAGACATTCTAAAAACAAAGGGTAGGTAATAGGGTAGCTAAAGGAAAACTACCCTGATTTTGTCCCTGTTGCATCAGATTATTCATTTCACATGATATTTTCATAGCCCACAGTGAAATTGCAGGTTTAGATAAATAAGACAAAGACCAATTCATGCCAAGAATCCTACCCTTGGTTTCTATAGAACTTGTACTTACTTGCACAATCCTCTTGTGAAATGTGGTTGTTAATACTAATGTCATCCACTGCAATCCCACCAAGATTTCCTTTGCCAATTTCACCCTCAAAAATTACCTAATGAAACAAGAAATTTCCACAGTACTTAAATATTCAGTCTTAAACAGCAGTGTTTACAAATGCTTGTTTAGCTTAAGTTATAGCACATAAATAAAATTCATGAGATTTCCTATAAGCACATGCTTTGCTCTTCAATCCATATTACCTGATGGCATTAAACTCCTCACACTCTTTTTACAATACAAAACTAAAAACTGAAAAAGCTAGGAAATAAAAGGAATGTTCATTGTTACAAGCCCCATTATAAAGTAACATTTTCTTGTTTCTTTATCAGATTATTGATTCTATTCTTATAATGTAGGAGACTGAAGTATGCTGCTGAGATTATCATTATTGCAGCAATATCTCAAGTTCAGGGAACCTTTGAAATAATTTTGAGAATGATTCCCACATCTCATTTATAACCTTCAAAATAGTAACCTCATATACCTGAAGCAGCTGCCCTCCCCACCAGGGTAAAGGAGTTTACCTGGTAAAGTTTCAGAGACTTGTGGAGCAGAACACGTCCTTCCTTCCAGTGGTCTCCTTGGTGTCCAATGGCCATCCAGACCAGCTGGTCATATTCTTCCGGTTTCTGGTAGCGCAGCTTGACCCTTAGTGTGCCCACATGGGAACCAGACATGTGATACCAGAAGGTCATACAATGGGCAGAGTTCTGGGAATAAACCACAGGGCTCACCAGACGAGCCACTTTGCCTTTCTGATTTTCGTCAGCTTGAGAGTACATGAAGTTGCCATCTCCTGCTATGACAGAAAACTGTGTTAGGGAGAGTGCCCAAATTTATTATTCCTTTGTCTCTTTTTTTCAACTTCCACCACTCACACCCTTCTCTCCTGAGCTGAGCACCAAGAATCCAAACCTGCTTTGCAGTGGAAAGAGAATGGAGTGCAGTTGTTGGGGACTCACGGTTCAGCTCTGAGCTGCTATAAATGGGCATATGATTGGGGAAAGGCTGCAAAGCAGCGGTTAGATGCTGCTCATTAGGGATGCATTAGCATAGGGACACAGGCTGTGATTCAGGGCACCTCTGCACCATTGCAAGCAGACTGAAAGCACAGGACAGATGTATTTTCGTGCAACTTTAAGATTGCTTCAACAGCAGAAGCCAGTTTGGTTCAGTGGATGGAGCATTGGCCTAATGGACTGAGGGATCCCAGGTTCGATTCCGGTTGGGAGCATGTGCCTTGGCTGAGGGCACATCCCCAGTGGGGGGGCATGCAGGAGGCAGCTGATCAATGTCTCTCTCTCTCTTATTGATGTTTCTGGCTCTCTGTCTCTCTCCCATCCTCTCTGTAAAAAATCAATAAAATATATTAAAAAAAAGATTACTTCAGCAGCACCTGTGTGAACACAAACATTAAATGGAATAATTTAGATGTATTCTTATTTATCACTAGAGGCCCAGTGAACAAAATTTGTACATGGGTAGGATTCCTAGCTGCTGCTGGCTGTGAGCTTCGAGCTGGGGCCTCCCTTTCCCCAGATGCTTGCTGCCACTGCCAGTAGGGGCAGGGCCAACCAGGGGGAGGGGCCATGTGCAGTTAGCCAGCTGGCCCCACCATCTGGTTGAACTCCCAGTGGAACTCTCAGTTGAACTCCAGATTGAGGGGGCAATTTGCATATTAGGCTTTTATTATATAGGACTCAAGCAGCAGGACTTCTGGTTTATGATACTTTGGTCATTATAACTGCTTGATAAGAAAACTGCATTTTTTCCAAATAATCTAGTGACTTTCCCCCCAAATTCAGATTATTTTTCCCTAGTTTATTTCAATGGCTTATAAATTCCTAAAATAAACCCAAGAACTTGGGTCTCAACTATGATCCAGGCTCCTGTATGATGAAAACTTTTGGTTCAAGGAAAGGAAAGGTTGCGTTATCGAGGCTTTATTAGAATGTGACATTTTGGCAACATAGACACTTGCAGAGCTGTGAGGACTTACCCTAGGCTTTGCTTTTAATTACCCTCAGTGGGAACATTTCCTTTTGCCACCATCTGGTCTAAACACACAAGTCATGTTTCACTGTTTGCTCTGCAAATAGAAATCGCCTCCTTTATGACTCACCTGATGTATGTGTGAATCTGATGCTCAGGTTTCATTGGGCAGCAGGATGTTTTGTTTGCTGTCCCAGAGGTTTGTGCATTTGTGAGGTAATTTTCACTGTGTACATAGATTCTTACATCTGCTTGCCTGTGTCAACAGTGTCCGGGGAAGTGAGTAAGGGTAGCTTTCCTCCTTCACTTGGGGGCTTATCTAAGATAGCACTGAAAAGAGCATGTTAATGAAACCCATGTGTGGAATAATGAAAGGAGGAAGCAGATAAAAACCACAGCTCCAGGATTATGTTTATGCTCTCAGTGATTGGGAGGGTCCCCTGTGACCAGCTGACTAAGTCCCTCCTGGGGTTTCTCTTATTTGACTGAATTACCAAGTGGCAGTGCCTGTCTTGGAGACAGTACCATTTCCCTGAGAGGAATAGTGGATCAATCCACCAAGGTGGACAGCAAACAGGTAGACAACACACCCATCTTGCCTCACCAACCCCGTTTCCCTCTCAGTCTTATGGAAAAAACCCTGAAGTTGGAAATCTGCAAAGAGGAGAGACATTTATTGATTCCATGAAATTGATCTGGGCAAATCCTAGAATAGGCAGAAAACAGAAGGAGAAAGTCTGTCAGGGGTAGAAGGAGGAAGGCTGAGCAATCTGCCTTGGTCTTAGCCTGGCTGCCAACATAGACTTTGAAAATGCCTCCCTGGCCCCTTACGGCCTTCAGCCCAGCCCCATATCTAACTGCTTCACATGAGAATCTGTCCGAAGCACACTACTGGCAATCCACTGAAACAGACCCCACCTCTCCATATCTCTGTACATGTCATTCCTTATTCAAGCGGAGCTTACATTGTCTGTGGGGCAGGCCTGTTTTCTCTGACCCCTCCTGTCTCATCTTTCACCATTGTGATCTCCTTTGGCAATAGGGCACCCTCATTCCTCTGCTCTGTGATTGTTTCTACCCCTAGCCAGACTATGAGCTCTTTAAGGGCAGGGCTACTCTCCCTTAGATGTGTATCTCAAATGGTCAACACAGCATTTGCCATCTAACAACAGGTCTGTTCAAATTCCATGTGTTCCTGATGCTGGGTTTTAGGAATTCTCTCTGAGGAGGTGTATAGCCTCATTCTTAGAGGTCAGATGCAGAAAAATGAATGGAATTCCTTTAACTAAATTCAAAACCGAGCAGTAGGAGGAGATTGTACTTAGATAGTGTTGATTTAGAAACAATCTCCATGTCTGCTTTGCAAAGTTCTCCATCCTGTGTCATGACAGCCTGTGTGCATGTGTGCTGTGTAGGGCTCTTTCATCTACATTTTCTCATATGAACAAGCTCCTGCCTTTCAGATGTTAGGCTCACTCATCACTCTCTGCAAATGATTGTTTCTAGTGTTGCAGAGGCTAGACAAGACAGGCATGGCACCACAACCAAGTAAATCTGGGTGTCTGAGAGAACAAAAAACACAGATTCTTCTGAAGAAACCATACTTCTCCGTTGTTAATCTAAGACAAGCCCTCCTGTTCTGATGTTCAAGACATAAAATACTGATATTTGTCCATTCAGGGGTTTTATCACAGTTCTAGGTCAGAACTCTGCCATCATTTTCTCAATTAGTGCTTTACTTCTGCAAGCCTTTTAGCTTTTGTCTCTAGCTAATATTGTTTTTAACCTTTGAATGTCAGATACTACTGAGCCATTTTACTCTACTTTGCATCAATTTTCCCACCATTACTGCCCTCATTCCAGCTAATTGCATTTGGTTAATTTGATACCATTTATATGTACAGTGAAAGTATTTTAAGTTTTCTAAAACGGCTTGTCTTAAGATTCAGTTGAAAGTATTTCAGAATTGAAGGAGTCCAATTTTATCCAATTTCCTTGTCATTCTCATTAGGCAAAGAGCTAGCTGTGGTGGAAGGAGGCCTATTAAACCTACTTAATCATTACATTCATTGGAGGCGGGGAGGGGTGAGGGAGAGTGAACAACAAAATGGGAAAGGCATGAAGTACCCTCTGCCCATCCATCAGCTCACTGACCTACAAGGCCAAATCATCAGCTTGGGGGAAACTTTGCTTAATGAGATTTCTCAGCAATAGCAAATGCCCTTCTGGAGAATCTTTGGGAAGCCACTAGTATTTGAGTAAACGGGCCTATACGCATTGGAGTGAGGTATATGTTGATGGGTTGGGTATTACTAGTGAGTGTGTGTATGTGTGTTTTTTGTAGGGCACTGCTGGCTCTTTATACCATACCTCAAGGTGGTTGATGAAATTACTACAAAGAAAATAGGTGGTGGTAGATGGAAAAGCTCACTGGGGTTGCTGTCAGTCCCCTTCCTCCTCCAACCAATTAATATTAGGAGGAAAGTAAGACAGGAGGTGGGGTGGCTTGTGACCAGGGATTTGATGTGGTTTCTACCTCCTCAGATTTAAAATCTTCCCCAAAAGAATAAGAACCGCCGAGACCGGTTTGGCTCAGTGGATAGAGCGTCTGCTTGCAGACTGAAAGGTCGCAGGTTCGATTCCGTTTGGGAGCATGAACCTTGCTTGCGGGCACATCTCCACTATGGGGCGTGCAGGAGGCAGCCGATCGATGTCTCTCTCTCATCAATGTTTCTGACATTCTCTCTCTCTCCCTTCCTCTCTGTAAAAAATCAATAAAATATATTAAAAAAAAAAAGAATAAGAACCCCACCCCACTTAGATCCACTTCCATTTCAAGGGTCCAGAGAGAGCAAGCATAAAGCTCACTTATTGTTTATTCAGCTGTGTAAATACTCGAGAGGGCAAATATATATCTGCACTTGTTTCAAAATAGTCCAGAGTCAGGGATAATAGAGATAAAGTAAGATTCCTATGATTTGATAATTTTTGATTTTTGAAGTTGGATTGTGTACATTTAGAGTTTGTGTTACTATTTCTTTTATACCTTTTAAATATGTTGAAATTTTCCATTATAAAAGCCCCTCTCCCCGAAAAAAAAGTATTAAAAAGGTACTAATTCACACGATTTTGCCCAGTTTGTTATTTTTCAGGAGGTCAATCAGTTGCCAAATTGAATCAGCATTTTCTGCTACTAGTTGTATCTCTGTTTGGGAAAGAGATCTTGTTAATTCCAGAAAACAAAAGCATAAGTGAATGCTCTGCAGTATTTCCTGTTCCCCAAGATTAACAGACCCTAAAACTCTCCAGAGTAACCCTTAATTCAAAGAAATGAGGCCACAATAAACTCTCCAATACCTGTGTGATCCTGGATCGGTCCCGTTTTGCTGGTCAGCACACTCCATTTGAGTTGCACGTGATTGTCATGTTCCCAGTGACAGAATGTCTTATGAGAACCCCAGCCAAATTCACAGTTAAAACCATATGTTGGAAACTCTTCAGCGGGTGGAAAGGAAAAATAGAGACAAGCAGAGAAAGACAGATATAATTATTTAGATCAGAAAGGCCCTTCATTTGTTCATGGAAAGCATAATTTATACAACTTAACATCTGTTTGAAAACTCTGAGAAAGCCACAAAATCTAAAATTACCAGGAAACTCAAAAAATGCACAGAGATGTCAAAACATTTGCAAAATAACATTTAGTAACTTTTTAAATCCAGCTTTATAAAAAAATGATGGGTTGTCTGTCAAGTTGGTTTTATATAAAATTTCTAGGAAGGTTACTTTCCAAAGCATGTATGTTATATCTGTAGGTAGCATTCTTCTTATTTCAGCAATATTTAATATAACAGTTTCTTTGTTTTTGAAGATGGAGTATATAAACTGATACTCATTAATTAAAAGAATATTAGAAATTGGTCCAGGAACCTCAAGTCTAAAAATGTGGCACATGAATGTCTCATCCTAGAGGCTATTTGTATTCTCCCCACAGCAGCTAATGCTTCCAGCCTTTAGTGTCAAATCTCTGAAGCAGATTTTAAGATTTTTTTTCTTATTCTGTGCTTTATATTAGGTCAATTAATTTTAAGTGTAGTTTCTGCTTTTTCAGTGAATTTTAAAATTTGCATATAAATTGTTCATCCACTTAAAAACCTCAATGCAAGCTCATGTAAAACCAAAACACATTTAAATAACTATTTTTTTATTTCTTATTTTCTTTAATCCTCACCTGAGAATATGCTTTTATTTTTTATTAATATTAGAAATATAGGGAGAGAAAAAGATCTATCAGTTGCTTTCTTTACCTGTCCCAAGCTGCCCCTATTAGGGATTGACCCTACAACTTGGGCAAGTGCCCTGACTGGGGAATTGAACCCGCAACCTTTTTGGTGTACGGGATGACACTCTAACCAACTGAACCACATTTGCCAGGAAATTTTCTTATATTTTGAATGTTCCAAACACTTCATTTGGGATCTGAAATTAAAGTATGGGTGGATTCTCGGGAATTATTTCTCTTGTGTGTTCTACAAGGTGCTCAAGGTACTGTAGTGTTTTCTTAAACCTTTTTTTATTTTTAACTCCACCCTCCTTTTGAAAGTAACTTGAGTTTTAAGCATGGAAAATAATGAAATCATTGCTGCTTAGAATTATTTTGGTAAAATGAATTCTAAAGATGAGATCCTCAGGCTTCTGTCAACTCCAGGCCTCCCTGTTAAAATGAAAAAAAAAAAAAACACAAAAAAACAAAAACAAACAAAAACAAAAGCAAAAAACACAAAGCCACCTGTTTTCCCTGAGGATGGGGGCAGTGCTCCTCACTGAGATTAGGCAGTCCACAAGATGGCAGCATTGAAACAAAGAGAAACATGCCTAGGGCAACTTGCCCACTGAACTTAAAAATGTCTCAAAATCATCCGTGTGTAATAAGGGAAGTGTGGTATTATCCACTGTTTTAGGGGACAACGCATAACAGACTGAGAACATATCTTGTTTGATCTTTTCTTTAATTTTACCAAAGTATTTAATACAAAACATCTTTCTTCTTTGAGCTTGGCTACGTGGTTCCTCCGTATTTTAACAATGGGAAGAAGAATTTTAATGGAAAGATCTCTTGAATAGATAAGGATGATTTTCATTGCACTTTTAGTTTCCAAGGAACTCTTTCCAAATGCTAATGTACATTTTTTGGAAAACATTCACTGTATGAATTGTTAAAACTGAGAAGGAGGAAATCTGTTTTAAATGACAATGTGACCTCCCAAAGCATGCATAGATAGAGCCAATGTAAAACAGTACACTAGTAAGTGATGTGTATAATGTGAATACTTTCAGTTAGTGCAAAAGGGCTACACTTCACAGCCACAGTATTATTGGAGAACTGTTTTTCATGTCTAATAAATCAAAACCATGAAATAGGACTTCTAAGAGCATGAGAAACCCTTTCCAAAATATACCACATTTGTGCAGCAAGATCAAATCATGCAGATGATGTAAAGTGAACTGAATGAAGACTGAATGAACAATCTTGGATGTCAGCCACCACAACCCAGGAATATATTGCTACATAATCTCATGTTAGAAAATATTAATATTGGAAAATGTTAATACGTATGTAGATTTGGGTTTTCTCCTTAAATGGAGTATATAAGACAAGTATATACAGGAGGGCAGTAATCCATTATGGGACACACTTTTCTTGCTATATTTACCTGTTTAATACATTAAATTTATTGTATAATACAGAAAACCAGATTATTCATTATTTTGGCTCTCAGTATTCTGGTGATATCATAAATATGTGAAATTGGGTGTATTTGCAGTCATCAGGACATGGGCCAGCTTTGCCTGAAAGGTTGGTTTAGGTATTTCTCCTGCTGCAGTGAATGGTAGTTCACTTTGATTTTCCAATGTTCTTTCTAACATGATGAATTGCTCTAACATTTTGATTTTACTACTTTTTTATGTTCTTGTCCTGATTATATAGCTTACTTTTGTTAATCTTGATTATTTAAAATAAAGTTTTAGAAAATCTATGCATTTTGTGGGGGAAAGGTATAGAGAAAAAGTAGCTCAGTGTTGAAAATTCAAGCCTGGATAGAAAGGCTATTAAATACACAAAATACACATAAACATTTATATAAATGAAAAAGAAAAAAATAGAGAAAGAAAGACAGAAAAGGAGGAGAAAAGAACTGAGAAAGAGAAAAAAGCAATAGATGAATAAAATAAATGTATAGGACTATTGACCTTTAAATTTTCAAAGTATTACCCAATTTTTATTAAATTCATTGGGAATAATCTGGCTAAATTCCTTCTTGACTCTTAAAAACAGCAGGAAATAGTATTCTGAACTTTAAAACAAATTTATAGTCACTGTGAGCAGGCACCAGTGGTGCTTATTGAACTTATCTTGACTGCAGTGGAATCATTTTCACCATATAATGCACAAGGATTTAACTTTTAAATCTGAATTTCTAGTGAGTGTTTTAACTTTCTTACTTATAGACCAGATGTTTGGTACAAACAAGTGGAGAAGCTGAACCCATGTAATCAGAAGCTATGAATAGACTCTGAGTTGCTTTAGGAATGTTTGAAGATCTCAGAAGGTAAAAGGCTTCACAAAGGGGGAGCTGGATTTAAAATGCAGAATTTTCATCAATTCTTGGCAGAGAGTTAATAGACTTTTATGCATCTGGTTATAACCCAAACAGCATATAAATATTATATGCCCACTGAGTTTATTATATTGACTAGAGGCCTGGTGCATGAAATTCGTGCATGGGAGGGGGTGTTCTTCAGCCCAGTCTGTACCCTCTCCAATCTGGGATCCCTCGAGGGAAGGCTGACTGCCTGTTTAGGCCCAATCAGGCCTAAACGGACAGTCGGACATCCCTCTCACAATCCAGGACTGCTGGATCCCACCTACTTGCCTGCCTGCCTTTCTGATGGCCCCTAACTGATTCTGCCTGCCAGCCTGATCACCCCCTAACCACTCCTCTGTCAGCCTGATTGGTGCCTAACTGCTCCCCTACCAGCCTGTTTGCCTCTAACTGCCTTCCCCTGCAGGCCTGGTCCCCCTCAACCGACCTCCCCTACAGGCCTGGGTCCCCGACACTGCCCTTCCCTGTAGGCCTAGTTACCCCCAACTTCCTTCCTCTGCCAGTCTGGTCACCCTTAACTGCCCTCCCCTACAGGCTTGATCACCCCAAACTGCCTTCCCTTGAAGACCTGGTCCCTTCCAACTGCCCTCCCCTGCTGGCCATCTTGTGTTAACCATCTTGTGTCCACATGTGGCAGTCATCTTGTGTGTTGGAGTGATGGTCAATCTGCATATTACTCTTTTATTGGATAGGATAGAGGCCTGGTGCATGGGTGGGGGCCAGCTAGTTTGTCCTAAAGGGTGTCCTAGATCAGGGTGGGGGTTCCCTTGAGGTGTGGGGTGGCCTGGGTGAGGGACCTGTGATGGTTTGCAGGCTAGTCACACCCCTCAGCGACCCAAGCAGAGGCCATGGGATCTGGGATTTGTTTATCTTCTACAATTGAAACTTCGTAGCCTGGAGCAGAGCTAAGCTTTCTGCTTGCTCCATGGCGGCAGCCATTTCAGTTGTAATTTATTTATCTTCTATAACTGAAATTTTGTAGCCTTAAGCAGAGGCCTGGGCTGGCCAGGGTGTATGGAAAGCCTGGATTCCTCCATTGCTGGGGCAACCCAAGCTTCTTTCTGTGGCTGTAGCCATCTTGTTTGGGTTAATTTCCATGCTCACTCCTGATTGGCTGGTGGGTGTGGCTTGTGGGTATAGCAGAAGTATGGTCAATTTGCATATTACTCTTTTATCAGATAGAATAAAAATCCTCAAAATGAAATCTTGAGCCTGTTTACTGGCCTCATCACATTCAGATTATATTGAGAGTTTAGGGGTCTGATTTTCTACTGCTTGTAAAGACACCTGAAGAATCTGAAGTCTGCAGAACAATGTGACCCCTGGGGAAACTTTAGAGTTAGATCTGGCCTCCAACTGACACTCTCAGGTCCTTGTGGAGCATTCTGAACATGCACAGAACTCTTCAAAAAACATCAGTTATCCATTATCCATAATCAAAGACTTGTATATTTTTAATTCTAGCAATAACAAAACAGGAGACCAGGGTGATTTGTAAAGGACTCTTGGCAGACCCTGGAATTCACAACTGGACCCTATCAGTAAACTATGTGGCTTGACATGGACTTCTAATAATGGTCTACCTGGCTCATTATTTGCACATCTGCTCTCTGACTACAGTAGATCCTATGATGTGACTGTTTGGTCCTGGAGCTTCTCTGTGAAGCCTTGAGTTCATGCACAAATCAAGTGTATCCATAAAGTCATTCTTGCTCTGAAAATATAGACCTTCCACATTTAGGGAGAATGATCCAATTTGGGGATCTGATATATCTTTCTGTTTTCTTTGCAGTTGTCATTCTCTTTCACTTTGTTAATGATCCCTAGCTCTTTTGATAGGTAAGAGGAGGATAAAACAGTTCATTGACAATTTTATAGTGGTTTTAATTCATTCTCTGGCAAGAGAAGAAACTAAAACAACAGTTAAAGTGTTGGCTTCATCATTAGAACTTCATTTTTTCACCTCATCCTTCTTTTCTACTATTAAGTCAAAGAGAGGCAACTGATGGTTGTTCCACAGAAAACCACCCTGAAAGGCTGAAGGCTCTCAGGAAAGGAAGGGAGCAAGCAAGAGGCCATGCTTTACTCATGAGGCAGTTTCAGCCATCCCAGGTTGCTGCACAATCCATTAAGGCTACATTTTATAACATGAAAAGATGTGGGTAGGACTACAGCTTTTTTGGAATTTTTTGGTGAACATATTCTTCTTCTGTTTCATCTTTTGGTATTTGGGTTGTTTGAACTGTGTGGTAGAAGGCTTTTAGCAACCTGAGTACATTACAGGAAACTTGGTGCTAAGTCTAACTAAAGAGAAGTTTATTTTGCAGTTTAATCAGGTCAACAGTGATAGAGACCTTTAAGGAAGCATACTAATTAGAACAATCCTTTATACTCTCTGCTTAGCTGGGTAATGTCATAGTGCTGAGGAAACATTGATATACACCACATGTCCATTAATAAATGACTGTGGAGGCGAAGCCTGAGTGAGTTTCTTTAAAGGAAATGGGAAAAGCTGGAAAGCTGACCTGTTCACCTTACTCTAATGATTAACTTTAAAGTATTTTAAACCTCTGATTGCTTTATACTGACTGTTTTCCTCCGTGTGGGTCTGTAGGGAAAAATTCTACAGAATACTAACACAATTCAAAGGAGAGTGAGAGGAGGCCACCATTTAACTGTGGTTGGCCTTGATAAACAATAAACTAAGGGCCTTAAAAGTCATTGTGCTTTTCTATTAATAAAAGGAGGAGGTGGTGCCGTTCAGGAGGGTGGTCCTCTCCCCACGTACAATTAGAACCGTGGCTTCCTGTGCCTCATTTCATGGCACACCCACTGGAAATGCTGTTATAAAACTATCAACTCTGTGTCAGGCAAAACTGACAAACTTTGCCTGTTTTGGTTTTGTAAAACGGTGATGAAAATAAATAGTTAGGCTACTGCTTGTACGATTTCCTTCTTCTGTAGTTTGCAAACACATTCCATGTCCTAGATGTGCTGTGTTTAAACAAAGTATGTTAGCCCATTTCTTCAGTTGAGAGCTGGGTTGCCACCATTTGGCAATTACTGGTAGAACAGGAAATCTCACTCCCTGTTGCATATACATGTGAATGAAAGGGAGGCACAATTTATGGCTCATGCTTGGAGACCAGATACTGCATGGCATCTTTTTTCTAGGGCTTTGAGAGAAGCTGAACTCAAAAGTACAGCAATGCTCTATTTTAGAAGGGGACAGGGAGGGAAGACAGGCATATAGAAAATCAACCACATTTTCTATTTTATTTGATACCTGATTGTATGGTGCTGTCTATTATGGTTGGCTTTTCTGTGGTCAGCACAGTGGTACCACCTGAAAAACACAAGAGTAACATACAAAAGTGAGAAAAATGAAGCATTATAGAGAATATGCAGTAGAGAAATAAATGGTTATGTACATTAGATAGAGGCAAACATTGTCTACAAAAAATTCTCTTAATCTCAGCTGTAGTCATTATTTTGTTTAAATTTTGCTCATCACAATGGCAAGTACAAATAAACCTTTTTTTTTTACCCAGCACATTTAGTCATAAAACATCCAGGTGGTAGAGAAAGTTTGATACTTCATTCCCTGATTCTTAGACTGAACATGGCATGCCATTGCAACAGTGAAAACAAAGGCCTCCAAATATCCTCACCAACTGGGGCATTACACCTGGCCAATACCTCTAAGCTTCAAAGAGTTTCCCAAGGTTTCCGATGTGTGCCTTCAGGGGAGTTGCAAGGCTGGTCCTACAATCTCTTTTAAAAACTGAAGGTTTAAACTGGGTGGCAGTTGTTCCCCCCCTTTTTTCCCCCTATAATAATAGTTGTTTATTTCCCCAAGGACAGATATTCTGCCCAGTATGTAGTTTGGAAAAGCTGCAGGAAAAAGAGAAGAGGAGAAACATTTCCTCACAGTTCCAAGGAACTGGAGATTGCATAAATAACACCCTGAGCAATATGAACTTTCAATCAGTTTGGGTTGACTTTGAGATTGCTGCTCAGGGTACCATGTGGACACTTAGCTGTGCCCTTTTTTTTCTCTCTTATCTCTTCCATTGTCCACTCTTTATCATTATGTTTCTGTCGTAAACTTGCCCAACCAGAATAATCACCTGAACGTTTGTTGAGATTGCAGTTCCCAATCCATTTACCCTCTTCAAATCTCACTGAAAACCAGACTCTCTGTCAGATTTTGAAACATGTAATTCTGAAAACTTCTCAGGTGAATCTCATACTCAAGTAAGCTTAGGAAACTGTGTTTTGCCATTTATCGCCTGCGTGCTTATTTAGGCATTTCTCCTTAAGAGTGTCTGCACTGCAGGCCATGGCCAGAGACTATCTATTTGCTCTCCTAAGAGATAAAGTCCTGGGCAGACTCAGATTAAGGAAGGCATGGGTGGACCCATGACTGTCATGAAGAGTTTTGGAGGTGGTTATAAGGTGCCATTGTAGACCTTCCAATAGTATCATTCAATAAAGATCTGTGATCATCTCTTTTGTACCCAGCTCTAGTCCTATCCTGCAGCTCCCAAAGTTAAGAAATCATTAAGATCATGAATCAGAGCTGTAGAATCGTGCTCTTGAAATGGTCTGAAGATTTCTGAGCTAAATGGCTGCAGCCCCAAGTCATGTTAGCCCTGCTCTCCCAATAAATGTTCCAGCTAAGTGGTCACACATGTTTGTGGCTTCAATGAGGTAGAGACCAGGAAGAAGAAATTATATATATTATGGGTTAGGAAGGTGAATCTATAATGGCAGAATTGGAGGGTGGCCAGAATACATTAGCATTCTCTTCCCAGTGCTCTTATAGGAGAAAAACTCACTTTATAAAACCAATATGCATTATCCATTTTGTTATAGGTTGGAAGCCAAATTCCACTCTTGGGTACACATAGGTCTAATGTGAAATCTGGCCTCCCAGGGCCTTTGAAGGCAATCTTATTATGTAATGATTTCAAAGCCATTTGCAAATGAATAACTTGGAGGTGAATTTTCACCTTGACAAGCAAATACTGGAGAGCAAAACCACTCATTCTCATGTACTTAGTACATTTCACCTGGAATTCAGTGTTGTCTATAAGTAATGAGCATTTTACTATAATACTTATCTCTCTCTGTATACACACAGGTCACCCCAGGAGGAGAAATTTAAGCAACAACATCTGCTTTAAGGGACTGAACTCTGTTCAAAAGAACCTTGATCTAATCTCCCCCACCTATCAGGGTTAAAGTGAGAAAGCTTTTAGTTTGTTTTTCTTGTTCTGAACATTTAAGACATTCTGTGCCAGAGTGAGCAAAGAGAATGCAGAGTTAGTTGTATGTGTACCTACGACGTAACTTGTCCACATGTGAAAAGGGACTTGACTTAGGTGATGGTTTTGCTCTTTGCAAACATTTATAAATGAGCGCACCCTTTTTCAGAAAATGATACCAAATAGCTTCACTAAGCAAACTTGGTTATAATGCAATAAATACTAAAATCCCTTCTTGTTGGGGGCATGAATTGTGCATTTTGAGCACCCCAGAAGTTCTTAGTATTATGTATATATTTATAGAATTATTGAGACAAATGTGATGGCCTGAGATAATAGCTCTTTTTTGCCATGGTTATATGAACAAGAATGAATTTTTTTATGTATACAAAATAGAAAAAGCTGTAGATAAGCCATAACCTTATACTTTGAAAGTATTGCCAGTTTTCCACAATAAATGACTCATTTTCTCATTTTCTGTGGTTTCTAATTGTTGCTATACACAATTTGTTCCAGGCTAACATACTTGCTCTATTTCATTCAAAAGTTTTAGTTTCAATTGATTCAATAATGAACTGATATAAAAATGAGAAAGTTGGTTGTTTTGATATGAGGAGTAAATCTGAGACTTTGTTCTAATCTATATTACCTAACCACTTTAGGGTATATAAAGAAAAGAACACTCTCCACAAGAGGCTAATTGAAAAGGGTATACTTCAATGATTGCAGCCATTCCTTTTATAAAGAATTTCACTATGGATGTGTGAAATGGTCTACAAAAAGCCTGAGGTTTGGGGGCAGTGCTTACAAGCAACCCTGGGAAGGTTTCATGGGATCTGATTAATAGAATGTTACTCTGTTTTTAACCTCAGCTGTAGGGTTTTCAACTTGAAATTGACATCTTACAAATAAATCAATTCTGTATTAATTAGATTAAGTTTTGTGGCTTTTGGCTACATATATAAGTTTTATTTTCAAATGCACAAAGCAATGTAGCATTTATTGACTTCATGAATGCATTATCCAATAACATTATGCACTGTTATGAAATTACATAATAGTGCCTTCAGTTTCATACATGGAAATTAATTATGTGAGCTCTCTAAGTCCTTTCTAGGTAAAAATACAGGGTTCAATCTAAAGTGAGAGTCAGATGCTATATAAAACTGCATTTTGACCCAGATAAAGGTCCGATAGTACCTTTTGCAACAATAGGGTGGAAATTGCCTTGGCCAATTTCAAATTGGTGCAATGCTATTTTCCCATTTGCCTAACATTTGTTCTGCCATTCCAACTGGAAGAGAAGGTCACTTGCTAGCTCTGAGGGCTTTAGAATATTATGGAGTAATACTCTAAATTAATTAGTGAGACATTTGGAACATACCAGCCCTGATACACTTGCTAGTCGATGGTAATGTGTAATGACAATTGATTCTGTTATTGAAACTTTTAATGTAAAATGATTTACCAAATCCAACTTAAAAGTTGCGTTTCAAATACAAGCCTAATTTCATCAATTAGTTGGATAAAGGATCCACTCAAAAAAAGTATCCTCACTAGAAAAGAAAAATAAACATTCTAAAGTGTGTAGTTATATACTAGTAATTAATGTGTTAATGGGGTGGAGGATTGAAGATGGAGATCTGTTTAGCACTTTTAGCCATGGAGAAATACTTATTCAATTAAAATAACCTTAGCATCAGCTCCGAAAATGGCTAAAATTATAATTTCAAGTGGCTGTGACTACTAAGAACAAGTTCTTTACGTGGAGGAAATAAAGATGCATGTCTTCTAGCAAGGCTGCCTTTGTTGAGACAGCTCTGCCACCACACTCATGACAACCGCTATGAGGAGCTACACAAACACAAACAGGCATTAATTAGGTGGTCTCAATGGCAGCACGAACTGAAATGGCATAGTAATGGGATGGAGATGGTTTCTGCACCTGTGAGCTGGAAGTCATCACCTGTTCCACTGTGGCAGTTGGCCTGGTCATCATCACATTCATCCACCAGGTTCCCATTGGGAGTGGTCGGTCCAGCTGTAGGTGCTGAAACAAAATCCAAGGATTAGTACCTCACTTCTGAAATGTATTCTCAAACCTCTGGCTATTAAATCTACTAACACTTTTGCAGGAAACTCAAATCTGTGGCAAGGAGGCCAGAATCATGGTTTATTATTATTTTTTCTTCAGGATCTAAATAGATTTGAATTTTGCAGAATCCACTGGGGACTGTTTTGTTTGGTATTTGATACATATCTACTGAATGGAGTTGGGTGCCTTAGCATTTTCTATATTGTTAGCTACATAAACATCCTTTTCCGGAAAGGTCTTGAATTCTCACTAGTCATTTATTCATGATCCTGGAATTGAGAACTTTGATTTTACACGTATTGCATGAACTGTTTTTCCTTTCATTTTCAAGGTGCTAGAGAACTCCCTTGTCATGAATTCTTTTATATTTTTAGTACTTACTAAGTTTGCTAAGTCCATATTACATTTTTTTCCCCAAAGAGATTCCCAACACATTCAGTTTTGGTACAGTATTGTTCTTTTTTGTGTTCTTTATAGAGTAACTCTGTTTCCATCAACTTATGGTTCCTCTTCAGATCAAGTATCTGGGAGGACTTTTCTGATATATCCTGGCGTCATTTTACCTTAACTCCCACAGGGCTGCTTTCCACTGCTGGTAGATATTCCCATAACTTTGAGTTTGTAGATGAAAAGTATCCTATATTAATCAAAGACCACTTTTAAAGTTCTTTAAATTTAGTTTGATCTACTTTTTTCAGCTTGTTATTCATTTTTGCAATCTGTTTACTATTTTAAAGTTTTGAGCATACATTTCACTTTATGAGGCTGGAGATAATGTACAGTTCTCTTGATGTTTGAGAATCAGACAAGAACGGGGGCCTGTTATCTAATAGCTTCTAGGAATATTCAGTAGGAATATGCTGGTATCTGCTGTTTTCTCAATAAAAATTTGACATAGTTATCGTGCTTCAATACTGAATAGAGTTATGACAAATGTAGAAATGTAGCTAGTTTTACCTTCCTCAACTATCTAAAAACACATACCAACAGTAACGAGGAAATCAGCATGTACAGATATTGTGCATGCTGTTTAGGCATACAGTCTACACTTAAAAAAATATTTTTTAAGTTTTTAAAAAAATATATTTTATTGATTTTTTTACAGAGAGGAAGGGAAAGACATAGAGTTAGAAACATCAATGAGAGAGAAACATTGATCAACTGCATTCTACACACTCCCCACTGGGGATGTGCCTGCAACCAAGATACATGCATGCTCTTGACCAGAATCAAACCTGGGACCCTTGAGTCCTCAGGTCAATGCTCTATCCACTGGGCCAAACTGATTAAGGCTGTAGTCTATACTTTGTAAAATGCATATAAAATATTCCAGGCTCTATTTTTTTAATTTTATTTTTTATACATTTTTATTGATTTTTTACAGAGAAGAAGGGAGAGGGATAGAGAGTTAGAAACATCAATGAGAGAGAGACATCAATCAGCTGCCTCCTGCACGTCCCACTGGGGATGTGCCTATAACCAAGGTACATGCCCTTGACCGGAATTGAATCTGGGACCTTTCAGTCCGCAGACTGACACTCTATCTACTGAACCAAACAGGTCTTGGCTAATTTTATTTTTATATATATTTTCATTACAGTTCACATGCAATATTACATGAGTTTCAGTTGTACAGTATAGAGGTTATATTTATATAACTTATGAAGTGAGCACCATGATAGTCTAGTATCTACCTGGAATCACAGAATTATTACAATATTATTTACTAGAGGCCCAGTTCATGAAAATTTATGCACTGGAGGGGGACCGTGATTCAGCCTAGCCTACTCCCTCTCACAGTCTGAAACCCCTCAGGGTTAAGAGGCAACCTGGTGGATCAGGAGAAGGTGATGCCCCATCACACCTCTGCTGCTGCCAGGGCCAGCAGTGCAAGCCTTGGCTGGCTTTGGTTACCTGAGCCGTGGGTGGCCCTGGGTAGCTGGGCAGCCACTATCTGAGGCTTGCCTGCACCTTGGACTGGCCTTGGGTGGTTGGGGGGCTGAGGAGACTGGAGGACTCTGGAGGTAGATGCATGGCAAGGTTGGGCCTGCAGGCGGGGCTGAGGGAACTGGGTGCTGCCATCTTGTGGCTATGGTGCCATCATCTTTGAGTTTATGACAGTCAATTAGCATATTCCCTCCTTATTGGCTGTGAGTGCCACAATATTTGAGGGCAGGGCAGTCAATTGGCATATTCCCTCCTATTGGTTCTGGGCACTGCCATCTTTATGATGGCATAAATGTCAGTTAGCATATTCCCTCTTTATTAGATAGGAGTATATTCCCTATGCTGTATTTTACATCCCTGTAACTATTTTGTAACTGCCAATTTGTAAGTTTTAATCTCTTCATATTTTTCATCCAGTCCTTAATGTCCACTCTCACCTGATAACCATCAGTTTGTTCTCTGTATCTCTTTCAGTTTTGTTTGTTCATTTATTTTGTTTTTTAGATTCCACATATAAGTGAACTCATAGGGTATTTGTCTTTATCTGCCTGACTTATTTTACTTAACAAAATACAATTATGGTATATCCTTGTGGTTGCAAATAGTTATATTTCATCCTTTTTTATGAATGAGTGATATTCCATTGTATGTAGGTACCACATCTCCTTTATCCATTCATCTGATGGACATTTAGGTTGCTTCTATACTTGGCTATTGTAAATAACACTGCAGTGTACAAAGAGATGCATATATAATTTTGCATTAGTGTTATAATTTCTTCAAATAAATACCCAGAAGTGGAATTGTTGGATTATAAGGTTTCATTTTTAATTTTTAAAAGGAATATATATATATATATATATATATTATTAAACAGTGGCTGTACCAATTTGAAATTCTGCTGACAGTGCATGTGGGTCCTGTTTTCTACACATTGTTGCCAGCACTTGTTGTTTGTTGATTTATTGATGATAATCATTCAGATAGGTATGAGGTAATATCTTATTGTGGTTTTGATTTATATTTCTCTGACAATTAGTGACATTGAATATCATTTCACAAGTTTATTGGCAATCTGTATGTCCTCTTTGGAGAAATGTCTGTCAGATCTTCTGCCCATTATTTTTTTAATAAATAAAACCTATTTTACTCTTTCAAGTGATAATAATAAAATTTCAACACAGTCGTTGCATTTAAAAAAATAAAATTACCCCATTTTTAAATTGGGTTGCTTGGTTCTTTTGGTGTTAAGTAGTATAATTTGATAAATTTTGGATATTAAGCCCTAACCTAACTTATCTTGGCAAATATCTTGTCCCATTCAGTACGTTGTCTTTCCACTTTGCTGATGTTTTCTTTGCTGTGCAAAAATATTCAAGTCTGGTGTATTCCCATTTGTTTATTTTTTCTTTTGTTTCCCTTGCCTAAGGAGATACATCAAAAAAGGATTACAAAGAACAATATCAAAGAGTTGACAGCCTAAGTTTTATTCTAGGATTCTTATGGTTTTGGGACTTATACTTAATTTTTGAATTCTTTATTGTTTAAAATATTACATATAGTATTACATGTATATTTTTTCACCCCAATCAGCCTCTTCCTAGACACCCTCAAGCCCCAGCACATGCCCTCACCTTCCTAGTATCTGTATCCATTGGTTATGCTTATATGCATGCATACAAATCCTTTGATTAATCTCTTACCTTCCCTGCCTTTCCTCTGAAGTTTGATGGTCTGTTCAAAGCTTCTCTGTCTCGGGATCAATTTTTGTTCATCAGTTTAAATTGTTCATTATATTCCACAAGTGAGTGTGATTATGTGATATTTATCTTTCTCTGACTGACTTATTTTGCTTAGCATAATGCTGTCCAGGTCCATCCATTCTGTTGTGAATGGTAAGAGATCCTCCTTTTTTTACAACAGTGTAGTATTCCGTTGTATAGATGTACCATAATTTTTTAATTCACTCATCTGCTGATGGGCACTTAGGCTGTTTCCAAAACTTAGCTATTGTAAACTGTGCTGCTATGAACATAGGGGTGCCTATATCCTTTCTGATTGGTGTTTTTTATTTCTTGGGATATATGCCTAAAGTGGGATTACTGGGTCAAATGAGAGTTCCACTTTTAATTTTTTGAGGAAACTCCATACTGTTTTCCATAGTGACTACACCAGTTTGCATTCCTCCCAGCAATGCACAAGGGTTCTATTTTCTCCACATCCTCCTCATCACTTGTCATTTGTTGATTTGTTGATGATAGCCATTCTGACAGGTATGAGATGGTACCTCATTGTTGTTTTGATTTGCATCTCTGGGATGATTAGTAACTTTGACCATATTTTTATATGTCTCTTAGCCTTCTGTATGTCTACTTTTGAAAAGTGTCTATTTAGGTCCTTTGCTCATTTGTTAATTGGATACTTTACCTTTGTTAAGATGAATGTGTTCCCTATAAATTTTGGAGATTAGGTCCTTATCTCATATAACATTGGCAAATATGTTCTCCCATGCAGTGGGCTTTTTGTTATTTCTTGTTTCTTTTGCTGTGCAGAAACTTTTTATTTTGATGTAGTCACATTTGTTTATTTTCTCCTTAGTTTCCATTGCCCTAGAAGCTGTATTGGTAAAGATATTGCTGTAGTATCATATGTCTGATATTTTTGCTGCCTATGGATTCTTCTAGGACTTTGATGGTTTCCCATCTTACACTTATGTCCTTTATCCATTTTGAGTTTATTTTTATGTGTGGTGTAAGTTGGTGGTATAGTTTCATTTTTTTTCATGTATCTATCCAATTTTCCCAACACCACTTACTGAAGAGACTATCTTGACTCCCATGGTATGGTCTTGCCTCTTATGTCAAATATTAATTGAGCAACGTAGTTTGCATTGGTTGCTGGGTTCTCTGTTCTGTTCATTGGTTTATATGTCTGTTCTTGTGCCAGTATTAGGCAGTTTTCAGAACAGTGGCCTTGTAATATAGCTTGATATCTGGTATTGTGATCTCTTTAACTTTATTCTTCTTTCTCAAGGTTGCTTTGGCTATTAGTGGTCTTTTTTTTTTTCAGATGAATTTTTGGAGAGTTTATTCTAGGTCTATGAAATATATTGTTGGTATTTTAATGGGGATTGCATAAATCCATGGATTGCTTTGGGTAGTATGGATATTTTAATAATGTTAATTCTACCAATCCATGAACACAGGATGTTCTTCCATTTGTTTATGTCTTCCTCTATCTCTTCTTTCAATGTCCTATGGTTTTCTGAGTACAGGTCTTTTAAATCCTTAG
Source organism: Lasiurus cinereus (assembly GCA_011751065.1). Lineage (NCBI taxonomy): Eukaryota > Metazoa > Chordata > Mammalia > Chiroptera > Vespertilionidae > Lasiurus > Lasiurus cinereus. Next base: position 15,070,003 of record JAAGEH010000032.1, read on the forward strand.
TTAAATTTATTGCTTGGTATCTTAATTTTATCTTAATATTTTGGTGCGATAGTAAATGGGGTTGCTTTTGTTTTTTCTCTTTCTGTGAGTTCATTATTGGTGCATAAAAAAGTCATAGATTTCTGGGTGTTAATTTTGTATCCTGCTACATTGCCAAATTCATTTATTAAATCTGGTAATTTTTTGATGGGGTCTTTAGGATTTTCTATATATAGTATCATGTCATCTGTGAATAATGACAGTTTTACTTCTTTTCTAATTTGGATGCCTTTTTTCTTCTTGTCTAATTGCTATGGGTAGCACTCTCAGTAATATGTCTAACAAGATTGTGGTGGCTATTTGAGATTTTTTTGTAGTTCCATATAATTTTTAGAACTTTTTAGTTTTAATTCTGTAAAAAATTCCATAGGTATTTTGAAAGAGATTGCACTGAATCTATAGATTGCTTCAGGAGTATGGACATTTTAACAATATTGACTCTTCTTATCCATGACATGGTATATGCTGCCATTTATTTGTATCTCCTTCAATTTCTTTACAGTCTTCTGATTTTCCAAGTACAGGTCTTTTATTCCCTTGGTTAAATTTATTCCAATATATTTTTTTTTTTGGATGCAATTTCACATGGAATTGTTTTCTAACTGGTAGTTTGTTATTGGTATGTAAAAATACAACCAAGATCACCTGGTGTAGCTCAGTGGTTGAGCATCAACTCGTGAACAAAGAGGTCATGGTTTGATTCCTGATCTGGGTACATGCCTATGTGTGGGCTCAATTCCCATTGGAGGGCATGCAGAAGGCATCCAATTGATGTTTCTCTCACATCATTAATGTCTCTCTCTCTCCCTTTCCTTTCCTTTCTCTGCAATCAATTAAAGGATATTAAAAATAAGTAAAATAAAAATGCAACCAACTCCTGAATATTAATTTTGTATCTCACTACATTAATGAATTCATTTATCAGTACCAATGGGTTTTTATTTTTTTTTTCAAAATCTTTAGGGCATCATGCTATCTGAAAATAATGATACTTTTAGTTCTTTCTTTCTAATTTAGATGACTTTTATTTATTTTTCTTGCCTGATTACTGTGGGTAAGACTTTCAATACCATGTTGAATAGAAGTGACATTTTACTCAACATAGTGTCTTATTCCTGATCTTAATGAAAATGCTTTTAGCTTTTCCTCATGAAGAATAAAGGTAGCTGGGGGTTTGTCATATATGGGTTTTATTAGTTGAGTTATGTTTTCTCTTCCCACTTTTCTGAGGGTTGTTCTTTTTTCCATAAATGGGTGCTGGATATTGTCAAATGCTTTGTCTGCAGTTATTGATATGATGATATGCATTTACCTATTATTTTTAAGTAGTATATCATATTTAATGACTTATAAATAATGAACCAAACTTGCATCCCTAGAATAAATTCCACATGATCCATCTTTGTAATGTACTGATGAATCAAGTTTGCTAATATTTTGTTGAGGATTTTTGCGCCTATATTTATAAGGTATATGGGCCTAAACATTTTTTTTTGTAATGTGTTCATTGGATTTTGGAACCAGAGTAATGTTGGTTCCATAAAATAAGAGCTTTCACTCTTCTTAAATTTTTTGAAATAATTTGAGAAGAATAGTGTTAATCATCTTTGAATGTTTGGTAAAATTCACCTATGAAGCCATCAGTCTGGACTGTAGTTTATTGGGGAATTTTAAAATTACTGATTCGATGTTTGTAGTAACTGGGCTGTTCAAATTTTTTATTTCTTCTTGATTTTAGTCTTGGAAGAGTGTTTGTTTTTTAGGAATTTATCCATTTCTTCCAGATTGTCCAATATGTTGGCATATAATTGTTTGTAGTATTTTCTTAAAATCCTTTGTATTTATTTGGTATTAGTTTTTATTTCTCTTTCATTTCTGATTTTATTTGTGTTCTTTTATTTTCTTGATGAGTCTGGTTAAAGGTTTATTAATTTTCTTTATCTTTTAAAAGAATTAGCTCTTGGTTTCATTGATATTTTGAATTGCTTTTTAGACTCCATGATGTTTATCTCTGCTCTGATCTTTATTATTTCCTTCCATTTATTACCTTTGCGTTTTGTTTGTTATTCCTTTTCTAGTTCCTTTAGGTGTAAGGTTAGATAGTTTATTTGAAATGTTCCTTGTTTCTTGCAGTAGGCTGGAATACTCTGAATTTTCCTCTTTGGCTTGCTTTCACTATCCTATACATTTTGGAATAGTGTTTTTATTTTCAATTGTCTCAAGGTATCTATTCCTTGACCTCAATGTCAATCCATCCAATATTTATTGTAAAAGCATATATAGCTTCCATGTGATTGTGTGTTTTCCAATATTTTTCTTGTAACTGATTTCTAGTTTCATACCATTATGGTCAGAGAAGATGATTAATATAAATTCAGTGTTCTTAAGTTGATTAAGACTTGTTTTGTGTCCTAACATGTGGTCTATCCTAGAATAAGTTCCATGTGCACTTCAGAAGAATGTATATTCTATTGCTTTGGGCTGAAATGCTCTGAAGAAATTAATTAAATTCATTTGATGTAGTGTGTCATTTATGGCTGCTGTTTCCTGGTTGATTTTTGTCTGGAAGATCTATCCATTGATGTCAACAGGATGTTAAAATACCTTACTTTGACTGTATTACTGTCAGTCTTTCTCTTTATGTCCATCAAGATTGCTTTATATATTTAGGTGTTTCTATGTTGGGTGCATAAATGTTCATAAGGGTTATATCCTCTTGTTAGAATGCTCCATTTATCACCAAAATCGATTTGGCTCAGTGGATAAAGTGTTTGCCTGCAGACTGAGAGGTCCCAGGTTCGATTCTGATCAAGGGCACGTACCTTGGTTGCAGGCACATCCCTAGTGGGGGTGTGCAGGAGGCAGCTGATTGATGTTCCTCTCTCATCGATGTTTCTAACTCTCTATCCCTCTCCCTTCCTCTCTGTAAAAAATCAATAAAATATATTTTTTTAAATAGAATACTCCCTTTATCATTATGTAGTGTTCTTCTTTGTCTCTTATTATAGCAATAGAAGCCTGGTGTAAGAAATTCATGCACACGGGGCAGGGGGGAGGTTCCCCAGCCTGGCCTGTGCCCTCTCACAGTGTGGTATGAAACTAGAAATCTGACCATAATGGTATGAAACTAGTGTGGGAGCCCCAAGATCAATCTTCCCAAAGATGTAGGCCCTGACTACCCATCTGGGCCTCCTCAATGGATTGCTCCAAAAAGGTAGGTAGGAGAAGAGGGTCTCACCCCTGGTTTGCCATGCAGAGTCACTGGGACCTACCCCCATGGCTCCGTGTGGAGCTACTGGGACCCACTGTGCATGCAGTGTCAAGTCCCTGCCCACCCGCATGCGCTTGCTGTGCACACAGCTTCCTGATGATGGATTGTTAAGGCGTAAGGGTGTGAGGGCAACATGGCATATCATGGCATGAGGGCATCACAGTGTGAGGGCATGATGACCACATAGGCTTTTATTAGTATAGATTTCTTTGAAAGTCTATTTTGTCAGATATAAGTATTGCTACCCTAGTTTTTCAAAATTTCAGTTTGCATTCTTCTACTTTTAGTCTGTGTGTAGCTTTCTTTCTGAGGTCTCCTGTAGTTTGTAAATATATTGGTCTTGTCTTCAGATTCATTCAGCTACCCAATGTCTTTTGATTGGAGCACTGAAGTTATTTACATTTGAAGTGATTATTGATAGGTACATTTTTATTGCCATTTTATTCTTTGTAACTATGTTTCTCTGTTTTTCCCCTCCTCCTTCTTCTTAGACTGCCCTTTATCATTTGTTGTAATAGTGGTTTGGTAGTAATGAACTCCTTTAGCTTTTTCTCATCTGGAAGCACTTTATTTCTTCTTCATTTTTAAATTATAGCCTTACTGAGTAGTGTAGTCTTGGTTACAGGTCTTTCATTTTCATCACTTTGAATATTTCCTGCCAATCTTTTCTGGCCTGAAATGTTTTTGTTGAGAAATCAGCTGATATTCATGTTGGAATTCCCTTGTAGGTAACTGAATATATTTCTCTGGCTGTTTTTAAGATTCTTTCTTTATCCTTAACCTTTGCCATTTTAATTATGATGTGTCTTTGTGTGGGCTCTTTGGGTCTTTTTCTTTCACCAGGTTAGGAAAGTTTTTATCCATTATTTTTTCAAATAGGTTCTTGATCCCTTAATCTTTGTTCTCCTTCTAGTAGCCTTATGAAATGGTGTTGTTAAATTTCATGTTGTATCAAAGGTCCTTTAAACTATCGTCATTTTTAAAAAATTCTTTTTTCTCTTTGTTGCTTTGATTGGATGTTTTCTGCTGCTTTGTCTTCCAAATCACTGATTTGATCCTCTGCTTCTGTTTATTTGTTTGTAGTATATTCTTCATTTGAGATATTGTGTTCTTCATTTGTTAGTTGTTCTTTTTCATGCTGTTGAAGTTCTCAATACGTTCTTTGAAGTTATTAAGGTCCTTGAACATTGTTAAAACCACTTTACTTGTGTGTGTGTTATTTTTTTCTTCTTTTTAATTGTTTAGAGTATTGCATATGTCTCCTTTTTTTCTCAATTGACCCCTCTCCAGTCATTCCCAGCCCCAGGACAAGCCCCCACCACCCCAGTGTCCGTGTCTATTGGTTATACTAATATGCATGCATAAAAGTCCTTTGGTTGATCTCTTACTCCTCCTATCTCCCTGGCCTTTTTGTTCATCAGTTTATGTTGTTCATTATATTCCCCATATGAATGAGATTATGTGATATTTATCTTTCTCTGACTGGCTTATTTCACTTAGCATAATGCTCTCTAGTTCCATCCATATTGTTGCAAATGGTAAAAGTTCTTTCCTTTTTTTTACAACAGCATAGTATTTCATTGTGTAGATGTACCACAGTTTTTTAATACACTCATCTGCTGATGGGCACTTGGGATGTTTCCAAATCTTAGCTATTGTAAATTGTGCTGCTATGAATATAGGAGAAAATCATTATTCTTGAACTCTATTCTTGAATTGTGCTGCTATGAATATAGGAGAAAATAATTATTCTACTTGTGAAGCTTATCAAATACTGTTCTGATGTCTGAAGCTGGCTACCAGGTGTGTTGATTTTGGGGCTTCTTGGGGGAGACTTTGGTGCAGCTCAATGTCAGATGTTGCCATTGACTTGCCCTGTGAAACCTGTTTGAAGCTACAAAGCATTGCACGGTTTGTGACTACCTCTATTGGCTTGGTATGCATTGGAAAGATCAAGCTTTGCACCAAGGATGGTATACAACAACACTAATTACAGGGGCAGGTCAACAGAAGACCCAAGGCATCACAAGATCTGCCTCTGCCTGCTTCTGCTTATTGGCTGCATCTTAGGCTCTGAAATAGCCTCTGGTGGGAATTCAAGTTGCATGAATTAGGTTCTCAGTGAGTCACCAGGTAGGGACAAGTGGAGTTCACTAGATTGATTCAGGTTCAAACTAGATGCCAGTGCTGGGTCTGAGGCCACCCAGCAAAAGCCCCAAGGTATACCAAGTCTAGCTATTTCTCACAGAGAGCCTTCAATTCTCTGTGGTGGCGTAAGGAGTCTCAGAAACTATTCAGGGCAAAGCCAAGCAAAGTTTATCAGGCCCTAACAGACCAAGATTTTGACATGTGAAGGAAAGGCTTTACACTGGTCTGATATGTGAGAGAAAAAAATGGACTCTTTCCTAGAGCCCCACAACTCAGTCTATCTCAGATTCTGCCTAGAGCCCAAGCTCAGCAGGGCAGAGCCTCCAGAAGTCAAGAGGTGAGCCAGTAGATCTCCCATGAGAGGGAGATGTCTGTCAGGCTTAGGGGAAGGTAAGAGGAGTGGCCCCCGCAAAACAGTCTGTCTCGGATTCTATCCAGATTACCTAGCATGTATGTGTTTGGCAGGGTGGGGCCACCAGGAGTCAGGAGGCTGGGCCTGCTGTCTGGTGGAAGCTCAGAGGGTGAGACTAGCAAATGCTCTATGTGGCAGAGCCACTTGTTGTTTTCTAAAAAATTAAATAAATAAAAATAGGGGGAACGGCTCCCATCCCAAAGCAACACAACTGAGTCTGCCCAGACCTCTACACTCTAGCCTAGGAAGCTAACTCCTCAGCAAGGCATGACCTCTGTATTATGGGACAACAAAGAGTTCAGAAGGTGGGGTTATTGCATTCCTCAGGCTGATGTTGTAAAGGAGAGAGTGCTCCACCCAAGAAAAATGATTTATGGAGCATGGGAGAGGGACTCAGCAGCAGTTGTTCTGGCAGCTGTCTCTTTGACTCTCTTTCCAGATCCCAGAGCCCCAGTCTCTTCATAAGGCTTTATTCCATTCCACTCTTCCTCTGTAGGAGCCCAGGGTGAGTTGTCTGTGATGAGATTTTATGCATTGGCCCTTTACGACCTGTGCTTTTAGAAGATTCATGTCTCTCCCTGGAGGATAGTATCCCAACTGATTTTTACAGCCATATGCTATGTGGGTGGCTTTTCTCAACTATGATGCTCATGGTTGGGGAGCCTGGTGTGGAGTTGAAACCCCATGCTCTTCAGGGAACCTTAGCAGTTGAAATGACCCTCCATATTCTAAGCTGAGACATGTAGGAACATCTCTGAACTTTCTACCAGTCAGGATGTGCTTCTTCTGTAAATCCTTGTTTATAAGACTTTTGTTCAGATGGTCTCAGTTGGTTATTCAGGTTGATTACTCTGTATTTTAGTTATATTTCCAATTTGATCTTGGGAGGAGGCTAATGTATCTTTCACACACTCTGCTTTCCTCTCTCCTTTAACTTTAAATGATAGCCTTGGTTGCAAGCCTTGTTTTTCATTATTTTGAATATTTTGTGTCAATATCTGTAGCATGCAAAGTTTCTGTTGAAAAAATCAGTCTTATGAAAGTCCCCTTGTAGGTAACTAACTGTCTCTCTCTTGCTGCTTTTAGGATTCTGTCTGTCTTTAAATTTTGCCATTTTAAGTATGATGTATCTTGGTTTGGGCTCTTTGGGTTCATCTTGTTTGAGATTCTCTGCACTTTTTTTGACTTGTATGTCCATTTTCTGTGCCAGGTTAGGGGAGTTTTCAGTCATTCTTTTTTTAAAATACTTTTTAATCTTTTTTTTTCTCTCTCTCTATTCTTTTTCTGGTACCCCATGATGTATTATTATGGTAAGTATGGTTCAAGAGTCCCTTAAAATATCCTCTTTTTAAAAAATTCTTTTTTTTTTGCTTGTTCAAATTGGATGTTTTCTGCTACCCTGTCTTCCAAATTACTGATTTAATCTTCTGCTTCATCTAATCTGCTGTTGATTCCTTGCAGTGTAGTCTTTATTTTAGCTTTTTTAAAACATATTTCTTGTTACTTTTTATGTTTTATATACCCTTATATGCTTACTATTTCTTTGTGTGGCATTCTCACAGTGTTCTTCCCTTGAGTTCCTTGAACATCCTTATAAGCATTGTTTGAACTCTGTACCTGGTAGATTGCTTGCCTTCATTTAGTTTCATTCTTTTTCTAGGGTTTCTCTTATTTTTTTGACATGTTTCATTGTCTCTTCTCTGTGTTTGCTTTTATATGTATTCTTCTCAGTGTTGGCTGTGTGGCTTTATGTTGTAGGAGTCTTCTGTGACCAGTAGCAGAGTCTCCCTGATACCCTGAGCTGGTGTTCCAGGAATGTACCTTGTATCAATTGTGTGTGCTGTCCTATTGTAGTTGAACCTTGATTGTTGTTGACATGTTGGTGAGTTGGGTTAACCCTCAGACTGACTGGTTATAAGGATTGGACTTGATCACAGAATAGAAGGTGCTGTGTTAGGGTTACTCCATGGAACAGGATTTGCCACAGTAGGCTCTGTTGCCCACTGAGACTATCTATTTAGTTTGCCAATTGTAAAGCTAATTGGGTGGTACTCTGTTGTGATCTAATGCCAGACACAAGGTATGTTGGTTCTGGGGCTTCTTAGGAGAGACTAGTTCAGATCAATGTCAGACTCTGTTTATGACTGACCTGAGGGGACTTGAAATAAACTACAAAGCTACCTTTGGTTGTTAGATACCTGTGCTTTATTGGAGATGTGTAGAAGAGGCCATGGTGCAAACCAAACTGAGGCTGGCTGCCCCCAGTAAGTTATCTGGGGCCACTCAGCAATAGACACAGTTTATCCTAAGAATATCTGCAGCCTTCCAGCTGCTGAAAGATCCTCATGCAGTTAGTGAGATGGATGGGGAAAGTGGTATTCACAAGGTTAATGTAGATTCATATTGGTGCTAGTGTAGAGTCTGGGGCCACTCATCAAGAGGCATAGTGTACTATAGACCAGCTGTCACCTGCTTTATGCCTCACATTTGAGAATTTTTAAGAAACACTAAAGTACAAGCCAGTTGCCTGCCACTGAACGAGCCCTTGGAGTTGTAGAGAGTTGGTGTAGTCTGAAGAAATTATCAAAGTGGAGTGAGGGGCATCCACCAGTTAATGCAGATTCAGATTTTGAGTCAGTATCAAGCCTTGGTCCACATCAAAAGACACAGTGCACATGGAGGCCAGGCACCTCGTTCCTGTGGCCTGCATATTTTTGAGGGTTTTTAAGAATGACTGGAGTATAGGCCAAGGCTGGCTGCCTGTAGCTGAAAGAGCTCCTGCTAATGCTCTGGCTGAGTCCAGCTGCCGGCTCTGGCTGAAAGCAGTGTGGCAGCATGAGAGTTGTGTGGGACAGGGTTTCAAGGAATCAATGGTGGGGTAAGTGTTGTTCATCAGGTTAATTTGAATTCAGATTTGGTGCCCACCTATGCCCATAGGCCATGTGGGGGGAGGGCTCAACATAGGATAGATAGTGCTGGCCTGTTTACTGAGTGGGAGGGGCAATTATGGCTGTCTCTTTTTCTCTCTCACCAAAGCCACACAATTCAGCCTCTACCCATGCATCACTTTTGCACCTTCCACCACTCTCCCTTTTCTGGACCTCAGAGTGAGTGCCTATGAGTGAGTGAGTCTGTACATGACCCCTTTAAGGGGACACCTGTGTTTCCAGAAGCTTTCTGTCTCATTCAGACAGGTGAAATTATCCCTGATTTTCACAGCCAGATGTTATGAGGGCTCCTCCTGGCACTAGTGCTCTGGGCTCGGGAGTCCAGTGCAGGGCTGAGACTTTTTACTCCCCAGAGGGAATCTTTGCAGCAAATAAATCCCTCTAGATTCTTAACTGCAACACATGGATGTAGAAACAGCATATTTTGTGTATCCACCTCTCCTACTGGCGACAATGTGACTTCTTTACATCCTTAGTTATAGGACTTCTGTTCAGTTAGTCTTTAGGTGACTCTCTAGGTTGATTGTTCTATAATTTAGTTGTTATTTTGATGTGGTCATGGGAGGTGGTAAACACAGCACCTCCTTACTCCACATCTGGATCTGAGGCCCCCAGGGTCTACTTATTTTCTCACTGAATTAATAGCATCCCTTCTGGCAATCCAAATGTTTGTCTTTGCTAAGATCTCTTTGCTCTTGATAATGTGCTACTTTTAAGTATTCAAAACTGTGTTTTTTTTTTTCAGTTTTGCTTTTTCTTTTCCTTTCTTTCTTTCTTTTTGTGTGTGTGTGCATTCCTTACAGTTTTTACAAAGGAAGTGTTCTACATTGGTTGTGGCCCAGAATAGTACCAAGATTAAATTGAGAAAAAAAAAAAAGCAGAAAGCAAATTATCTCCATGCCCTAATTTGAATACTTTAAAATATTTTATCTTTGTGGTTCTCAAAAAAAATTTAAAATCGAATTTTTCTCAAATGTAAGTGCTAGTCCAAATAGGATGGATATTCATGGAAAGCTGAGATGTACCATATCCTCTTTCTGTATATCTCTAAATATCTCCAGTAGAACAGGGCACAAAGTAGATATTTAATAAAATATCTGTTAACCAATTTTAAAAAAAGAAAAAAAGCACTCTCTTTCACAAATTGTGTTTAAAGCTTTCCCTAATGTTGGTTTCTTACATGGCTAAGGGTAACTTCCACACATCTGTGAAAGCTTGGAAATATCTGCAGCAAATTCCTTCAGTAACTTCTACCTCAATATAAATTGACACTAGCAAACTGCCACTAGTTCTTTTTAACCATACATTCATTCTATCTCCTAAATCAGTGTAATTCCTTGGATCAGAATCCAGGCTAAAGATATGTCTCAAAGCAGCGGACTCCCTTTTTAAGATGACCACATTTTCTCAGTAAATTGAATGAATGAGTCTGCAGTTCTCTTAATGTGCCCATCCTTTTTCTTGGCATGTTTGCCAGAGACCTGGCACATGGTCTTTTTTGGGCTGTGTTGATAGTCACTGGATAATTCAGAGGTCTGAGACATGATTACAGATGTAGAAACATCTACACAATAAAGAATGAGAGATAATAGCTTGTTTTAAAATAAACACATAGAAAAGTAGCTATGAATTATTCACTGGTGTGGTGATTCATAGCTTAAGATCTGTAGTGCATAAGAACATTTTTATGATATTTAATGTGCTCAGAAGTATAATTACATTTGGGTAGCTGAAAACATACATTATTTTGAAACTACAGAAGGTAATAGTAAGAAAGAATTCTTCAAAACAACTATGAACACATGCTGAATTGGTTAAGATCTTCGTATCAGCAATAGTCGTTCTTTGATCTAACCTAAAGGAAGACCTCTCCAGAGATGAAAAAGTAGAATAAAATTACTCATTGATGCCTAAATGTAAGGCAATGGAAATTCTAATGTACAAAAAATCATTAAGTGATATAATAAGTAACTATCATATCAAATTTTCAAACATTGATTTCATATATTATGTGATAAAAATGCAGAGGAGAGAACTATTCTGAGGTCTATGTGGGGACTGAATTTGTCCCTGATCAGTCTTTCAAATGATAACATAAGTTTATGCAGTAACCTTAACCAGACCTCATGGTATATTTACATACATTAGCTCATGTAAAGTTTTGTGTCCCTGCAGCAGCCTAAGAAATTCAGAGAAGAGAATGTGTTGATGTTGCAGTCTACTAAATGCTACTTCCTGTTGGTATGCAATGGTAGTCAACACTGCATACAGAAACCTAGATTAGACAAAAACTTCCAAACAACACTAAAAGCATCAAAAGGATAGTGGTTGCCAGAGGTTAGGAGAGATGAAAGAAGGGCAAACTTAAATGGATAAGGAGTTTTACTTTGGAGTGATGACAATGTTTTGGAACTAGATGGAGATAGTGGTAGCACAAATAATTGTGGACATACTAAATTGTTTATTTTTTTAATGGTATATTTTATGTTATGTAAATTTTATTTCAATAAATTATTTTTTTTAGAAGTCAAAGGAGACAACTTCACTGAATCTGAGGAAGTTGTATAAGCAACCAAGACAAAAGTAAAATTATGGAGGTGTTGTTTTGATTTGCAGATTAAAATGTTCCAGAAAATGTGCTAAAATGTTGAGTTTAGCAGGCACCGAGAGGACTGCTTAGGGCAGTGGTCGGCAAACTGTGGGCTCGTGAGCCACATGCCGCTCGCTCTTTGGCCCCTTGAGTGTGGCTCTTCCACAAAATACCATCTGTGGGTGCACACATACAGTGTGATTGAAACTTAGTGGCTCATGTGCAGAAATCAGTTTTCGGCTCTCAAAAGAAATTTCAATCATTGTACTGTTGATATTTGGCTCTGTTGACTAATGAGTTTGCCGACCACTGGCCTGGAGAAAATACTGCAATTTGTAAGTCTTTGGGGTATAAATGCTTGAAAAAAGAAAAATTTTTAAAATTTTTAAATGGTAGGAGATCTTCCCTTTTTACAGCAGCATAGTATGCCATTGTGTAGATATACAACAGTTTTTTAACCCACTCATCTTCTTATGGACACTTAGGCTGTTTCCAAATCTTAGCTATTGTAAATTGTGCTGCTATAGAGGGGTGCATATATCCTTTCTGGTGTTTCTAGTTTCTTGGGATATATTCCTAGAAATGGGATTACTGGGTCAAATAGGAGTTCCATTTTTAGTTTTTTTTTGAGAAAACTCCATACTGTTCTCCACAGGGGATGCACCAATCTGCATTCCCACCAGCAGTGCATGAGGGTTCCTTTTTCTCTGCATCCTTGCCAGCACTTGTTGTTTGTTGATTTGTTGATGATAGCCATTCTGACAGGTGTGAGATGGTACCTCGTTGTTGTTTTGATTTGCATCTCTTGTATGATTAGTGACTTTGAGCATGTTTTCATATGTCTCTTGGAGCTGGAGAGAATTATGCTAAGCAAAATAAGTCAGTCAGAGAAATATAAATATCACATGATCTGACTCATTTGTGGATTATAATGATCAACATAACCTGATGAACAAAAACATATTCAGAGGCTGAGAAGCATTGACCAGGTGCTCAAACCTCAGAGGGAAAATAGGGGAGAATGGGGGGAAGGGGAAGAGATCAACCAAAGGACTTGTATGCATGCATATAAGCATAGCCAATATCACACACACTAGGGGTTGAGGGCATGAGTGTGGGGGTAGGGGGCACTGGGAGGATAAGAACACATATGTAATACCTTAATCAATAATAATAAAAAAAACTTGGAAAGTTAAAGGGACTTGGAAATTGTAATTACCTTCCACTTCACAGCCCAGCAGCTCCATTCTTAGCCCTAGTCCACCATGAGTGGCTCTCTCAGGGTAGATCCTGATGAATCGCGTGGAAAGGGGTTGAAAAGTTCGTAGCTCAGGTGTATCATAGTTGCTGTTGCCTTCAAAAGACTGTGAAGTATGAAAAATACCAGTTATTAATAAAATCTCCCATTCAGGAGAAGAGTCTCTTCTTCAGTCTTTTATTAGAGCAGAGAAATAGGGATCATTCTATGACTTTGTAAATGCCTGACATTCCTTTCATAAATGAGAAAGAAAAAAATAATTTTACTTCTTTAAGAAATTATAGATGTCATTTCTCAGGAACTAGAGTATGCCCTTAGGTTTTACCAGAAGCAGTCATGAGACATGTTTTTAAATGATATGTTGATGTGCCTCAGAGAAGCAACATTTTTACCATTTTCTGGAGGTGGAGGCCTATGATCCAGGCAGAGAACTTGCCACTTTTCAGAGCTTATAATAATCACCACATTTTCAAAAACTACTCCTGTTACTTTCTCTTAAATGAGTGGGTCCTCCAAAAGAGGGATGAATTAAATTGCTGAAAAAGGAAATAGTAAATTTAATGCAGTGTAAATGTTGTTTACTCAAGAACTTGTGTTATTCCAATGCCTGAAAATTCTATTTACATAAGGTGTTCCAGCACTTGGAGGTCTCTCTCTCTGTCTCTCTGTCTCTCTCTCTCTGTCTCTCTCTCTCTCTTTCTTTATATATATAAAGGCAGTGACCATGATGACCAAAATGATCATTTGATGGGTCACCATGGAGGGCTAGCATAGATGCATAGACACAGGTAAAGTGGAGTGAACTAAGAATGAACAAGACAAATGCTTGCCTCCATGGAGCTCACACCATAAGAAGGTTAGGTCAGGGATGAGAATTCAAAATTGCCACCAGCACAGACCTGAGGTGTTGTTTCTCAGAGTGGCCAGAGATACACCCAGTAGTGGACTGGGGGCATGAATGAAGGTCTGGTGCTGATGTGAAGGCAGGGTTGTTCTGGATTTCCCAGAAGAGCCAATGGCTGCCTGGCAGGCAGAGCTTTTGATACTGACTGCATAGAAATTGACCAATCAGAACCAAATCTGGGCGAACCTTGAGGAGCCAATGGCTGCCTGGGAGGTGGAGCTTTTGATGCTGACTGCATAGAAACTGACACACCAGAACTTAATCTAGGTAAACTGCAAAGGCAGAGCCTAAGGTGGAAGTTGAGGAGGGGTTTTAAAAGCAACAGTGTTTGGTGTAAGATGTAAGAAAGCAGTTCAATTTTTTAATAACCAGTTTGACAGTATAGTGCATATGACTAGTTATCAGTCCAAATATAGGGGCTATGTACTTTTGTCTGCCTAGAGCATCTCCTTCTGCTGAAAAAGGCTTTTCCTTCCCATGTAAGCAATCATATCCTATATAATCTATCTATACTAATAAAAGGGTAATATGCTAATTAGACTGGGTCAACCAGTCATCTTCTGGATGTCTGACTTCTTTCCGGACAAAGCCATGGTGGTGGGGGGCAAGGCAGAGGCAATTGGGGCAATCAGGCTGACAGGGGAGAACAGTTAGGGGCAAAATTAGGCTGTCAGAGAAGAGAAGTTGAGGGAAATCAGGCTGGCCAAGGAGGCAGTTGGGCGTGAACTGGCCTGTAGGGGAGGGCCACTGGGGGTAACCAGGTCAACAAGGAAGGGCATTTAAGGGCATTAGGCAGGCAGGCAGGCAGGTGAGTGGTTAGGAGTCAGTGGTCCTGGATTGCAAGAGGGATGTTTGACTACCCCCGAGGGGTCCCTGGTTAGAGAGTGTACAGGCCAGGCTGAGGGACACTCACTCCATGCATGAATTTCATGCACTGGGCCTTTAGTTTATAGATAAAAGACCTTCTTTTCTCAGGAAGGGAACAAGAGCCCTGTCTGTTAAGTGATGTTCTAATGTGTGGATTGAATTTCATCTCTTAGTCAAGTGCATTTCTAACTTGAAGTCAGTGACATATTTTCAGGAGCTAGGTTATCCATTGCCAGTGCTACTGCTGAATTATTTTATTATTATTATTTTTTTTTACATTGACAGAAAGGTCAAAATCCTTGAGTGGAATCATAAGCAAATGAGGAAATGACTCTTTTCTTTTTTAGAAATGGATAATCCTTTCTTTATATCCTCTTCTCCCTACACCATTTTTAACCCAGTCCAGAATGGGAGAAGGGGAGAGAAGCGAGTTTAGAAAAATCAAATTGATTTATCATTAGGAGTGGCCTTTTATATGTCAAACAACCTAAAATGTTTACTGGTGAAAGGTATTGTTTAAAGTGTTTAAAATTATTAATTCCTTTAATCCTTAAGACAACTCCACAAGGTAGCTTCTATTATTACCCTTGTTTTACAGGTGAAGCACAGAGAGGTTAAGCAACTTTCTCATGGCCATATGGAAAGTGATAGAGCTAAGACTCAAACATGGGCAATCTGAACTGGTGCTCTTCACTCTTATACTGCTGTGATGTCTCTTCCCTTGGAAATAATCTAGTCAAATGTCATAATTTCAACAGATGAAAACATTGAAGATCAGGGAATTGAGTTCTTTGCCCAAGTCCACACACTTAATTTCATTGTTTTCTTTAAATTATCTCATTCTAGGCTGGCTACTAAACTTTGTAGATCAGACTGAGTGCATGGCCTTTCCCAAGTCCTGTCAGCAGGAGTGGGAACCATACCTTATAGTTGTCATAAAGCAACCAAAGAAGCTATCTTTCAATGGTGGAAATGTCATGGCAAAGCAGGAGACACATATTGGAGGAGACAGTCAGATTGGGTAGGTTGTGACATAACCAGGGCTTTTCTGAGTTCTAGAAGTCAATTAATTGGTCCTTTCTGACAGAGAAAAACCTCTAGGAATCTAATATAGATCCACTTCTCTCAATTAAGCTTTCCTTCGGTTTTCAAGAGTAAACTCCTCATTGGCTGAGGTGCTGCATTCTTGATAGAATTACAGTTGCTGCCAGTAATTGAGAATCTGACATATGTTATGTTAGACTCAATTAACTGTTATCAATTAAGAGTAATCTATAATAATAAATGCATAATATGCTAATTAGACTGGACATACTTCCAAATGTCCTTCCATCCTTTCTGATGAAGCCGGGGATGCAAGAGAAGCCCGGGTCTCAGGTGCCTGCCAGCAGCTGCAGGGAAGCCTGAGTACTGGATGCCTCCCTGGGTGCCTGCCAGTGGCTGGAGGGAGGGAAGCCTGGGTCCCAGGTGTCAGACGGAAGCTGGTGCTGGCAGGTGAAGGAAGGAAGGCCTACTCTTGTACAAATTTCGTTTATCGGGCCCCTAGTATACTAATAACATAGCTTCAACAATCATAGGAAAAAAGCACTCTTTTAACTTGTGGTTTCTAAAATACTTTCAGTTTTTATCATATGTGTGTAGATATGTTCTTTCTTGTGTCTCAGAAACTTCTCTTAATTTTAACTTGAGCAAAGAATTAGCACAATGTAAATGCATTATAAAAGCTGTCAGTGATGAACTGGGAAGAATATTAGCAATGAAGAGCCATATAGAACAGTGCTATTTAAAAATATATATATATATGTTTTTATTGATTTTTAGAGAGATGAGAGAGAGAGAGAGAGAGAGAGAGAGAGAGAGAGAGAGAGAGATATCAATCCCCACTGAGGATTGAGCCTGCAACCTGGGCATATGCCCTGACTAGGAATGGAACCAGTGACCTCCTAGTGCATGGGTGGATGCTCAACTACTGAGCACACTGCTGGGCAGAACTGGGTTAAATTCAATAACATGATATGATTTATAAAAAATCTGTGTCTTTTTGCTAATTATATTTTAGAAGAGGGCTTTGTGTATTTAGATCTTCTATCTGCTCCTGAAAAGTCTAGTTAATAGAAAGACTGATATATCTTGTCCATCACTTGAGAGTAGAAAGCAAGGAGAGGGTATAGAAAATTTTAAATCCATTAAAGTGCTGTTTCATTTCACAAAATAGTACTCATTTCACTGTTTACTGTACATGGCATCCTAAAGAGGTAAACTTCATTTGTAAGTTTAAATATAATATGTTTTAGATATCTTTATACAATTTATAAATATGTACTGCTTCTAAGTTGAAGGTTTACTAGTTTCTTTTCTCATATAAATATTTTATTTCTGGGAAAGGGCATTTAGAGGTATTATATTAAGCTTTATATAAACAATGTAGAAGCTTTCATGGTTTTAAATACCATAGAAAGATGATAATAATTAATAATCATATTTTAGAGATAAAATTAAACACATTTAGCCAATCTTGAATGGTTTTTGTTGTTGTTGTTAAAATTGAAAACTGTGTGTTTTCTTCTTGTAGAATTCTATATGCAATGAATTATAGGAGAGTGATAACTTTAGACTTGATAACAGACATGTGCATGGACAACACAGGGAAGCATATGGTCTATCTTTTCAGAGGTTACAGTAATTTGTTATCTTTCTGTCTTTCAATACCCTAGTATTGAAGATCATGTCACTACAGTGTACCCTGCCATGTGATAGCAGCTCCAGGAAGTTGCTGACTTCCAGCAACACTTTGTGATAAAGTCACAAGCCTGACTACTCCAGAGATTGACTCTTAGGGAGAAATGCAGTTTTCTGTTTATTTTACTTTTTCTTTCACCAAAACAAGAGGGACAGACATAAAATGGAAAATTAAATGGACACAAGAAAAAAACTATCTATGCACAAATGACAAACAACACTGACAATGTTTTAGAAATCACAGGTTAATGAGAGGTGAGATGGGAGTGAAATTCTTTCACTTCTGACAGCATCATCCTTGTCAATGGCTGACCTGCAGCTAGTGAGGGAAAAGGAAGTCTCTGCAGAACCCCATGTCTGTGGAGCTGACTGCATGCCTGACTTTTACTTTCTTGCTTGTAATGCCTTTGCTTGATTCATATATTAAGCCACATTCCCACACTTGCTTAGAATGGGATCAAAGACAATATTCCCTCCAATTAGCTAGAATCTTCTTTTCACAAGAGAGGTGGGTCCTGGGCAAAGTGGGGTTGAGAAGGATGGAACCAAAAGACCAATTGTTTGGGTGTGAGAAGTTTCATTAGCTGAATACAAATCCCTTACCGCAGATAGCACTGAATATCTGTGGTTTGTTACTTATCAAAACAGCTTCTGGGTCACCCAACATACTCCTTTCCTAGTTGGCATTGTGTGCTCAGGAAATTAAAATACATTTAATAATCACCATAAGTAAAACATAATCACTAAAGAACATCTGTTTGTTTAAAAAATATCTCACCACATGTTTTGTTGAATGTTGGAATGGATAACCCTGAAGACATTATGCTAAGTGACAAATACAGGGTGAGGCAAAAATAGGTTTATAGTTGTTCATAGGGAAAATAATATAATAATCAATAAATGATAATACAAAAATAAACTGTGTTTTGCATACTCACAACTGTAAACCTGCTTTTGCCCTATTTTGTAGTATATGATTGTATGTCAAATCCATAGAGACTGAAAGTAGAAAGGTGGTTTCCAGGGACTGGGGGAGGTGAGAAATGGGAGCTATTGCTTAATGGACACAAACTTTTAGTTTGCAAGATGGGGAGGTTCTGGAGATTGGCTGCTGAACAGCATAATATACTTAACATTACTGAACTGCACATCTACAAAGATTAAGAAAGTATATTTTATGTTATGTATATTTTATCATAATTAAAAATCTTTAAAAATACACTTAAAGGAAGGAAGAAGACTGAATGGGAAGGGAAGGGATTAACTGACAAATTAGAGTCTGCTGAGAGATTTTAAGTTTCTGCCCAGTTGCTGGTGGCAACTACCTGATCCCCACTCTCACGGTTATCCCGTCTCCTGTCTGTCCAACTATCTGCCGACCCTAAGGGAGGGAAAGTTGACCAGCATTGCAGTTCCTTTCCATGTTTATCTCAGCTATCACTTTCTATACCTCAGTCCTGTCTGTCCTAGAATTGGGGGTCACTGAATTCAGGAATGAAAGGAAATAAGAAGTCTTTCTTCCTCAGGAAAGGGCGAAGGTCCTTGAGCTAAGTTAAGGGTGTAAAGAAGGACTTCCTCCTGGCAGTCCATTTGCTCCCTGTCCCTGGATATTACCTTAGCCTTGCGCTTGCTGTCATCCATGATCATTTTCCAGTCTGAGCCATTGTTGCTGTATCCAATCTTGAACTTCCTCATGGACACTTTGTTCTCCCGGTGCTTTCCCCCCTGAATGATGATGCCCCTCACAATCTTCTCCTCCCCTAAGTCCACTTGGAGCCACTCATTTATGTATGGATGAGGTGCAGGTGGCAGTACCCAGCCAGAGCGACTAGTCACAAGGCGAATGTTTTCAGGCATCCAGTTCCTGTCCCCTTGGTTTGAGGCTGTAATCTGGGAGTCAGAAATAAGTCCAGACACCATGCCCAACATTCCAGAGCAAGGATAATCTAGAGGGTGAAATGAAATAATGTAAAATGATTTTATGCTTAGAAAGACTATGACATATTGAGTAAAACATTTTCTGTACCATGCGTCTCTGTATAATTTTAAATTAAATTTTCCTCCTTATACCACATTCCAATAAAGAAAAAACGCAATTAAGAATATACATTTTCCTCCTTTCTGAGTTTTTCCAAGGCAATTAATAACATCATAGATCTTTTTATATCTTCTATAGCAACCCATGTAGCTTTTGAGAATAATGAAAGTATCAATCATTCATTAATTGATTGGGAGCTTAAAAAAAACGTTCAATATTTCATTGAACATCTCAAAAAAAGATATGCACAGGAATAATAACCTATTTTTCTTTTAAACAATTAAATTCTGTATAATATAATCAAAAGTTAGTCTCAAGATATAATCATCTTAGGAGGCATATATTTAACTAGTGACCCAGTGCATGAAATTCCTACACATTAAAAGGGAATTAGAGGAAATATTTTAATATTGCTATTTGCCCTTTCTCTATAATAGAAGTGTCAGAGATGAAAGAAAATTAGTAAAATGAATATGAAAATCTTCCTCCTGTCAGAATCTGGGGTGTGCCTCAGGACCCAGAGTTAAGTCCCCACCTACCAGTGCATGCCTCAAAATTGCAGGAGACCAAAGTCTGGCCAGCCCCACCCCAAATGGGTGAGATTCAGAGGGCACAGCCTCAGGTCCACTGGCCTGGTGGCAGGCAGAGGGTACAGACTCAGGTCCCCTGTCATGCCCTGCCAGGTTGGGGACATAGCCTGAGGTCAACCATCAAGCCCTGATGCGCGGTGGGGCACAGCCTGAAGTCCCCCAGCCTGGGGTAAAGGGCATGGCCTGA
Organism: Lasiurus cinereus; assembly: GCA_011751065.1. Classification (NCBI taxonomy): domain Eukaryota; kingdom Metazoa; phylum Chordata; class Mammalia; order Chiroptera; family Vespertilionidae; genus Lasiurus; species Lasiurus cinereus. The sequence goes on from JAAGEH010000032.1 coordinate 15,089,994, forward strand.
AGACCTCCTGCCCAGAACCAGGGTAGGGGGGTCACACTTTGAGGTCCTCTGTCAAGCCCTGCCAGGTAGTGGTGGAGGGGGTGCATTCTGAGGTGCCTTGTCAAGCCCTGCCAGGAGGAGGATATAGCCTCAGGTCCCCTGCTAATTGTTCATTATAGAAACCCTTCCTTTGTCATGGATACAGCCAACTTGTGATAGCATGAAGGTTAATTTGCATATTACCTCTTTATTATATAGGATACAATTAAACTATGTCCATGTTATCAGGTGAACCTTAAGAATTAATTACTGAGATACATTTCAGATCATGGACTGATATACAGTATAGATCATGTCATTTTTTTTCACATAGTTTGTGCCTACTCACATAGCAATTATGCATGCACTTTCTTTTTTTTTTCTTTATTGATTAAGGTATTATGTATGTGTCCTTATTTCCCCCCCAACCCCCCCCCCCCCATCCTCCCACTCATGCCCTCAACCCCCTGGTGTCTGTCTCCATTGGTTAGGCTTACTAGTATATATGCACACATACAAGTCCTTTGGTTGATCTTTCCCTTTTACCCCCACCCTCCCCTACTTTCCCTCTGAGGTTTGACAGTCTTATCTATGCTCTTCTGTCTCTGAATCTGTTTTTGTTAAGCAGATTTATGTTGTTCGTTCTATTCCACAAATGAGTGAGATTATGTGATATTTATGCATGCACTTTCAACCAAGGATGCCAGGCCTTCCATAGGATGTCCTTTCATAGCCTCTTCTCATTTACCCCTTTAGATAGAGGCAACTTCTTCACCAGGGGTATGGGGTACAGAGAGGCTTTCTCTCATTCTTTCCTTCCATCTTGTCGTTCCCACTATCTGACCATTTAAAATCTTGATCCATTTCAAATGCCATGTAAGTTATTCTCATCTCTCCATCTGGGGGTGGTTTCCTTTTCTGGAGGTCTTCTCACATATCAATGGCCACATTCAGTTTTTTGGATGACTATTTGCCTCCACACATTTTAAGTTCTATTGATGGAAGAACCAAGTCATATTTAAAATTTTCTATGATTTCTGGTGCCTTGTTTTATAAATAGTATTTGCTCAACAAATATTCATTGAAGAATCAACTTATTAACACAATAAAAGGCAGCTGTCCATTTTCAAAGCACCTTTTCCTAGATGGAATGTAGAAACTAACAATAAATTCAACAGGGCGTATGAAAAGATTTACAAAAATTACTTTACTGGGGGCAGGGGGCTATAAAATTATAGTGTTAAAAATAGAAATCACATTTTTAGTCAGTGTGGTCACACTTACTTTATTCAAAACTAGATTTTATAAAAAAAAACAAACAGAGGCCCAGTGAATGAAATTCATGCACAGAGGAGGGGGTTCCTTTAGCCCAGCCTGTGCCCTTTCCAATCTGGGACCCCTTGAGGGATGTCTGACTGCCTGTTTAGGCCCTATCCTACAATCCAAGACTGCTGACTCCCAACTGCTCACCTCCCTGCCTTCCTGATTGCCCCTAACTGCTTCTGCCTGCCAGCCTGATCACCCCCTAACCACTCCCCTGCCAGCCTGTTTGCCCCTAACTGCCCTTCCCTGCAGGCCCAGTTATCCCTCCTCTGCTGGCCTAGTCACTCCTAACTGCCCTCCCCTGCAGGCTTGATCACTCCCAATTGTCCTCCCTTGCAGGCCTGGTTTCTCCCAACTGCCCTCCCTTGCTGGCCTGATCACCCACAATGGCCCGTAGCCATCTTAGTTGGGTTAATTTGCAAAGTCGCTCTGATTGGCTGGTGGGCATGGCTGGTTGTTGTAGCAGAGGTATGGTCAATTTGCATATTACTCTTTTATTAGATAGGATGTTTAGCTGGTAATGAGGACCAGATATTACCATTTGGAGAAAAACACAATTAACTTGAATATTATAATAAGAGCAGAACCTTTACCAAATTAATGTCCTTTCTCTAATGCAGAACTGGCTAGACTGCAGTTTACAACCCTCAAACCTAGCATGTCCAACCCCTATAGGGCCAACGAATACATTAGAGGACAGACTGCCATTCCTTCTATCTGTTTGTCTCATCCAAAAGCAACAAAGAACAGTAAAAAGGAATTTTGATTGGCTTTTGACTGAAAACTGAGAGTCTTTCAGCAATGCTTGGAAGAAAAAAAAATTAAAAATCAAGATGCAAATGAGATGGAGGGATTTAATTTCATTTTCCATAGTAGTAGGCTGGGTCAGATGTACTTCAGCCTGGCTACATGTCAAATCCTTTGGAAATAATATTGACAGATTTAGCAAACAAGCAATCAGATAAAAAAAAAAAACCCAAACACACAAAAAACAAGAAACATGATGCCAAGCTAAATTAGAATTTCAGACAAATAAGGAATAATTGTTTAGTATAAGTATATCCCAAATATGGCCTGGAGCATTCTTATATTAAAAATTATCTGTCATTTATCTGCATAAGACTTAAATGGACATTTTATATTTTATCTGGTAACCCTGTTTGTAAAGCTTAAAACCAGTCCTAGATGAAAAGACGTGAGTCTGTGATCGTGAATTGAGGTGGTTGTTTTCACTAACATTATTTTTAATAAAATATTTGTACTTTAATGGGAAAACTGAGATACACTGATAAGTCAAATACTCAGTTAACCAATTTTTAAAGAATGAGAAGGTAATAACTTCAGTTGATGAAAGTACCTGAATGAGCATAATTAATCTTTCCCTCATGACTCAGAAGGTATCTTTGGATGCTGTGGTGCCTGAGATTATCAGTGAGAAGTTCTAATTAACAGAGGAACACAATAATTTGTGCAGAAGCACTACTTAATACATGCCTGGGTAACAAATACAAGTTAATAGAGTTTGTAGTGTGTTCTCATACATTAAGCAGTTAACCTACAGATTAATTTTAACAATTTCCATCTTTGCCAAGATGATAAAACCTGCTTTGTCAATTACTTATAAAGTAGAATGGTTTGCTACATTCTTATTTGTATCTCTATAGGATGACATATCATTGTATACTCTGGATTATCCAAGATTAAAAATTTCAAAAAAGAGAGGAGACAAAATGGTGGTGGAGTAGACAGAAGTGTCTGGAGCTTTGTCACTGGGCAGAGGGAGAGAGAGCAGCTGAGAGTTGCACTGGGAGTGTTTGTTGGCAAGTTAAGAGTTAGTTATCCTCCAGGAGAAGGTGGGGGTCTGCTGGACGGGGCTCTCCTGGCCAGGCAGCCCAAATGCCACGGAGTTTTTGTCTGCTGGAGCCACCAGCTCAAACTCGGAGACCACGCCATCTTGCAGAGGGAGTTGGATGTCTGCGACAGTCTGAAAGCTGCGACTGAAGCACCCACAGAACAGCCGGGGAACCAGAACACTGCTCTCCAATAGGCGCAGACACAGAGGAGATCCACATGGCACACAGAAAGGTCAGATTTCGCCTGGGATAAGGTGAGGTCTCCTGCCCCGCAGAACAGAGACAAGCACACTGTGGGAACTGGGCTGCGGGAGAGCTGCCTCTGGAGAGGTCCGTGGATGTGGGGCAGGACATGATCCCTAGGAGTGGAGGCAAACTCTCGGAGCTTTTGACAAGGGGAGCTCTGGAAAGCAACTCCTTTTGATCTGAGGCAGAGGGACAGCCTGAGAGCTATTACAGTGTCCCGGCTGCAAAATCCCCACAAACCGGTTTTGTAAACCACAGTGTAGCAAGATCTGAGGACAGCCTAGAGAGGTCCTGTGCTTAGTCTCAGAGGTCAATTCCGAAACACTGCCACCCAGTGGATGATGCACAAATTGACTCTCGCATAACCACAAAAGAATAAAGAGATTATTTTTGTATTTGGTGTAAGTTGATGGTCCAGTTTCAATTTTTTGCATGTATCTGTCCAATTTTCCCAACATACACCAAATACAAAAATAAACTCCAAATGGATACAGGACTTATCATTAGAAGGGAAACCATAAAAATACTAGAGGAATCCACAGGCAGCAAGATCTCAGACATATGCCGAAAGAACTTCTTCACTGATACTGCTCCAAAGGCAATGGAAGCTAAAGAAAAAATAAACAAATGGGACTAAATCAAAATAAAAATCTTTTGCACAGCAAAAGAAACCATCAACAAAACAACAAGAAAGATCACTGTATGGGAGAACATATTTGCAAATGATATCACTGATAAAGGTTTAATCTCCAAAATCTACAACCAACTTATACAACTTAATAAAAGGAAGATAAACAATCCAATAAAAAAATGGGTAACGGACCTAAATAGAACCTTTTTGAAAGATGACAGAAGGAAGGCCAAGAGACACATGAAAACATGTTCAAAGTCACTAATCATCCGAGAGATGCAAATCAAAACGACAATGCGATACCATCTTACACCTATGAGAATGGCAATCATCAACAAATCACCAAACGACAAGTGTTGGCAAGGATACAGAGAAAAAGGAACCCTTGTGCACTGTTGGTGGGAATGCAGACTGGTGCAGCCACTGTGGAGAACAGTATGGAGTTTCCTCAAAAAAATTAAAATGGATCTCCCATTTGACCCTGTAATCCCACTCTTAGGAATTTATCCTAAGAAATTACAAACACCAATCAGAAAGGATTTATGCACCCCTATGTTCATAGCAGCACAATTTACAATAGCTACAATTTGGAAACAGCCTAGGTGCCATCAGCAGATGAGTGGATCAGAAAACTGTGGTAGATCTACACAATGGAATACTGTGCTGCCATTAAAAAGAAGGAATTCTTACCATTTGCAGCAACCTGGGTGGAACTGGAGAGCCTTATGCTTAGTGAAATAAGCCAGTCAATGAAGGACAAGCATGACATGATCGCACTCATTGGTGGATAATAAAGGACATTATAAACTGATGAACAAAAGGATAGATACAGAGAGTAAAGCTTCAAACAGACTGTGAAATTACAGCAGGAAGATTAAAATTAGGTGAGGTAGATAAGAGATCAATCAAAGGACTTGTAGGCATGCATATAAGCATAACCAATGAACATAGACACTGGGGGGTTGGGGTATGCCTGGGAGGGAGGGGGGGGCAATGAGGTGATATGTATAAAAATTAACAAAAATTAAAAGAAAAAAAAAGAATAAAGAGATCACACCAAAACTCAGCAGTGGAACACAAGGAACTGCAATACCCTCCGGACTGGGAAACAGAAGTGCCAAGCAGAACAATAGCAGAATTTGTGCCTTTCAATCAATGTAGAAGAGAGAACTACATAACCAGACACCCAGAGAAGAAAGACCATGGGCAGAAAGAGAAATAGCCCACAGAAGATAGAAAGTCAGGTTTCACCAGAAAAGGAAGTAAACGAAATAGAAGTAGAAATAAGCCTGCCAGAGAAAGAGTTCAGAGAAATGACCATAAGGTGGATGAAAAGAATGGAAGACAAAATTGACAATGTGAGTAAGAGCCAAGAGGAAATGAAGAAGAAGCAAGAAATGAAAAATGACATCACTGCTTTAAAGAAATCAATAAAAAGCATCAAAAGTAGACTAGAAGAAACAGAGGACCGCATCAGTGAGCTAGAAGACAGTAGGAAAAAAATACCCAACTACAGCAGCTTCTAGAAAAAAAAAGTTAAAAAGCAAGAGGAGAACCTAAGGGAACTTCGGGATAACATGAAACAAAACAACATCCGCATAATTGGGATTCCAGAAAGAGTGGAAACTGAGCAAAGATTAGAGAACCTGTTTGAAGAAATAATGACAAAAAATTTCCCCAATATAGAAAAGAAAAAACCCACAAAAATACAAGAAGCTCATAGAGTCCCAGGCAAAATTAACCCCAACAAACCGACAGCAAGACAATTTATAATTAAATTGGGAAACACCAATGACAAAATAATCTTAAAAGCGGCCAGAGAGAAACAGAAAGTTACCCACAAAGGAACCCCCATAAGACTAGCTACTGATTTCTCAACAGAAACCCATCAGGCCAGAAGGGAATGGAATGAAATATACAAAGTCATGCAAAGGAAGGGTCTGAATCCAAGAATACTGTACCCTGCAAGATTTTCAATCAAAATTGAAGGTGAAATAAGAAGCTTCACAGACAAAAAAGGACTAAGGGAATATATGACCACCAAACGAGCAATGCAAGAAATGTTAAAGGGTCTACTGTAATAAAAACAAATAGGAAGCTAAGAAGGAACTTGGGGGTAAAGACTAAAAATGGCAACAAATACTTATCAATAATAACTTTAAATGTAAACAGGTTAAATGCTCCAATCAAAAGACATAGGGTAACCAATTGGATAAGAAAACAGGATCCTTATATCTGCTGTCTGCAAGAAACCCACCTCAGGAAAAGAGATGTACACAGATTGAGGGTGAAGGGATGGAAGATGATATTTCAGGCAAATGGAAAGGAAAAAAAAAGCTGGGGTAGCAATACTTATATCTGACAAATTAGATGTCAAAATAAAGGACATAACAAGAGATAAAGAAGGCCACTTCATAATACTAAAGGGAACAATCCAACAAGAAGAAATAACTCTGGTAAACATATATGCACCCAATATAGGAGCACCCTAAATACATAAAAAAACTCTTGGAGGATATTAAGGGAGAGATTGACAAAAATACAATCATAGTAGGAGACTTTAATGCCCCACTGTCACCACTCCACTAGACAAATCCTCTAAACAAAAAATCAGCAAAGAAACATCAATCCTAAATGACTCACTAGACCAGATGGAATTAATTGACATCTTCAGAACATTTCACCCCAAAGTTACAGAATATACATTCTTCTCTAGTGCACATAGGTCATTTTCAAAGATAGATCATATGTTGGGTCATAAGAAAAGTCTCTTCAAATTCAAGAAGATAGAAATCATATCAAGCATTTACTCAGACCACAGTGGCATAAAACTGGATATCACCTATAATAAAAACAATGAAAGAAATCAAACACATGGAGACTAAACAGCATGCTATTAAACAATGACTGGGTAACCAAAGAGATCAAGGAAGAAATAAAAAAAAAACATCATGACAACAAATGACAATGACAACACAACAATACAAAATTTATGGGATACAGTGAAAGCAGTCTTGAGAGGGAAGTTCATAGCCCTACAAGCCTACTGCAAAAAAACAGGAAACAATGGCAATAAATTACCCAACCCTACAACTCAAAGAGCTAGAAAGAGAGCAAAAGAAAAGCCCAGTGTAAGCAGAAGGAAGGAAATAGTAAAGATCAGAGCAGAGATAAACAACATGGAGACCAAAGAAACAATTCAAAAGATAAAAAAAAAAAGAGCTGGTTCTTTGAAAGGATAAACAAGATTGATGGACCTCTAGCCAGGCTCACCAAAAAGCAAGAGAAGACCCAAATAAACAAAATCAGAAATGAAAGAGGAGAAATAACAACAGACCCCGCCAAAATACAAAGGATTGTTAAAAAATACTATGAACAACTCTACTGCAATAAATTGGACAACCTGCAAGAAATAGACATATTCCTAGAAAAATATAATCTTCCGAAACTCAATCAGGAAGACTCTAAACATCTCAATAGTCCAATAACTATGGAATAAATTGAAGCAGTCATCAAAAAGCTTCCAGCAAACAAAAGCCCGGGACCAGATGGCTACACAGCATAGTTTTACCAAACATTCAAGGAAGAATTAAAACCTATCCTCCTAAGTCTATTCAAAAAAATTCAAGAAGAAAGAGCACTTCCAAACACCTTCTATGAAGCCAGACTCACCCTAATACCAAAACCAGATAAAGACAACACAATGAAAGAGAATTATAGGCCAATATCTCTCATGAACATAGCTGGCAAAATCCTCAACAAAATTCTAGCAAATCGGATACAGCAGTACATCAGAAAGATCATACACATGACCAAGTAGGATTCATATCAGGAATGCAGGGATGGTACAATATCTGCAAATCAATAAACGTGATACATCACATAAACAAATTGAGAGATAAAAATCACATAGTCCTATCAATTGATGCAGAAAAAGCATTTGACAAAATCCAACACTCTTTCTTGATAAAAACTCTCAGCAAAGTAGGAATAGAAGGATCATACCTCACCATCATAAAAGCCATATATGACAAACCCAGAGCCAACATCATACTCATGGGGCAAAAACTAAAACCATTTCGCTTAAGAACAGGAACAAGACAGGGATGCCCACTCTCACCTCTCCTTTTTGACATAGTACTGGAAGTATTAGCCATTTCAATTAGACAAGAAGAAGAAATAAATGGCATCCAATTGGGAGAGAATCCAAGATGGCAGCATAGGTAAACACCTACACTGCTGCCTCGCATAACAATTTCAAAACTACAACTAAAAGACAGAATGGACATTATCCGGAACCACAGGAAAGCTGGCTGAGTGGAAGTTCTACAGATAGAAGGAAAGAGATGGGCTCACGGAGACCCAGAGGAGCTGTAAAAAGCTGAGGTACAAAGATGCGCACGCGGAGAGAGCGGGTGCCGGAGTACCTGGCTGGCTTTCTCTGGCGGGAGGGAAATGGAGACTCCCAATGGCATTGAACCCCTTCTCTTACAACACTAAACCCTAGATCCAGCCAAAACTCATACGGGGGGAGTTTGGATTGTAAAAAGGGAGAAGTGCACGGAAATTTAGGGGAGTAGCAAAAGATCAGAGGGCTGGTGGCGTCGTGCACGGCACTGCATGCAGGACAGACTACTGATTGTGCCACTGGCTTTCACTAGTGGGCGGGAGACAGACCCTCCCGACTGTGCCACTTCTGAGTCCACTAAGCCCCTGTTTCGGGCGAAACCCTGGAGACCTAGACTCCTGTGGTCCTGGTGCACAGGGGAGCTGGAAAGGCAGCGGTCTAGAAGCACTACGGGCGCTCCGGCACAAGGACCGTTCCAGCCATTACCCAGTCACGTGAGACTCAGGAGCCGTGGAGGGCGGGGCTGACTGGAAGGCAAGGCGGTCCCTTAAGTCCTGAGACTCCACCCCTCCCAAGCTCAACAGAGGCTTCTGCGGCTTTGCACGTCTGGCATTATAAGGCTGAATTCAACACAGAAGTTTCCCCGACATAGTGAAAATGCTGAGACAAGGGAAGGGATCACAAACAAAAGGAATGGAGAAAAAAAACAACACGACTGGATATAGAGTTCAAAACCACGCTTATAAGGTTTTTCAAGAATATGGTAGAAAAGATGGATAAATTTATCAAGTCCCAAGAGGAGATGAAAAAGGACCAACTAGAGATGCAAAAGAGCCAACTAGAGATGGAAAAGGTCCAACTAAAGATGAAAAAGGACCAACTAAAAATTAAACATTCACTGACTGAAATAAAAAATATTATACAGAGTCCTAACAGCAGACTAAAGAAAGGCAAGAATCAAGTCAAAAATTAGAAATATAAAGAAGCAGAAAACATTCAACTGGAAAAGCAAGAAGAGAAAAGAATCCAAAATTGTGAAGATAATGTAAGGAGACTCTGGGACAGCTTCAAATGTATCAACATCAGAATTGTGGGAATGCCAGAAGAGAGAGAGCAAGATACTGAAAACCTATTTAAAGAAATAATGACTGAAAACTTCCCACATCTGGTGAAAGAAATAGACTTACACGTCCAGGAAGCACACAGAAACCCATATAAAAGGAATCCAAAGAGGACCACACCAAGACACATCAGAATTAAAATACCAAGAGCAAAAGACAAAGAGAGAATATTAAAATCAGCAAGAGAAAAACAGTTCATTACCTACAAGGGAGCACCCATATGACTGTCAGCTGATTTCTTAACAGAAACGATGCAGGCCAGGTGGGAGTGGCAAGAAATATTCAACGTGATGGATAGCAAGAACCTACAACCAAGAATTATCTATCCAGCAAAGCTATCATTCAGAATTGAAGGGCAGATAAAGAGCTTCACAGCGAAGAAAAAGCTAAAGGGGTTCATCAACTCCAAACCAGTATTTTATGAAATGCTGAAAGATACTCTTTAAGAAGAGGAAGAAGAAAAAGATTAAAGTCAAAAAATTATGAACAACAAATACATATCTATCAACAAGTGAATCTAAAAATTAAGTGAATTAAAAATTTGATCAACAGAATAAACTAGAATCAGGTGAATATACTAGAATCAGGAGCATTGAAGGGGAGTGGACTGATAATTCTCAGCGGGAAAGGGGTGAGGGGTATACAGGGAGAGAATGGACAAAATCATACCCCTATGGATGAGGTCAATGGGAGGGAGGGATAGGTAGGAGCTGGGTGGAGGGGTGCTATGGAGGGGAAAAAAGAAAAACAAATGTAATCTGAATAATAAAGATTTAATTTAAAAAGAATGCATCCAATTGAAAAGAAGAAGTAAAACTGTCCTTATTTGCAGATGTCATGATACTGTACATAAAAAACCCGAAAGACTCCATCCCAGAACTAATTGACTTAATAAATAAATTTGGCAATGTAGCAGGATACAAAATTAATGCCAAGAAATATGTGGCATTTCTATACACTAATAGTGAAATTACAGAAAGAGAGACTAAAAAAGCAATCCCATTTACCATCGCACCAAAAACATTAAGAAACCTAGGAATAAACCTAACTAAAGAGGTAAAAGACCTATATGTAGAAAACTATAGGACACTGAAAAAAGAGATTGAGGAAGATGTTAACAGATTGAAGAGCATACCATGCTCATGGATTGGGAGATTCTACATCATTAAAATGTCCATACTATCCAAAGCAATCTATAGATTCAATGCACTACCCATTAAAATATCAACGACATATTTCACAGACCTAAAAAGAATTCTTCATAGATTCATCTGGAACAATAAAAGAACCCAAATAGCCACAGCAATCCTGAGAAAGAAAAATAAAGTAGTTGGGATCTAAATACTAGATTTCAAGCTATATTACACAGCAACTGTTCTCAAAACAGCCTGGTACTGGCACAAGAACAGACATATAGAACAATGGAATAGAATAGAGAATCCAGATATCCACCCAAAGCACTATGCTCAACTAATATTTGACAAAGGAGGCATGAACATACAATGGAACCAAGATAGCCTCTTCAACAAATGGTGTTGGGAAAATGGGACATATACATGCAAAAAAAATGAAACTGGACCACCAACTTACACCAAATACAAAAATAAACTCAAAATGGACACAGGACTTAAACATTAGAAGGGAAACCATAAAAATATTAGAGGAATCCACAGGCAGCACAATCTCAGACATATGCCAAAAGAACTTCTTCACTGATACTGCTCCAAAGGCAATGGAAGCTGAGGAAAAAATAAACAAATGGGACTACATCAAAATAAACAGCTTTTGTACAGCTAAAGAAACCATCAAAAAAACAACAAGAGTGACCACTGTGTGGGAGAACATATTTTCAAATGTTATCACTGATAAAGGTTTAATCTACAGCCAACTTATGCAAGTTAATAAAAGGAAGAGAAACTATCCAATAAAAAATGGACCACGGACCTAAATAGAACCTTTCGAAAGACGACAGAAGGAAGGCCAAGAGACACATGAAAACATGCTCAAAGTCTCTAATTATCCGAGAGATGCAAATCAAAAAGACAATGCAATACCATCTTACACCTGTGAGAATGGCAATCATCAACAAATCAACAAATGACAAGTGTTGGCGAGGATGCGGAGAAAAAGGAACCTTTGTGCACTGTTGGTGGGAATGCAGACTGGTGCAGCCACTGTGAGAACAGTATGTAGTTTCCTCAAAAAACTAAAAATGGATCTCTCATTTGACCCAGCAATCCCACTCTTAGGAATTTATCCTAAGAAATTAGAAACACCAATCAGAAAGGATTTATGCACCCCTATGTTCATAGCAGCAGAATTCACAATAGCTGCAATTTGGAAAAAGCCTAGGTGCCCATCAGCAGATGAGTGGACCAGAAAACTGTGGTACATCTACACAATGGAATTCTATGCTGCCATTAAAAAGAAGGAACTCTTACCATTTGCAGCAACCTGTATGGAACTGGAGAGCCTTATGCTAAGTGAAATAAGCCAGTCAATGAAGGAGAAGCGCCACATGATCTCACTCATTTTTGGATAATAAAGAACATTGTAAACTGATGAACAAAAGGATAGATACAGAGGCAGTAAAGCATCAAACAGACTGTGAAATTATAGCAGGAAGATTAAGGAGAGGTGGGGTAGATAAGTGATCAATCAAAGGGCTTGTATCTATGCATATAATCATAACCAATGAACACAGACACTGGGGAGTTGGGGTATTCCTGGGAGGAAGGGGGGGCAATGGGGAGATATGTATACATGTAACACAATAAAAAATTAAAAAAAATAATAAACAATCTTCTTAAAAATATTTCAAAAAGTATTTTTTGAATACTTTAAATCTACAAAAATTAAATTAAAATGGGGGTTTTGGAGAGTTTGGAAGTCAAGTGCTGCATTCACATGGTAACTTTTAATTCAATGGTTTTTAAAAATTCAGATTGAGTTAGGACCTGCCTCCTCAAGAAGATCTCAAATCTTGAGATCCATCACTTGTTTCTTAGAAGGCATGGATAAAAGTGCAATTCATTCATTCACTCATTCATTCAAAAATCAGCACGTGAAACACATGTTCCAGGCATATAAGATACAATAAAAAATCAGTCCACCAGGGCCAATTCTACTTTCATCAGCCTCCACTATGAGGGGAACATGGCCTCTAAAAGAAAATTTTCTCACTACAATGTCTGCTTGCTGGGGCTTATTCTAGGTTCAATTTATTATCTACTATGCACTATCTAGTTATTGAGTACCATTTAGTAAGCACTTTAAATGAGGTATGCTACACATATTCTTTTACTGAATCCTTATTATGGCTGAATTAAGTTTAATCTTTTTTCAAATTTTTTTTATTGATTTCAGAGAGGAAATAAGGAGAGAGAAATAAATACCCTAAATATGTATGTTACTATAATGTTAAAGGATAGTGCCTCATCACAATCCAGGGGATCAAGACTACAACCCAGGCATGTGCCCTCAATAAAATAGAACCATGACCTCTTGACTCAACCACTGAGGCACCCTTGCCAGCTGAAATAAGGTTAATCTTACTGACCAGGAAATGAAGGTCAGAGGGAGTAAAAGTCTTGCTCATGGTCACACATTCACTAATGGATAGTTCAGAGCCAAGCCTGGATGTCTGTGTACCTTCTGTCCATGTGACCATCATTATAACATGCTAGCCAGTGGTCAGCAAACTCATTAGTCAACAGAGCCAAATATCAACAGTACAACGATTGAAATTTCTTTTGAGAGCCGAAAATCGACTTCTGTGCATGGGCCACAAAGTTTCAATTGCACTGTATGTTTCAATTGCACAGATATTTTGTGGAAGAGCCACACTCAAGGGGCCAAAGAGCCGCATGTGGCTCAGGAGCCGAAGTTTGCCGACCATTGTACTAGCCTCTTTAAAAAAAAGTCTGCCTTGACCATATTTGGAGATTGTAGCTATTTTACTAGAGAAAAAAATATCTAAAATACAGTAGTGGTCACAAATAACACACTAGCCCTATGAGTCTAATGGCAGTATCTTATTTAGAAAAACAAAACAAAACATCAGTTGTAAAATAGAATATGCTATTTCAGATATCTGGTTAAATAACTAAGCAATTGAATCACTTAAAAAATAGAAATACATTATTTGTCTCTTTACATGTGAAGACTCACACATTCTTATAATTAACTCTCAGGAAAATCCTTATGAAAATGAAAACAAAGTATTCAGGGGTAAATAAGTATTTTATTTAACTAAAAGGAGAGCCTGGAAATTCAGAGTTCAGATGAATACATTTGGAGGTTTTATAAAGTTTCTCTCTCTCTCTCTCTCTCTCTCTCTCTCTCTCTCTCTCTCTGTCAGTGACATGAAATTAAGATGGAGTAATAGGCCATAAATTTCCACCTTGACTTAAAATAGCCTTGTCGCTGCAAATTTATGGGTATCTCTTAAATTTATAATGCTCTGAAAATGACCTAGAACTTCCCCTTATATAATTTCTGAGAAAAAAATAAAGCCAAGGTTATATCTTACTTTTCAATGTCCTTTCCTCCTCCAAAACTTCCCACCCAATTCCTGCCTCCAAGGCCTTGACCTTTCTAAGTCTTAGGTCCTAAAACAATAAACATGTCTGTCTCTATGATGGAAATAAATAACATTTTGGTAAGAAATCAGATGTCAGTTTTTACTTTCTAAAATGGGCTCTACTGTAAACAGTGTAGTTTTATTTTCCTCCCACTTAGTTTGTTCTTTTCTAAATTGCTTACAATTTCATGGAAAATTGCCTGGGTGACTTTTTTTTTTTCCTTTCAAAAAAATCAGTATTTTCCTTACCTAAAAATAATTACACTAAAGAGGATAAAAATAAAACAATAAAGTTGGCCTTCATGAAATGAGAAATTAAATACCCTAAATATGTATACTACCTAAAAGGTAGTTCACAGACTTTTAAAAGTTGTTTACTTTTCATTACTTTCGGTGAATCAGTTATTCTGTTTTGAATTTTTTAACTTACTCTAAAGGTTAAGTTGTACTGTTCTTTTATTTTTTATTTTTATATTTTATTTATTTCTATTTATTTACAGTGGTACCTCGAGATACGAGTTTAATTCGTTCCATAACCTTGAGGCGTGGGAAACTATGAGACATTTGAGTCTCGGTAAACTGGTGGATCCTGGCCGATTCGCTTGATTACTCCTATCTCAAATGTTGCTCGTATTTCAAAGCAAAAATCGCTTGCTCGATGGCTCGTATCTCAAAAATCTCGTATGCTAGGGCATTCATATCTCGAGGTACCACTGTATTTTTATTAATGTGTTACCTGTATACATATCTTCCCATTATCCCCCCCGCAGGCATACCCTAACCTCCCAGTGTCTTGTGTTCATTGCTTATGCTTATATGCATGCATACAAGTCCTTTGATTGATCTCTTATCTACCCCACCTCTCCTTAACCTTCCTGCTGTAATTTGACAGTCTGTTTGATGCTTTACTGCCTCTGTATCTATCTTTCTGTTCATCAGTTTATAATGATCTTTATTATCCACA
Organism: Lasiurus cinereus; assembly: GCA_011751065.1. Classification (NCBI taxonomy): domain Eukaryota; kingdom Metazoa; phylum Chordata; class Mammalia; order Chiroptera; family Vespertilionidae; genus Lasiurus; species Lasiurus cinereus. The sequence continues at coordinate 15,105,080 of JAAGEH010000032.1, forward strand.
AATGAGTGAGATCATGTGGTGTTTCTCCTTCATTGACTGGCTTATTTCACTTAGTATAAGGCTCTCCAGTTCCATCCAGGTTGCTGCAAATGGTAAGAATTCCTTCTTTATAATGGCAGCATAGAATTCCATTGTGTAGATGTACTATGGTTTTCTGATCCACTCATCTGCTGTACTGCTCTTTTAAAAATGAAAACATTGCATTACATTTATTTAAATGAAAGGGAACTCTGATGTGACTGCTATTTTCTTTTGAATGGCAGGTGGACAAGTCATAACAGTTCTGATAGCCATAGCAATACAGTGAGAATAAGAGCAGGACCATTCTTTTCCTTTTAACTCTGTCCTGACCTGCCCACTTTTTATTTTAGCTACTTTTCTCTTAGAACTACATCTTTTTTATCTCTTAAATAACCCACCTACTTGTAGCAAATTTAACAGACTTTAAAGTCTTATTAATGCCAGAATAAGAAAATTAAAAAACTAGAAGTATTTCCCAATGTATTTCTAAAAGTAGTATTTTATTCAACAAAAGATAGCTATTGAGACAACAGTTAAGAGAAAGTTGCCAAGGTAGTTAGTGAGTAAGGAGAAATTCTTGCAATTTAAACTCCTTAACTGTAGTTCATGAGACCACCTCTAGAATTCAAAATTAAAAAAGATAAATCAGGAGGAGAATATTACATGCAATATGCAAATAGACCAAATGGTGGAACAACCAAACAACCGAACAACCAGTTGCTATTATGTGTACTGACCACCAGGATGAGCGCACGAAACATAGTAGGCGTCAGCAGCAGGCAGCAGAGCACAAAATATGGTGGGCATCAGCTGTGGTGGAATGGTGGAGCAGGTGAGCAGGGGCGCTAGGCCAAGGTGGGGTTCTGGTTGCTGTCATCAGGCCTCTGGTGGTTACCAAAAATTCTTTGTTCCTGCACACTGGGGTGCTGACGGGGACTCACACCTGCTGTGGGCACTAGAGCAGCTGCTTGCACCCACTGCTGGTGCCTGGCACCAGCCCCAATCATTTTGGCCCTCTTTCAACTCCCTGAGGACTTCTTTACCTCCCCTTGCTCCTGAGAGGCAATTGGGGCAGCAGCCATCACTTGTACCCATTGACAGTGCCTGCCCCGCTCACACCTGCTACTGGACTCCAATTGCTCTGTGTCAACAGTGTGCAAGTGGGGCCAATGCCATCAGGGCATGGGAGTGGCAGGAGCAGGGCTGCTGGAAGACAGGGGACCAGGGGCAATGGTGGAAGAGGCCAGGCAGGGGCGTTGAGGATGGGCCGAGACCTGCCCCAGTGCCCACCACAGCCTTGCTGCCCACAATTTCTTTCAAGGTGCACACATTTGTGCACTGGGGCCCTAGTTTACTATCAATCTACTAAGTACCTGTCAGTGTGCCCAGCACTAAAGAGACAGGAATAAAAGACATGGCACTTGCCTTTGTGGAGCTTATGCTTTAGTAGAAAGGTGTCAGTTCACAAAAAAACACATACCACATGCCAGCTGTGTTAAGTGCTTTATATCCATGAGCTAATCCATTATCAGAAGAGCCCCAAATGGTATATATAAGTATGACTGTTTTCCAGGTGAGAGAACTAAGGTTTTTGAAAGGTACTAAATTGCCCAAAGAAATAAGCTAGTGTATACAACAAGTAGAATTGAAACTCAGGTTTATCTAAATCCAAGAGAAAATGACCATATATAAACAAAATGACTCTTCTTGAATTTATAAGTTTATAGAAATCATAACTAGGCAATCTTCAAGCTGGAGCTTACCTGTAATCTTGCAGCCATATACTTCAAACCTCATAGATATACCATTTTCCCAAGTCAGAGGTTTAATCCGGACAAATCGAGTTATCAATGGTTTGGGGAAAACTCCAAACACAACATCTGTGGGGTTGGTGTTTCCCTGAAAGATCTATATGAAAAAAAGAAAGGGCCCTTTAATAATAGGTTTTTGAAATTGAAAACAAATCCAAAATATGTTTTCACAAATGTTTGTAAAAATTATTTATAATTTCAACATTGTCTATCCATGTTGAGGTGGTGTTAATAACTTATCATGTACTGTTCTTGTTTTTTAAGTGATGGCAATCAGAAAGGGTCATGTCTAATATGAAACTAGAGCCCTGGTGCATGAAAATTCATGCACTGGAGCGGGGGATCCCTCAGCCTAGCTTTCCCCCTCTCATAGTCTGGGAACCCTCAGAGGTAGGAGGCGACCTGGCAATCAGGGGAAGGTGATGCCCCATCACACCTCTGCTGCTGCCACTGCAAGTCTTGGGTGACCCTGGGTGGCTGGGCAGCTGCCATCCGAAGCTTGCCTGCACCTTGGGCCAGCCCTGGGTGGCTGGGGGCTGAGGGGACTGGGCGCCACCATATTGTGGCTGTGGGTGCTGCCATCTTTGAGGGTGTGGCATTTAATTAGCATAATCCCTCCTATTGGTTGTGGGCATCACCATCTTTGTGATGGCATGAGGGTCATTTAGCATATTCCCTCTGTTAAATACGTCTGTCCTAACCATCCATTCAATATTCAAAGTGGCTAAAGCCTCCAGAGCATTGTTACAAGGGTAATATTTATTTAAAAATGCACACTAATGTATTAAAAAGTGGGCAATTATTAACTTTATTATATGGACCTACAAAATACTCAGGACATTTGATAGGAACTCTCCTTATTTTATTTTCCCAGGAACTCCCAGAGGTCTGCTTTTTTAATTCAGCATAAGGCCTGGCTTTTTGAAATTCTATGTTTCCTGCTATAGTACAAAGTCAAGTGGCTTTCTCTCTTTCACTCTCATTTATTGATGGAAGATCTTTTCTCTGACATTCATTAATTACTTTAATCTTTCTTAGTTATTGGCAAAATTTTGTTTTAGTGGTCAAAATAAAAAACTTAGTTATAAATAATATATAATTAGAACCTAGCTTTTCCAGCATTTCTGTCTAGTTTTAAAATGAGTCATTTTATTCTAACCACAGGTATAATGATTGTCTGTCACAAACCAATTTCCCACAAGTCAGGTCCTATGGTGCCAGGCCTGGTACCATAGTCATATTATCTAGCAAGATGTCCAAGCAGTAGAGTCTGTATGTCTTCATGGAACATTCTGGCAGTAGACCCACCTCAGGTGAAACCGAAAGCTTCCACTTTCCTGGATTTTACTTGGCCCTGGATTGCGGATGGCCTGTATGAAAATGGCTGTCTCAGTTACATGCTATGGGTGACAAACACAGCCAGGCCAAAATCCTCTTCTCAGGTGGTGTAACTTGAATTTACTGGGCTTATCAGAGGCATGAGATTCCTCGCCACCTTCCCAAATAAATTCATAGAGAACCACAGTTTCCCAAGGCTTGCTCTTCTCCTGGGAGAAAGGGCTTGTAAAAGTCAAGATGGTGTTTTTACTTCATTTAGCTTAAATGGCCTGCACAATTGAAAGGGGTCAATGTTTTCCAGAGTTGGCTGTTAGCCTGATCCCACTCCAGAGAAAATGTAATATCATAATTTATTCTTGCCTGTGATGGATTTCAGATGCCTATCCTACTTCAGCATCTCCCTCTGGGAAACAATCTGTGTGGGACTATTTTTGTATGACAAAGAATAATAGGTAGCTGCCAGAAAGAGTAGAGTCCCAAACTATGGTGCTTAACATGTCAACAAGTCCACTTTAGGGAAGCCCAGCAGTCTGTTAGGAGCACTGCATGCACCAATGCTCAGCTCACACTGAGGGATTTTTTTTTTTCCTGAAAACAACCTAAGGACATGCATTCTATTCAACATGGAGAGGACTGCTGAGGTTGTGATGGTCTCAGGCTGCTCCTGCTGAGGGTACATCCAGCAGGAAAATAGGAAAGAAGGTAGAGGACAGTGGCAAAAGGCCCCAATGTATGGAGAAAGGCAGGTAACAATAACTAGACTCTAGTGGAAGCTCAAATTTCATTAGGTTCAATAAAAGTGCTCAGACAGATGCCAGGTCTTTATCTTTGTTGAAACTTTCTATATTCTTTCTGCCCTCCCGCCCTACTATGAAAGTTCTTATGTGTGCCAGGGTGTTCTGATAGGGGACATCTATTAAGTGCTGTGTGCATTGCCAGATATCCCCTGAGGACTTGTATGTGCTCCCTGACACCCTTTTGAGCTCTGTGTATAGCCAATGGACAATAGCTTCAGAAAAGGTATTGGAAATGTAGCACTATTTTAATGTATTTTATTACATATACTAGAGGTCTGGTGCATGAAATTTGTGCATGGGGGAAATGTCCCTCAGTGCAGCCCGCACCCTCTCCAATCTGGGACCCCTCAAGGGATGCCCGACTACGCGTTTAGGACCAATCCAACAAGGTTGGATCTAAATGGGCAGTTGGACATCCCTCTCACAATCCAGGACTGCTGGTTCTCAACTGCTCACCTGCCTGCCTTCCTGTTTGCCCCTGATCACTTCTGCCTACCAGCCTAATCATCTCCTAATTATTCCCCTGCCTGCCTGATTGCCCCTAACTGTCCTCCCCTACAGGTCTGGTCTGTCCCAACTGCTCTCCCCTGCAGGCCTGGATCCCTCCAACTGCCCTTCCCTGCAAACCCGGTCACCTCCAACTTCCCTCCTCTGCCAGCCTGATCATCCCCAACTGCCATCCCTTTCAGGCCTAGTCCCTCCAAATTGCCCTCCCCTGCTGGCCATCTTGTGGTGGCCATTTTATGTCCACATGGGGGCAGGATCTTTGACCACATGGGGGCAGATCATCTTGTGTGTTGGAGTGATGGTCAATCTGCATATTACTCTTTTATTAGATAGGATAGAGCAGTGGTCAGCAAACTGCGGCTCGCAAGCCACATGCGACTCTTTGGCCCCTTGAGTTTGTGGCTCATGAGCCACAGTTTGCTAACCACTGCTTTAGGACAATGATTTGGGTGTTACCTTAGAGCAGTGGTGAGCAAAACGTGGTTCATGAGCCACAAACTCAAGGGGCCAAAGAGCCGCATGTGGCTTGTGAGCCACAGTTTGCTGACCACTGGGATAAAGGCTTGGTGCATGGGTGGGAGCCAGCTGTTTTGCTCTGAAGGTTGTCCGGGATCAGGGTGGAGGTTCTCTTGGGGTGTCGGGCAGCTTAGGCAAAGGGCCTGTGATGGTTTGCAAGATGGCCATGCCCCCCAGTTGATTCAAGCAGAGGCTCTAGTAGCTGGGATTTATTTATCTTCTACAATTGAAACTTTGTAGCCTGACTGGAGTCCTGGGCTGGCCAGGATGTATGGAAAACTTGGCTTCCTCCATTGCCGGGGAAACCCAAGCCTCCCTCCTGCTCTCCGTGGCTGCAGCCAGCTTGTTTGGGTTTATTTGCATATTTGCTCCTGATTGGCTAGTGGGCGTGGTTTATGGGTATAGTGGAGGTATGGTCAATTTGCATATTACTCTTTTATTAGATAGAATAACTAGTGGCCTGGTGCACAAAAATCGTGCGCAGGAGTGTGTGTGTGTGTGTGTGTGTCCCTTAGCCTGGTCTGCACCTTCTCCAGGCAGGCAGGGGAGCAGTTAGGCATCAAGTCTCGGACCCCTTGGAGGATGTCTGTGGGATTGGGTCTGAACTGGCAGTCGGACATCTCTCTTGCAATCTGGGTCCACTAACTCCTAACCACTCACCTGTCTATCTGCCTGATCACCCCTAACCACTCTGCATGCTGGCCTGATTGCCCCCAACTGCAACCCACTTGTAGCCTGATCACCCCTAAATGCTTCCCCTTCCATCTGCTCACTCCCAACTGGCCCCACTATCAGCCTGATCACCCCCAACTGCCCCCCTGTAGGCCTGCTTGCCCCAAATGTCCCCACTGCCAGTTAATCACCCCCAACTGCCCTCCTTGCTAGATTTCTCACCTTCAACTGCCCCCCCCACCAACCTGATTGCCCACAACTACCTCCCACCCCCTGCCAGCCTGATCACCCCTAATTGTCCCCTGCACTGGCCTTCTCACTTCCAACTTCCCCTCCTTGCCCCCAACTGCCCCCTTGCTGGCCTTCTCTCCCCCCAGCTGTGCCCCCTGCCAGCCTGCTCACTTCCAACTACCCCCTGCATTGGCCTCTCACACCCAATTGTTCCCCCTGCCAGACTGCTCACCCCCAACTGTCCCCTCTGCTGGTCTGCTTGCCTGCTTGCCCTCAACTTTCCCCCTTGTCAGACTTATTGCCCCAAACTTCCCCCTACACTAGCCTTCTCGCCTCCAATTGCCCCCATCCCCACCAGCCTGCTCTCCCCCATCTACCTTCTCTGCCAGCCTGATCATCCCCAACTGCCTTTCCCTCCTGGCCTGATCACCCTAACAACCTCTGCCTTGGCCCTGCCACCATGGCTTTGTCTGGAAGGATGTCAGGAAGATCTCCCAGTCTAATTATCATATTACCCTTTTATTAGTATGTATATATAATTGATTTCAGTGAGGAAGGGAGAGAGATATAGAAACATCACTGATGAGAGAGAATCATTGATCAGCTGCCTCTTGCATGCCCCCTAATGGGAAGAAGCATGTGCCCTTGACCAGAATTGTACCTGGGACCCTTCAGTCTGCAGGCCGACACTCTATCCACTGAGCCAAACTAGCTAGGGTAGCACTCATTTTTTAAAGAAATGTCCTGAAGGTCAGAGGCCAATTCTCCCATGCTCTCTCTTTTTAAAATATGTTTTTATTAATTTCAGAGAGAGGAAGAAGAGAGAGAGAGAGAGAGAGAGAGAGAGAGAGAGAGAGAGAGAAAGAGAGAGAAACATCAATGATGAGAGAGAATCATTGATCAATTGCCTCTGGCAAGGCCCCCACTGAGAACTGAGCCAGCAACCTGGGCATGTGCCCTGACCAGGAATCAAATCTCAGACCTCCTGATTCATGGGTCTACACTCAACCACTGAGTCATATTGGTAGGGCTCTCTGGATTCTCTTGCTTGTGGTGTGCCCTTGGCGTTAGTGTATTTCCCACCTCCCACCCCAATCTATTTATTTGAAATTAAAGCATATCTGCCAAAAACTACTCCAAAACAAGAATAAGCCATGGAGAGAGAAACCAAGATGACAGCATAAGTGAATGAATACCTAAACTGCTGCCTCGCACAACAATTTCAAAACTACAACTAAAAGACAGGACCAATACCATCCAGATCCACAGGAAAGCTGGCTGAGTGAAAATTTTACAACTAGAAGTAAAGAGAAGGATCACAAAGACTCAGAGGAGCTGTAAAAAGCTGAGGTACAGAGACATACTCGTGGAAAGGAACAATGGCAGTGGGTCTGGCTGGCTTCCTCTAGCAGGAGGGAGATGGAAAATCCCAACTGCACTGAATTCCACTTCTGACTACACTGAACCCCAGTTCTGGGCGAGACTCATATGGGGGAGTCTGGACTGTTGTGAAAAGGAAGGAGTGCAGGAAAACTTAGGGGAGCTGCGTGAAAGGCAGTGGTTTGGAGGCATGCGAAAGTGCACTATTAGAGTGCTGATTGCTGATTGTGCTGCTGGCTTTCTCTACCAGGAGGATAACAGAACCTTCCAACAGCACTGAAATCCAGGTCTGACTACACTGAACCCCAGTTTCAGGCAAGACCCTGGGAACCCAGACATACAGGTCCCTAGAGTGCACAGAAACTCAGCGGAGTAGGAAAGGCAGAGGTCTGGAGGCTTGCATGCATGTGAAAGGCAGAGGTCTAAAGACACACATGAGCACACAAAGACAGCTGCAGCTATTACCCAGAGGCACTGAGACCCAGGGACTGCCATGTAGGACAGGGCTGACAGAAAGCCAAGGCTGTCTGCTTAGCTCTGAGACTCCACCACAGCCAAGCCCAGCATAGAGGCTGTTGTAATCTTGCAAGTCTTAAGGCTGAGTCCAGCACAGAAGTTCTCTGAGCGCAGGCAGAGCTGATCCTCACAACCAATTGGCTTGGGGGGCAATTCCCCAGATGATAACAATAACAATAAAGACTTTATTACAACAAGACTGTACACACATTCCACAAAGGGGTGCACCAAGAGTATCCACTTCAAGTAACTGGGGAGGTAGATACTGGGCTATAAAGGACACCTAGCACACAAAGCTATTCTACGAACTGAGGGAAGCAGCAAAATATGTGGAGACAAAAGAACAGATCAGAAAAGAAAAACTGGAGGAAAACAAACAACTGGATATAGAGTTTAAAACCACAGTTATAAGGTTTTTTAAAGAATTTCCTAGAAAAAAAAATAAATTTAGCAAGACCCAAGAGGAGATGAAAAAGGACCAAGTAAACATACACTGACTGAAATAAAAAATATTATTCAGAGATGTAACAGTAGACTAGAGGAACACAAGAATCAAGTCAAAGATTTGAAATACAAAGAAGCAGAAAAGACTCAACTGGAAAAGCAAAAAGAAAAAGAAACAATAAAGGTTTAATCTCCAACATCTACAGCCAACTTATACAACTTAATAAAAGGAAGATAAACGATCCAATAAAAAAATGGGCAACGGACCTAAATAGAACCTTTTCGAAAGATGACAGAAGGAAGGCCAAGAGACACATGAAAACATGCTCAAAGTCACTAATTATCAGAGAGATGCAAATCAAAATGACAATGCGATACCATCTTACACCTGTCAGAATGGCAATCATCAACAAATCAACAAATGACAAGTGTTGGTGAGGATGCGGAGAAAAAGGAGCCCTTGTGCACTGTTGGTGGGAATGCAGACGGGTGCAGCCACTGTGGAGAACAGTATGGAGTTTCCTCAAAAAACTAAAAATGGATCTCCCATTTGATCCAGTAATCCCACTCTTAGGAATTTATCCTAAGAAAGTAGAAACACCAATCAGAAAGGATTTATGCACCCCTATGTTCATAGCAGCACAATTTACAATAGCTACAATTTGGAAACAGCATAGGTGCCCGTTAGCAGATGAGTGGATCAGAAAACTGTGGTACATCTACACAATAGAATTCTATGCTGCCATTATAAAGAAGGAACTCTTACCATTTGCAGCAACCTGGATGGAACTGGAGAGCCTTATGCTTAGTGAAATAAGCCAGTCTATGAAGGAGAAGCACTACATGATCTCACTCATTTGTGGATAATAAAGAACATTGTAAACTGATGAACAAAAGGATAGATACAGAGGCAGTAAAGCATCAAACAGACTGTGAAATTATAGCAGGAAGATTAAGGAGAGGTGGGATAGATAAGAGATCAATCAAAGGACTTGTATCTATGCATATAAGCATAACCAATGAACATAGACTCTGGGGGGTTGGGGTATTCCTGGGAGGAAGAAGGGACAACGGGGAGATATGTATACATGTAACACAATAAAAAAATAAATAATAAATAGATAAATAAAAGAAAAAAGAAAAAAACAATTAAAAAATGTGAAGATAGTGTAAGGAGCCTCTGGGACAACTTCAAGCGTACCAACATCAGAATTATGGGGGTGCCAGAAGAAGAGAGAGAGCAAAATATTGAAAATCTATTGGAAGAAATAATGACTGAAAACTTCCCTCACCTGGTGAAAGAAATAGACTTATACACAGAACCCCAAACAAAAGGAATCCAAAGAAGTTACACCAAGTCATATCATAATTAAAATGCCAAGAGCAAAAGACAAAGAGAGAATATTAAAAGCAGCAAGAGAAAAACCGTTAATTACCTACAAGGGAGCACCTATACAATTGTCAGCTGATTTTTCAATAGAAACTATGCAGGCCAGATGGGATTGGCAAGAAATATTCAAAGTGATGAAAGAACATACAAGATTACTCTACCCAGCAAAGCTATCATTTAGAATTGAAGGGCAGATAAAGAGCTTCACAGATAAGAAAAAACTAAAGAAGTTCATCAACACCAAACCAGGAATATATGAAATGCTGAAGAGGAAGACAAAGAAAATGTTAAAGGTAAAAATTATGAACAACAAATACATATCTATCAACACATAAATCTAAAAATCAAGTGAATTGAAAATCTCATGAACAGAATAAACTGGTGAATATAATAGAATTAGTGGCATAGAAAGGGAGTGGACTGATAATTCTCAAGGAAAAAGAGGTGAGGGGACGTTCAGGGAGAGACTGGACAAAAATCATACACCTATAGATGAGGAAAATGGAAGGGGAGGTAAGGGCAGAAGGTGGGGTGGGAGCCAGGTGGAGGGGAGTTACAGGGAGGAAAAAAGAGGAACTAATGTAATAATCTGAACAATAAAGATTTATTAAAAAAAAAAAGAATAAGCCATGAAACTTAGGGTAGAATTTACTTGCTTAATTGCCAGGAATGTTGACTATGAAAGCTTTTCTTTCCCAGCTGGAGGATTGATTTCGTGGCCTTGAACTTCCCTGACCACAAAACTTTCCTCCCACTGGGCAGCTGCATATCTATAGCCCCTTCAATCTTATCTCCTTTAAACAAGAGTGAGGGCTTTGCAGCTAATCAAAGGGAATTGATAGTTCTCTCACTTCACACCAGGAGGCTTTTCTCAGTTTAGAGCCAGGAGGAAGTCAAAGCCATGAATGCTCCAGAGAGAGACAAGGACATGTTAACTGACCTCAACTACAGAATTTTAAGTTACTGTACCTGGATCTTTACTACTATCATTATCAATTCTCTACATTTTACTCAGCCTCGAGCAAGATTTTAATTTTGGAGAAACAGCAAATCTGAGTCCTCAGAAATCTTTTGATTGCTAAATCAGAGCTAGCATAACTTCAAGTAAACAGGCAGGCTGAGGAAAAAACACTTCAGTTCCAAGTGATTTAGGGAAGAGCTCCTGGGGACAGGGGTTTTCCTCCTTCGTTAAAGCAGTTAGGAGGTGGCATGAATGTGATTTTAGGGAACATGATGGATTAAGTTTGTTCTATTTACAGTGTATTCTCACAGAAGCAGCCAAACACACTTGCAAAATAGTTTGTGAGCCACAGGGGATAGATGAAAAGGACTTTTCTAAAATCAGCCTGTTACAGAGAGGAAGAATGAATCCATTAAGAAGAATGGGAAACAGGGAAAACAAAACAAAACTAACAATACAAAACAACTCCTATGATTTTAAGAGGATGGTATTCATCTTATGCATAGTCCTAGTCCTTATGGAATGTATAAAGTGACTCTTAATTCTGACAATTTGGCTGGTATTGAGTTTTCTTGGACAATATCTATAAAATTTGCTTTTGGTTGCTGGATCTGGGAACATGACACCCCTTTGGTCAGCTTTAAACCTCTAATTGCTCTTTTCATTTTAAATTAATTAAAAAATGAACCAGATCAGACTTAAAGCTCTCAAACCAGTAAAATTGATCATCCATTTCAAAGACTAAATTGGTTAAAGGGATGGCATCCAAACTTACAACAGGTTTGTTTCCTTCTTTAATGGTGATCCAGTCTTCCCCATTGGAGCTAATGTCTATTTTGTAAGTGTGGACGTAATATTTCTTCTTGGTTTCCTTTGAAATAGCTCCCTGTGTCCCAACAGCAGTGACAAAGCGCAGAAGGCCCAAATCCACCTGTAAGACAATACACATGCGGTCAGCTGTCCATCCCTGCACTGCCATCACCTGGCCCAGGTTCTGGAACATATTCTCCTGTGGGCTCCATAGTGCAGTCTCTACCAACCTGGGATCAATAGACCCAAATTCTTTCTGGCATCAACAACCCCCAAATTTCCCCTTCCTTTCCTCTAACAAAAGGCACAAATAGGAGAAGATAGCAATTGCCCTAGGTAGGCAATTGCCAGGAAAAACCTTTCTCATTGCTGCAACCATGGTTGTTTAATCGCTGGTACAAAAGAGAAAACGGGGTTCAATATCATGTTGCTGTATTTTCTGAGAGTTTAAAAATCTTTTCCAAACAGCACATCAATATGCCATTTTGCAAGTAGAAAATCAAGGCAAACAAGATAATCTCACATATAGGAGACTGGAGAGGCCTGGACTAGAACTCAAATTTAACATGGCCCTATTTTTCATCACTATTTAGCATTCTACCTCCTTCCAAATAGAATGCAGATCAGAACAATACTGACATTGAAAGCACTGTGAGTGTGTGGTTTGGGAAATGGGCCCTAGATGTGTAATCCGGAATGGAGTAGAGATGAAGAGTGCAGAGTAAGAATTTTTGTTTCTTAGATCTGAATCAGATAAACAACAAATATTTTTAGTATAAATACGTCCCGTGTAATATTTGGGAGATACTACAACTAGGTCATGGCTTACCTGAAATACAAATTTAACTGGGTGTTTTTATATGTTATCTGGGAACGCTAAATCTAACTAAATTCCAGGCAAATAATCAGGTGATTTTAAGTTGTTGTAAAAACTGTCTGATTTCCTAATGTTGTAATCTGAAAGTTAATGGGTACTCTAGACAATGGTTGCACTAAACAGCTTCAAATACTCTCAGAACACTTAATGTTTTACTCACTATCAATTGAGTCATGTCCAATGTCATATCTACTTTCAAGCTTAAGGGCCCTTCAAATCTTGATGTCCAAGGGTACATGAAGCAGAGCTATTTAAATAAACTCTTCCTGTCAAACTTACAAATGGCTCTTCAGTTTGGAAATGATTAAACTTCCAGAGTGCATAGGTAGATTTGAAATAACTCTAGAATTTTATTCCCTGACTGTCTTATTCCTGCTTTTCAAATTTTGTTTCTAGGATATAATTTAATTGCTAGGTAGAAAAGAAGTTAACTGCTGGTTAAATAGAAAAATCCTAAGTATTAATAACAGCTGACTTAAAGGAAGAAGCAATTGATTAGAATTTAGATACCCAACTCAGGAAGCATACAAGGTCTCAGATAGAAAATCCCCAAAGGCATATGCATGGTCTGTCATAAAAAAAAAAAAATAAAGTTTTCTTTTTTCAATGATAATGAAATACATTAGCAACTTCCCCGTGTAATTGCATAAAATTTCCTGCTGTGCTATAACACTGCAGATTCTCTTATTTACCACACTGGGATACTTGACATTTCATTTAATTTTTCTTTCTAACATCGCTGCCACTGGGTTTAGTATGGATGAGTGACAACCTCATAAAATGATTAAAGCTGGGATTCACTGAAATTAAAATCAGAAGGTACCCACAACTCTAACAAAACAGCTTCCCCAGCACTATGATAACTCTTCCTGCCAATGTTGAGGAAGTTCTTTTAAGTATTATCTCCATTAGTATCTATGGGGAATGTTCTAACAGAGACTCTCCCATACCTGATGATTAGAAGGAGATGCATAGCCTTCTGTTTCAGAAGCATCATTGCTCACACTGTTGGTGTCTGTGTCAGGACACTCAGAAGGACTTCATGTCTGTATGTATACCTTTCTTATGGGTGAGGCCTGTTCAGTTAATAATGACATTGTCCTTGATCTATCTTTTTAGTCTCACCTGCTGTATCTATCTCCCAGACCCATTAAAATATTTGTTATTCTGAACACAAGAGAAGCCTTTTCTGCCTGCATGCCACAATGTGTAAATTTCTCTTCACTTAATTATTTCCTCTTTTTTTTATTTTTTATATATACCTAGTGACTATTATTTTACCTTCTGATCTGGAAGGCAGAGTAAGTCACTTGTTACCCTAGAACAGTGGTCGGCAAACTGCGGCTCACAAGCCACATGTGGCTCTTTGGCCCCTTGAGTGTGGCTCTTATACAAAATACCACGTGCCAGCACGCACTTAGAGTGCCCATATGCAGAAGTCGGTTTGCAGATCTCAAAAGAATTTTCAATCATTGTACTGTTGATATTTGCTCTGTTTGCCAACCATATAATGCCTGACCACCGCCCTAAAATATTCAGTGTGTAGTTAATGTCTCCACTGCTGAATCCATCCTGTTGTGTTTTTGTTCTATCTCCATCCAGACTTTTATGATTTCTTTTAAGGGAGTATCTGTATTTCTATGTATAAAAGTAATAGATGCCTACTGAAAATTTATAAGATGCAGAAAAGTTTAGAGAAGAAAATAAAATCTCCAAAAGACCACCATTAGAAAATAATTATTAATAGCCTCCCAGAGTTGTTTTTTTCTTCTTATTCTAAATGTATGTGAATATGGTGTGCGTGTTTTGTTATTATAAAAATGTGGTCATATTACTTCTATGTGTGATGAGCTCCCTTTTAGGTTAGTTCTATGGCTATATTTCTAAGTCAAGATATTTTTCTACCACATTTTCAGTGGCTTTATGATATTCCATGATAAGGTTGTAGCATAATCTATTTAATCAGCATACTATCTGTGAACACTGTTATTCAACCTGACATTCATTCAGTGGACAATACTGCTCATCTGCTAAGTTCTGCATTAAGTGGAGAGGATATCAAAAGCAGTAAGAGTGTGGGAAGCACAAACACATGACTACAGAATGGAGCAATGTGCAGAAAGTGTGATGCATCACAGAGGAAGAATAAACCCTTTACCAGAGAATTGGAGCTAGGGGTACTATAGACATTTCATAGATGCTATGAGTCTCTTATGTTGAAAAATACATAATAGAAGCGTGCAAGTGGACTCAAAGAGAAAAAAAAGTGTTCCAGGGAGAAGGAGGAGCAGGAAGTGCAGAGGCAAGGAGAAAGAAATGAATGGATGAAATGACTGATGCTAAACAATCTACCATTGTGATAGGTAATTAAACAGACAAGAGCAGAGCAAGAACAATGAGCAAGATACATAAGGTCACCAGAGCAGAAAAATCCCAGGTGCACAGCAAAAGACAATTGTAAGGTGATACCTCACCCCTAGGGTGATATTTCAACCCCTAGCCTATCCATGGGCATGAAGTTTGGATCCCCTGACCTTTCCTCCATAGAGATATATAGGCCTCAGTTATATTTCAGCTCCAGGCCCAGAAAAGCAACAAAATCAGAGTAGTGATCCCAAGACTGACCTCACGACCACTGCATTGAATAATGATCTCCTGCCCTGTCACCAACCAATCAATCAGTGGAGACTACAATCTTGAAAGGACACAACTGGAAAGCTGCTAAATATTTTATTAAGATCTTTCTATGGGACTTCTCCTAAAATCTCCACCCTTAAACACTTAGGGTAAGGATCCAGTGTGCTCTCCCTCCTAGAAGCATGTCCCAGCCTTTTGCTTCTCCTTCCAGAGACCTAAGCCCTCCCCCCCCCCCCCACTTCTGCATTACTATTACTTTCCTCACTCCCAAGCTCTATCGGTCTTTCCTTTACCTCTAAACCTGTTTCCTAAGCCTATTTCTTCTATGAATTACTTCTTCCACCTCTATGACTTGATAAATAATTGTTCTCATATGGTTGGAGTCTTGGCTCTGAATTCTTCCCTAGTCAGAAATCAAGTGCTGAGGTTGCCGAATCCAGGTCTGGTCTGACCCCATGCATCTAATACCTGGTGCCATTCCTGCCCACCTACAACACCAGGTTTCCCTCATCTCTATAGACATTTCTCAATAAATATATTGATCTCTGGCCATCTTAAAGCCAAAATAATCAATTGTCATGAAAACCATTCAAGATCAGCCATGACCATCCTCTTGGTGATTTAGCTTTCTGAATTATGATGAACTCTTAGCAACCTCACATTCTAAGAGATAAGATTGATGATTCAAAAAAGGCAGCTGGAAAGACAAAGATACAATCCAGAGGAGTTCTAAATATAGCCACCCTTCTGGGTTTGAGAGTTCATTGTCCTAATAATAGTTCCTTTCTTCCCATAAAAATTCACAAACACAATAATCATAATTAAATAACTCACTTTTCTTCAATTCAATCAGCTGTGGTCCAATCACTGTTTTCTTATTTTGAAAAATATTATTTTACAGCTGCCTTATTTTTAATTAGAAGATGGATGTAATTTCACATCTGAGTTATACTATACTTCTGTTTAATATTAAGGGTACTGGTGAGGGTATGTGAAGATGGGAGGGGGTATGTACCCAGCTGAACATCAAATGCATTTGCTGAAATTGTTGAATGTGTCACTCCCTGTATGTGACAAACATAAACGTCTGGTACTTATCTGATGTTATGTAAATTATTTTACAGAAATTCATCAAAATCCTTTCTTAAAAAAATATATTCTTTTATTGATTTCAGAGAGGAAGGGAGTTAGAGATAGAAACATCAATGATGAGAGAGAGTCATCGATTAGCTGCATCCTGCACATCTCCCATTGGAGATTGAGCCCACCATTTGGGCATATGCCCTGACAGGGTATCCAACTGTGACCTCATAGGTCAATGCTCAACCTCTGAGCCATACTAGCTAGCCTCAAAATCCTTTTGAGTTCTAGTGGCTAGAATTAGCTTATGTAGCATTATCATCAGAAGGACTCAATCTGGCATCTTATTTCCAATCCTATATAATAAAAGCCTAATATTCTGTGTCCGGTCATCCAGTCATCTGTTCAACCAATCAAAATGTAATATGCTAATGGTATGCTAAGACTGCCCAACTGCTTGCTATGATGTGCACTGACCACCAGGGGACAGATGCTCCAATTAGTAGGTTAGCTGGCTGCTGGGATCCAGCCAATTGGGACTGAGCAGTATGGGCTGGACAATTCCTGGAGCCTTCCCATGGTCCTTCCTTGGCTGGCCAACCTCTCACTTCCTTCCCTGGCTCTGATCGTTCACTAGTGAGATCCCTGTGCCCTCTCACACTCTGGGACCCCTTGGAGGATTTCAGAGAGCCAGTTTTGGCCCTATCCCCCAGGCCAGGCCCAGGGATCCTATTGGTGCATGAATTTGTGCACTGGGCCTCTAGTATAAATATAAAATTCTAATACTGCTCATAGAATCTCTAACCACATCTTACTTTCACTGTGCTCCACACACAAAGAGAAGATATTGCTAGACAACAGATACAAAAGAGAAACTTTTATTTGGGGAGAGGGCACTAATAAAAGAAAACAGCTGCCCTCATTCACTTCTGGGGGCAGGAAATAGTGTCTTAACAGCTTCTTGGTATGAGAAGCCCCAACGTGTGGGTTCTAACAACGTTTCTGACTCATTCTTTGTTGTAAAATGCATATAGGTATAATCCACATGTGCTTTATGACCATGGTATTGTCTTAGTAATGACAGGAAACATTCCCCAGATAAAGGGAAGCCAGAAAAGGCACACATTTTACTGGAAACCACTTGAGGACAAAGAACTAATTTCAGCATTATGTAGTAAATCACGTAGCAAAACTTTGCAAACTGTTGGTTAAATACCAGCATGCAGCCTCTGAGCCATGAAATGAATATCCTTGCTTCCTATAATAATGTATAACCAGCTATTGGTAATGTTACTATGTAGCCTAGCCTAATTTCTAAAATGAAAATCTGTCTTGCTCAATAAAATACTGCCCATTGATCTTGATTGGCAAGGGAGCATTTACCAGCTTTTAACATTCCCAAGGCAGGTCAATGCAAAAGCCTGAACAAATAAAGAACAAAGAATTGAAGTCTGATTTAAAAACAGGAAGAACACTTGTCGGTAGGGAGTGTGTGTCAGATTTTTTTTTAAAGCATCTTTGATGACTCAAAGAGCTGTTTAATTAATCACTAGACTCTATAAGCTAAAGAAAATATTTTTGAGCTATTGCTCACTTCCTTAGATAACACATGTGTAAAGCCTGAGCATTTAAACATCAGTGCTGTTATAGGGTCCATGGGCTTAATTCACAGTACCTGACCATTATGTTAGTTAGATGTTGAACTTCTTCAATTTTATTTTTCATTTATAGTTTACATTCAATATTATTTTGTAGGCATTTTGATCTTGAACTTTTTATAGTTACCAACCAAATATACCCACTTTATATTCAGTGACATAATTGCCTTTTTATGTGTTTTTTTCATCATTACTGTATTACATAGAAAAATACTGATGGCTAAAACTACTCTTATTAATAGAAAATTCATGAAGCAACACGTCTGTGACAGGCATTTTATTAAGGGCTAAATTCACAAACACTATCTCTTTCAATTCTCACAATAATCATACAGGGAAGGTTTTATGGATAAGCAATTGAGGAAAAAAGTGATGTGTGTACCTCTCTTAGTCACAGAACTTATTAGGACTTAACCTAGATCAGATTTTTGGCCCATGAATGAGCCTCTACAACCTATGCTGTTTCCCAAATCATATTGCAAAAACCATAATTATAGAAAAATAATTTAGGATTTCTTAATAATTAATAATTAAATCTTATAGTTACCCAATGTGAAAATTAAATATTTTGCATAATTATATAGAACATGAAACCATTTATGATTACTTTGGCTATTTGTTTAAAATTTACACAAGCTACGGGAAAGCAAATTTTTACAAATGATTCAGTTATGCTGTAGAAAAACAAGATGGTAGTGATAATGCCTTTTTAGCAAAAGACAGTGAGGAAACATTTACAATGCTGATAAATAATTAAAATATTCAAGTATAAGAAAAGCACAATGTAGAAAGAATATCACTCATTTTCTTTTCTAGTCTTAATTGCCTGGTTTAATATATTTTTCCATATTTCAATGAAAAAAAAAGCGTTTTTCTGGGTAGAAACAAATTCCTGGTTGCAACACAGATTATGCTGATAGTAAAACAATCCCAAGTGAATTTTCCTGTCAGAAGATGTGAGCCAACCAGCCAGAATAACATCAGATAAGGCTGTTACAAATGCAATCAAAAGGCTGGCTTCCCTGACTGCCACTGTACACTCAGCAAAAGAACCACAAGGAAAGGGGCTAGGAAAATGAAGTCCCCAAATGAGGGCTGACCTTTGTCTTTTTGGCTGATAAATGGAGATGCTGTTTGTGTGGGTTTAGCTGTGTCTGCATGTATAGCACATTCTCTCTTTCTCATGTTATTTTTTTGCATAAATCAGAAGCAACTAATTAAAAAAGAAATATTTAATTCTGATAGTTCTTTGAACTGTAGCTCCGTCTGGTTCTGTTTGAAAAGCAAAATCTGTTGTAGTTGTTAAAATTGGTAAGTGGCATTGGCAGAAAGAAACAAAAGGGACTTCTATAGCTCAGGTTAATACTACAGCATTTCAACTAGAGATATTTCCAGAATTCAAGCTACTCAAATCACTCCAATATAGAAATAATAAAGATTGAAAGTGAAGGAGAAGGTGCTCTAGGGTGGAGACATCACCTCTGGTCTCCATTGGCTTGGTGTGACACACACAGAACTAGGCTTGAAAACAGTGCATGGAGCTGTGACATCCCCTAAAAATGTTCAGCTTAATTTATGAACTATATTTAAGACAAACATGAGCAGAGTGTCTTCACATAGTCTATACAAAACCTGAAGGTTTTTCCTTCTATATTTTCTAGATCAGATATAATTGTGCTCAGAAAAATTAGATAAATATTTCATTTCAATTCCTTTCTTATAAGAAACTTGTTACACTCTAGACCTCAAGACACACAATATTCTGATGACAAAAAGGGAGAAAAAAATCATATTGGGATTCCTATAAACTCTGGGATACAGGAAATTAGCATCTCAAGCAATTTAAAAGAGCTATGTGGCATTAAAGGGAAAAGCTGATTAAATCCCTGTGATTTAGAAGATATTGTTTTACATTTTTAAGATATACACTGAACTGTGAACTCATTTCTTCTTCTTTTTTTAAATTTCTTTATTGATTAAGGTGTTATATATATGCCCTTATTCCCCTATTACCCCCCTACTCTCTATCCTCCACCCTACTCATGCCCTCACCCTCCTATTGTCTTTGTCCATTGGTTAGGCTTATATGCATGCATATAAGATCTCTCCTTCCCCCACCCTCCCCTACCTTCCTTTGAGGCTTAATGGTATGACCAATGTTTCTCTGTCTCTGGACCTGTTTTTGTTCATTAGTCCATGTTGTTCATTATATTTCATAAATGAGTGAGATCATGTGATATTTATCTTTCTCTGATTGGCTTATTTCACTTAGCATAATGCTCTCCAGTAAGAACTCCTTTTTTACCACAGTGTAGTACTCCATTATGTAGATGTATCACAGTTTTTTAATCACTGCTGATGATCATGTCTTCTTTAAAATAAAGTATTTTGCTTCAATACCATATTAATGTGCATATGTGTACCTCAGAACCTTTAATAGCTTGGTAAAAGATAACATTTAAATGGCCCCTTCTTCCAACTAGAATATTCAGGAGCTATTGCTGGGCAGTAAAAGACTCAGGACTTAAAACTTTTTTTTCTTTTTAATCCTCACTGGGGGATATTTTAGAGAAAGTGAAAGAAACAGGGAGAGACAGAGTGAGAGAAACAGCAATGTGAGAGAAATACATCAACTTGTTGCCTCCTGCACATGCTCTGACCGGGGCTAGGGATGGAGCCTGCAAGTGAGGTACATGCTTTGACCAGAATCAAACCTAAGACCCTTCAGTCTGTGGGCTGATGCTCTAACCATTTAACTAACCAGCTAGGGCAGGGACTTAATAATTCTATTTAACACTAGACGCCTGGTGCATGAAATTCATGCATAGCGGGGGGGGGAGGGGTTGTCCCTCAGCCAGGCCTGCACCCTCTCCAATCTGGGACCCCTCAGGGGATGTCACTCTGCCAGTTTAAATTGGCAGTCAGACATTCCTCTCACAATCTGGGACTGTTGGCTCCTAACTGCTCATCTGCCTGCTTACCAGATTGCCTCTAATTGCTTCTCCCTGCCAGCCTGATTGCCCCTAACCATTCCCTGCCAGCATGATCACCCCCAACTGATCTCCCCTGCAGGCCTGATCTCTCCCCCAACTACCCTCTCCAGCAGGCCTGGTTGCCCCCAACTACCCTCCTCTGCTGGCCTATTTGCCCCCAATTGCTCTCCCCTGCCAGCCTGATCACCCACAACTGCCCTCTCTTGCTGGCCATCTTGTGCCAGCCATCTTGTGATGATGTCATGCGAGACATGCCATTTAGACTTTTATTATATAGGATTTTTTGAATTCTTATTTCTAAGTTGCATTACATTTAAAATCTGAGCCTAATCTTTGATCTGGAAAGAGAACATGTACTCAGAACAGACTAAACTTAACCCTTAGAAACTTGGTTAAGAATTTAACTTAGCCAAGACTGGTTTGGATTGATGGATAGAGCATCAGCCTGGGGACTGAGAGGTCCCAAGTTCGGTTCCGGTCAAGGGCATGTACCTTGGTTGTGGGCACATCCCCAGTGGGGGGCATGCAGGAGGCGGCTGATTGATGTCTCTCTCTCATCAATGTTTCTGGCTTTCTATTCCTTTCCCTTCCTCTCTGTGAAAACTCAATAAAATATATTAAAAAAAAAGAACTTAACTTAAAAACTCTAGTAAATATTGCTTAATTGGAAGTTTTTAAGAGAGAAAAATAAGTATGCTATAGTTTTAAAACAATTCATAATCACCTCAAATATAATAGATCTCCTCATCAAATGCCTCATAGGAGAGAGTTAGCATGTGCTTTTGTAAGGTGGGTTTTCTCAGCAAAGAATTAGTGAGCTTCTCCTCCATGGAGTGTACAGGCTGGCACAGGATGACCTGCCATAGCTCTTGCTTTCATCCATTACTCTATGTGCAATACCTGTGAAAAGTAGAAAAGTGTTCTCCTAGTCTAGGACTTAAAGGTTAGGAATTGCATGGGGTATATGGGCATGTGCAAGCTTATCAGTAAAGTTATAGTGTCTCAGTTGACCATAGGGATGTGATTCCAGACATCCTATAAAAGCAAGCAGATGTGTATACAGATTTCTGGCTCCTGACTTTTGTCTCTGACAAAACAAAGGGAGTCCAATAATAGAAGAATGGATAAAGGATGGTCTGGATTACAACCACTTTATACTTAACTAGAGGCTCAGTGAATGAAATTCATGCATGGGGTTGGGGGGGTCCCTCAGCCCAGCCTGAATACTCTCCAATCTGGGATCCCTCTCACAATCCACTATTGCTGGCTCCCAACAGATTAATTCCTAACTGCTCCCCTGCCAGCTTGTTTGCCCCTAACTGCCCTCCCCTGCAAGTCTGGTGCCTGCAACTGCTCTCCCCTGCAGGCCTTGGTCCCCCCTAACTGCCCTTCCCTGCAGGCCTGGTTACCCCCAACTGCCCTCCTCTGCCAGCCTGGTCACCCCTAACTGCCCTCCCATGCTGGCCTGATCACCTGCAACTGCCATCCTTTGAATGCCTGGTCCCTCCCAACTGCCCTCCCCTGCTGGCCTGATTGCCCACAC
>JAAGEH010000032.1:15127271-15196620 GCA_011751065.1 Lasiurus cinereus
CCTGGTCCCTCCCAACTGCCCTCCCCTGCTGGCCTGATTGCCCACACCTGCCCTCTCTTGCAGACCTGGTCCCTCCCAACTGTCCTCCCCTGCTGGCCATCTTGTGGTGGCCATTTTGTGTCCACATGAGAGCAGGACCTTTGACCACATGGGGGAAGCCATCTTGTATGTTGGAGTGATGGTCAATCTGGATATTACTCTTTTATTAGATAGGCTAGAGGCATGGGTGGGGGCCAGCTGGTTTGCCCTAAAGGGTGTCCCAGATAAGGTTTGGGTTCCCTTAGGGTGTGGGGGGCCTGGGTGAGGGGCCTATGGTGGTTTGCAGGCTGGTCACACACCCCGGATACCCAAGCAGAGGTCCTGGTATCTGAAATTTGCTTATCTTCTACAATTGAAACTTTGTAGCCTGGAGTGGAGGCCAAGACAGGCCACAGTGTGCTGAAAGCTTGGCTTCCTCCATTGCTGGGGAAACCCAAACCTCCTTCCTGCTCTCTCCATGACCACAACCATCTTGGTTGGGTTAATTTGCATACTTGCTGGTGGGCGTGACTGGGGCATGGCTTGTGGGTTTAGCAGAGTGATGTTTAATTTGCATATTTCTCTTTTATTAGATAGGATAGCAGAATGTATTATCTCAGCACATAATTTCAGTAGGATAGTAGTACATACATAAAGCATTTATTATTGTTGTTATTAAAAACGTTTGGGGTCAAACTTTAAACTAATATACTGAGTCAGTATGCATTCTCACAGAGATGTGTCTTAAAATCCATATATTGCTTCACAAATTGTAGGTGCTTAAACTGAGAGTGTGAAATTAAACTGGAGGATGATAAGTGTTTAGATAAAAACATTTAATTCATTAAATTCAACATACTTTTATTGGGAGCAAGTAGGCCTATGTGAAATAGTGTATTATAAGACTAAAAGTAAAAAGTGCCACCATTCCAATAAGTGAAACATTTTGGGAATCAGAAGAAAGAATAACTATTTGTGGAAAGGAAAGAAAAGACTCTATGGAAAAGAGATCATTTGAATCATTCAAACTGGATGTCATAGGATAAGATAAGACTTTGCTGGGGAAGGGACCATGGTTGATGAGCTAAAGGTAGATGGAACAGGGAAAAAACCACCCAGCACAACTGCTCACTTTTCAAAATAAGTGACATGACAAATACTTTCTTTCTAATATCTCTTGGTAAAATTTCCTTAGAGAGTAAGGATAAGTGTTCTCTGCATTCCCACCTGCCTGAGGCTAAAGCCAACAGCAGTTAGCATATTAATGCAAAAAGAATCATTGGAAGGCCAATGGACTTTGATATTTAGCAGGGCTGAAAATAAGCATAATATTGCCCTACTATAAAAATTCCCTAACCTTTTAATCCTTTTACTGTTTACCAAACTTTACCTTTGATATACTTGTATGCATTGCTAAAGGGAAAATTTGTATTTAAGTACATAAAAAGTGGACTGGCTAGAGGTCAGTGTGCTCTTCACAAAAGAGGCTCCACTTGGCCCCCAATGTCTTATAAATTCATATTTCTTGTGTAGCATTAGATCCCCCTCAGATCCTGAGCCCCAGCCTTGCAGATTGAGGCACCCATACCAACACACATCATCCTTTATGTGGGCTTCATGTGGTCTTCAAGTCCAGTCCAGGAAGTGCTTGGTTAGTGACAGAGACAATGAAATCACACTGTTAATTAAACTTGAAGCTCATGACTCTGCACTGCACTACCCAGTAATTCTGCTAAAACATGTGCTTTTGCTGACTCTGCAAGCAAGCTTTTCTGGAAATGAGATCTAAACCTCATTCTGCATGAGTCAGAGACTTCTCTATTGAGCCTAATGTCAAACTCTGCAGTTCCATCCCATGTTTATGTCCTCATTAAAAAAAAATTCAGTGAAATGGCACAGGGATTCACACTGCTATTGAAATCATACCATTTGCTCCTCAAACATTTAATGAGAGGTCAGTGGTTTTAGAACATGAGCTTAGAATGGTGGGTATTTTTGTTTCTAATATCTATTGCACTGTGAAGGGAAGTTGGTGACTGGCAATTATTCATTTGTAACACAAAAAAGTGCCACATATTTGGGTGAAAAAAAGCTAAGGTACCAGATCCCTGCCCTCAAGTAAGTGAGGGAATAAGTCAAGTCAACAATAAATCTCAGTACAGACTGCATAAAAATACTCTGTGAATTCTAAGACTATAGGGGGAAAAATTGGGGCGATGCAGGCTGCATTTGATGACAAAAAACCAAAATCTCCAGGACTACCTCTGAAACTTTGACATTAAAAAGTGACCTGGACAATGTTAAACCAGTTAATTTAGCCATTCTAAGCTTTAGCCTCTTTCACTCTCCAACAAAATACCAATGTTTAGCTGATTTGTTACTTCTCATGGTTATTATGATTATCATATGGAGTCATTTGTATACAAATTCACTATAAGAATGTGATTTAATAGTTTTTCACTTAGTCATTTTGGGTAATTGGTGTGTGTGTGTGTGTGTGTGTGTGTGCGCTTGTATGTTTCTGTCTGTAGTTCCTAGATTATACCTCCTTTGGAAGAGAGACAGAGTCTTTTTTTAACTATAAATTTACCTAGCCCATATATTAGCCCATAATTCTTAGCAGATGCTCAAAGTTTATTGCATTTAAATTTAATGCTGGGTCAGTCCAGCATTGCTGGCAAGATCTGAAACTTATTTCTTTCGAACAAAAGCCAAATACCCATCATTAAAGTCTATGTTAAAGTATTTGGACAAATAACCTACTCTAATGATAGGAATGTAATTATTCTTATCTTGGTGTTTATAACTGCAAATATTATAACTACTTATAAAATTTTCAATCTTTTGAATAGTTCATTGCTTAGAACTCAAGTCAGCAAAATTATGAGCTTCATTGGCTAAGTCTACAACATGTGAAACACTTTATTTCTCAAATGACCTATTAACTTAGTAAGTGTCCCTCTTCCCAGAAATTACCCCCAAAATAGCAGGGCTTAAATCATTTTCACTATATATCATGCTTTCAAATATCTCACTTAAACCTCTTTCAACCTTTTTATTTTAAAGCTAAATAATTTGCAAGTTTGATGTCCATCCTCAGGATGTTTATGTACTGGATGTTTACATGTCTGGTATCTTAGACTTTCCATACCCTTCCTGTATTTCTCAAAAAAAATTTATAACATCAAAATTTCACTGTATAACTATAGATTTCTATGATCTTATTGAATTCACCTGTGATCTCTATTAGATGTTGGAATGATAGTTTTGTGTGGCTAGTAAATGAATGCAGATTTCAGTCTCTTTGCGATCTTTGTGTTTCTCTGCTTCCTGGTTTCTGAGAAGCAGCCTCACAAGGAGCCCTGGAGCTAGCTCTGCACTGAGAGGCGTAACTTCAGCTATTTCCAATTTATCAGCAGTTTAAAGAGGTTTTCAAACAAAAAGATCAATAACGTATTAAAAAGCATGTCCGGTAAGGTATATTTTGTTGCAAAAGCTGTGGTTCTATGCTATCCCATAAAGTTTTATCTGTATTATTAAGGAGATCCCTAAATGACTCAAAATAAACCACATTTGCACTCAAACAGGATTTGTCTATTCCAGCACAAATAAAATGATTTATTTATTATTAGCTTTGCAGTAAGTCATGCCTTTAATTTTCCTTCTTCTCCTAAAAACTTAGTTTCAAAAACAAATACAAGGATGAATATTTGGAAACTGAAAAGTTGCAGATGGGGTGATGGTCTCAATCAGTCTCTTGGACTATAAACTCTGACAGCATCCTTCACACCAATTTTCCATATATTTCTAAATGATTTACGTGGCCCTCTTATGGTAATGAGAGTTTCATGTGCTAATGGAGAGCCTACGAGTGCAAGTGTCCAAGAAAACTCTTCTATTTAGGGCAAAAAAAGCCTGCAAGGAGCTGATGGGATTGCTCAGATTATAAAGACTGCTATCCAGGAGACAGAAAGAAGAGAAAAAACAGGACCTTTGTACAACTGCTCATCAGAAATTGTTTGTAAACAGTTAATCTCTGAAGGGATGTCAATCATTGCTGAGAACAGATGAAATGAACTTAGAGAGTTAATATTTGGTCAACTGCATTTTTCTTGTTGGAAGCTAACCTATTCAAACATAAAGTGTTTGATAAAGTGACTGATTCTTTTTAAAAGATCACTTACTTATATAGGAGGCAGTGATAGCCTTGAAATAAAGCCTTTGCAAATTATTGCTCTCTTCACAACTGATGTTAGATAGTTTTGGACTGAGAAAAGGCCAGCCTGTGGCAGGAGAAAAGCTAGAAAGTTGGAAACTCCATGGATGTGGATAAAACATGAAAATGAGGAAGGTAAAATATTCTACAATGATTAGTGACTCCCATGCTCCTCCAAGAAGAAAGAGAAAAGGCAGGTGCTCTAAAGACGTATTGCTTTGCCATCCAAATGCAGTCAGTGGACAGAATTGCAAATTCTTTTCATGTCCTCAAAAAAGAATCTAGCTATATTAATGTCATGCACTTCAGCCTGGATTGCACAATGGGAAAAATATATCTGCATGACCACTTTAAACTACAGCACAACAAGCACAGATGTTACACTGAATACATAGTGTTTTCCCTCCCAGCACTACCAAAAGTCCCTAACATAATGGACGCTATGACTTGCATTTCTCTACATGGTTAGGCACATCTATTTCAACCACATATTGGAAGTGATAAGAGGTGAAATGTTTTCCTGTCTAACAAGGCACACTTGGATGTGTGGTGTTTCGGGGAAGCGGGGAGAGAGGGAGGAGGTGAGATTATCCACAGAAAAAAATAGGGGTAAGGAACATGTTTGGGAATGCTGACAGAAGTATTCTTTTCAAATAACCAAAGCAGTAAACTTTTCAGTTAGTAAGAATCCTAACACATTGTCACTGTAATTTTAGATGCAAAGTTAAGGATGAGAACACAGCATTTGGTATGGTTTCAATAAAACTGTCAGTATTTAAAAAGGAATGGGAGTGAACTGATTCTTAATATTTTAAAATTACTTTTGATAAAAGATTTTAATTGAGATGAATTTTATGTGAAATATATAAATATTCTAAATGTAGATAAGTAAATAAATAGATGTTCACATAAACTCTTCTGGAGTTATTGTTCTTCGACTAAGGAAACTAAATTACTGTATATATAAGTTGATAATCATAAATAAATTTCAGCATATACAGGTTGAAACCCCAAGTTACCTATTTCTATCTCTTTTCCTTTTTGTTCTACTCTCTTAAAGGTACAGAAATGTCCAGATAGCGATAATGTAAGATGCTTTCATTTGTCACAATAAATGAAATTCATTTACTTATTAATGGTTGATTTAGGGAAAGTGTCATGTTAAATGAACACATGTATTAACTGATATTTCTTTACATGGTAAATGGTTGCTAAAAAAATGAATTCTTACCATTTTGGTATTGGAGTTTTCTAAATAAACTGGAGGCTTTATGCATAAAAATTTATGCAAGAGTAGGCCTTCCTTCCCCAAGCTGCCGGCACCAGCTTCCATCTGGCACCCGGGACCTACAGCTGCCTGCAAATACCTGGGACCTGGGCTGCTCACAAGCACCCAGGACCTGGGCTGGCTTCCCTCGGACTGCCCACAGGTGCCTGGGCATCCCTCTGGCCCTGGCTTTGTCAGGAAGGACATCCAGAATGATGTCTGGGAGATGTCAGGTCTAATTAGTATATTACCCTTTTATTATTATAGATAACATCCTTATAAATGAATGCCATGTTATTTAGAAACATAAGCTAAAGCTACAGAAATAGTATAATGTATGTGCTGTAGAATATTTTGATTAACAGTAACAATGACTAATCTGAATTTTTTAAATATATTTTTTAAAAGGCCAGTAAAATTCTGCATGTTATACTATTATCTTCATTTTTTAAGATTGAGAACTTAAAGTTCTTTTCTCCATTTGTGCTCTATGTACCTCTTGAAATATAAAAAAACATTGTCTTCAGTATTTTACATGATTTGCTAATGTCTTTTCTTTACTATGAGTATTTTCCCCTGGAAAGTTTTTCTTCTTTTCCATATCCTCAATCTGAAGGCTCTGTCAAATTTCTTGGACCTGTGCCACCTCCTGGATTGTGATCTTGGTCTTTCTTTTCAGAGGTGAGTTCTGACTGTATCAGCTTTAGTCCTAAATAAACATACCAAGTCTTCAAAGTGAAAGACAACTATGATGACTTTCTTCATACAACTGGCTCCATGGGGCTGCTTCCCTCTCCCTCCCCACCCACTTTATTTTTTTGTTAATATATTTTATTGATTTTTACAGAGAGGAAGGGAGAGGGATAGAGAGTCAGAAACATCAACGAGAGGGAAACATCGATCAGCTGCCTCCCCCCCTTCCCCCCACTGGGGATGTGCCGGCAACCAATGTACATGCCCCCTACTGGAATCGAATCTGGGACCCTTCAGTCTGCAGGCCAATGCTCTATTTACTGAGCCAAACCGGTTTCAGCCCCGCCCACTTTTTTGAATTAGTGTATGGCCTATAACATGCTCAGAATTAACATGGTATTATTATTCTTAAAGAAAGAAAAAAGAACAGGTGTTGGCAAGATTTCAAGGTGGGAAGTCTGTAATGGTGGGTATGCCCATGCCTTACAGATATTTCCTTCAAAGACTGGAGAGACTTGAAAGATGAATGGTCTAGGCCTCACCTTATCTTCCCTCAGTCCCCAGGACAAAGGAACCAAGGGAAACAGGCTCACCAGCTAAGCTTCTGTCTAAAATTCTCAGACAAGCTTCATGGTGACTTAAACAATTACTTGATCTAAAAAAATCTTTTCAATTACTACTTTTTTTTTGCTCTGTGCTGCCTCACATGATTATCAGTAGTATTTAAAATGAATTCCTGCAGAAACCGGTTTGGCTCAGTGGGATAGAGCGTCAACCTGTGGACTGAGGAGTCCTGTGTTCGATTCCGGTCAAGGGCATGTGCTTGGGTTGCCTGCACATCCCCAGTGGTGGGCCTGCAGGAGGAGGCTGATCAATATCTCTCTCTCATCCATGTTTCTAGTTTTCTGTCCCTCTCCCTCCCTCTCTGTAGAAAATCAATAAAAATATATTTTAAAATGAATTCCAGCTAGCCCTAATCAGTTTGGCTAAGTAGAGAGAGGGTCCCTGGTTCGATTCTGGTCAAAGGCACATGCCCTGGTTGCAGGCTTGATCCCCGGTATGGAGCTTGCAGGAGGCAGCTGATCTATGATTCTCTCTCACCACTGATGTTTCTATCTCTCAGTTCCTCTCTCTTCCTCTCAGAAATCAATTAAAAAAAATTCCAGCTATACTCCATAAATTCATATTTTCATGTATGCAAGCCCAAGGCACCAGCTAATAAGAGTAAATTCATTTTTAATAGAATCACAGAATCTTAAATGTTTGGAAGGACTTCAGAACTATCTGGGCCAATTACCCATCTCCTGAGGAATTCTCTCTACAATTCTCTCAGGCTTGCTAAAAGAATGAAGGAGCTGATTTAATTCTTTGCTAAACCCAGAGAATATAGTTAGAAGTTTAAAGCATTAATTTAAAGAAAAAGACTTCATTTTTCCCAAAAAAGGTAATTAGAAGAATGCCATAAATGCACTTTTAACTGCTTGAGAGCTGAAGAATAAAACTGCTTGAGAGCTGAAAAATAAAACTGCACAGGTCACTTATACAAGTACATAAGTGATTATTCTGACTCATAATGTATAATTAGTTTCAAGTGCTTAAATCTGTTCAATAGTTGGAAATATAAATGCATGATGCATTTTATTACTATTGGAATTTACTGACCATTTTTTATTTAATCTACTTTCCTCTATCTGAATAGAAAATGGAATGAAATTTGAAGGCTGGGGGGTTGAGATGGAGAAAGGAAATGTGTGTGTGTGTGTGTGTATGTTTTTTTTCAGGTCAGCATCCAAAATTGCTATTTTGATGTAGATAAAAATTGTCATTTTGATGTGGAGCTTTCAAATGGTACATTAAGTGAGGAATATATAAGGGCATGGAATACCAAACATATCTAGCTTCAAAATTTCCAGGGGGCACCTTTTTCACCTTTGGAGAGATTGCTGTGGATGCTAGAAAAGTTTCAAACTGTGGTGTTTGCCAATTCTGTAGAACAAGCATTTTTTGCTCTGGGGCTTTCAAATTATGATATGAAAGTTATTTAAAGCTTAGGAGTTTGTGTCACATTACATGCTGCATAAACATAGCCATTGCTCCTAAATGTGAACATTAATGCACTCTGTAAAGGTACAGTTATAACCACCCGGACAGAAATCAACAAACCTCACCAAAGGAATTTCTTCAAACTGCTATCATAAAATCTGTGCATGATATGGATTTCATTAACATTTTACTCCCCGAGGATTCCCAATTGTACAATAACAAAAGTTCTTTTAAATTTTAAATACCACATACAGGAACTGCCTTTTACCCAAAGCAGATGTGAAATCATCAAACTTGCCCTTTTATTGGTCCATGGATATGAGACTGGTTGGTATTTGGTAGCCCTTAATGTGTAGTTTAGAAGTCAGAATTAGAAACTTAATAGTATTTTCCCATGAAAATATAAGTTAATAAGCAATAGACAGGTTTTTCAGTTCCTTACTCTTGACTATACTTGAAATTAAAAAATTAAAATAAAAACCACTTTGATTTGCATACTTTAAGAAAACTAAAATAGACAAAGGCCAGTGACATACAATGTCCAGATGAAGAGGAACTCTTTTCAGTCATATTTTTTAAATCCTGTTAATAATGTCTTGTGATTTTTGTCCTTGTGTTTCTTTTTCTTAATCTGATCTTTATCAGAGCATTTTGAGATCTGAGTGTGAAATATTCTAAAATAATATCTGTATTTATTTAGCTAAAAACAGTTCACTTTTAAAAGCTAAAAATATTGAACTGTAAGATAAATAAGCAATGAGGTTATGAGGCTACTTTCCTGCATAAGGTAAACAGATGAATCTGTATTTTTGGAAAACAAAAGACCTATGGTTCTGTTAAAAAAAATAAAAAATAAAAATCTATGATAAGCAGTTGAAAAGTGAGAAAAACCAGCCAAACAGCCAGTTACTTTTTCTTTCAAAATGCTGACTAAACTGATTGTTTTTTAAAATAACTTTATTAGGATTTGGGGAATTTACACCCCTGGTTTTGATTAGGGAGTAATTTTACCCTCAATAAGACAACCAATTTTCCACTCCATCATGACAACCAAAAACCTCTCCAGATTCTGAAGTTTTTGGTTATCATGATAGAAATGTGTGTGTGTGTGTGTATTTGTGAAAGAGAGAGAGACTGGTTCCTAGTACAGGCCAGGACACTACTAAATATTCTACAATGCACAGGAAGATCCCCAACAAATAATTATAATAAAGTGTCAGTTGTCAGTATTGTCCAGGCTGAGAAACCCTGCATTAGGCATAGTCCAATCATTTGTTTAAATCTTCTGCAGTGACTGTTCAATTTAATAGAAATCATTCTATGTAATAAAAGAGAAACATGCAAATGGACCGAACCTCCACTATGCCCACAAACCACACCCACAAGCCATGCCAACTAGCCAATCAGGAGCAAGTATGCAAATTAACCCACCCAAGATGGCAGTTAATTTGCATATCCCCATGCAGAGTAAAGACTGAAGACAGTGTAGAAGGAAGACAAGTGCTGCAGAAGGGAGGGAAGCTCTAAAAAAGCAAGCAAGTGGGGCAGTGGAGTAGGGAGGAAAGCAGGCAGGATGGGAAGCAGGTATGGAGGTGGAGATGGCAGGAAGAAGGTGGGGCACAAAGCAGGCAGGGCTGCGGACAATGGAGGGAAGCAGGTGGGGTGGGAAGAAGGTGGGACTGTAGACAATGGAGGGAAGCAGGTGTGGCATCAGAGACCGCCACAGAAAACTCTATTCTTGTAGGAATCTTCCTGCAATGATTCTCTAATCCCATATAATAAAAGAGTGATATGCAAATTAACCATCACTCCATTACACCCAGAAGCCATGCCCACCAGCCATGCCTGGCAGCCAATCAGGAGTGAGTATGTAAATTAACCCAAACTAAGATGGCTGCAGCCACAAAGTGAGCACTGGGTTTCCCCAGTGATGGAAGAAGCCAAGCTTTCCACACACCCTGGCAGGCCTCCACTCAAGGCTACAAGGATTCAATTATAGAAGATAAATAAATTCCAATAAAAATGGTGGCAGCCACTGAGCTGGAGAGAGCAGGAGGCTAGGGTTGCCCTTGGTGATGGAGGAAGCCAAGCTTTCTGCATACCCTGGCTGGCCTAGGCCTCCACTTAAAGCTACAAAGTTTCAATTATAGAAAATAAATAAATCCCAACAAAAATGGCTGCTGCCACAGAGCGAGCAGGAGGCTTGGCTCCACTCCAGGCTACAAAGTTTCAATTGTAGAAGATAAATAAATCCCAGATACCAGGGCCTCTGCTTGGGTAACCAGAGGGAGTGGCCAGCCTGCAAACTACCACTCTCACCCAGGCCACCCCATGCCCCAAAGGCACCCCTACTCTGATCTGGGACATCCTTCAGGGCAAACCAGCTGGCCCCCACCCATGCACCAGGCCTCTATCTTATCTAATAAAAGAGTAACATGCAGACTGACTATCACTCCAATACACAAGATGGCTGCCCCCATGCTGTCAAAGATCCTGCCCCCATTTGGACAGAAGATGGCCACCACAAGAAGGCCAGCAGGGGAGGGCAGTTGGGAGGGACCAGGTCTGCAAGGGAGGGCAGTTGCAGGTGAAAAGGCCAGCAGGGGAGGGCAGTTAGGGGAGACCAGGCTAGCAGAGGAGGGCAGTTGGGGGTAACCGGGCCTGCAGGGAAGGGCAGTTAGGGGGCACCAAGGCCTGCAGGGGAGCAGTTAGGCATCAATCAGGCTGGCAGGGGAGTGGTTAAGGGGTGATCAGGCTGGCAGGCAGAAGAGATTAGGGGCAATCAAGAAGGCAGGCTGGTGAACAGTTGGGAGCCAGCAGTCCTGGATTGTGAAAGGGATGTCCAACTGCCTGTTTAGGTTCGTTTAGGCCCGATTATTGGGCCTAAACAGGCAGTCATACATCCCTCAAGGGGTCCCAGATTGGAGAGGGTACAGGCTGAGCTGAGAGCCTTCCCCCGCTCCCCACCTCCTCCCCACTCCCCCCAGTGCACAAAATTTGGGCCTCTAGTTTACAATAAGCAACTAAATAGAACTGTGCTGGGTTTAGAAATGCTTGCTTGGTATTTAGGGCATCATCTTCAAAAAGAATCCAAGTTCATTTGCACATCTTCTTGTAATTAAGTGCCAGGAAAGAAGTAGAAAAAAGGACACTAACATACTAATCCAGGTTCAGTTAATAATTCACTATGTGAACTTGCACATCACTTGACCTCTAACATATACAAAATAAGGAATTTGTACAAAATGACAATTATATCTGCTTTTAACCTTACACTTAAAGTTGATACATCTTAGAAAATATTATTCTATATATAACTATGAATGGGGGCTACAAATAGACACTGGCATAAAACATTAAGTAACTCAAACTATAAGCAAAATGGAATGTACATGCTATGTAAATTAATTTATTTTTAAGTGTAATTCTTCATAAAATGTGGTTATTTTAATATTTTTTTCCAATAATGCTTCATTATAAAAATTTGAGAGGTTTCTTTAAATATTATACACTAGAGGCTTGGTGTATTAAATTTGTGCATGGAGATTGAGGTCTCCTCAGCCCAGACTGAACCCTCTTCAATCCAGGACCCCTTGGAAGATGTCTGAATGCTGGTTTAGGCTTGATCCTCTAAACTGGGTCTGACATCTCTCTCACAATCGATGACCACTGGCTCCTAATTGCTCACCTGCCTGTCTTCCTGATCATCCCTAATTGTCACCCCCTGCTTCCCATCCCCAGTAGCCTGGTTGCCCCTAACTGCTCCCCTCTGCTGGCCTGGTCACCCCTTACTGCCTCTCCTGATGGCCTGGTTGCCCCAACTTCACCCCCTCCCATCAGCTTGGTCACCCTTTACTGCCCCTGCCACCAGCCTGGTCACCCCCAACTGTCCCTCCCCCTGCTGGCCTGGTTACCCCTTAATGACCCCCATGCCAGCTTGGTTGCCACCAAATGCCCCCACCCCCTCACCGGCCTGGTCACCCCTCACTGCTCCCCTCTGCCAGCCTGGTTTCCCCACGCAGCCTGTTCAGTCATCCATTCAGTTGCAATGGTCCCTTAGGCTTTTATATATATAGATTTTCCTTATGGTGTACTGACATAAAATACTAATTAATAAAATCACTTGACTAATTTACAAAACTAAATTAACTGGTCAAATTGACCAAAATAATCTTGGTATTTTCTTGGTATGAGAAAATAACCAGGTGTAAATATTTAAATAATTATGTGACATGCACATTGTTTTCCTGAAATCATATTATCCTTTAAAAAAACTCCCTCTGAGTTTAATCTGTTCCTATATTTCTTATATATATATTTTCTTTGAATCACTTCCTATAATATGAAAAACCAAGGTACTAGAGAAAGCACTAGGAAAAGCTCTTCAGGAGGCAGTAATTTTGGGAACGTGGACTTTCTGGTTGGAAAGCTAGTCATAGAAAAGAAACTTGTGATGCAGAAAGGGTAGGATGTAAAGCATTCATTGTATGCAGGAAATAAAAGTCAGTTTAGAATGAAGGTAAGAAAACCAAAGAATTTTTTAAAGCAAATCATCTCTCTTCCAGATCAATATTTTGGCTAAAATAGCATGCTAGTATTAGTTGCAATAAACATCCTGTAGCGCACTCACGCGCGCACATGCGCACACACACACACACACACACACACACACACACACATAGAATATTTGGGTAAACATTCAATTGAACCCATGCATTGTCTCTATTATTATATATTTTTACTAATTATATAGGTTTCAAGTGTACAATTCTATAATGCATCATCTATATACTGTATTGTGTGCTCACCATCTCAAGTCAAGTCTCCTTCCTTCACTATTTATTTCCTTCTTTAGTGTTTTCTATCTATCCCATCCCTTTTTTCTGTGCTACTCATCAAGAAGTTGTCTGTCTATAACTTTTTTCTTAATCCCTTTACCTTTTTCATCTAGCACCACCCCTCCAACTCCTCCATTCCAATATAGTATTTTTTAATATATTTTATTAATTTTCTACAGAGAGGAAGAGAGAGGAATAGGAAGTAAGAAACATCGATGAGAGAGAGACATTGATCAGCCGCCTCCTGCACGCCCCACACTGGAGATGTGCCCACAAACAAGGTATATGCCTCCGACCAGAATCGAACCTGGGACCTTTCAGTCTGCAGGCCGATGCTCTATTCACTGAGCCAAACCGGTCTCGGCCAACATTGTATTTTACATGCATCATTTCAAATTTAGATAACCCAGTGCACTATCTTTGTCAGTTCTCTAGTCACACATTTATAAATTATCATTTTGTTGCAATTTCAGCAATTTACTAATGCCATGAATGAGATAATGCGTGCACTACAGTGACTAGCCTACAAGTATAGGGAGTTTACAATCAGGAAGACCTGGTTCAATATACATCTGGATTAGTCAATTAACATGAGGAATCAATTTTGAATATAGCATTACAGATTATAAGCCTGCTAGAAAGTAGAAATTGTATGAAAAACCAAAAACCACTTTATTGAAGATAACTGTTCCATATCCAACACATTAATATAAGAGAATGAAAGATTTGTCCATAAGATTTAGAAGAAAATTATATATAAACCTTATTTAAAATAAATGACATTCTCAAGCTTTCAGATGAGTTATTTGTTTCTCCTTTCAATTTTAGACAACTTATTTTAAAGATAAAAACAAATGTTTGAAATAAATTCTCCTAATTGAAAAAGCAGCACTCAGTTCTCCAACTAAAATTTGCTAAAAATGAGTATTGATACTCTGAATGAGGTAATATTTCCATGAATTCATTATTTCTTTCTTTCCATTTGGCACTTAAAGGACATCCAGTTAGCCCTTTTTTAGTTCCTGAAATCAAACCAATGCCTTTAAATTATCTTTTGTCTTCATTCTCAGCAGGTAACAACTGACAATTCATTTCTGAATCATGAGAAAGCCACTTAGAAGTTGTTGTTAGTAACAACTCACAGACCTAGATGGATGCTGGGGAACTCCTGGACTAAAGGAATGACCCTGCATTGGAGGTTAGAAATCTTGCTGTTTGGACAGTCTCCACTGTGACCTCTGAGGCCCAAAGACCTCACCTGGCTTTGTTGCTTTTCTCTGTATAGTTGGCATTAGAATATCTACATAGTTTATTCCACATGATACAGCACGAGGTGAAAAAAATCAATTTGAGTGGCTAAAGAGCTGTGCAAACTCCAGGTGCACCCTGGGCCTATGTTAGACTAACCACAAGGGTTGATTCACCAGTTGCTGTCTGTCTTCAGGTCGCAGTGTTTACAGCCTCCCTTCCCAAGTCTGCAGAATGAATGATGTCTACTTTAATTGTGTAAGACTGATCATTCCCACTAGTTGTACCTCTTCACTAAACTGGGGTTCTGTGAACCATTTAACTTTGCTGGGTTTCATGAAGATGCAAATAAAAACCTCTCATCTACTTAATTTATTCTAAAACTAAAATGGGAAGTACATGCAAAGGTGCCCTGAAAGAAAAAGTGCTATAAAAAATTAGGTTTTGTCATTAGAATATGCCTTACAATTAATTTGAAAATCCACCACGCAACTAAAGGCCTCGGATTTGACCAGTTGTGCATGTTGAAATTTAATGAAGTCACCTACTCTCTTTGAAACTCCAGTGAACAGGACTAAGTATGTGTTGTTCTGGATGCATTTTGATTCAGCTCAACCTACCTCCTTATCACACTAAGGCCTTTTGTTACTGGTGTCTGCTTTCAGAAGTTCTTCAGTTAGAAAATATAAAATATTATGCAAGAGAAATACATCTGAATCAAAAGGAAAACCTGGAAACAAGCTTCCTGACAAGGTTAGCACTACTGCCTGTCTTCTGGAACCTTTCTTCTCCTCACACCTCAGAATGAATATTTGCATGGTGCCTTGCTTCAGAGACTGATGGATACTGATAGCTACAGACTGCCATCTTTGAGGGTTCCTCCTTCTGTGTGATTAATTCATAATGGGGCTGACTTCTCAAAGGAAGCAGAATTTAGCTTAGAAACCAACTGCTGTCTGCTCTTCTGGAATAATTGAAGGCATAAATAATCTAATACTAAAATTTTCCCCACAAAATACAATGCCTTGAAATTTGTAGAAGAGTAGACCCCAGCTTGAAGTGGTTTGTCAAGTAATTCTCTGTCTAGAGTCATTGGAGGGTGTGGTAATTCGTTAGTCCCTGGTGCCACTTTATTTCTTTGGAATAACAAAGCTCATATCCCTTCCAGGCATGATCTCGCTTGCTTTTTTTCCTTCTTGTCTTCTGGCATTTTAACCATGGAAAAGTCACAGTTGTTTTGAGGAAAACACTCCCAAGAGCTTTAATTAAAGCTAGAAAAATAAATCTGTTTACAGCGAGGTGGACACTATCATGAATAAAACATTGAAACAATTAATGAATTAAATTCTGCTTTGTGTGAATGGCTATACTTAGGATCTATGAGAATATGTCTTTTTTAAGAGACAGGTTTGTTATGCACTTAGTTTGCAGAAATTAAGAAAAAAACCTAAGACTGCATTTCTCTGAGATTCATCCTATATAATAAAGATGTAATATGCAAATGGTCATTATGCCATGAAGCATAATGACCAGATCACGGATCAGCAGGAGGGTGGGCAGCGAGTTATAATAGGGCAGTGGAAAGCAATGGGAGGAGGCAAGACAGCAAGCTATGAGGGAGGTCAGGGGGTTGGGGGAGCTACTGGAGGACAGAGCAGTGAGCTATTGACCAGCAGGGCTACTATCAGTATCTATCATGCTAGAGCTTGAATGGAGAAGGCCACATGCATCACCTCAATTTTATAGGAAAAAGAACTCACTTTCAGTAAGGTTAATGGCTTGGGCTCTAATGATATACCTGAAAATTAAGGTGTGTGTGTGTGTGTGTGTGTGTGTGTGTGTGTGTGTGTATGTGTGTGTGTTTAAATAGCACCATTGATACCCTGAGTCAACACTTTGAATTTTTTATTGTTTAGCCAGAAACAAAAGCAAGAGAAGATTAATAATAAGATAAGCAGCTCTAGGACACAGAACAAAATGAAATACTTCAAAAAAATAGGAAAATTTCACGTTGTGATTTAACTCTGCCATTGACCATAAAGAGGTTTTTTTAGTTGCTCAGGATATGAAGTGGCCTTTTGAGCAGGATATGACCATGTGCAGACTTCTGAGTTGAGACTTCCCTTCGTGCTCCTTCTCACTAAGCTGCCTCTTGTTTTTAAGCTTTCTGGCAGACAACAGATCTCACAGGAAGCACCATTGTGAACATTCATGTGGATGGTTACTAGTGCATTGTTGTTTTTTTATGTCACTGAGTACTTTTCCAGAGAAAACAATGGGAACCGAAGAGTGTTCCTATCGTGAAGGAAAGTCAGTTTCCAATATTGTTTTATTAATTTAACACATGCAAGTGTTTTTCCTTGTTGCTACAGCAACATGTTTGTGGGGTATATTTGATGCAAAATGTGGAAAAACTAAAAAGAAAACAAATACCATCTGTATATTGATATGATGGTGTAAGTGACTCTTGCCTCTCAGTCCAATTATACTGTATTTGGGTAATTTGTAAAGCATTTAGCTAATAAAAACAAGGAGCTAACCACTTCCAGGTAGTTTCTGAAAAACTGGGAACAGATGAAATTACTCATAATTAGGTGTTGGATAGATGTTAGGCACTCCCACCATGTATACAGACACAACTAATGTGTAAGTGAGCCCACTAAGCTCCCCAAGGAGAAAAAGCTCATTTTACCTCAAGGTGAGCAGATTCTAAGCTTCTATGACATTTATCTTACAGAGAGGGCTAGGGAGCAAAGGACCCTGCATGCCAGGCTTAGAAGCAGTTAGCACCCAGGCCATCTTGGTGTGAATTTTCTCAGTGGGAGGAAAGTCTAACAGGAGATAAGTGATTGAATTTCTAGGGGTGGTAATGAATGATAAAAATGCAGTACACTGTGTAAAGAAGCAGGTGCTGGGGTCTCACAGACCCTGGTTGCCAAACACAATCACTAACTGTGACCTGGGGCATTTAGTAATTTCTCTGAACCTCAGTATTTTAAAATGAGGATAATTGTACCTCTTCCACAGGAATGCTCGGAGAATTAAAATTAAAATATGCCAGGGATTTAGTGAGGTCAGGCTGCATAGTAAGTATTCAATAAATGGTAACTATTTTATGAATGGCACAATTGTCAACTATTTCTAGTTCTCTTCCTGTTAGCACATGTTGAAATGCTGCCTCTCAGACATTTAGTGTGGCTGTGGGATTTGCTTTGGCAAAAAAAAAAAAATTAAACAAATTTAAAAAGTGGGTGGAAGTGCTTGTTTTGAGGGAATTAAAGAGCCAGTATGCTCTGCCACACACTCTTTCTCCCTCTCCCTTGGTGACAGGCAACATTTCAGATGATGGCTGCTACCCCTCGGTATGGGCTCTGATTAAGAAAATGTGGAGCAGCCTCTCAATGAACCAGAGATGGAAAGTAGCACAAGAAAGAAATAAACCTTCTTGTTTTGGTTACTTTGCTTCTCCTGGCCATTCTTTGATAGAAAGAGTTGGAACATTTGAGATATTCTTTTCTTCTAGGTCAATCTCAAATTGTGTCTAGGTCCTGAGAATGATGTAAATCCTGTCCTGTTGAAAACTACTTTGCGGGATCTATTTTGTTTCCACGTTTCTACTGACTTGTCTTACACAGAAGAATTGCTGCAGTTGCAATTTCAGACCTCTTGCAAGACCACTTCTCCTAAATTATTGAGCACTTTCCACATTACCAAGAATGGGACTACATTACCATGCAAACACGCTTAGCACTGCAAAATGTAAGCTTTCCTCTAGAGGCACATCTGTCAATCACACACAATTGCTTGTTGGTTTGGGGATGTGGAAAATCAAGTTACCAAGAGTTTTTTTGATATAGACAAATTCATTTCATTTCTGACTTAATATAGAACTGGATTCAGTAGTTTCAAGGTAAAAGTCTCATCTTTTGTCACCCTTTACATATTTCTCAGCATTAGTTCAGTTTCCTGTAAGAGGTTAGCATGAATTCATCTTTTGTAATAGGCCATTTCACATTAAGTGTATATTAAACTAATATAGACCTTTCCAAAGTAAAACATAATCTGTTATTTTGTTCTCAAAAGACTGAAGCAGCATTAGATGTTGAAAATAGAGTGTTAATCACCTTGGTTTTTTCTTAGAAACTCTCTGGGAATTAGTCATTTTATATATCTAGCAATGAATGCAAGGTTCTGTCTACTGTCCTCAGAAGAAATCCTGGATCCTTCAGCAAATCACTTTGTATAATTTGTCTACAGGTTAGCCTACTCAGCCAGATATGTGTGTTTCATTTTACAGTGGGTGAAAAAGTCAAGAATGTGAGAATCAGGTTTTGTCTGGGAGTATCCAGATATCAAGGTTGTGTAAATTGAGGACTGGGTATGGTGTTAGGATCAAGAACAGAGATGAGTGAGGGGTGGGGAT
This sequence comes from Lasiurus cinereus, assembly GCA_011751065.1. Taxonomy (NCBI): domain Eukaryota; kingdom Metazoa; phylum Chordata; class Mammalia; order Chiroptera; family Vespertilionidae; genus Lasiurus; species Lasiurus cinereus. The sequence goes on from JAAGEH010000032.1 coordinate 15,146,018, forward strand.
ACTGTTGTGGGGAAGAGGGTCTGTCAGGAATATAAGGGTTATGAGAGAGAAGGGAATGCCAGAGCAAAGTGAGGAAAGCAGGAGCAATTTCACTAATGAGAATATGAATATATGCATTTCACATATGGATGAGTAAACATAATCCAGAGACCAGTGCCATCAAATAAACTATCTGTGCTATATTACTCTACATGGAAAAGTAAATCTCAATCTTATTCCTTTTGTCTACATGAACAAATAAATTAAAAACCCTATACTTGGAAACAAGTGTTTTACTGAAGTCTACAAGTAGGTTTAATATATTTCATCCAGGAAATAAACATATGTTGAAATGGGAAGCATATTAATGAAAAATGTGTAGTTTTGGGGAAAAATCAGATATTTCAGTTATCAAAGTGAGACATCTTTGCTCAAATTCTGTGAAGAGTCCTATTTAAGTATTTGAGAAGATGCATGGATTTTCAGAGATGTCTTCTGGGCCTGCTTTTTTTTTTAATGGTCTGCCATCATGACATGGTTCCACAGAATAACTTAGTGCCCATTAGCCTTCTCTTCTCATCTGAAGACATTTGTCAGGCACTGCTTATTTTCAACAACCTTTCTAAATGTTAAAATAATCTTTAATCCTAAATATGCCAGGTCTTAAGTGACCTACCTGTATCCACTCTCTGTAGGAATCTTCTCCAGGAGTCCATCCATTCTCAGGGTAATTCAGGCGGGAGCGTTCGGAAGACCAGTTGGTGCTATATTGGGAAGAAGCTGTGATTTGGTCAGAATGAATTTCTCCTGATTCCATGCCCAGAGCTTCCATACATTTGAAATCTGAAAGGAGGAAAAAAAATGGCTCAAAGTCATCAAAACATAGAATACCTATGTTTCTTCTTCTTTTTTAAATATGACATAATAAAAATTTCATATTGTGTTCAAAGTTTTACAAAAGATAACAGTAAAGAATTTATTGAAAAGTAGGACTCATACATGCATTTCTTGGCAATAATTTTTGTTTCTGTTGTGTTTGCACATTTATTTTGTTTTATAGATTCTACATATAAGTGGAGTCATATGGTGTTTGTCTTTGTCTGTCTGACTTATTTCATTTAGAATAATACCTTCTATGTCCATCTATTTTGTCATCAATGGTAAGATTTTAATTCTTGTTATATAATCTCACATATTCTCTTTGATTTATCTATTGATGGACACTTGGGTTCATGGAAATAATATTTTTAATTCTCACCTGAGAATATATTCCTATTGAATTTTTTTTTTGAGAGTAAGGGAGAGAGGGAGGGAGAGAGAGATACAGAGATTATTGATGTGAGAGAGAAGAGAGAGAAACATAGATCAGTTGCCTTCTATATGTACCACGTCTGGGAATCAAAACCAAAATCTAGGTATGTTCCCTGACCCAGAATCAAACCCATAACCTTTTGGTGTATGGGATGACAGTCCAACCAACTGAGCCATACAGTCAGGCCATGGTAATAATAACTTAAAGCAAAGCTATGATGACCTCATAATGATTAAATATTTTTCCAACTGGACCTAGGTTAACAGGAATACTATTAGAAATTTGCTAGAAAATGATGGAAATTCTGATTTCTTTTCAAAGTTGAATGTATATAAACATGTCACATAGGCACATTCCAAAAAATATTGTTTCAATAAAATTTTACTATTGAATTATTTCTTAGAGTATTTAATAAAGGTGAAAAAGACTCTATGTTCATTTGCAATCCATAGTCATTGGACACTAGACCTTAACTCTGTTTTTCAGAATCCTTGCAATTGGCACTCAAGCCACTGCTTCTCAGTCTTTTAGTTCTCATGCTGCCTGGTCCTGATCTTGTCATGATAATTAACATAACCAGTTTATTAAAACACAAAAGTATTTGTCAGGGGTAAAATGCAGTATCATATGATCCCAAAGAGCTCAACAGTTTAAGGGTTTTAGAGCATAAAATAATAATGCTATCAATGATGACCATGTGTACCACTAGGTCTCATACACGCAGTGAAAAAATAAAATATGAAATTGATATGACATATGATATTATAAAATGAATAATAAATTTTAGGAAACTGTAAGGTACTAAAGTGAAATAAGCTTTAAAAATGAACCATCCAGAAAATCTCAACTAACCAAAATTTTATATTTTTTGAATTTTCTATCACAATAGATAAGGTTTTAAGGCATTAAAGGTTTTCATTCACTGGTTTCATACTTTTAAGGCTAGGTTTATTACTTAAAAAATATTTATAACACAAAAATACATGGATTAATTAATCAAATCTTTTTTTTTTTTGAGTTTAACTGGTCTTTTTATTTTCCAGTAAGATCTGATAGAAAAGGTCTCCAAACACCCAATCTTCCCCACAGCCTACTTTACAACCTGAAAGCTAGAACTGATGAAACAATTTATTCACTGTCCTTCAGGCTTTCCCCCCCCCATTGGGCCCTTAAAAGCTGAAGAACACATAAATTTTGAGGAAGGGCACAGTTAGTTGAGTGTTTTAATAAGATATAAACAGATATTCCTTTTTCTTTCTTTTATGAAAAGTTGTAACAGAAATTAGATGCTTCTTTTACATGAATATCCACTTTCATTCAGATCAGAAAGAACAACATAAGGGTTTCCACAGACCAAACCATGGCACACCATCCATTCTATATAACTGCCCTGTCAATGAACTCCACAGAATAGTTCATAATGCATGCTTGTCCTTTAAGTAATCTCAGCCCAATACATATTTGAAGGTGCCAGGTAGATGGTCTGGCATATTCCATTGTTTCAAAGCACTGTTTTTCCATTTTCACTTTCTCCCATAATTTCAGAAGCTTATAAGCAACCATTTCACATATAATTTTAGTAAGAAAGCACACCAGATAATTTCTCCTACTGATATTCGGAAAACCCATTTAAAAAAGAAAAATAAACACATGGCGATCCAATTCATGAAACATTCCTTAATGCTTTTTGCTACCCCTGGTGTGTGAGGAGGAATAACAAAGAGTATTTCCTATAGGCTTTGCAAGGTGAATGAACACTGACCTTCAGAGAGGCTGCTCTGCAGGATGCTGTAGTTTGCTGAGAAGCCTTCTTTTGCTATCGCACTGTCTGTATAAAAAACCATCGATAGAATGCCAGATGAGGAACGAACTCGACCTGGTGTTTTCTGTCCGCAGTAACGTCCAATGTGAGGGCCAACTGGAAAGGGAGAAATGCAGAAAACATTAAAATATATTTTCTTCTAAACTTGCAAACAAGGGTTCCAATGGAAACCAGTGTTTTCCTATACAAAGCATCTTCCCTGGCTAATATCTTTGCATTGAATATCTGCTTAGGTTTGTGGAGAGAATTTTCAAGTGTACTCAGAAGGGCAGTAACAAATATCACCACATTCCCTGGGAAGCAAGTTGTGTTCAGTAACAGAATCAAAATGCTTTCTTCACTTTCAAACAATGAGATTCGGGCTGTTAAGTGGAACCTTGGAATTCATCTCCAGGACCAATTTGGTACTGTGGTGAACAAGGTCTCTTAGAGTTGCCTGTCCTCACTACCCAGCACTAGAAAAAGGTCTTAGTGAAAGCCTATGTCCTGGTATCCTGTCTGGAACCAGGGCAATACCCAGAGTCTGACCCAATACTGTGTAACCCTGATTTCCTTACTCATTCCATATTTTAATCATGGAGCCTTATTTACAACAAATATCACTGATAAAGGATCTTGTCCAACTCAGAACTTAATCTGAAGACTAATTTACAATTGTGACAATTTAAAAATTTAGAAATTGTAGGTACCAATCATTTATACATGATAGTAAGTTGTAATCAAAATGAAAGGAAAATATATCTTTCTGACTTCTGTCTGTTTTTTCTCTCCTGAACCTGAGAATGGTGACTGTATTGCACTGGTGTCCAGTGGCCAACAGCTAGTTCCAGCAGCTATTTGAAGGTGTACACCAGGAAGAAAGTAATCCCCGAGGCAGTACAATTTTGGGAATGCTGACTGATTTGTGATAAAGTTAAATGGCTATTTGGCTTACACTGGCCACACCCTTGTTGAAGTGCTTTTAGACAAATCTTGGCAATTAATAATTATAAATTGCCTTATGAATGGTGCACATCCATCTGGGTTTGGAGAATCTTTCCATCTCCCTGTCTAGATCAATAGCAAGACACACACACACACACACACACACACACACACAGAGAGAGAGAGAGAGAGAGAGAGAGAGAGAGAGAGAGAGAGAGAGAAACCACAAAACCAAACCAAAAAAAACACCAGTCTCATTTTCTCTAGGTTTTTTCTTTCCACATATGGTAAAAACACACCAGATGGTCTGTACTTAGAAAGACAATCTGATGTGGACCATTTTACCCTCCAAGAAACCCATAGTTCTGTGCATCTCAACTAAAAGTTATGAAACCCATAGTTCTGTGCATCTCAACTAAAAGTTATTGCTTTGTTCAAGAAAACACAGTAGGTGGACCTATCCCTGGCAGAATGAGCCTTCAACAGGAAGGAGGTGTTCCAAGGCTTCTATGTGCAGCTTGGATGCAGAAGACTGTGGACAAGGGCTCAGAAAAACTTCAATGTGATTGAAAAAGTGAACCCCACAGAAGTGATCAGCCTGGAGTCACACATATCAGCTGAAATATTAGGTTGACAACTAATCTGAGAACCCTGCTTTTTATAGTGTTCAGATTCTGGGCTAACAGGTTTTTAGTTTTTAGCCAATACTCTTGAAAAGAGAACAAAAAACCACAAAGAAAAACAAAAACAAAACCTAACCTCACGTACTTTATATATCTGAGTTGGTACAAATGGTTACTTTGAATATCTGAGAACTTCTTCATGCACTCAAAGCAATTAATTTGAAATAATTCAAAGAGAATAGACTAATAGCTGTCAGATGGGTGAGGGTGGAGGGCTGGGTGAGAAGAGTGAAGGGATTAAACAAAGAGAAAAAAAGAAAGACTTACATGGACATAGACAATAGTATGATGATTTCCAGAGGGGAGTGGATGATGTAGACGAGGGTAAAGAGGGGATAAATGGTGATGGAAAGAGACTTGACTTGGGGTGGTAAACACACAATATAATATACAGATGATGTATTGTAGAATTGTATGCCTGAAACATGTATAATTTTATTAACCAATGTCACCCCAATAATTTCAATAAAGAACACACCAAGAGTTTTCTGCATATTGTAACCCCTAACTCTTTAGCAATCAAACAGTGTGTGTATATTTATATTGTTTATTAAGGGAACAAGAAGGCTGACCCATTTAGGGGAATTGATAAAGATTATCTTGAGTGCATCACATGGTCAAGAGTAGTTAGTGGCTTTGCATTATGGGAAGAATATTTTGTTACATTCCGAGTTGGCAGAAGAGAGCATCTCAGACTTTTGCTGTTTTTATTTTTTTATTTTTTTTTTCAGGTTTAATCCTAACCTCGATTCTTCCATAAGTGTCAGTACTTTGTCAGATTTTCCTCATTCTGAACGTAGCCCTACCACAACCCAATACTTTTTCCTTCAGTATGGAGTGTAAAGTTGCCTATAACATATGCATGAAAATATCTAGCTAGAGTATAAATTCAAATATTTTCTTTCCTCAAAAAGAATCCCATTTCTGGCCTTCAATCTTAATGGGAGGCTTAGAATCCATTCATCCTCCCTCTTTTAAATTCCAGTATTGTGGTTTCATAACTTTCTTTTTCTTTAGTTTGTGGGCAAACTTTTACAGCTCCAATCATTTGAGTCCTTCTCTGATCACCATGGCCACTGACCTTAGCAAGAATATAGGGCAAAAGGGAAGTTGTAGTCATCTCTTTCAGCTTTGGTTGCTGATCCTCCCCCACCACTGTTACCCAGTTCCTTTGGAGAGGGTGGGTGGAGGGAGAGTCTTTTTGAAGGAGCAAACAGAAGAGAACTTGTCTAGTGCAGACTCATAATTTAGAGTCTCCATGACTCACTGGTTTATAATGTGTATGACATGCTGTGTAAATCTGCCTTCTGTCCTGTAGAACATTGCCCCAGACAGCAGCATGCAACTCTCTACAGGAACCCTCAAAATATTGAGAGTGAAAGGCTTTTTTGACTATCATACAAAGAATATTGAATTTTCTTGAACAGCAGCAAGATCTTAGCCTATAAAACTAATGCAATATTGATCTGAGGGAGAGTGGGTGAAGTACTCTTGTTAATCTCAGGTTTGTGCACATTTGTGTATTTACATGAACACAGAGACTAGTTTTCCTTCTTTCATTTTTTTACCCCAAAGCCAAGGAGAAGAAAATTGTCACAAAATAAAAGTATTATTCAAAAATTGAATTGTTGAAGAATTTAAGCAAACAACATGGACTAAGCTATCTCTTGAGGGAGAGTAGGACTACATTGATGTCTTCTCAGGTGTAAAACCAATATAATATTGTGTGGTTTAAAATATATACTTGGCAGTACCTCATTCTTTGTATTTTCCCATTAATCTCTCCAATAATTACCACCCTACTTCAGAGTCAGACACTTTGGCTTTCTTCCACCTTTTTACATGAAAAAAAGGGGCAATGATCTAATCTAAAGAGGTCATTTTAAAATGAAATATTTTTGATGAATGAATAAATAAATAAGGGAATCATTTCAGAAAGATGCAAGATAGGCTATGTAATAGTCTTACAATCATTAACCAGAATAATATCTGAACTTTGTCACTTTTCCACAGAAAAACACTTGCATTATTTATATAATTTATATTTTGGAATGTTTATATCTATGTGACTTATATGTTGTATTTATAGTTTAGAAAGTTAATTTTAATATAAAAGTAATTTTTTAGCCAAGACCGGTTTGGCTCAGTGGATAGAGCACCAGCCTGCAGACTGAAAGGTCCCAGGTTCGATTCCCGTCGGGGGCATGTACCTTGTTTGTGGGCACAACTCCAGTAGGGGGAGTGCAGGAGGCGGCTGATCAATGTCTCTCTCTCATCGATGTTTCTGACTTTCTATCCCTCTCCCTTCCCCTCTGTAAAAAATATATATATATATATATATATATATATATATATATATATATATATATAAAGTAATTTTTTAAAAACAGAACTCTAGCTTTTATGAAAGGTATTTCTAAAATCATCAATAATGCTTAGGATATAGGTAACTAGGATAGTCCCAGCTTCTTCTCCCAGCCCAGAAGGGGGCTGACTTCATCTGCATTCATGTGGTGTGAGCTAAGCATTCATACTTGGCTCCATGATTCAACACAAGCATTTGTGGCATCAACCAGACAACATGCTTAGCTCATGGCTCTCAAACTACATGTTTAAACTTACTCAATTACTTCAGAGTTGCTACGTGTGAATCCACAGAGCTTCAGAGAGCATGAACGATGGAGATATGTGGTTCACAACATGCAGGCCTCGAATTTCCAATTTTGGAGTGAACTGTTTTTCTTCAAAGTCTATTTGAATCAATGGGTAGCTTTGAATTACTTAGTCATCTAATTTAATGTTTATGATAAAATGCAACATAATATCACTTGGTGGTTAAAAGCCTTCAGCGCCTTTTGGTTGTTTTTGGAAAGAATATCAAAGACTAAAAGCAATTTTGCTGGCAAAGAAACTATGTATTGAATTACTATGACAAAATGTTTTTAGTGCCACTGACAGACACTCAGGAGCATGTAGTCTCTCATTTTGGCTAAGAGTGTGAGCTCCTACATTGGCATAGGATGGACAAGGTCAGGTAAACATTAACAAATATACAAAAACATTTATTTTTCCATTCCAAAGCCAGTTTTCTCTGGGATCAAGTCAAATTCACCATAGTTTAGAATATGGGTGAATTGCAAGGTTAACAATTATTCCTCGCTTCAACTCAGTGATTTTTCTAAAGCCAGAAAATTACTACTTTGAAAAACCCTTGACACTAATAATAATGTGCTTCTTTCTAAAAGTATTCTAAATAAGGTGGTTGATTGGATCTCTTTTTCAGATATTAATTTAAATATAAGTTCTAGAAAGAAAGGCTGCAAATTTGGGTTGTGAACAAACAAACCTGTTATTAAATGTTTCAACTGTTATTAAAATACTATTATAATATTGTTTTCCTAATTATTAGATTAAATACTTGAAAATCAATCAGTACTCTGGCAAAATCTCATTACTTGGTGAAGGAGTTTCCTTAAGATCATCATAACTCTATATGGTAAAAGACTAAAGAAGCAGCTAAACTAATGTTAACTTATCCATGTAGTCCAATGACAATATAAGCTTTCTTTAAACCCAGTTCTTCTCCTTTACTGTCTAGGAACAGGAATATATCTAAATTAAATTACACTGATAATTTTAATGTCATTTCAAAGACAAAGGCAATTTCTTTTACATCATACTTGGTCTCCATCTATAATTTATTTAAATGGTGTTTCCTTCAAATTGATAATTTATACTAATAAAAGCCCAGGTGGCTCTCGCGCCCTTATACCCTCATGTCATCACAAGATGGCCGCCACATGATGTGGGTGATCAGGTCAGCAGGGAATGGCAGTTGGGAGTGATCAGGCCTGCAGGAGAGGGCATTTGGGGGCAACCAGGCCAGCAGGGGAGCAGTTAAGGGGTGATTGGGCTGGCAGGCACAAGTGGTTAGGGGCATCAGGCAGGCAGTTAGGTGAGTGGTTAGAAGCCAGCTGTCCTGGATTGTGAGAGGGATGTACAGCTGACAATTTAGGACTGATCCCAGGATTGGGCCTAAACCAGCTATCAGACATCCCCCAAGGGGTCTCAGATTGGAGAGGGAGCAAGCTGGCTGTAGGACAAACCCTCCCCCACCAAAATTTCATGCACTAGGCCTCTAGTAATATTATAAAATAATATTTTATAGATTGTTATACATGTCTAACTGCATGATTTGTAAGAACTTCCAAACTGCTCTTTCTGATTTGTGTAGTGTATTCTCTGGAAAAATCTTAATATTCAACCAGATTAAACACAAGACAAGCTATGCAGTGCAGCAAATTATTTGATATTCTCTCCTACTGTTCAGAATTGGGTGTATTTTTGCCATTCTTCTTCTAATTCACAAGGATTGAAATGGAAAACTTTCCTTTAGGAGTCCACAGGGCTACATCCCTGACTTCTGTCAAATCTTAGCTCAAATATCACTTTCTGTAGAAGGCTTAGTCTGACCATCCTATTTAAAAATTATCCCACACATCCCTCTCCCCTATTACTAGCACTTTTCATACCTTTACACTGCTCTACTTTTTCTTTCTTTCACTTTTTTCTTTTTTATAGAACTTCTCACTTTCTAACATTCCATACACATAATTAATTTATTTGTACTATGCCTTGTTTATTGTCTCATCCTCCCTCCCCTCCCAAATCTAAGTTCCATAAGGATAGTCATCTTTGATTGTTTTATTTACCAAGTGTCTAGAATAGTGCCTGGGCCAAAGCAGGTGCTCAATCAATATTTTAAAAGTGTATAATGAATTTAGATGATAGGAACAATGAATATAAAAAAATATATTGAGGTGATTCAAGTTGCCAAAGATAAAAATTTACTAGAAAGTGGGCAAGGTCTGTCTAAATTAAAATGTCCAAACTTTCTCATTCCTCTTCTAAATTTTTCAGTAGCTTAATGGATGTTTATTTCACCCCTAAACTTTTACTAGGTACTTCTCTTAGACTCAGCATTGTTAAAATTAGTGATTTGATTTAATTTATCTCTTAAGATCTTCTCCTCTGACAGTCTATGAATTAATAATCAGTAGACAGGTCAATAAAATGAACAAAATACTTTAGTGAGGAAAACTATGTATTGGTTTTTAATTCTATCACACACAAAAAAAGGTATGAGGTCTTGCATGATCATTCAGGGTCTCAGTTTCCTTGTCTACAAAATGAAGGAGTTGAACTAATTACTAAGGCTGTTTGAGCTCAAAGCTGCTCTGCATAGAATTATTGATTTCCTTCCTCCTTCTGAGCTATTTTTTTTTTAAAATGCATGTATCATCACATGTATGAAAGGATCCCATTGGCCCTCCCTTGGGTCTTTCCCTTTTGAGGATTCTTCTTGCCCTTCTTACCATCAGGGAATCCATCCCAGATTTCTAGCCTGTCATAGCGACAGAACATGCCCCCAGGAGGATTTGAGTCAAGCTCTAAGTCAAAACTTTCAAATTCCAAGATAATCTCTGACATCTTTGGTGCGAAGATAATATAAGTGCATTCAAGGCTGTTGGGATATTTTTCAGGGAATCCAGGGGATTTTATGACTCCACTAGGGCTTGTGTAGTTCTGGGAACATTCAGGACCTATGAACAAAAGAGAAAAAGGAGCAAAGTGAAAATCCCTTTAAATGTCTTCATTAAGAAATAACCTGGGCAAAGACCACATATCTTTCTAATAAAAGCTGATCATTGCAATCATTGTCCAAATCACTCAGCCTTTTCATAGTACTACAAGGTATGAAAAGTCAAGTTCAGATTTATTGTGTTCACCTTAGTATTCCATTTGTGTGGAACAATTAAAAAACTTTTGCTGTTTAGAGAGAGAAAAACGACAAATATAAAATCATGTGGGAACAATGAATAAGCTACAGAAATCTCTTGACAGAGCCCTAGAGAAATAATTATAGCCCCTTCAAGCTTAAATTCTTAAATCTTTAGACTGACAGCCCTTTATTGGTGAAATGGAACAGTTACAAAGGCGAGAGGGAGAATTCAATGGAGAGAGTTTGGGTTTCAGATTCCTATACCAGTGACTCAGTAACTTTGCCAGATGTGACCTCTACCTTTTTGACAAACTAAATGTGAAAGGTAATTCGTACATGTACTCAGGGTAAGTGACTCATTCTGAGCGGTGTTGACACAGGTGTATTGGTAAAGTGTGGCTGCTAGTGAGTGCCTCATAACTGTGATTACAGTCCATGCTGCTAGAAGTTACCTGATATCAAGGTTGACATCTTAACCTTCCTCAAAGTGTCAGAGACAGTACCGTCTGCCATTCTAAAATTATTCGTGTGTGTGTGTGTGTGTGAGTGTGTGTGTATGTGTATGCTGTGTGTGTGTGTGTGTGTGTGTATTTTACAGTGTAATTTTTATATTTTTAATATGTGATTTTAAGGACTACTCATTGATCAATAATATTTTACAAATTATGGTGATTTGTAATTTAAATTGACCAAGTATATTCAGACATATATTAAGCTGACCTTATGACTATACAAATGACCCAATTTCAATTCATGACATCCAGCACTAAATAGGGTAGTCTCAAAAATATATGCACATACTTTGAATAATTATAAAGGCAGTGTTTACTAAAATACATTTCATTTTCAAAATTGAGCTATCAGTTGTTAAAGTGTGAATACACATTTTGGGAGACTATGATATTGAGAATCCTTTAGAACAGTGGTTCTCAACCTTCCTAAGGCCGTGACCCTTGCATACAGTTCCTCATGTGGTGGTGACCCCCAACCACGAAATTTTGCTACGGTTATGCATCATGATGTAAATATCTGCATTTTCCGATGATCTTAGGTGACCCCTGTGAAAGGGTCGTTAGACCCCCAAAGGGGTCGCGACCCACAGGTTGAGAACCACTGCTTTAGAATTTTATTTCCAAGATATAGGAACAGTGACCTTGGAGACCTCCAATTTCTTCCCTGTGGCAAACAATATTTTGGCTAATTCCTTGTAAGGCAAAGCAAAAGCAGGATTTAATGCCCGTACTGATATTTCCTCCATCTTAGATAAAACTATCCAGGTGAGATTAAGATTAGTGAGAGAGAAAAAAAAATAACAGAAATAAGGGCATACAATTAAAATCAAATATATTTCAGTGCTTTCACTGTGTCCTTGTCCTGTCAGATACCTTTGGAAGCTAGTTTAGGTTTTCTAAAGTATTTGACAAAAGCTGGGAAAATTCCATGTGATGATGGAAGAGAATTTGATTGAGCACCAGAAGGTCTGAGTTCCAGTCCTGCCTTTACCACAAACCTGCTTTATAGCCTCAGTGGTCTCCTACCCTTTCTGATCCTCAGAATCTGTGCATAGCAAATGGGAGGTAGACTTTTGAAAAAATAAAATCACTTTAAACTTAAAAGATTCTATAATTTCCTATTTCCTCCATCATGCATATTTGTTTTAATGTTTTTCTTATCCACAATTGTATAAATTTGCCACAGTTGAACAAGTACATCCCCAGAAAGGAGGTGGCAGGAATGGGTTATGGAATTCTGCGATGAGTATATAAGCAAGGAACAGAAGGGAGGGCAAACAGCCCCCTATGCCTAGAAGCAAATGAGCTGCTGATAGAAGGTGCACGCCCAGCTCTGGAGCCAGTGAATACCGTGCTTCTGACATTATCTGTAAAAGGGAGAGTACTCTGTGTAGCTATAAGAGTGACTTTTCATTGTTAATGGCAATAAAAATGGATAATAATAATAGCTAAGACACTGTCGTTGGAATAATTATTAAATATTAGAGGCCCAGTGTATGAAAATTGTGCATGGGAGTGTGTGTGTCCCTCAGCTCAGCCAGCACCATCTCCAATTTGGGACCCCTCCAGGGATGTCTGACTGTATGTTTAGGCCCAATTTGGTGGAATTGGGCCTAAACATGCAGTCAAAAATCTCTCTCACAATCCAGGACTGCTGGCTCCCAACAGCTTGCCTACCTGCTTGCCTGATTGCCGCTAACCGCTTCTGCCTGCCAGCCTGATTCACCCCCTAACCACTCCCCTGCCAGCCTGATTGACACCTAACTGCTCCCCTGCCAGCCTGATTGCCCCTAACTGCCCTCCCGCGTAGGGCTGGTTGCCCCCAGCTGCCCTCCCTGCCTCAGTCACCCCTAACTACCCTCTCTTGCCAGTCTGATCAACCCTAAATGCCCTCCCCTGAAGGTCTGGTCACCCACAAAATCTACCTCCCCTACAGGTCTGCCCCTCCTCCCAACTGCTCTCTTTTGTAGGCTTGGACCCCCCCAACTGCCCTTCCCTACAGGCCTGGACCCACCAACTGCCCACCCCTGCAGGCCATCTTTTGTGGTGGCCATCTTGTGTCCACATGGGGGCAGCCATCTTGTGTGTTGGAATGATGGTCAAATTGCATATTACCTCTTTATTATATAGGATATAAACTTTTTTTCCAATTTTTTAAATTAATGTACTAGAAGCCCAATGTATGAAGATTTGTGCTAGAATGGGGCTTCCTTTCTCTGGCTGCCAGCATCGCCTTTCCACTCAGGCTCAGTCCTGGAGCTGCCTCTTTCCACTCCAGCCCTGACTTCCTACACTGCCCAGAGGCTCTTAGAGACTGGTGGTGGGGAGGAAGCCTGTGTCGACGCCATGGCGATGACATAAGTGCCCCGCCTTCCTCTGGTCCCTCTGTGCCAGTGTATGGAAATTAATTGCCATCTTTGTTGAGTTAATGTGCATATCACTCCTGATTGGCTGGTGGTCGTAGAAGAGGTATGGTCAATTTATATTTTTGTCTATTATTTTGTACATATCTTCCCATTCGTCCCCCACCCCACTCCCATGTATACCCTCACCTCCAGTGTCTTGCGTCCATTGGTTATGCCTATATGCATACAAACAAGTCCTTTGATTGATATCTTATCTACCCCTCCTCTCCCTAACCTTCCCACTGTAATTTGATCATCTGTTTGATGCTTTACTGCCTCTGTATCTTTCTTTTTGTTCATCAGTTTATGATGTTCTTTATTATCCAAGGATATAAACTTTTAATCAAATGAGTTACACAGTGTTCCATCCTCCTCTTAGTAAATGCACCCCTTTCTTGCACTGAGACCCATAGAAAACAACTACAGCTTTTTCCCTATTTTGGGTCTGGATTACCAAAGCCAAGGAAAGGAAGGGAAGAGTGATAGTGGCTTGGGTTTCCCAGAGAAACTTCTTTAGATGAATGAGAATAATTTTAGGTTTGGTGGCTGAAGGTTTCAGCACCTGGAAAGAGGTGTAGAATGGAAGCGTGGGATGCCTAAGGAGAGAAATTGGTTTCCAGGATGGTTCTAGGAGGCATATTGAGGGGGACAATGCATTTTTTAGCAATAGCAATGTAGTTGGGAAATGAAACATGCATGCATGAAAAAATTTGAAAATATTCTTTTTAGAAATTTGAAAATATTAAGAAACATTGGTAATTGAAACATATTTGATGTGTATGAATACATTATGAATATATGTGTATGTATTTATATGTAGGAGATAAGTTGGGTATACGTATAGAAAACAAAGTAATTATGAAGAGCTTCCTGAGAAAAATTCATTTAAACAGAGTCAGCTGCTTATATAAGTTAAGGGACATAAACCAAAGAGAGCAAGGGTTATGAAACTTGAAGGCATGAGGGAAATCTGTAATCATTGCAACAATGAGTTCTTATTGGCCACATCTTTGGTGCCAGGCAGTGACTGCATGTTTTCCATTTCAACTGATCTTTACAATAAGCTTTTGCTAGATACTATTATCTAGTTTTCAGATGAGGAATTCGAGGCTCTGAACATTCACAGATAGTAAGTAGCAGAATTAAAATTCACAGTTAGATCTGCTGGGCTTTACCCAGTGCACTATCCTGAGGCAGAAATGTGATCCGTGAGAATAAGAGTTGGAAAAGGTCCCAAACAAGTGATGTTAAGCTTTGCACTTAACCCAACAGGACAATGAGGCTTGACTATGGCCAATGGGAACTGCCATAGTCATTTTGAAGACTATGGCTTGAGGACTGTTTGAGAAGCTGTATGTAGGATACAAGAGAGTAGGGAGAACCACAGTTTGGGCCTTGTTTAATTAATGACAATGAGCATGAAAAGCAAGCATGACTCTGAATTCTTCTGGTAAAAATTCCAAAGAACTAGAAACCATATGGGATGTAGGGAGGCAAGAAGAAAAAAATAAGTAAGGTTTCCAGGTTTTTATTTATTTTTTTTATTAATGTATTACATGTGTACATATCTTCCCATTACCCCCCTCACTCCCATGCATGCCCTCATCCCCAGTGTCTTGCATCCATTGGTTATGCTTATATGCCTGCATACAAGTCCTTCCATTGATCTCTTATCTACCCCACCACTCCTTAAACTTCCCACTATAATTTGATAGTCTATTTGATATTTTACTGCCTCTAATCTATTTTTTTGTTCATCAGCTTATAATGTTCTTTATTATCCATAAATGAGTGAGATCATGTGGTATTTTTCTTTCACTGACTGGCTTATTTCACTTAGCATAATGCGCTCCAGTTCCATTCAAATTGCTGCAAATGGTAAGAATTGCTTCTTTTTACGGCAGGATAGTATTCTACTGTATAGATGTACCATAGTTGTCTGATCCACTCATCTGCTGATGGGCACCTAGGCTGTTTCCAAATTGTAGCTATTGTAAATTGTGCTGCTATGAACATAGGGATGTATATATTCTTTCTAATTGGTGTTTCTGGTTTCTTAGGATATATTCCCAAGAGTGGGACTACTGGGTTAAATGAGAGTTCCATTTTTAGTTTTTTGAGGAAACCACATACTATCCACAGTGGCTACACCATTCGGCATTCCCACCAGCAGTGCATCAGAGTTCCTTATTCTCTGCATCCTCACCAGCACGTATGGTTTCTTGATTTGTAGATGATTGCCATTCTGACAGGTGTGAGATGGTATCACATTGTCATTGTGATTTGCATCTCTTGGATAATTAGTAACTTTGAGCATGTTTTCATGTGTCTCTTGGCCTTCCTTCTGTCTTCTTTCAAAAAGATTCTATTTAGGTCCATTGCCCATTTTTTTATTGGATCATTTATCTTTCTTTTATTAAGTTATAGAAGTTGGCTGTAGATATTGGAGATTAAACCTTTATCAGTGATAACATTTGGGAATATGTTGTCCCATACAATAGGTTTTCTTGTTGTTTTGTTGATGGTTTCTTTTGCTGTTCAAAAGGTTTTTATTTTGATGTAGTTATTTATTTTCTCTTTAGCTTCTATTGCCCTTGGAGCAGTAGCAAAGAAGTTCCTTTGGCATATGTCTGAGATTTTGCTGCCCGTGGATTCCTTTAGTATTTTTATGGTTTCCCGTCTTATGTTTAAGTCCTGTATCTATTTTGAGTTTATTTTTGTGTATGGTATAAGTTGGTGGTCTAGTTTCATTTTTTTGCATGTACCTGTCCAATTTTCCCAACAGCATTTATTGATGAAACTGTCTTGACTCCATTGTATGTTCATGCCTCCTTTGTCAAATATTAATTGAGGATAATTGTTTGGGTCAATATCTGGGTTCTCTATTCTATTCCATTGATCTATATGTCTGTTCTTGTGTCAGTACCAGGCTGTTTTGAGAATAGTGGCTTTTTATACAGCTTGAAATCTGGTATTGAGATCCCACCTACTTTATTCTTCTTTCTCAGTATTGCTGTGGCTATTCAGGATCTTTTTTTATTCCAGATGAATCTTTAGAGAATTATTTCTAGGTCTGTGAAATATGCCCATGTATTTTAATGGGGAGTGCATTGAATCTATAGATTATTTCTCCCAATCCATGTGCATGGCATGCTCTTCCATCTGTTTATGTCTTCCTCTATCTCTTTTTCAGTGTTGTGGAGTTTTCACATATAGATATTTTACCTCCTTAGTTAAGTTTATTCCTAGGTACTTAATTTTTTTGGTGTGATGGTAAATGGGATTGCTTTTTAGTCTCCCCTTCTGTAAGTTCATTATTTGTGTAGAGAAATGCGATAGATTTGCTGGCATTAATTTTGTGCCCTGCTACATTGCTGAATTTATTTATTAAGTCTATTAGTTTTTTGATGGAGTCTTTCAGATTTTTTATGTACAGTATCATGTCATCTGCAAATAAGGACAGCTTTACTTCTTCTTTTACAATTTGGATGCCTTTTATTTCTACTTCTTGTCTAATTGCAATGGTTAATACTTCCAGTACTATGTCAAAAGGAGTGATAACAGTCATTCCTGTCTTGTTCTTGTTCTTAGGGGAAATGGTTTTAGTTTTTGCCCATTGAGTATGATGTTAGCTGTGGGTTTTCCATACATGGCTTTTATAATGTTGAGGTATTATCCTTCTATTCCTATCTTGCAGAGAGTTTTTATCAAGAAAGGGTGTTGGATTTTGTCAAATGTTTTTTCTGCATCAATTGATATGACTATGTGATTTTTATCTCTCAATTTGTTTATGTGATATACCACGTTTATTGATTTGCAGATATTGTACCATCCTTGTATTCCTGGAATAAATCCTACTTGGTCATGGTGAATGATCTTTCTGATGTACTGCTGGATCTGATTTGCTAGATTTTTGTTGAGGATTTTGGCATCTATTTTCATGAGAGATATTGGCCTATAATTCTCTTTCATTGTGTTGTCTTTATCTGGTTTTGGTATTAGGGTGATGCTGGCTTCATAGAAGCTGCTTCAAGTGTTCCTTCTTCTTGAATTTTTTGAAATAGTCTGAGGAGGATAGATTTTAATTCTTCCTTGAATGTTTGGTAAAACTCTGCTGTGTAGCCATCTGGTCCCGGGCTTTTGTTTGCTGGAAGCTTTTTGATGACTGCTTCAATTTCTTCCATAGTTATTGGCCTATAGAGATGTTTAGATTCTTCCTGATTCAGTTTTGGGAGGTTATATTTTTCTAGGAATATGTCCATTTCCTCCAGGTTTTCCAGTTTATTGGAAGAGAGTTGTCCATTGTATTTTTTAACAATCCTTTGTGTTTCAGTGGGTTCTGTTTTTTTTTTCCTCCTCTTTCATTTCTGATTTTGTTTATTTGGATCTTCTCTCTTTGCCTGGTTTGGTTTTGTTGATAGACTTCCAGTTTTAAGGACAGTGCTGGAGAGCAGGAAAGGGAAATTATGGTACATCTGAGGCTAAATGAGTGTAGGGAATAGAATTCTTTTGGAAGAAAATGAATAATTCTTAATGACATAGTAATAGATCACTCTCCATCCTTTTTTAACCATTTTCAGATCTTTGAGAAACACTGAAGTGGTGGTTCTCAGCCCCTTTGTTGGTACCATTTTTCTTTGATTGTGCCATGTGCAGGTAGAGCAAATGTAGTAGATATGTGTGTGTGCATAGGTGTACAAAATGATTTAATACATCAAACAGCTTTGAACACAAGAAAATATGTACATATGTAATTATCTGTATATATTGATGTCATAATTATACTAAAGAGTTTCCAAGTACATACTTAAATAAATGTCTGAAGTAAGTTCTCTTCATCCATTCACATTTGTAGGGGGCAGTGTAGATTTCTTTGAAGTTTTAAGAAGTTGTATCAATGTTCCCAGAAACTCCTAATGACTCCTTTTCACTATTCTCAGTTGTTTCTGACCCAGAAGACCTTAGGCATTTGCCATTGGTATGGCTAGATTTGTTTTATTTTAAAAACTTCTTTTGCCTCTGTACTAAGACAATATATTCAAACCTTGAGCCTCTGTCCCTAAATAGGTCCACCACACATTAATGTCAAGGGAATAATTAAATATAATAAATATAAGTTAAGTATGAACTTAATGCATCAAAGCTTCTATAGGCTATTTTATAAAACAGTGATATGTAGTTAAAGCTATATTGTTTATAAATTCACTGATACGTGTCTTTAATTCCTCAGGCTGAGAGACCAGATTTATCAGATTCTATCTCATCTCAATATATACCATTGTAATAGAAGATTATAAGTAATTATATTGGAGGGGCAACTGACATGCAATCCCTAAGGGGAATGCCATTGAAAATGTTACTGCTTTATTTTTTTCCAAGAGTTCTTTCTCCAACAATCCCTCCATTAATAGAAATCCCCCAATAACTTTAGACACTCTAATGATAGTGGACTGCTTTGCTTTTCCTGGGAACCACCAGGTTTAAATTTTAGATAAAATAAAGGGAACAGAATATACATGACTTTACTGGTAAGACAATAGGACTGTATTTTTAATGGGGGAAAAATTAAACTTCAACAGTAGATAAAACTTATATTTTAAGAAGAAATGACCTTATAAGAGTTTAATGGAACATATGCATAATAAATGGTGGTTAACACATTAGAATCATGCAATTTTGATTTCTGAAGCGTTTTTTAAAAATTTTAAGTATACTTCCTCCATATAGTGGATACTTTTCTTTTGTTTAAAGTATTTTTAACATTTCTGTAATGGAATACATGATTTTTTTTTCAAAGAATCATAGCATTTACTCCTTGTCTTTCATGAATCAAACAATGTTAATATGCATTTAATTGTATTTGTTTTACTCTAGGTTACTCACCTCTCTTGAAAATTTCATAACGTATGGAAAATCCTGCCCCATGTGTTTCATAGTCAGAGACAAATTTGATGAAAAGAAATGGCCCTGAAGACACTATAGGAGAAGGGGCAATCTTTCCACAGAACTTTCCCCATAAACGTCCATTTTCATTTTCTCCATCAATGACTTCCACATAGTCATACCTGACACAGAAACATGAAAGGAACCATTAGGTTAGCAAGAAATACATTTTTAATTAAAAAAAAATTAGAAATCAGCATAGTGTGTCAGGGAAAATAGTCCTATCTGCATTCACCACTGTATTATAGGGAGGGGAAAATCTAGCAAAATAAAATAATTAAAATGGACTACATGAGGTCTGTATATCTCATTTGGCAATAGAGAACTATTAAAAATAATGTTGTCCATTTTACTGGCAGACAATGTAGTTAAGTAACCAATTAACAAGAAAAAGAGAAATCTCATGAGCACTATTCTTTTTTTATTAAATTCTGTTCCTTTGTCTGTGGTGATGCTGTATCAATGCATAATGCTATGCATTCTTTTCAAACTATGCAGTTCTCTTATGAATTCAAAATATCTCCTTAGCTGGAGCTTTCCATGAACAATACTTTCTGTGAGCGACCCTCTAAACATATGGCCATAGA
The DNA here is from genome assembly GCA_011751065.1 of Lasiurus cinereus. Lineage (NCBI taxonomy): Eukaryota > Metazoa > Chordata > Mammalia > Chiroptera > Vespertilionidae > Lasiurus > Lasiurus cinereus. The sequence continues at coordinate 15,165,967 of JAAGEH010000032.1, forward strand.
ATAATAAACAGATTCTTTATTGTTTAACCCAATTCCAGTAAATGCCAGACTTCTTAGGAAAACTGGTTCAAACACAGATCATCTTCTTCCAAAACTACACTTGAATTGCAGAATTTAATTTATCCAAAGAGAAAATGTTTATTTAAAAATAGCAAGTAACTTTGTTTATACCCATAAGCCTGCATATTTAAAAGAATATTGTTGTTTAAAAAAGAATCATAACACATTTGGAAATACCAAAATGATGTGATGTTTAAAAATTCAGACTTAATGATACACTAAGGAGACAAATGATAAAGGAAGTGGCAATAAAATATTATACTCTAAATATTGCACTAAGATAACAGATATACTTTTCCACGTTTTCTCTCTAAAAGGTCTGAAAAACTATCTTCAATAAATAATAGTCCCCAGGGAAACAGGAAGATTTTCATTTGTTTGGAATTTTATATTTCTTAGTATCTTGCTCTTTCCTTTCTTATTACTTACCAACGCACTTAGGAAAAAGATAATCTGATTTGCATTTTTTTTTCTTTGAGAACTAACATGAAAACATTATAATCCTTTCATTTGAAACCTTTATTTCTGTGTTTAATTTGGTTCAAAGGTCTTGGGATATAGTAATTTCAGTAATGGCTAAAATATGGCAGTAGCATAAATTGCATCTGGAAATTTAAAAGAGATCAAAGTGAGGGAAATCTTCATGATGACCAATGCCATCTTTAATGTCCCTTTCAAACTGTCTAGAACACAATACTTATCTATATATATATATATATATAAAAGCCTAAGAGACCAGCCAACTGGTTGACTTGTCAGTAGCTATGATGCATACTGACCACGAGGGGCCAGATACTCAATGCAGGAGCTGCTGAGCTATGGTCAACTTGGCAGCAGCAGTCCTTGGGTGATGTACCCAGAATCAGGGAAGAGAGAGCTCGATTCCGGGGAGCATCACCTGAGAACCATCGTCTCACAATCCAGGACCCCTTAGGGGATATCAGAGAGCTGGTTTTAACCCGGTTCCTGCAGACCAGGCCAAAGGACCCCACCAGTGCATGAATCTGTGCACTGGATCTCTAGTGTTTATATAAAGTCTCAGGAGACAACTGAAAAGATAATATCACTAGTTAAAGAGGACAGTTGAATGCTCTCTTACTTAAAAATGACACTACAGCCATAACTGGTTTGGCTCAGTGGATAGAGCATCGGCCTGCGGACTGAAGAGTCTCAGGTTTGATTCCAGTCAAGGGCATGTACCTTGGTTGCAGGCACATCCCCAGTAGGTGGTGTGCAAGAGGCAGCTGATGGATGTTTCTCTCCCATTGATGTTTCTAACTCTCTATCCCTCCTTCCCTCCTCTCTGTAACAAATCGATAAAATATATTTAAAAAAATAAAAAAAATGACACTACACATCAGTTATAGTTGTGTGCCAGTTTTGTGTTTGCTAAGGAGAAAAACAAGCTGACATTGATGGAACTAAACATTAGCATGTGAATTATTGCATTAACTACATTTCCTCTACAGCCACCCATGTATCCAGTAGCCGTTACTGGCCTGCCAACATCACTGTGCCTTTGCAAAACTAGAAAAATATACAGAGGAATTGTTTCTTTCTCAGTATTTTCGGACATGTTGTGCATTTTAAAAGAAGCTGTAAAAGGAGAAGTAAAAGTGGAGAATGAGGAGGAGGATGAAGAAAGCATTATGTTCAAAATTCTAACTAGCTTTTTACAGTCAACTAGAGAGCTGGTGCATGAAATTTGTGCACAGGGGAGGGAGGGGGCTTCTACTCAGCCCAGCCTGCACCTTCTCCAATCTGGGATCCCTTTCATAATCCAGGACGTCTGGCTACCAACTGCTTGCCTGCCTGCCTTCCTGATTGCCCCTAACCACTCCTGCCTGCCAGCCTGATTACCCCTTAACCACTCCCATGCCAGCCTGATTGATGCCTAACTACTCCTCTGCCAGTCTGTTCTCCCATGAAGGCCTGGGTCCCCCCCAAATGCTCTTCCCTGCAGACTCAGTCACCCCCAACTTCCCTTTTCTGCCAGCCTGGTCCCCTTAACTGCCCTCCCTTGCAGACCTGGTCCCTCCCAACTGCCCTCTTCTGCTGGCCATCTGGTGGTGGCCATCTTGTGTCCACATGAGGGCAGGATCTTTGACCACATGGGGGCAGCTATCTTGTGTGTTGGAGTGATGGTAATTTGCATATTACTCTTTTATTAGATAGGAGAGAGGCCTGGTGCATGGGTGGGGGCCAGCTGATTTGCCCTGAAAGGTGTCCTGGATTAGACTGGGGGTTCCCTTGGGGTGTGAGGGGCAGCCTGGGTGAGGGGCCTGTGGTGGTTTGAAGGCTGGCCATTCCCCCCAGTGACCCGAGCAGAGGACCTGGTATCTGGGATTTATTTATCTTCTACAATTGAAACTTTGTAGTCTGGAGTGGAGCCAAGCCTCCTGCTCACTCCATGGTGCCAGTTATTTCTGTTGGGATTTATTTATGTTCTAGAATTGAAACTTTACAGCCTTGAGTGGAGGCCTGGGTCTGCCAGAGTGTGTGGGAAGCTTGGCTTCCTCCATCACTGGGGAAACCCAAGCCTCCCTCCTGCTTGTTCAGTGGCTGAAGCCATCTTAGTTTAGGTTAATTTGCATACTCGTTCCTGACTGGCTGGTAGGCGTGGCTTGTGAGTATAGTAGGGTGGTGGTTAATTTGCATATTACTATTTTATTAGATAGGACAGGGGTAAAGGTGGGGGTGGAAAATAGACAACTCTGCATGCAGTGAAGCCTCACAAGTTGGCATTTATGTAGTAATTCCTTTTATCTGCACTGCTTCATTGACTAGAAAGGTCTGCATGCTTTGCCCACACTTGTTTATAATTGAGCTGTGATTTGAACTGTTGATTGTGTTTGTCCTGATGACTGTGCATCTAGCTCTGCAATATAGGCTTTTTACTTGAATCCTGACATAATTTGAATACTAAGTGGCTACATCCTGGTGCATTTTGCCTTCCAGGCACAAATAAAAAATGTGGGTCAGGTCTTAGGCAGAACTAAGGGCCTTTCTGTGAGAACACCTTTCTGCCAGGTGTGAGAAAGCTTGCTAGCACCATGCTAGCAAATTGAACAGGGAAAAAAGCTGGTGCTTTAATTGACATATATATCTTCTAACTGTTAGAATCTAACAGGAAATAGGAGGCTCTCCTCTGGGCAACAGTAAAAGCTATTTTTAAAAGGGAGAGTGGGACTACAAACTCTTCCCAGCAAGAGATGTCATTATTAAATGCCAATTTTAGGAAATTGAATTAGTCATGGATACAATAGTTACATGTATAAACTGGACTGGTGCTCACATTTTAGCACTTCCTTTCAATGTACCATCCAACAGGGCTCCTAAGAGCTGTATCATAAATAGCAGTTTATGTAACTCTTCAGGAGGGTGTATTCGCACAAGTTGTAAAAGGCAATGTTGCCAAAGAACTTAGAAAAGCAGCTTGCCTCTCCCTCTGGAGTTGATACCAGTTCTATTCCATAAGTTTCTTGTTGATAAACGTGGTACCAGGAATGCCGCTAGCATGCCCAGATCCTTCTAAGAGACTAAATGTGTCACCACAGCAACATACCAAGTCTTCCTTGGCCTGAGGCCCATAATCCTGAGTTTACAAATTTTACTCCTGTATCAAGGCCTATCTCATCCCCCTCCTCCCGCCCACCCTCATTCCCTTAACCTGTTTATAGCACACTGCTCTATTACTGCTATCCTTTGGCAACCACTGCATTTCTTGGAATGTCAAGCTCTCCATTTACAAAGGCAGAGACTGACAAAGATGAAAATGGAGACATTTTTTGACCCTCCTTAGGAACTGATATGCTTCAGTTGGAGTGGGAAGTGGAGACTATGTCTTGGGCATGTAATTCCTAAGAGCTAGAGGAGGGCTTTGAAAATTGACTTGTCTCTTCCTTTAGAGCTCTGTTCCTAAAGAAGAATGCTCTAGGTGACAAGGAAATCGAGTCTGTCTCAAATGCACTACCCTTCTGCACCGGCCATCCCTGCTCTCAGTGTAAGCATGGTTCCCAGCTAGAAAAGCCCTTCCTCAAACGTCATCCTCCCCATTACTGGAATGTAAACATCATGTGGATTTTTAAAATATTCAAAAGTTCTTCTCCTCCTTTAGCCATCCTTCAATTTCTTTTCTTAAGCCTTCTTTCTACCTTAAAGCTTTTCCTTTCTTCACTGATAATGGTAAAGCAGCCTATATAACCCTTTTACAATGAATAACCCTTTTACAATGAATTAAAAGCCACTTTTCTGTGTTCTCTGTCTTGAGGTGAGAAATGCTGGTGGCTTATCTCTGAAGTATCCTTAGCTTTAGAATGCAAGCTCCTGAAGCTAAAGGCCTTTTTGCTTAAATATCCCCCCACCCTCACCTTGAGAGTGATAAAAACACTGCATCCAAACAGTAGCCATGAATTAGTTTTTTTCCACAGGAATTATAAAGGAATACAAATTTCCTTCTAAGAATTCTTGAAAGGATTATCCAGAGATTATGTTTTCTTTTGGAATATGGTATTAGGAAAATGGCCTAGTAGAGGGAAAAGCGATGGAAAATGAGGAATGTATTCAGTCACCAAAGAGTGCTTTCTGAGGCTCTCTAGGTAGGCAGTGCTGAACATACAAACATCATGCTTTATTGAAGTGGAAGTTTCTCTTTTGGGTGTCGGTGAACTCTCCACAGTGAAGCCTGTTAATAGGAAGAAAGCTCATCCTTTGCAGGGTGCTGTCTGTGCAGTGTGCCACTGTACCATGCCCCTCACAGCTTCTGAGGGGCCTCAAATTATTAGGAAGGGGGATTTTAGGTGGTGGTGTCTTTTTAATGTCCTTCCAGCGACTCTATCCCCACGTGCATATATGCATTAATAATGGAAAAATTAGATTCCTGACATCATAAACCAGAGTGAGAAATAATATTGGCTAACAATTTCTATCTGCAAAAATTTGTTTCTTTGGATGTTTGGTTTATTCTGCACAGGCATTAATAGCTATCCCGATTGAACAATGTGTAAGGATTACTATATTGCAGTCTAAGAATCACCTTACATATTCTCCAGAGAAGAACACTTTTTCTCTCAGATCATTAGAAAATGGATTTAGAAAGAAAATCACGACAATGGAGATAGGAGGAGCCAATTAGTTTACATCTATGTTTTAGAGTGATTTTATAAAGGATTCACCCCTAACAGTTCTGTTTTGCTTGTGTTTTAAGCAAGATATATGAAAAGACTTACAAAGTTCATAGACTCTTGTTCAGCAAAAGCATTTTTTAGAAATATATTCTAAGGAAGTAATTCTAAGAAATAATGTCAAATATTTATGCAAAAAACTATTACAGCAGGAAGATTAAAGTTAGGTGAGGTAGATAAGAGATCAATCAAAGGACTTGCATCTATGCATATAATCATAACCAATGAACATAGACACTGGGGGGTTGGGGTATGCCTGGGAGGGAGGGGGGGCAATGGGGAGATATGTATAAAAAATTAATAAAAAAAATTAAAATTAAAAAGAAATAAAATATGTATTGTAAACTCTAAAAAAAAGATGCTTTATTTAAAAATGGGGGAAATAGAAATAAGGCAAACAGGAAGGAAACAAAGAAGATTTATGTAAATTCAAATCATGGAATATTATTCAGCCATTGAAAAGCATGCTCAATAAAAAATATTTTATAACAGGAAAAATACATATGCTATAAGTGAAAAATCAGAACATAAAATGCTATGTGCAGTACATTCTCAACTCAATAATATGTAGAGAAAGAACTAAAAGGGGAAAGAATCAGCTGTTAGAAAGTGCTAATAAGCTTTTAATAACACCAGAATAATAAAATTATATTCATCAGATATTTCTGAGTTTTTCAAAATTTTTATAATGGACAAGTGCTCCTTTCTAATCAGATAAAAGTTATTTTGAAAAGCATTAACTACCTATATATAAAGAAGAACATCAACACCTATTGCCTAGCTGACAATTTTATATTTCTTGGTCAGAAAACACTAACTTTTATGATGACTTATTTGGAAGTAAATAAAAGGCTTTGCATTTTTTTCTGAGCAACTGAATCAATGAGAGTGTGTAATTTTTTTAAGTACTAGAAAGTTCAAATAAATCAGATTTGATCTCATATTTTCTGAAATGCTGGCAATAATACTTGCCATTTTTCAGTAATTTTCATGTTACAAAGTGCTCTCAGCTGTATTATGTGACAGTCTTTACAGCAAGTATGTCAAACTCAAAGTCTAACATGAGTCAAATTAACAAGGTTTAAGTTTATGTGGGCTGCAAAAAAACAAAAAGTTCAATTTTCATAGAAACACAGGTTTATTTCGATGAAGACATGCTGAATACAAAGGGCTGAAATAAATGAGTAATAGAACATTTTAATAAAAAATAATATTTTTGAACATTAACTTATAAGACACTGAATAACTGCACAAATTAATAAGCATAATGCAAATAAACCTATTTTTCTTGTTCTCCAAAAGCAAAATATTTTCTGTTGGGCACACCAAACAAGTCAGTCCAAGACTAATAACATGGCAATCGGCTGCTAAAATATCCAACAGCAGACTAGAGGACCCCAAGAATCAAGTAAAAGATCTGAAATATGAGGAAGCAAAAAGCACCCTAACAAAAAAACAAAAAGAAAAGAGTCCAAAAATGTGAAGATAGTGTAAGGAGCCTCTGGGAAAACTTCAAGCATACCAACATCAGAATTATGGGAGTGCCAGAAGAAAAGAGAGAGCAAGACACTGAAAACCTATTTGAAGAAATAATGACTGAAAACTTTCCCTACCTGGTGAAAGAAATGGACTTACAAGTCCAGGAAGCATACAGAACACCAAACAAAAATAATCCAAAAAGGACTACACCAAGACACATCATAATTAAAATGCCAGGAGCAAAATACAAAGAGAGAATCTTGAAAGCAGCAAGAGAAAAACAGTTAGTTACCTACAAGGGAGTACCCATACAACTGTCAGCTGATTTCTCAACAGAAACTATGCAAGCCAGAAGGGAGTGGCAGGAAATATTCAATGTGATGAATAGCAAGAACCTACAACCAAGCGTGCTCTACCCAGCAAAGATATCATTCAGAATTGAAGGTCAGATAAAGAGCTTCACATATAAGAAAAAGCTGAAGGAGTTCATCACCACCAAATCAGGATTATATGAAATGCTGAAGGGTTTTCTTTAAGAAGAGAAAGAAGAATAGAAAGGTAAAGATAAAAATTATGAACAGCAAAGTGAACAAATACAGACCTATCAACAAGTGAATCTAAAAATCAAGTGAATAAAAAAATCCGATGAACAGAATAAACTGGTGAATATCATAGAATTAGGGGCATGGAAAGGGAATGGACTAACAATTCTCAGGGGAAAGGAGGAGTGAGGGGTGCAGGAAGAGATTGGACAAAAATCTTACACCTATGGACAAAGACAGTGGCGAGGGGTAAGAGTATGGGGTGAAGGGGGGGGAATCAGATGAAGGGGAGCTATGGAAGGGAAACAAAGAGGAACATCTGTATAATAAACAGAACAATAAAGATTTATTAATAAAATAAAATAAAATATTCACTGGTAGTATTAGTGGAGAGAAATGAATGCAACACGATTATAATAATCAGTTATTAGGGAACATTGTAGTTCATTATTAATAATTATGTATAACAGAATATTGTAACAATTAACTTATAGTATTTTTATTAAAACATTTCTTATATACCTTTGTATTGGCTGGGACGCAAAAATATTTGTTTTGGGCCACATGTGGCCCACAGGTTGCAAGTTTGACATGTTTACAGGGATCCAGGAAGGAAGTTATCAAGTAATACCAGCCCAAAAGCCCAGACCTCGGAAAGCACTGGGTCAGAGACACACATGCAGGAAATGTATCTTTTTCAACATTGCCTACTTTAGGCAAATTTGATTCCAATATTTGTTGTTCTTACTTCCTTCATACATATTTTTGGCAGATAAGGAATGGGTAAGGCCTTATTATTTTATAACTATTTATTAACAACTCCTAATTAATTTTCAAACTGGTCATTGTTTCTAGAAAAATGGCATATCAACTAACATTTCATTCATTTTTCTTAATAGTGTGTTTACAGCTATATAAACAAACTTCTTGGGTGTGCAAAGGTATACTGGTATGTGTGTAAGAGAAAGAGGGAGAGAACTACAGAGAGAGACAGAGAGGGTGCTCTTGATCTTCAGGGAATCATGTGAGTTGAAAGTTTCATTTGAATTGATAGTGGCCATTGAATGTGCTTTCTCCCAAAGCTATACTAGTCTTCCTGGCCCAGCTGGCTGTTCAGAGACCACATGACAAGAACCCAATCCCAGACTGTGCCAAAGAGATGGAACATAGAGATGCTGGAGTAGCGCTAAATGGCAGGTGTTATTTTGTTTTCTTCCTAGTGCCAACACTCTGGGCCTGAACACAAATAGCTCCATCCATCCACTACCCAGGATACATAGGTGGAATGGCAGGCCTTTCTGAGCACACATGGGATAACACTAGCCTGGTGCATGCCCTTAGCATGAAGTTGGCAGCATCAGAGATTAAGAGCAGGGAGAGGGCCTGAGCTTGTACTAGATAATCCCTCCACGTTTTAGAAGAACAGAGAGCAGGGCTATCACCTGGCTCTTGTCCTCCCAGCTCCTAGCCTCTGATCAAATGCCAATTTCTATGAAAGCCATTCTAAATCTGTATACAATTTTTAAATTTCTCATATTAACAGAATATTGCTTTGCTTATTATACTGTCATACCATCCTTTAAAGTGTGTTTCTAAGTTTATAAAGCAATTTTTCTTTATTAGGATATAAAATATTTCCCCTAAATATATATTTTTTTCAATATGAATATATGTATATATATATTTTGTTCTTTCTATATGCACTCTGTGTATTAGAAGTAGGAGTGTAGGGTATTACTCTTTGAGCTTGGGCTCATTTTCACTTATATGGCACTTTCTAAAATTCAATTTTTCTTACTTCTAATAAACCTTTTGATACACCCTTAACTTCTAATCCATAGTATGATTATATCTATACTTATTATATGTTTATGCATATTTTTACAATGTGCTCTGACATTGTCAGGGCCTAGGTGACATTTTTTCAGCTGGGATAGCTACCTATGACGTATTGATAACCCCATTCATTTCAGCAGGGGAGTAACATTTTAGTAGCATTTCCATTTACCACCATTGAGTTCCTGTGCTGATCTTTTTTTTTTAAATATATTTTATTGATTTGTTACAGAGGAAGGAAGAGGGGTAGAGAGTTAGAAACATTGATGGAAGAGAAACATCGATCAGCTGCTTCTTGCACACTCCCCACTGGGGATGTGCCCACAACCAAGATACATGCCCTTGACCAGAATCAAACCTAGGACCCTTCAGTCTGCAGGCCGATGCTCTATCCACTGAGCCAAACCGGTTAGGGCTCCTGCACTGATCTTATTTCTCAAACTCAGGTTTCACCTATGAGTAGACAGAGGGTCTAAGGTTTTCATTGTCTGCTTAGCTTCAAAATGAGCACAGGTTGCAGAATGCACAAATGACCACCTGGCTGGTTGGGCATAGGCCACAGAGCTGGGGAGAGCATAGTGCTAAAAAGACCAGGCAGCTTTGCTCAGTGGCTGCTGGATAGATTTAAGCCAAATCATCTCTCCTGCAACTGACCCCAGTAATTGTAAATGGGATGCCAAATCCTTACCTCTCTTGGGACAAAAAAACTGCAAAAATTTTTGCAAACACTTCTGTCTTTTGTCATTATAAACCACAAAGGCCCACAGAGCATTAATCTTGTGCTTATCCACAAGCTTCCAGGTAATTTTTCTTCAGTAAATTGAAACACCTTATAGTCCAACTAACAGCTTTCCAGAATGTGATTCCTCTAATTAAGCTTAGTAAAGTTTCCTGTATGTACCATTTTTAGATAGCACAGTCTCAAATACTCTGAGTACAGTAAAAATAACATATTAAAGTGTTCATATTTAAGCTTTTGTAATGCTGAATTACAATAAGAGCAATGATAATGAATATCCACAATTTTATTGCAGCTATAGAAAACTGATGATTAGTAGGTCAGATAATAACACAATAATATGTATAAGAGATCACAGCCCCAAGGGAAAAAAATATTAGGAAAACAAAGAAAAAAAATAAAAGAAAAAATGTTTTACTAGGGTAAAATTAAAAGAGATATTAAATGGCTTTCATTGGAGGAATGCAAAGGGTTAATAATTTATTGTGTGGGAGATTATGAGAGCTTCAATGGGTCATAGCTGGTCAAGACCAACTCAGAAGGGGATAAACTGAGATAATAAACATCAAGCATGTACTAGACATTTAGTTTCTTATTGCTATGTAACAAATTACGATAAATCCAAGAGCTTAAAACAATACACATTTATTAGCTCACTAGGGGCCCAGTACACGAATTCGTACACCTTGAAAAGAACAGTGGGCCATGAGGCTGTGGTGGGCACAAGGATGGGTCTCGGCCCATCCTCTGCATCCCCGCCAGGCCCCTCCCACTGCAGCCCCAGTCTCCTGTCTGCCAGCAGCCCTGATCCTGCCACCACTGCTCCCATGCACTGATGGCGAGGAGCAATTGGTGCCAGTGCCAGCAGCAGGTATGAATGGGGCTGGTACCATCAACAGATGTGAGAAGAACTGCTGCCCCAACACACTTCAGGAGCCAGAGGGCTGAAAAAGCCCTCAGGGGTAATCAGGGCCAGCAGCTGCTGACAGTGCAGAGCGATTGGGACTGGTACCAGATGCCAGCAGTGGGTGTGAGCAGTGGCTCTGGCACCAGTTGCAGGTGAGAGTGAGGCTGGTGCTGGCAGTAGGTGTGAGCCATGGCTCTGATGCTGGCAGTGGGTGTGAGCAGGGCCGTGGCCAGCAGTGGGTGCAAGAGGCCGCTGCTGGCCCCGATTGCCCCTCAGGAGTAAAGGGAAGTTGAGAAGCCCCGAGGGGTGAATGGGGCCAGCAGCTGCCACTTGCACCTTCTGATGATGCCAAATGATCCAGACCGGTGCCAGGCACTGGCAGTGGTGTGAGTGGCTACTTCAGTGCTGGCAGTGGGTGCAAGTGCTGGGTGGGACTGTGGTGCATGGGAGCAAATAATTTTCATTAACAACCAGAGGCTTGCCTTGATGATAGTGACTATTGCCCCACCTTGGTCTGGCATCCTCGCTCACCTGCACCACCATTCTGACACATCAATGCCCACCATGTTCCAAGCTCTACAGCCTACTGCTAATGCCCACATTGTTCCTCGCATGCCCCTAGTGGTTAGCACACATCATAGTGGCCAGTTGTTTGGTTGTTTAGTTGTTCCACCATTCAATCTATTTGCATATTAGCCTTTTATTATATAGGATGGTTATAAATAAAGTCTGGCATAGCATGGCATGGCATGGCTGAGATTTTCTGCTCAGGGTATCCTAAGACTGAAGTAAAGGTATCAACAGGGCTCTCTTACAATGAATTCTTCTCATGCTTTATAACTCTTTAAGAAAACCTCAGTCCCATTTAAAGGTTCACTTAATTAGGTCAGGCTCACCCAGGACAGTGTTTCTTTTTTGAAGTCAACTGACTTGGCAACTTAAATCTGCAGAATCCCAATCAAGATTGACGGTTGACTGAATAACTGGCAGAAGGTGTGTGTACACCAAGGACCAAAGATCTTGGGGGCATTTTTCCAGATTCTGGCTACCACACAGCTGAGGCTCTGGTAGAACACATGAAGCTTTGAAGCTGCAATAGAAACCGAAGGCAGGCCAGACCATCCACTTATATCACCTGATAGAGTAAAGACTAGTAGGATTCAGGGTAAAACTAAGGACAGGATTGGGTATGCAAAGCAATGTTTGAAATGATTTCAATATTCTCATGTCATACTGGCTGTTGATTTAGAGCCTTGAACCATAAGCAGTGAAAGGGAAGGCAGGATTCTGGAGTGAGCCACACTCCTGATTGAAGCAAAACAGAAATGTCAAGATTGTTCTACACATATGTCTTGAGACAGAAAAGTAGTAAGAGCTTAATTCAAAATTAATATATAAAAGAATTCAAGACATGGTATAAAATAATGCTCAAATGTATAATTTTATTAGAAAATGTTTGGAGTTTGAATTTTTCATTTCTGAGGAATCTGACTCCATAATTAAGATTTATTGACATGGGAGATTAAAAATTCCTTCAGAGGGGAAATATTTCTATGATTTAACTCAGATTATGAAATCCAAAGTGTCATTTTAAATTGAAAGAAAGAATGCCTCCCTTAAAAAAATAAGCTCCAGAAGAGATGGAGTCTTCTACTGTCAAATTTGCAAAGTTCTGTATTTATAGAAAAATTCACATGCCTTTAATTACAATAACTTCAATCCCTAAGTAAAACTGTGCCACCTGGAAGATATTAACATTATTTACAACTTGTTTGCCTCCCTATTTCATATAAAATGTTATTTCTTGCCAGCTTTCCACTGTTCTCAGGAAAAAAAATAATTACCTTTATGAATTGTCTTAAGATGGGTTTATATAGCAAGTAAAGACATTAAGAAGTGATAGTGGGAACATTTTAGACATATTTACTTTCTTATTTGCTTAAATCCTTATATCTTTATTTTAAGGTGGGTGCTTTTCCTTATACAGTATATTCTTTTCTCTCTGCTCCTCTCTTCTCAGCCTTCCAAAGGGAAATATATATGTATTGAACCAAATCTCTTTTAACATCATCCCTTGGAGAAAGAGAGCTGGGGCAGGAAGGACTGGGTCCTCGGGATCCACTCCTGCACCTTTGATCTATCAAGAAGTGTCACTGTCTTTGGCCCCCATAAAGTGTCAAAGAAGACAGTAAGGCAAAGAGTTCATACCTGCCTGACCAGGCAAATTAGCCATAATGGGACAACTGTAATCTGACTCCTCACACTCTGCCACTGATCTGTGCCTTGGGTAGGTGACTAACTCTGTGAGCTTTAGTTGCTCACCTGTAAAATGGACAAGATAATTAACTTATAAGATGACAGGAGCATTAGATGAAATAATTATGTAATGTTGAGGGGGCTTGAGGTCTCTTTCCAAGTGAGCTTAGAATGCAGAAGGAAAGAGACAATTACATAGAAAGCTGAATGGAGTAGTTATTTTTTGACAAAATTTATACAACTCAGTTCAAAGCAGACTGCAGTTAAGGTGGTGCAGGATATTTAGCTATTGTTATATCTCAGGGGTATTGATCAGTCAGGATATGACCATAATCATATATTCTGAAAAATACTAGTTGCACTGACAGTAGGTCTTGCTCCAGTACTGCCAAAAAACTCAATTAAAGCCATTGTCCATAATGGAGTTAAAGAAGTCAATTTATATGTACCACGATTGTATGTGTGTATGTGTGTGTGTGTGTGTGTGTGTGTGTGTGTGTGTGTTTAATCACTAAATCCATTCAGTATTTTCATTGATGGCACAACTAATTTAATGATCTGCAGTTGGATTAGTGCTATGAGCATGCAGTGCTGAATTTGCTCAGAAAGGCCCCTTAATTGGTATGGTGGGAGTAACAGAGTACAAACATCCAGCTCTGGAAAGGCAGTGACTTTGGCTTACTCTATCCTGAAATCCTGATCCTCAAGTTGTCTTTTTAATCTTTGGAAAAGAAAATAAATCAATAATTCTGTTTTAAACTATGGGATCTAATATGCTAATTTTAAGATTTTAAAAAAATCTTCCTAATTTATTACTAACTAGGGACCAGGTGCACAAAATTTGTGCACAGGAGGGGAGTGTCCTTCAGCCTAGCCTGCACCCTATCCAATCTTGGACCCCTCAGGGGATGTCCAACTGTGGTATTGGGCCTAAAGTGGCAGTTGAACATCCCTCTCACAATCTGGGACTGCTGGCTCCTAACCACTTGCCTGCCTGCCTGCCTGATCACCCTTAACTGTCTCTGCCTGCATACCTGATTAAGCCTAATTGCCACTGCCTGCTAGCCTGATCGCCACCTAACTGCTTCTCTGCCAGCCTGCTCACCGCCAACTGTCCTCCCTTGCCTACCTGATCGCCCCTAACCACCTCTGCCCTGCCAGCCTGATTACCTTCTAATTGCTCACTCCTGCTAACCTGATCACTCCCTAACTGCTTGCTCCCCTGCTAAACTGATAATCTCAAATTGTGCTCCCCTGCTGGCCTCATTACCTCTTAATTGCTTGCTCCCCTGTGCCAGCTTGATTTCTCCCCTGTTTGCTCCCTGCACTGATCTGATCTCACCCCTAACTGTTTGCTCTCCTATGCTGGCCTGATATTGCTCACCCTTAACTGATCGTCCCTAACCACTTTTGCTTTGGCCCCCACCACTGTGATTTTCTCCAGAATGAAGTCAGACTCTGGAAGATATTTGGTTGACCCAGTCTAATTAGCATATTACCCTTTTATTCATATAGATTATTCGGTGGGGATGTAGGTAGTGGGCTAATCAGAGCTGCAGGATTTGGCAAATATTTCTTTACTTTTGTTTCTGTGCAGTAATTACAGTAGAGCTTTTCCAGCATCAGGTAGGTAAGATGGTTCCTTCTGGAGTGGGAAAGAAGTCTTTTACCCTGAAATGACCACTTTTTTTTCCCAGAAAAAGTGGAAAGCAAGAAATCCTAAAAAAAAAAGGTCCAGTGATACAAATTAGGTGTCTCTTCTTTTAGTGACACCAGTAGAGAAAGAAAAGATGAGCTGAATTTTAGGATTGGACAGTGGGTACTGACCAAAGTCGAAATTGCACTCTTCTGTGCAGTTTACTTAAAGACAGACCACTAGATTAACCAAAGCCAAGAAATATTAATCTTTTAGGTACAAGCCTAACGCATTTATGATACTAGAATAAAATGCACATGAGAAAAATTGATCATGTCATAGAGATATTTTGCTTTCTTTAATCCCTAATATTTATTTATTTTATTTTTTAAAATATATTTTATTGATTTTTTTTTCAGAGAGGAAGGGAGAAGGATAGAAAGTTAGAAACATTGATGAGAGAGAGGCATCGATCAGCTGCCTCCTGCATGGCCCCTACTGGGGATGTGCCTGCAACTAAGATACATGCCCTTGACTGGAATCGAACCTGGGACCTTTCAGTCCGCAGGCTGACACTCTATCCACTGAGCCAAACCGGTTTCAGCTAATCCCTAATATTTATAGAAAGCAACAAACTATTTGCTATAAGTCATCTTTACAGTATAGAATAGTCTTTTAATTATTTAAAATTTTATTATATCAAAAGGCAAGTGTATTAGCTGCAGATGATTGGATTACTAGTAGTTTTACTAACCTGGCACACAAAGTCAATCTGCAACACATGGAATAATTTATATAATGAGAAATATACCTGTGGACATAAAATAACTACAAATATCAACTAGGGGCTTTTCTATTTTACAACATGCAAAATGTTTATTAAAACCAACATATTTAGATAATCATTAGTTATTGGCCTAAACTTTAGTTGACATCTGTTTTTTTCTTATATAGAACATGACTTTACCTCTGTATTAGAAACAAGCTATAGAGAGAAGAGGGGGATTCATGAACTAGGTCAGTGGTTGGCAAACCGTGGCTCACGAGCCACATGTGGCTCTTTGGCCCCTTGATTATGTTTCTTCCACAAAATACCATGTGCAGGCGCACACATACAGTGTGATTGAAACTTCGTGGCTCATGTGCAGAAGTCGGTTTTTGGCCTGGGCAAGTCTATTCTGAAGAAGTAGCATTAGAAGAAGTGGGAGTGTCATCACACATGTGGCTGGTGAGCCATAGTTTGCCAAACACTGAACTAGGTGGCCTCATGATTTATTCAGACATTAAAGAGTAAGTTTGTGTTTAGAAAAAAGGAGAGTAGTGACCATAAATATTGGCATTAGCCTAAGAGCAGGAACACTATCTTGCTAAGTTTAACTACCTGACCACATAAGGGGTCACCTTGCCAAAATGGCTCTGTGGATGGAAATTGGATTTAACTCAATCAGGAAATCATATAACCCCCACCCTACCATCTAAAGTACTCCCCAACCCTAAGACATTGTTATGGCAAGTTTAACAGAAAGGAAAAGGAAATATGGTCAAGATAGATAAAATGAAATGTAGCATAAGGAAGCATTTCCAAATGCACTCTTCTCTAAGCAGAACACAAGCTAGAGAAAGGTATAAAAAGTTCCCCTTGATAATACTAAAGTTTCAGCTGTAATAACAAGACAAGTAGGCAAAAGGAGAGAAAAAGTTATGCTATACCTTTATTACTTTAATTATTCCATAAGGAGAGACAATGTTCCCCCACTAAAATCCAGAATTTATAAAATGATTTAACATTACATTTAAATAATCTAATTTCTTTGAAATGCTCTTAATGTAGAAAGTAAAGTTTATTTCACTTTATTAATAAAAGTTTATTAAGAGAATTGATAGTGTAAATGCACAGGGAAAGATAGGAACAAAGCAGTTTTCCAGAATTTTAGTTCTTGAATTATTAGAGGGCAAATGAACTCTTATTTACAAATGCACAATAAAACAAGCCCTTTGAGAATCCTTTTGGGGGAAACATTTAAAACATTGAATTTGTTGCATTACATTTAAAGTACTCCATATTTCAGACATTTAATTAATTCTGATTGATTTTTCCTCTAGTAATGGCACATTACCTAGATATTATTATTTTGTCATCACTTTCCAATCTGTTGTGTTTAATCCTTTTTTTTTTAAAGTAGGAAGCAGAAATGGAGAGACTGGTCCTAAAATGTGTTCTCCAGAAATGCTTCAAGAGAAAATATGTTTTCTTCCCTCTGCCCCCAACTCATTGGGGAATGCTTGAGATAATGTTCTATTATAAATATTCACAATATATGTCAGTATATTTCAGGCTCTGCGAAGTTTCAGGGTTATGAAACCTTGATTTAACATGGTTTAACCCAACATATATCAATCTCATTGATCATAGACCCATCCTATCTAATAAAGAGAGAATATGCAAATTGACCATCACACCATCACAAAGATGATGGCACCCAGTCCCCCAGTCCTTTTGGTGTATGGGGCAATGCTCCAATCAACTGAGCCATCCAGCCAGGGCTATCCCCCAGTCCTTTCAACCTTGCCTGGGGCAGAAGGGAGGGGAGAGACAGCAGGTGCATGGTGTGGCTGGATCCACCCTCAGCCCCCAAGCCACCCAGGGCCAACCCAAGGTGCAGGCAAGCTTCGGATGTCAGCTTCCCAGATGTCCAGTGTTGACCCGAGGCACAGGCAAGCCTCAGATGGCAGCTTCCCAGCCACCCAGGACTGCCCAAGGCTCGTGCTGCCTGCAGTGGCAGCCGCAGAGGTGTGATAGGTACTTCACCTTCCCCTGATTGTCGGGTTGCCTTTCAGACCTGAGGGCTCGCAGGCTGTGAGAGGGGGCAATGCATTAATTTTCATGCACTGGGCTTCTAGTTTATAATAATAAAAGCATAATATGCAAATTGACTGAACAACCGAACAGCAGAACAACTGCCCGGATGACCTTCTGGATGACCACACTATGACATACACTAGCACCAGGCCAACCAAGGCAGGTGTGATGTGATTGGTTGGAGGACCTAGCCATCACCCCACGATCACCCCAAAAAAGGAGGTTCAGGCTACCTGGCAGATGGCACTGTACAGGTTGGACAATACCTCCATCTGCATGGCAATCAATCACGGAGCTCTGGCTGGGTGAGTGGGGCCTCCCTGAGCTGGGAAATTGATAGCAGAGCCCTGCAATCAATTGCTCAAAATAGGGAGGCCCAGACTACTTCACCATCAGTGCTTCAGCAGGTGGATGGGGCCTCCTGGCTGGTGGGACTGCAAAGGGTGGGCAGGGTCTCCTTCTGCAGGGCAATCGATCTGGGGGCCCTGTGATCAATTGCCCCACCAAGGGAGGCCCAGGCCACTGGCTGATAATGCTATGGTGGGTGGGTGTGGCCAGCAGACAATCAACACATAGAGGGAGGCCCAGGCCAGCCAAGCAATTGCACCCCATCTTATTGCCCAAACAGGGAGGTAACTGCTGGCAGGGGAGGAGGGGCAGCACTGCACAGATGGTAAGCAGTGGCAGTGGTGGGGGTGAGGCCAGCAGCTGGCAGCCAGAGGAAGGAAAGCCTTGATAGGCCCTGATTGCCAGCCAGGTCTAGGGATCCTACCTGAGGGGTCCCAAATTGCGAGAGGGTGCAGGCCAGCCTGAGGGACAACTCCCTTTGCATGAATTTCATGCACCAGGCTTCTAGTCCTATGAAATAAAACCCTAATATGCAAATCAACCAAACAGCAGAATGACTGGTCACTATGATGCACACTGACCACCAGAGGGCAGATGCTCAATGCAGGAGCTGCCTTCTGTGGTCAGTGCCCTCCCATAGAGGGAGCTCCACTCAGCCAGAAGCTGAGCTTTCAGAGGCAGTGGAGGGAGCCTCTCCCACCTCTGTAGCACCGCTAAGAACCCTTCAGAGGATGTCTGCCTGCTGGCTTAGGCCTGCTCCCACTTAAACCAGCAGGCAGACATCCCTCGAGGGGTCCTGGACTGTGAGTGGGCACAGGCTGGGCTGAGGTCCCCTCCCTGCCTTCAGTGCATGAATGTCATGCACTAGGCCTCTGGTTTATTATATAATATCTGTGGAACTAGTGTTCACCACAAAATATTTCTTATGTGCTATTTTGAAAAGTCACATTATTTATATTAGTCACAGTTCAAAAATAATAAAAATATTCCAAGAGGGACAACGTTGTTAATGATGACACAAAATTTGAGATGAGGATATATTTGGTAACCTTCTCATCTGCCTTAATAAATATTAAGAATTTAATTTTAATCAGAGATTGGTAAGGCTGTTTTAGTAACTGACTTGGGCTAAGAGAGTAGGATGCTACTACCTAAGTCTTGATCAAAGAGGCTCAAGTTAAGTTAACAAATGAATTTGATGGATAATTCTAGTTTGTCTCTTTGAGAACAGGAATTAGGAATGCTCTGGATTTACTAACTAGTTAATGTAAAGGTGGTCACCATGAATAGAACTGGCAAAGTTTTAGAGTGGGGAAAGAAATATCTAACGGAGGGAGAAGGAAGATGGAAGGAAGGTAGGGAGGGAGAGAGTATGAGAGAGAGAGAGGAAGCCATAGAGGAGAGTAGACATGTGTGATATATGTGTGTATGATCTAGGGACAGTTAGATTCTGCAGGTCTTCCAAGGGGCTGCCAGACCAGCCACTCTTAGATGGCGGAGCCAGGCACATAAAGGGAACAATTCTGGGTGGCCAGTGTGGGCACAGAAACTACTCCATCTGGCTCTCCAATCGGCGCAGACACGGGGCGGAATCAGAGATCCACACCGCACACAGAAATGTCAGATTTCGCAGGGGATAAGAAGGAGGTGGATGTCGGCAGAGGTCTGAAAGCTGCGGCTGGCTGAGGCACCCACCAAACAGTCAGGGACCCAGAAAACTGGTCTCCAAATGGCGCAGACACATGGGCAGTGGATTCAGAGATCCACACGGCATACAGAAAGTGCCTTGTGTTGTACCTGGATGTATTGTAGTTTGTGCCTTTCAATCAACGTAGGAGAGAGCACTACATAACCAGACACCCAGAGAAGAAAGACCATGGGCAGAAAAAGAAAAAGCCCACATAAGACAGAAAGGCAGATTTCACCAGAAAAGGAAGTAAACGAAATAGAAGCAGAAATAAGCCTGCTAGAGAAAGAGTTCAGAGAAATGATCATAAGATGGCTGAAAAGAATGGAAGACAAAATCGACAATGTGAGTAAGAGCCAAGAAGAAATAAAGAAGACCTAAGAGGAGATGAAGAAACAACAAGAAGAAATGAAAAATGACATCACTGCTTTAAAGGAATGAATAGGAAGCATCAAAAGTAGACTAGAAGAAGCAGAGGATCGCATCAGTGAGCTAGAAGACACAGTAGGAAAAAATACCCAAGTACAGCAGCTTCTAGAAAAAAAAAATTAAAAAGCAAGAGGAGAGCCTAAGGGAACTTTGGGATAACATGAAACAAAACAACATCCGCATAATTGGGGTTCCAGAAGAGTGGAAACTGAACAAGGATTAGAGAACCTGTTTGAAGAAATAATGACAGAAAATTTCCCCAATATAGGAAAGAAAAACCCAACACAAATCCAAGAAGCTCACAGAGTCCCAAGCAAAATTGACCCCAACAAACCGACACCAAGGCACATTATAATTAAATTGGCAAACACCGACAACAAAGTAAGAATCTTAAAAGCGGCCAGAGAAAAACAGAAAGTTACCTACAAAGGAACCCCCATAAGACTAGCTACTGAGTTCTCAACAGAAACCCATCAGGCCAGAAGGGAATGGAATGAAATATACAAAGTCATGCAAAGGAAGGGTCTGAATCCAAGAATACTGTACCCTGCAAGACTCTTAATCAAAATTGAAGGTGAAATCAGAAGCTTCACAAACAAAAAAGGACTAAGGGAATATATGACCACCAAACCAGCAATGCAAGAAATGTTAAAGGTTCTGCTGTAATAAAAAGAAAGAGGAAGCAAAGAAGGAACTCGGGGGTAAGGACTAAAAATGGCCAAAGGTAAGTAGTTATCAATAATAACTTTAAATGTAAATGGATTAAATGCTCCAATCAAAAGACATTGGGTAACCAATTGGATAAGAAAACATGATCCATATATCTGCTTTCTGCAAGAAACCTACCTCAGGAAAAGAGATGCACACAGATTGAGGGTGAAGGGATGGAAGATGGTAATTCAAGCAAATGGAAATGAAAAAAAAGCTGGGGTTGCAATACTTATATCTGACAAATTAGATCTCAAAGTGAAGGACATAACAAGAGATAAAGAAGGCCACTTCATAATACTAAAGGGAACAATCCTACAAGAAGAAATAACTCTGGTAAACATATATGCACCCAATATAGGAGCACCTAAATAAATAAAAAATACTCTTGGAGGATATTAAGGGAGAGATTGACAGAAATATACTCATAGTAGGAGACTTTAATACCCCACTGTCACTACTGGACAAATCATCTAAACAAAAAATCAGCAAAGAAACATCAATCCTAAATGACTCACTAGACCAGATGGAATTAATTGAAAACTTCAGAACATTTCACCCCAAAGCCACAGAATATACATTCTTCTCCAGTGCACTTGGGTCATTTTCA
The DNA here is from genome assembly GCA_011751065.1 of Lasiurus cinereus. NCBI lineage: Eukaryota > Metazoa > Chordata > Mammalia > Chiroptera > Vespertilionidae > Lasiurus > Lasiurus cinereus. The sequence goes on from JAAGEH010000032.1 coordinate 15,187,247, forward strand.
AACATAGATCATATGTTGGGTCATAAGAAAATTCTCTTCAAATTCAAGAAGATAGAAAACATATCAAGCATTTTCTCAGACCACAGTGGCATAAAACTGGAAATCAACTATAATAAAAACAATAGAAAGAAATCAAACACATGGAGACTAAACAGCATGCTATTAAACAATGACTGGGTAACCAGAGAGATCAAGGAAGAAATAAAAACATCATGGCAACAAATGACAATGACAATACAACAATACAAAATTTATGGGACACAGTGAAAGCAGTCTTGAGAGGGAAGTTCATAGACCTACAAGCCTAATGCAAAAAACAGGAAACAATGGTAATAAATTTTCTAATGCTACAACTCAAAGAGATAAAATGAGAGCAACTAGAAAATCCCAGTGTACTCAGATGGAAGGAAATAGTGAAGATCAGAGTGGAGATAAACAACTTGGAGACCAAAGAAACAATTCAAAAGATCAACAAAACCAAGAGCTGGTTCTTTGAAAGAACAAACAAGAATGATGGACCTCTAACCAGGCTCACTAAAAAGCAAAGAGAGAAGACCCAAATAAACAAAATCAGAAATGAAAGAGGAGAAAAAACAACAGACCCTGCCAAAATACAAAGGATTGTTAAAAAATACTCTGAACAACTCTATTCCAACAACTGGACAACCTGCAAGAAATGGACATTTTCCTAGAAAAATATAACCTTCCAAAACACAATGAGGAGGAAGACAAACATCTCAATAGCCCAATAACTATGGAAGAAATTGAAGCAGTCATCAAAAAGCTTCCAGCAAATAAAAGCCCGGGACCAGATGGCTACACAGCAGAGTTTTACCAAACATTCAAGGAAAAATTAAAACCTATCCTCCTCAGACTATTCAAAAAAATTCAAGAAGAAGGAGCACTTCCAAACACCTTCTATGAAGCCAGCCTCACCCTAATACCAAAACCATATAAAGACAACACAATGAAAGAGAATTATAGGCCAATATCTCTCATGAACATAGATGCCAAAATCCTCAACGAAATTCTAGCAAATCGGATCCAGCAGGACATCAGAAAGATCATACACCATGACCAAGCAGGATTCATCCCAGGAATGCAGGGATGGTACAATATCCACAAATCCATAAATGTGATACATCACATAAACAAGTTGAGAGATAAAAATCACATAGTCATATCAATTGATGCAGAAAAAGAATTTGACAAAATCCAACACCCTTTCTTGATAAAAACTCTCAGCAAACTGGGAATAGAAGGAGCATACCTTAACATCATAAAAGCCATATATGATAAACCCACAGCTAACATCATACACAATGGGCAAAATCTAAAACCATTTCCCCTAAGAACAGGAACAAGACAGGGATGCCCACTCTCACCTCTCCAGTTCGACATAGTACTGGAATTATTAGCCATGGCAATTAGACAAGAAAAAGAAATAAAAGGCATCCAAATTGGAAAAGAAGAAGTAAAGCTGTCCTTATTTGCAGATGACATGATACTGTACATAAAAAACCCAAAGGACTCCATTCCAAAACTAATTTACTTAATTAATGAATTTGTCAATGTAGCAGGATACAAAATTAATGCTAAGAAGCCTGTGGCATTTCTATACACTAATAGTGAAATTACAGAAAAGAAACTAAAAAAGCAATCCCATTTACCATCGCACCAAAAAAATTAAGATACCTAGGAATAAACCTAACTAAAGAGGTAAAAGACCTTTATGCAGAAAACTACAGGACACTGAAAAAAGAGATGGAGGAAGATGTTAACATATGGAAGAGCATACCATACTCATGGATTGGTATAATCAACATCATTAAAATGTCCATACTACCCAAAGCAATCTACAGATTCAATGCACTACCCATTAAAATACCAATTCCATATTTCACAGACCTAGAAAGAATTCTTCATAGACTCATCTGGAACAAAAAAAGACCATGAATAGCTACAGCAATTCTGAGAAAGAAGAATAAAGTAGATGGGATCTCAATACCAGATTTCAAGCTATACTACAAAGCAAATGTTCTCAAAACAGCCTGGTGCTGGCACAAGAACAGACATATAGATCAATGGAATAGAATAGAGAACCCAGATATCCATCCAAACCACTATGCTCAACTAATATTTGACAAAGGAGGCATGAACATTCATTGGAGCCAAGATAGCCTCTTCAATAAATGGTGTTGGGAAAATTGGATAGATACATGCAAAAAATTGAAACTGGACCACCAACTTACACCATATACAAAAATAAACTCAAAATGGATACAGGTCTTAAACATTAGAAGGGAAATCATAAAAATACTAGAGGAATCCACAGGCAGCACAGTCTCAGATATATGCCGAAAGAACTTCTTCACTAATACTGCTCCAAAGGCAATTGAAGCTAAAGAAAAAATAAACAAATGGGACTACATCAAAATAAAAAGCTTTTGCACAGCAAAAGCAACCATCAACAAAACAACAAGAAAGATCACTGTATGGGAGAACATATTTGCAAATGTTATCACTGATAAAGGTTTAATCTCCAAAATGTACAGCCAATTTATACAACTTAATAAAGGAAGATAAATGATCCAATAAAAAAATGGGCAACGGACCCAAATAGAACCTTCTTGAAAGATGACAGAAGGAAGGCCAAGAGACACAAGAAATCATGTTCAGTCACTAATCATCCGAGAGATGCAAATCAAAATGACAATGCGATACCATCTTACACCAGTCAGAATGGCAATCATCAACAAATCAACAAATGACAAGTGTTGGTGAGGATGCGGAGAAAAAGGAACCCTTGTGCACTATCGGTGGGAATGCAGACTGTTGCAGCCACTGTGGAGAACAGTATGTAGTTTTCTCAAAAAACTCAAAATGGATCTCCCATTTGACCCTGTAATCCCACTCTTAGGAATTTATCCTAAGAAATTACAAACACCAATCAGAAAGGATTTATGCACAATTTATAATAGCTACAATTTGGAAACAGCCTAGGTGCCCGTCAGCAGATGAGTGGATCAGAAAACTGTGGTACATCTACACAATGGAATTCTATGCTGCCATTAAAAAGAAGGAATTCTTACCATTTGCAGCAACCTGGTTGGAACTGGAGAGCCTTATGCTTAGTGAAATAAGCCTGTCAATGAAGGAGAAGCATCACATGATCTCACTCATTTGTGGATAATAAAGAACATTATAAACTGATGATCAAAGGGATAGATACAGAGGCAGTAAAACTTCAAACGGACTGTGAAATTACAGCAGGAAGATTAAAGTTAGGTGAGGTAGATAAGAGATCAATCAAAGGACTTGTATGCATGCATATAAGCATAACCAATGAAGATAGACACTGGGGGGTGGGGTATGCCTGGGAGGGAGTGGGGGCAATGGAGAGATATGTATAAAAAATTAATTAAAAAAATAAAAATAACAACAATAAACAAAGAAACTACTCCATCTGAGAAACAGAGCTGCTTGAGACTAGAATCCTGCTCTCAGCAACACTCAGTCATGTCCCAGACACAAAGCAGAACCCTGCAGCCACTGGGGACAGAGAACTACAGCCTCAGCTTCAGACCAATAGACAACAAGAATCCAGACTTCCGGCCACAGATTTCTGTGAGTCACAGAGCCGAACACCCTCCTCATAGGCTCATGGATAGCTGCATAGTAACTGACAGACTTGCCCCTCGTTCAAGCTGCAGCAGCTTTATGGGGAATTTGAGCTGAGAACACACTTATGGGCTGCAGCACTGCTACTGGAAGTTGAGAGATTGGAGTCTGCTCCACGCAGGATGACAAAACCCAAAGCCCACGCAGGACAGCAGTGTCACTTGACTTTGATTCTGGACAAGTACACATAGAAGTCAGTTTTCTGCAGTGCAGGCATTACCACAGAGCTATTGTTCAACCCAGTTTCCCATGATAACCAGGACCCCGATTCTCCCAGCAAGAGACAGTACTGAGCACCAGTGACTTGACTTTGTTTCTTACCATGTGCTCCTGGGATCCCTGACTCACAGCACATTCATACTAAGAGCCAGTGACTCCAATTCTTGGTGCATGCACACAAAGGGAGCCTGATTCTTAGTGAGAAGCCACATGAGGCAACAGAGACTCTGATACTTGATTCTTGGTGCAGTCACAGGGAAACTCCAACTCCTGGCACGCTCCTGGGACCCATTTTCTGCACACACCTACAGTGCGGTGCAGGTGGGGTCCCTGATTGTAGGTGCACACATGAGATCACACTAAATGCTGGTAACACTGACCCTGGGCAAACCTGGCTCCCACCAATCCGTGGCAGCCACACATCTTAGTGTTGGAGCACTTCAGTAACACTCATTTGGTGCAAAGTTCCCACAGCACATGGTCCAGGTCCACACAACTCAAAGTTTGAATCTTTTGAACCTCAGAATGGGGAGACGACGCAATCCCCAGAGGAAAGAAAATGAGGGGTCACCAAGAAAGGAAATTGAAGCATGCAATATGACCAAAACAGAATTCAGAGTAATGGTCAAGGAATTTATACATCAGATGGAGGAGAAAATCAACAACCTATGCAAGAATCATGAAGAAATGAAAAATGATATTGCTATAATCAAAAACACCATGGAAAGTTTCACCAGTAGACTATAAGAAGCAAAGGACCCAATTAGTGAGTTAGAAGATCAGGTATAGTAACAAGCTCAAGCTGAACAGCTATTAGAGAAAAAATTAAAAAGAAGGAGGAAAGCCTAGAGGAGCTTTGGAATAACATAAAACAAAGTAACATACATAAAATAGGGCTGCCAGAAGGACAAGAAGAGCAACAAGGATTAGAAAATCTGTTTGAAGAAATAATGACAGAAAACTTCCTGGATGTGGGAAAGAAAAAAGTTATACAAGTATAGAGAGTCCCAAGCAAGATGAAGCCCAAAAAACCCACAATAAGACACGTCATAATTTCAATGGCAAATATCAATGACAAAGAGAGAATCTTAAAGGTGGCAAGAGAGAGACAGAGACAGAGAGTTAGCTACTAAGGAACCCCCATCAGATTATCAAAAGATTTCTCAACAGAAACACATAAAGCTAGAAGGGAATAGAAGAAGGTAGACAGAGTGTTGCAAAGCAAAGGACTGAATTCAAGAAAATTCTATCCAACAAGACTATCAATCAAAATTGAAGGGGAAATCAGGAGCTTTGCAGACAAAAAGAGGCTAAGAGAGTTTATCACCACCGACCAGAAATGTAAGAAATGCTAAAGGGAATGCTGTAAAAAGAAGAAATAAACAGGTAAGAAGGAACACAGACACAAAAATAGATATGACTACAAACAAGTTCCTTTCAGTAATAACTTTAAACGTAAACGGACTAAATGCTCCAATCAGAAGACATTGAGTGGCTGAATGGATAAAAAAATCACGACCCACATATATGCTGTCTACAAGAGACCCACCTCAGAACAAGGGACTCACACAGATTAAAAGTGAAGGATGGAAAAAATATCTTTCAGGCAAATGGAAATGAGAAAAAGGCCGGGTTAGCAATACTTACATCTGACAAAATAGACCTCAAAGTGAATGTCATAACAAGAGATAAGGAAGGTCACTTCATAATACTAAATGGATCAATACAAGAGGATAGAACCCTGATAAACATATACGCACCCAAAGCAGGCACACCCAAATACATAACAAAAACTCCCAGAAGATATCAAGGGAGAGATTGACAATAATACACTCATAGTAGGGGACTTTAATACACCACTGACATCACTGGATAAATCCTCTAGGCCAAAAAATCAGCAAAGATACAGCAATCCTAAATGACTCACTAGATCAGATGGACTTAAGGGACATCTTCAGAACATTTCACCGCAAAGCTTTGGAATACACGTTCTTCTCAAGTTCACATGGGACATTTTCAAAAATAGATCACATATTGGGTCACAAGCAAAGTCTCCCCAAATTCAAGAAGACTGAAATCATATCAAGCATCTTCTCAGACCACAATGCCATATAGTTAGAAATAAACTGCCATAAAAACAATCCAAAAATCTCAAACACTTGGAAGCTGAACAACATGCTATTAAATAAGGACTGGGTTACTAAAGAAATTAGAAAAGAAATTAAAACCATCCGAGCTGTAAAAAAATGGCTACGGAATAGATGGACTTGTCCTGAGCCTTGTCTCGAAGCAGACAGAGGGAACAGCTGAGGATCGCACAGTTAGTGTTTGTTGGCGAGTTGAGGGACAGCAATACTCCGGGAGGAGGTGGGGGACTGCTGGACGGGGCTCTCCTGACTAGGCAGCCCAATTGCTGCTGGGTTCCTTCACGCTGCCATTATCTTAGACACAGAGACCATGTCATCTTGAAGGGGAAAGTGGATGTTATAGGAAGCCTGAGAATCTATAACTGTGGCACCCAACAAGTAGCTGCAAACCCCAGAACACCAGTCCCCAATTGGCGCAAACACACAGATTCAGAGGAGCTCTACAATCCACCACACAAAGGTCAGATTTCACGTGGGATGAGGTGAGGTCTCTAGTCCTGCAGGACAGAGAAGCATGTGTACTGCAGAAGCTGGAGGACCGGGGGAAGTCTGTGCCTAGAGAGATCTGTGCTATTGGGGCTGGTGTGATCCATGAATGTGGAAGGGGCTCATCAGAGCTGGTAACAGAGAGGATCTCTAGAAAGAAAGTTTGTGCAGTTCCCCTTTCCCCCTCATGTCCATTTTGATCTGATGAAGAAGGACAATCTGGGAATTTTAAAAGTATGCGGCTGAATGGACATGAGGGTGAAAGGAGGACTGCTCAGACTTGCACTCTTTCTTCTTCAGATCCTTGCTTCTGATTGCTGAGTCAAATACATAGGATCACCCAGTTGGGGACACCCTAGGAGATTGAAGGGGAAAGTTGTTTTTCTGGAACCTGGGGATTAGAGCAGGGAATGACCATCAGAGAACCAGCTCTGGGGTAGCTCACTCCCACAAACCGGTATTGAGTGTTACAGGGAAAGCAGGATCTAAGCACAGGCTGGAGAAGACCTATAGTCTCAAAGGTCAATCCAGAAACACTGTCACTCAGGGGCTAAATCACAAATTGACTCTTGTGTAATCATAAATAAAGGAATAAAGAAATTAAGACACCCCAACTCCTTAAAATTCAGGACTGGCTTAAAAGACTGAGAAGCAGTGGAATGCAGGGCACTGCAATACTGTCCTGACTAGGAAACAGATGCACCAAACAGAACAATAGAGGAAGTGAATGACCTTCACTACTGAACAATCTACTTTTTTATTTTTATTTTTTTCATCTTTTACTTAAAAAACTATTTTTTTCATTTTTCCTCAATTTATTTTACCTTTTTAATTATTACATTTTTATTTTCAATCAGTATTATTACTACTACTATTTTAACTTTTGTTAAAAAAAAGTGTCATTCTATTTTCTCTTTATTTTACTTTGGGTTTAGTGTTCTCTATTTTATTTTCATCTTTCCTTTAGCATCATTTTACTCTATCTCAAACCTACCTTTATGCCATAACTCTCTTCCTAACTTTTTCCCTTTTGTTGCCCTGTTTCTCTTTCCCTTTTCCTACTTTAGATTTTCCCTATTCTTTCTTTTTAATCCCTGTTGAAATTTCACCCTACTTATATATCTATTTTCCAATCCATACACTTCTCTCTTCTTTATCTTCACTATCCAAAACTTGTTTTTCTCTCTGTCCTTTTGTTGTTGTTTGCTTGAATGTTAATTAAATCGATGTTTATGCTTTTTTTGTGAGATTTTTTTGCTTATTCTTTTTTCTTTGTTTTGTTTTTTTGTTTGTTTATTGCTTCTGTTTTCCCTTGCATCACTTGATATTAGTTGTTGTTTGTAGTTTGTATTAATCTCCAGGTTCTTGTGCTGGCATTTGTAGGGATTACTGGCTATTCTATTGGAGTTTTCTCCCAATATATATATATATATATATATATATACACACACACACACTTTATTCACCTTCTCTTTCTTATTCCCTTTTTCCCCCTCCCTTACTTTTTATTCCCACCCAATTTCATTTTGGCACTCTTTTCTTTTTTTATTTCTTCTTTCTTTTCTTTTTTTCATTTTCTTTTCTCCTTTTTTTTCTCTTATCCCCTAATTTGCCTCTCTCTTTATTTGTGGTTATTAATATTGTAAATAAATTTCTGTTCAGTACCTTCTGTGTTCTACCTGGTTGTGTTGTATTTTGTGCCTTTCAATCAAAGGAGAGAAAGAGAACTACATAACGAGGAACCCAGAGAAGAAAGACCATGGGGAGACAAAGAAACAGCCCACATATGAAAGGAAACCAGATATCACCAGAAAAGGAAGTAAATGAAATGGAAGCAAGTAACCTGCCTAAGAAAGAATTCAGAGAAATGGTCATAAGGTGGCTGAAAAGAATGGAAGACAAATTTGACAATATGAGTAAGAACCAAGAGGAAATGAAGAAGAAGCAAGAAGAAATGAAAAATAACATCACTGCTGTAAAGAACACAATAGAAAGCACCAAGAATAGGCTAGAAAAAGCAGAGGACTGGGTCAGTGCACTAGAAGAGAAGCTAGGAAAAAATACCCAAGTAGAGCAGCTTCTAGAAAAAAAAAATTAAAAAGCAGCTGGGGAACCTAAGGGAACTTTGAGACAACATGAAACAAAACAAGATCTGCAAAAAGATGTTCCAGAAGGAGAGGAAACTGAGCAAGGAATAGAAAACCTGTATGAATAAATAATGACAGAAAACTTCCCTGATATAGGAAAGAAAAACCCATATAAATCCAAGATGTTCACAGAGTTTCAAGCAAAATGAAGCCCAAAAGACTGAAACCAAGGCACATTATAATTAAATTTGCAAACACCAATGACAAAGTAAGAATCTTAAAATTGGCCAGAGAGAGACAGAAAGTTACCTACAAAGAAGCCCTCATCAGACTAGCGACTGATTTTTCATCAGAAACTCATCAGGTCAGAAGAAAATGAAATGAAATATACAAAGTCATGCAAAGGAAGGGTCTGGATCCAAGAGTATTATACCCTGCAAAGCTATCAATCAAAATTGTAGGTCAAATCAGGAACTTCATAGACAAAAATGTACTAAGGGAATTTATTACCACTAAACCAACAATGCAAGAAATGCAAAATGGTTTGCTGTAAAAACAAGAAATAGTAAGCGAAGAAGGAACACAGGGGTAAAGAATAAAAATGGTGACAAATAAATAACTATCAATAATAACTTTAAATGTAAATGCATTAAATGCCCCAATTAGAAGACTAGGTTAATAGATTGGATAAGAAAACACAACCGTTTTATATATATATATATATATATATCTGCTGTCTACAAGAAACAACCGT
>JAAGEH010000032.1:15209368-15244588 GCA_011751065.1 Lasiurus cinereus
TATAGTTGTGCAATGACCACCACAACCCAGTTTTAAAACATTTCCATACCATTTGCAGCAACCTGGTTGGAACTGGAGAGCCTTATGCTTAGTGAAATAAGCCAGTCAATGAAGGAGAAGCATCACATGATCGCACTCATTGGGGGTTAATAAAGAACATTATAAACTGATGAACAAAAGGATAGATACAGAGACAGTAAAGCTTCAAACAGACTGTGAAATTACAGCAGGAAGATTAAAGTTAGGTGAGGTAGATAAGAGATCAATCAAAGGACTTGTATCTATGCATATAATCATAACCAATGAACATAGACACTGTGGGGTTGGGGTATGCCTGGGAGGGAGGGGTGGCAATGGGAAGATATGTATAAAAAATTAATAAAATAAAATAAAAAAAAAACCTATAGGAAAAAGAAAGGGACCCCACAGGGAGCTCTTCCCATCTCTGACTCCTTAGGGACTTTCTCCTGACCCTTACTTTGCCTTGCACTTATTCCCTCAATAAATATTTTTCCAGTATTTAATATAGTTTAAATTCATTGATCCTAAGAACACAAATATTTATTTTTATTCTTATTTTACTTTTTATTGAATTTATTGAAATGATATTGGTTAATAAAATTTTATAGTTTTCAGGTGTACAATTCTATAATAGATCCTCTCTATATTGTATTGTGTGTTCACCATCCCAAGTTAAGTCTCCTTCTATCTCTATTTATACCCTCTTTTACCTTTCCTCCCCTCTTTTCTTTCTAGAACTCAGCATACTATTATCTATGTCTATGAGTTGTGTTTTTTGGCTTAATTTCTTCACCTTTTTCACCCAGCCCACAACATGCCTCCCCTCTGACAGCTATCAATCTGTTCTTTATATTTATGAGTCTGTTTCCACTTTGTTAGTTTATATTCATAGATTCCACGTATGAGTGAAATTATATGGTATTTGTCTTTCTTTGACTGACTTATTTCACTTAGCATAGTGCTTTCCAGGTACATCCATGATGTCACAAAAGATAAAAATACCTTCTTTTTATGACAGAGTAGTATTCCATTGTGTAAACGTACGAAAGCATTTTTGTCCACTCATCTATTGATGGATACTTGGATTGCTTCCAAATTCTGCCTATTGTAAATAATGCTGCAATGAATATAGGATTACATATAGTCTTACAAATTAGGTTTTTTTTTTTTTTTGGTTTCTTCAGATAAATTCCCAAAAGTGAAATCACTGGATCACTGGGTCATAGCAGTTCCATTTTTAAGTTTTTGAGGTAAGTCCATCCTGTTTTCCACAGTGGCTGCATAGTCTGCATTCCCACCAACAGTGTATTAGGGTTCCGTTCTCTGCATGTCCTTGCCAACACTTGTTTGTTGTTTTATTGATGATAATTATTCTGACAAGTGTGAAGTAATATGTCATTGTATTTTTAATTTGCATCTCTCTGGTGGTTTCTGAGATTGAGCATTTTTTCATCTGTCTATTGGCCATCTGTATGTCCTCTTTGGAGGAATGTATAATCAGGTCCCTTTGCCCATTTTTTTCATTGTTTTTTTTTTTAGTGTTGAGTTGTGTAAGTTCTTCATAAATTTTAAATATTAATCTCTTATCAGATGTATCATCAGCAAATATGTTCTCCTATTCAGTGGATTGTCTTTTCATTTTGTTGATGGTTTCCTTTTCTGTGCAAAAACTTTTAGTTTGATGTAATCACATTATTTTTTTCTTTTGTGTTCCTTGCCCAAGGTGATATATCAGAAAAAATATTGCTACAAGAACTGTCTGAGATTCTACTGCCTATGTTTTCTTCTATGATTTTTATGGTTTCAAGTTAAGATCATAAAAGAGCTCTTCAGGTAACCATAGAAAGGGAAAATGTATGCCCCTAAAGTTTCTAACTTTTTTTAGTATTATAAGAAGAGATCAATTTAAAGAAATCATTTATTAGACTGACTAAAAGAAATGCAAGTAAAGAAATCACTTCTCTTTTTGCTCAAAAGTTATGGAGATATTATTTTAGCAATTATAGAGAGGGTGATCACTTTGAAGAGACTGCATGCAATTTCAAAGGCTTTCTCACTGTGTTTTGGGGACCTGAGACTGTGTACCACAAAGGCAGGATGGGTGACTAAGCTTGTTATCCACTCCTCTAAACCTCTGTGCATTCCTCCTCCCTCCATGCTCACAGGCCCAGCCTCTGCCTTATGAATCTGGGAGTAGACAATCTAGAGCTGGGGTCTAATCATGGAAATAAAAAGTTGGCTCTGTAGAGCTGGATCCAAGAAATGGACAGAGGGCAAAGTAGGGAAAGCATGGGTCCAGGTCTGCCGTGAGATGGAGCCAGAGGGAAAATGAAATGTTTGGGTGACAATTTAACACAAATAGTTTTCATATCTACTTTGAGGGTTGGCTTTCTGATGCCAAAGAAATACTTTAACTTATTCTGCTTATTTTTCTTTTATAAACCATCCATGCCAGCCAAAAACTCCAAATTTTAGATAGAGGACATTTCTATTTTTGAAACTGTTAAATTTCTATGTTGAATTTTATCTTATTCTCACCCTGCTCACTACTATGTAATTTCATGCTAACTAATATTTCCTTTAATATTTTTGTATAATATAGTAAGATAATTGCTGTATTACAAAAGTATCATTGACTAAAATCATTTTTCTTTTTTTAAAAAATATATTTCTTTTTTTTAATCTTATTTTTTTTTTACAGAGAGGAAGGTAGAGAGATAGAGAGTCAGAAACATTGATGAGAGAGAAACATCAATCAGCCGCCTCCTGCACAACCCCCATAGGGGATGTGCCCCCAACCAATGTACATGGCCTTGATCGGAATCAAACCTGGAACCTTTCAGTCCACAGGCCGATGCTCTATCCACTGATCCAAACTAGTTTTGGCAAAATTATTTTTCTTAATGACTCAGATTGTAATAATTTTCCTTCCCAGATATAGGCAAAATACCAATTTTCACTAATTAAATACACACATAGGCCTTATAATTTTCTAACCTTAAAGTAAGCTTTTGTAAATTTACAAGTCAAATGGCAAATGGCATTTATATCAATTAGTACTGAATTCCTTCCTATTTATTCACTGGCAAACATACACTCAGGAACACAGGTTAGCAGTTCAAATACTTCTGAGACAGAAATAATGTTGAATTTGGCAGTCATTAAAAACAATGACTTAAACTTGATGTTCTGTAATTTTTGTTATTTAAAGTCCAATGTCTTAAAAATACTTTCCCATTAATATGTGACAGACATATTAAACACAGTCTGTGCAAATGTTTGAACAGTAATAATATTGATCCCTTCAGTGGAAATTTTCTGTACAAATGGTAGAGGAAAATTAGCAAAAGCTTTGTTTTATATTCTCATTATGCTTTGTAATTAAGGAGATATATAAATTTTTGGTGAAAAAAAGTGATACCAGCTTTAATTTATTTTTGTGACATTCTTTTCTAAAAAGCTGAGAGAGGAGAGAATGAACAGTGATATATTTTATAAGCTTGAAAGGAGAGTGAACAGTGGTATATCCTGTGACATGTGAGGAATTTTACTGCTGCTGTGTGCACCTCACTACTAGAATAGCTTGTCAATTTTGATAAAATGCTAGTTTCCTCGTTGGTTCTTTACTGAATCAACTGAATTATGTCCTGGATTATTCAACTTGGGTTGTACAGAAGTGCCTGAATAGAGTCAAGAGTATGAGCAGTAGTACAGACAGAGCTGACTCCTCAGATTTGAGTCTGAATCTTGAAGTCAGTGACTAGGAAGTAAACCACCAGCATGTGTGCTAGAGAGAAGAGAAAAGAAACAGAAGCTGTGCCAGTTGAAGATAAAGCGAGAGCGTTTCTATAGCAGCACATTTGCCATATCCTCCTTCTTCCTTCCCCTCCCCAGCATGTCTACTTATTCACAAGTTCAGAAATGTCTCAAATAAGTCTGTAGTCCCATAATGTCTCTGGGACTTCAAACAACATGGTGTATTTCATTCTTTCTCTAACCCAAACTTTTTTTTAAATATATTTTATTGATTTTTTACAGAGAGGAAGGGAGAGGGACAGAGAGTTAGAAACATCGATGAGAGACAGACATCCATCAGCCGCCTTCTGTGCACCCCTTACTGGGGATGTGCCCGCAACCAGGATACATGCCCTTGACCAGAATCGAACCTGGGACCCTTCAGTCCGCAGGCCGACGCTCTATCCACTGAGCCAAACCGGTTTCGGCACCCAAACTTTTTAAAAATCAGTGTTTAAATCTGGTTGAAATGAATTTTAGTCAGGGCCTTAAAAAAGAAAAAAAAAAGATCAATCCTAGGAGATAAATGACAAGTTAAAAAGAAAATAAGAAAGGGTTTTTTGGAGGTCAAATGCATATCCAGGAATTAGCTGTAGAGTTTTCATTTTAAGGCAAAAACTTGAAAAGAGCCATCCCTTACTAGTCCTGTGGGCTCTGCTCCAAGTCTCTGCCCAGGTACCACCCATGGAATAGCATAAGCTCTTCTGAAGGTCAGGGACAACCATCCAATGTCTCTTATCTAAGGATAACTGCACATAATAGCTTTGACATCTCTTTCTTAGAAGTTTCTCTTTTTTTATGTTCGAGTATCCAATTCTATTTTTACAAAGCCCAATTCAAGGTTGATTTGTTCTGTGAAGTTTTTCTATATCCAATCACCTGTAAATGTTTCCTTCATGTGAATTTATGAAACCCTTAGCCAATATGAACCTAGTAATCATAAATTTGCCCATTGTTTCATTGGAATTATTTTTTAGGTGTCACTATGCCTTATTTCCTTGATAAGATTATACCTTTTTTTTTAGGTAGAAAAACATTTATCTTGGATTTTTCTAAGAAACAGAAACAAAACTATTTCCTTGGAAATAAGTTCGTGTTTATTGAGAACATGAATAAGCCAGAAAAACTAGAACAAACATCACATAACCCAGGTAGTCCAACTATTTTATATTCATATCTTAACAATGTTTGAATTGAAACTTCTAAATTTCTTAGTAAATAAACAGTTCTGGAAAAAAACATTTTACACTTTCAGACGATTTTTTCTAAATATCACATACATCACTTCTGGGAAAACTTGAGACACTGGGTGTTCTACCTTTGTTCCAGTTACATTAAACCTGATTAAAATAGCCACCATGACAACAACATCTCTTTAGAAGAACACTTAGGGGCATAGTCTCATCTAGATGCCCTGGGATTTAGGTACTAGCTTCTATTAGTGATAATAGGTATTACGTCTATAAATCCCAAGGCCCTTATGTCAATCTGATTTGTTTCAGTTTCCACAGGTGAGTGTCTTAATTTAGCAAAATAAAACGTTTAGATCTCTACTTTTCTGCCATCTGTGGTGGTGTTATAGAGAAAGGTGACATTTAGGCTTTTTGAATTGTATGCTGAAGAGCTTGAATTCATTATTTTTTTTAAAGAAATTTGTTCTGCATAAAGTTTCAATCCAAATGACATGAGTATGTGTTAGAAACACACATGGTAAGTTTTGCTTAATGAAGCTGTAAATTATTTTCTCCTTTATGTCTCCTCCCTGCACCATAATGCTCTTCCACTTCCTTCAATTAGAGGACAAGCTTCAAAAGGTTTCATAGGCTTTATCTCATCATCAATCTCTGGAGTCCACTAGACACAATTCATTCTCTCTTCTTCAGTGTTTGAATATGAAAAGTCAGCGCCATTTGTGCTTATGGTCAGTTTGTATGGAAGCCAAATAGACTCTTTTTTTCATCATTTGAATTGTAAATTCTTATCCTCAAATGTTTTAAATCCAGAACTGAGAATAGCATATCCTCCTCCAGTAATCGTTATCTGTTGTATAACTTAGATTTGTAAGTTACAGATTCTCTTCTTTTATATTTTCCTTTTAGTATCTAACTTGCATTAAAATAGAATATGAGTCCAGTAGGCACTTTGGAAGTGGGGATATATGTAATGCCTTTATGGGATATGTTGATATTTACATACATTCATGTAAGTGTGGGCACAAATACAAAATATTACATCTTATCTGTCTAAGGAGGACTAATTTACAAAATAAGAAGATTCTCAATCTGTACCAGTTTACACAAAATATTGAATTAGAAGTTGACTTTGTGTACTCCTTTACCAGGGAAAGGAGGGCCCACCTGGGTAATCCAAACCACAGCTCTGACAAATGATTAATTCCGGTCACCAGGTGATTAGCTCTAGTCCTTGGGTCACAACCTTGCCTGTCAGTAACTTGCACCCAATCTCCTTCAGGGAAGGTAAAGAAACTTGAACAAACCTTTCTCTCTCTCTCTCTCTCTCTCTCTGTGTGTGTGTGTGTGTGTGTGTGTGTGTGTTTTAAAGTCAAACTTGGTTCAATTTCAACAGATCTGTATTCTGTGCTTGTCTTCTCTGAGGAGTCCAATTTCCAGTTTTTGTTAAATTAGTTGCATATCAGTCAATACTTGTATAAAAACTTGTCACAAGCCTCTGTGACCTCTGTATGCTTCAATTACCTGATTATTACATCAAGATTCACAAATGAGATACCAATACCGAAAAATGCTATTGAAACAAACTAAAATTCAATTTCAGAACAGATTTCAATAACCCACCAAACAGAGAAAGTGGGGAGGAAACTGGGGCTTGAGGTATGCTTGACCATTGTTAAATGCAAGACAGCATCGCACCTAATAATTTAAACATGGTTTTGTAGCCCGACACTTTTAATGCTTTCTTGATCTCTTTCTTCTGGATCTGTCTACTTTGCCACTGTTGGGTGCATTGGATAGCAGGTTATAGATTAAATACCAAGCCCTCTTTTGCCAATAGCACTTTCCTGAGCTGATATTTGTATAAATAGTCATGCTGTAGGTGTCCACAGAAAGCAACATTTATTCAGGGCTTTTAAAAGCTGCCAGCTTTTTAGACACAAAACAATCCATAAAACTGCTAAGTTCATTCAGTTATTTTCTGGGCAATAAGAATCAGGTAGCTTGGTAGGCTGGTTTAACATTTGTGTTGGCACAAATTAAGATCTGAGGCTTACCTAATGCAATCTGCTTCTAAAAATTAATTTAACTCACACAATCCCCCTGATACGCAGCCCATGGTTCACATTTACTCTGTGATTTATTGAATTTGGATTAAAGGAGAGGGTTAAGAATGTTATGCTTGAGGCAGCTCTGACTCTCAAGAACAGAAACATACACATATTTCTTCCATCATGTGTTATTTTAGGGCAAGAAAAAAGAAAGCCACTGTAATTTGGAGATAATACTTCTCCAGACATCTATGAACAAAAACCACAGCGTGTCACCAAACAGAACTGTGTTGTGGAAAGCCAGTGCAGTAAAAAATTAGTGGGAGGTCATAAGATAGATACAAATATATACTTTTCTAAAGAGAAAGTATTGCCATGAATTCTACAAAAAGTCAAAGACCTTGAAAAATCATTTATAATAAACATTTGAAACACAGGTTAAAAAGTGTTTCTGGGAGGAGAGAATCAACTAACTGACAAAATTTATAAGATATATATCACAATTATGTATTATTATATGGAGTCACCAAAATGTATACATTCACTGAGTAATTATAAAGGCAATGTTTATTAAAATAAATTTCATTTTGAAAATTGAGCTACCAGCTATTAAAGTGTGTACACATTTTTTTTTTTTGCCTGTCCAATTCTGGGACCCCTTAGGGTCAGACATCCCTCTCACAATCTAGGACTGCTGGCTCCCAACCACTTGCCTGCCTGCCTACCTGATTGCCTCTAACTGCTTCTGCCTGCTAGCCCAATCACTACCTAACCACTTCCCTGTCAGCCTGATTGATACCTAACTGCTCCTGTGTTAGCCCAATTGCCCCTAACTTCCCTCCCCTGCAGGCCTGATCATCCTCAACTGCCCTCCCCTGCAGGCCTGGTTGCCCCCACTGCCCCACCCTGCAGGCCTGGACCCCCCTACCCCAAATGCCCTCCTCTGCATGCCTGGTCACCCTCAATTGCCCTCCCTTGCAGGCCTGGTCCCACCCAACTGCCCTCCCTTGCAGGCATGGTTGCTCCCAACTGTCCTCCTCTGCATGCCTGTTCACCTCCAACTGCCCTCTCCTGCACGCCTGGTCACTCCCAATTGCTCCTTCTTGCAGGCCTTGTCACCCCCAACTGCCCTTCCCTGCAGGCCTGATCACTCCCAACTGCCCTCTCTTGCAGGCCTGGTCCCTCCCAACTTTCCTCCCCTGCAGGCCTAGTCACCCCCAACTGCCCTCCCCTGCCAGCCATCTTGTGTCTGCATGGGGGCAGCCATCTTTGACCACATGAGGGCTTCCATCTTGTGTGTTGGAGTGATGGTCAATTTGTATATTACCTCTTTATTAGATAGAATAGAGTGGTATCTTCCACTATATTAGTTAAGAAAGCAAATCTTTTTATAAATTTACTTCTTTCATGATTTTTCTGGAAGAACAGAAATCTACAATTGTGAGTCCTCATTTTTCTAGCATATTTTTGAACTCTAAGCAAAATTATTTTTAAAATCCTCACTTAAAAAATATCCATTTTCATGTATTCTGAGGGGCTCAGTCAATGCCTCATTACAGATAAAAGTAGAGCAGAAGATAAGTTTTCTGTGTTCCCTTCTTCTGACTTTGATACTGATCTTCAAGTGGTATCTCAGCATTTTAGTGGGAATCATGACATCAAAGGCTTGACCAGGGTCTTTGAGTTGATTTGTGCAACCTAATCCAGATCAGCCAGTGTGTAGAGGTATGTATGTCCTGCTTTTCAAACTTATCAAAGAGAGAAGTTCCACAGCTTCCTGAGTAACTTATTCCTGTATTCCATAACCACTACTTTAAAGAAAATTTTAGATGTCCCAAAATATGCCTTATTTCAATTTCAGACCATTTCTTCTATTTTGTCCAATTTATTTAAATATACACATGAACATATACTTAAATAACAATCTATTTTTATCTCAGAATATGTAAATTCTCTATTTCTTTTCAGACAAGAAAAGAAACATTTATAAAATCTTTAACACAGTAATCTGGATAGGGACTTTCTCAGGCTTTTTCTTCCTTGAAATATTTTTGGCCCAATAAATTTTAATTTTGACATCTTTAGTAGCTACCTTGGCATCTAACTCAGAAGAAAATAGAAATAGGCTGCTTCCTTAGAATTTCATAACTTGCTTGGACCATCACATCTTTATAATGGTGATGGTGTATTTAATCACATGCAATTCATTTTATTGTGCTAGGAACAAGGAAAAACACCATTAACCAAGATTGCAGAAGGGAATTTGGAGGGTATCTTCTTTGACTCTTAAATGTTGCCAGTAAGGAAACAGAGTCCCTAGTAAGTGAGGTGGACTACCCTAGGTCACACCACTAACAGTCTACAGCACAGTCAGTATTGGACTCTCGATTCCCTCTTCCAAATTCAGTGCTTCTTTTATTAAATCACTAACGGCCCAGTGCATGAATTCATGCACCTTGAAAGGAACTTTGGCCTGCGAGGCTGAGGTGGGCACAGGGATGGGTCTTGGCCTATTCTCCATGCCTCTGTCTGTCCCTTTCTGCCATGGCCTTTGGCCCCCTCTTTGCGACAAACCCTGCTCCCGTTGCCACTGCTCCCACATGCTGATAGCACTGGGCCCTCTTGCACCTGCTGATGGTGTGGAACAATTGGGGCTGGCGCCAGCAGCTGGTGCAAGAAGCAGCTCTGGAGCTGGCTGTGGGTGTGAGAGGCACCTGCCAGCCCTAATCAGCTATTAGGAGCAGGCAGTGGAGAAACCCTGAGGGGCACCAGGCACTGGCTGTGGATGTGAGCGCCAAGTGCAACTGCAACTCACGTGAGCAAAGCATTTTTAGTAACCACCAGAAGCTTGTCCCTACGACGGTGTCTGGCAGCACACCTTGATCTGGCACCCCTGCTCACTTGCCATGTTCTGCGCATGGTCCCTAGTGGTCAGTGCACATCATAGCGACAGGTTGTTTGGTTGTTCTGTTGTTCTGCCTTGCCGTCTATTTGCATATTAGGATTTTATATATAGATAGATAGATACTCAGCATCCACAAAGTGGAGGGGACAGAAAACATTTTACTATCTTTGGAGGAAGAATAACACTACTCACATCACACACACACACTCAAAAATCCACAAAAGTCCCTCAAAACAGGTGGGGATGTGATACTATTATCACATATACTGTGGAACTATCAAGTTTTGCATATCTATGTGTAAATGAACCCATTTCACTCAGCCATATGCAATGTACATTCTTTTATCCATCATAGTCACAGCATGGATAATGTTCTTTCTTCAAACAACCCAAAAAAGTTGCTAAAATTAATTAAATACAATCTTTCTTCTATGTTATCATTGAACAATACTATGTATGAGCAAATCCTACTAAGTAGAACTTATTTATATAAAGTAAGAGTGGGTTTTGCAAACTCAAGTTAAAATCAATGTGTTTTTATCAGTGAACACTTACTGATTTGTACGAATGCATGTAGTTTTATATAGTGGTGAGATTTTTACATATTTCAAATGTTTTGGTGAGTGTTGGATTTGGGAATAAGCTTCTGGAATGTAGCAAAAATTTAATGTATTTGACTTCCTACTAATGTGTAATCACTCCTTTTCCTGAGACTTGGGTTTTTTACAGAACAATGCTTCAGCAAAAGCCATTTCTAGTAACTGAGCTGGGAGATAGAAGGAGCCAGAGGAGGAAGTGTTTGAAAGTTAATGAGGAAGGAAAGAAGTACTATGCCATTCTTGTGAAACTTTGAAGGGCTCAGCCTATATATGTGAAGCTGTGAGAGAGCCAATCTCTAATATGTATCTGAGCAATAATAACTTGAAACAACTGAGTACCATAGCTACCAATCTGCTCCATTGTTAGAATGAACCACCCAGATGAAGCAGGCAGCTGGCATGAGGACAGCCATGGCTAAGAAACCAGGAAGACCTAGTTTTGAATTGGACTCTCTGCTGCCTAACAGTTAATTGGACGAGGCTGGGCAAGTCACTTACCTCTCTGGGCCTTTGTCTGCAACCTAGAAGGATTGCCCCAAATCTCTAAAACCCATCCCATTAACAGTACATCTGGTACAGAAACAGTCAAGTTGTCCTCTGTTTTCATCATAGCCTCTCATCATAGCCCAGAACCTCTGACTGACCTTGATATCACTCTAATACATTAGATATGGATGGTGCATCTCAAGCTGGTCATTCTTCAAGTATCAAAAAATTATAAAAATTTAAAATTTTTAGGTTTTCATTTTTAAGATTAGCCTTTAAAAAATGCAATGCAGACATAATCTGGGTCATCTAGATAGCCACCATATGAGGAACACTGCCATGTTTTTGTAACCACACATGTATTTGTGTTTCTGATTAAGTGAGTGCCAGGAGCAGACCATCTGAAAGCATGGCTCCTTGTGTGAACAAATACTTTTCAGTCATTCAAACAGACACAAGTAATGAGAGAGGTGACATTACTTGCGAACATGCAGTAACATAGAATTGAACTCTAAGGAACTGGCATCCTGACAGTTAGCACTGTGGTCTAGTCATTGGGAAACTAAAGGAGAAGTTCACTTAGTAGCAACTCTAGATATAAGCAGACAGTGACGAACTTTGCATTAAGAGGATTTTTTTCAACATAATATTTTGGAATACATTAATTAATTTAAGCCATCAGTGGCTAAAACCAATTAAATAATTTTTAAAAAGTAAGCCAGTAAAGATAGTGATAGTGTCTAAAAGAGTTGTCCATCATGCTGAAATTCAAGAAAATTAAGTTGATATCAATAAAAGCATACAATTGCAAGCATATCTTGCTATTATGTTACCTGATAACAGGAATTTTGTATCTACCAAATGCCATCATTCATCAGATAAAATTGATGCTGTTACTGGAGTGTTTTGGTTTGTAGTTATGCTGGGATTTGTGTGTTCACTTGCACTGATTGATTTATTCTATGGGAACAATAAGCATAAATAAGGTATGAATGATTTTTAGTACCTATGGAATAAATTAAATCATAATAGGAATAAATTTTGAACACTAAAGGTCCATGGGAATGATTTTTTTAAAAAAGGAGAATATTCATTAGGCTTGAGAAACATTTTTCTTTTCTTTAAGCCATATCCTCGGGCATTTTAGAGAGACAGGACCCACAGCAAGACAGGAGGATCTGCTTAAAGTCAGGCTGCCTCCAGATTCACTGACCTGTCTAATAAGTCTGATTGTTCTGGAACTCTTTAGTGCCCTTTTAGTTTCTTTAAGTAGAATTATGAAAAAGGGCTCTCTTTTTATCTTAATACTGCTTCTTATGCTCAAGCCAGCTTGAAACATCTGAAAATGATATTTCTGGTTTCTCTAGGTAGGCCTAGATGCTAACAGGAGAGCTTATGCAGAGTTGATCTGGAGCAATAACTGCCCCAAGATTGGCACAAAGGCCAGTTTTTACTCTAGAGCTGAAAGTGCAGGAAGCAAACAGATGACTTGGCAGCTGAGTGTTCCAGGGCTCAGACAAGGGTTTAGGCAAGTCACTGAATTCCCTGGAAGGCACCAGGCCACCAGAGCCCAGCTAGGATTATTATTTTAGTCCTAATAATTCAATTTAAACATAAAATCTTTCATTCAGTACAACTTCAAATACTGTACAAATTGATTATAAAACACAAATTGGAAGTCCACACAATTTGTAATACCAAAAAACAACAAACACTGTAGTGATGGACATAATTTGTGGCAAATGTAATCTGTGTCTTATTAAAAGGAGCAGAACATGTTCAAGGGGTATTATTTCATTTGTAAACTATGAGTTAACAGGTTTTTTTAAAGGATGTTCCCAGAGGTCACTTACTATGAATTTCTCAGTTTTCTTAGATCTAGTTGGAATATAAATAAGGATTCTGGATTATTGCTGGGGCCTCTGCAAATTTTACTTTCTATCTTATATCCCATGTGGTCCAAGTACATCTTTTTCCAAGGATATACTTTTTCTTTAAACATTTTGGGGTTTAAAAGTAGGATTAACTCTCCTAAATTATGCAGATTCTAAGGGCACAGGGAGGGGAAAGAAAAACAAAATTGGGATTTCTGGTGATTTCCTGGGATCCTACAGTTAGATAGCATATGGCCTTTTGGCCATAGAAAATAAGACATTTGAATGCTACTCTAAGAAGGAATTCCTAGGAATTCCATTATGCTCAGAAAAGGAGCACCACATTTTCCTGTTAATAATTTATTTATCAACTTCAGTTCACAGGTAAAATTAAGTTATCCTGCTCATCTTGATCATTTTGGCAAAAATTAAAATACATGTTTTCATGAAGTCAAGCAGGCTTTCAAGATCTGGGAACCCCCTAATATTTTTTTCAGTTGGAGAAAGAGAACTTGCCAGAGAGCAGCATGTGAGAGTCACGGGTCCCCGGAGCAGCATGTGAGAGTCACGTTAGCTTTCTAGTATGTCTACCCTGGGTGAATAGGGACACATTGGCTGGGTAGTGAGAAGTTCAGGCAGGCCACTGCTTCATTGGACCTGAGAGAGCTGCCCACACACAGCCAACTCTCAATCTTCTGAGCAGACCTGGTCATTTCTTCACAGGTCCTCATTACCCTGAGCAATAACTCATGAGTTTTCCACATCAACATTAAAGGGCCCATTTAATGCCCTAGTCTACATAGTGCCTGAATCTGCAAAATCCCAAGTGCTTTTTATTTACTGCCCAGGAAATAAATCACAATGGTATAGTACCAATCATGCAGACAGGAACTCAGGGATCTCCATTTTCCTGACCAGGGACACAAGGTCCCATAGTTGAGTATCTGCTGGGCAACATTGGGACCGTGTGGTAGCTTTGGCATCAGAAGGAACTGGATTCAAACCCTCATTTTATCTCTTCAAGTTCTGTATTCCTAGGGATTCCTTTTAACTTTGATATACTTATTTTCCTCTTTTGTAATGTGGGGATAATAATATTTTGCAATGTACTTGTGAGGATTAAAGATTATATGTACACATATACCACCTGCACACAGCAGATAACACATTAATTGTTGCTGTTATTATTATAGACCTGAGCTGGAATGTTGCCTGAACTTAAATTCCACATAAACAAATTGAGAGATAAAAATCACATAGTCATATCAATTGATGCAGAAAAAGCACTTGACAAAATCCAACACCCTTTCTTGACAAAAACTCTCAACAAGGTGGGAATAGAAGCATCATACCTCAACATAATAAAAGCCATGTATGATAAACCCACAGCCAACATCATACTCAATGGGCAAAAACTAAAAGCATTTCCCCTAAGAAGAGGACTAAGACAGGGATGCCCACTCCTGTTTGACATAGTACTGGAAGTATTAGCCATTGCAATTAGACAAGAAGAATAAATAAAAGGCATCCAAGTTGGAAAAGAAGAAATAAAGCTGTCCTTATTTGCAGGTGACATGATATTGTACGTAAAAAAACCCCGAAGACTCCATCAAAAAACTAATAAACTTAATAAATGAATTTGTCAATGTAACAGGATACAAAATTAACGCCAATAAATCTATGGCATTTCTATATACTAATAGTGAACTTACAGAAAGAAGAGACTAAAAAAGCAATCCCATTTACCATCGCACCAAAAAAATTAAGATACCTAGGAATAAACTTAACCAAGGAGGTAAAAGACCTATATGCGGAAAACTACATGACAGTGAAAAAAGAGAATAGAGGAAGATGTAAACAGATGGAAGAGCATACCATGCTCATGGATTGGGAGAATCAACATTATTAACATGTATATACTACCCAAAGAAATCTATATATTCAATGCAATCCCCATTAAAATACCAACAGCATATTTCACAGACCGAGAAAGAATTCTCCAAAGATTTATCTGGAACAAAAAGAGACCCTGGATAGCCACAGTAATCCTGAGAAAGAAGAATAAATTAAGTGGGATCTCAATACTAGATATCAAGCTGTATTACAAAGCCACTGTTCTAAAAACATCCTGGTATTGGCTCTTTATGCTTAATTAATATTTGACAAAGGAGGCATGGACATACAATGGAGTGGAGACAATCTCTTCAATAAATGGTGTTGGGAAAATTGGATAGATACATTCAAAAAAATGAAACTAGACCAACTTACACCATACACAAAAATAAACCAAAATGGATTCAGGACTTAAACATAAGACAGGAAACCATAAAAATAATAGAGGAGTCCACAGCAAAAAAATCTCAGATATATGCCAAAGGAACTTCTTCACTGATATTGCTCATAGGGCAATAGAAGCTAATGAGAAAATAAGCAAATGGGACTACATAAAAATAAAAAGCTTTTGCATGGCAAAAGAAAACATCAACAAAACAAGAAAGCCCACTGTATTGAAGAACATATTTGCAAATGTTATCACTGATAAAGTTTTAATCTCCAACATCTACGGGCAATTTATACAACTTAATAAAAGGAAGATAAATGATCCAATAAAAACATGGTAAATGGACCTATATAGCCTCTTTTTAAAGGAAGACAGAAGGAAGGCCAAGAGACACATGAAAACATGCTCATAGTCACTAACTATCTGAGAGATGTAAATCACAATGACAATGTGATACCATCTCACACCTGCCAGAATGGCTATCATCAACAAATCAGGAAACAATACATGTTGGCGAGGATGCAGAGAAAAAAGGAACTCTGATGCACTGCTGGTGGGAATGCCGAATGGTGTAGCCACTGTGAAGAACAATATGGAGTTTCCTCCAAAAACTAAAAATGGAATTCCCATTTGACCCAGAAATCCCACTACTAGGATTATATCCTAAGAAACTAGAAACACCAACCAGAAAGGATATATGTACCCCTATTTTCATATCAGCACAATTTACAATAGCTACAATTTGGAAACAGCCTAGGTGTCCATCAGTAGATGACTGGATGGTACATCTACACAATGGAATACTATGTTGCCATAAAAAGAAGGGATTCTTACCATTTGCAGCAACCTGGATGGAACTGGAGAGAATTATGCTAAGTGAAATAAGCCAGTCAGTGAAAGAAAAATACCACATGATCTCACTCATTTATGGATAATAAAGAACATTATAAGCTGATGAACAAAAAGATAGATACAGAGGCAGTAAAACATCAAACAGACTGTCAAATTACAATGGGGTTAAAGAGATGGTGGAGCAGATAAGAGATCAACCAAAGGACTTGTATGTATGCATGCATATAAGCATAACCAATGGATGCAAGACACTGGGGATGAGGGCATGCTAATGGGAAGATATGTACACATGTGATACATTAATTAAAAACAGAAAAAAATTTAAAAAATATTACAAAAAAATTCATATTCTACCCACTAATGAAGTGCTACCACCACCACTATTAATATTACTTCACTAGAGGCCTAGTACATTAATTTGTGCATGGGGGGAGAGGGAAAGAACTATGGGAGGTTGGCTGGCAGGCCCTGATCTAGTTATGTAGATGTGATGAGGTAATGGCAAGCAAAAACAGAGTGCCCCAAGAGAACCTGAACACCAGCTGCACTGTGGAAATACAGTTCTCCTTCACTGCCTGCACTCAGGCCACCTCTTTTTCCCCAGGGAAGAGTTGCTGACAGACAGACAGGTTCTCTCTCCTACTTCAGCTGCATATTTTCTCAGGACTCTGCCCCCAAGCATGATAGATAGCTGACTTCGGCCAATGGTGGCACACCACTGTAGGAATGCTAGCCAATCAGTGTTTGGGAGCCTGGAAATGCACAGGGCCTAGCTAAAAGTGGCTGATGGGGGCAGAAGAGCAAATGGCATGGTGCAGTGGCAGAGGAAAGATGGCAGTGGTGCTTACTTTATGTCTTTGCAATTAGACTGCTGCCTTGCCCTCTCTGCCCCTCTGAGATGCTACTCTGTCTTGATCAGCATTGAAATCGCTCTCCTCCTATAGGCTTCCTGGACCAAGATTCTCCAGTGCCATTGAGTCTTAGCCAGAGGGAGAGACCAGCTGGGGAAGAGGGACCACAGAAGGTTGGCTTGGGAACACACTGACCACCCAGGGGGAAACTCCTGTGTTGAGTGTCTGCTCCCTGGTGGTTAGTGCACATCATAGCAACCAGGCACTCTGGTCATTGGTTGTAATGATTGCTTAGGCTTTTATATATATCTGGTGCACAAAATTTGTGCACGGGGAGGGTGTGTGTGTGTCCCTCAGCCCAGCCTGCACCATCTCCAATCTGGAACCTCTCGAGGGATGTCCAGCTACCCCTTTAGGTACAATAAACAGGCAGTTGGACATCCCTCTTACAATCCAGGACTGCTGTCTCCCAACTGCTGGCTCGCATACCTTCCTGATTGTCCCTAACTGCTTATGCCTGCCAGCCTGATCACCCCCTAACCACTCCCCTGCCAGCCTGATTAATGCCTATCTGCTCTCCTGCCAGCCTGATTGCCCCTAACTGCCCTCCCCTGCTAGCCTGGGTGCCCCCCAACTGCCCTTCCATGCATGTCTGATCACCTCTAAAGTCCTCCCCTTCAGGCCTTGTCACCCCCAACTGCTCTTCCCTGCTGGCCCAGTCACCCCTAACTAACTTTCCTTATGAGGCTAACTGCCCTCCCTTGCTGGCCTGATTGCCCTTAACTGCCCTCCCCTGCTGGCCTGGTCACCTCTAACTGTCCTTCCCTGTAGGCCTGGTTCCCCCCAACTGCTCTCCCCTGCTGGCTGGGTCACCCCACACACCACTCTGGACACCCCCAACTGTCCTCTCCTGCATGCCTGGTCCCCCAAAACTGCCCTCCCCTGCAAGCCTGGCCTCCCTCCAAACTGTCCTCCCCTTCAGGCCTGGTCACCTCCAACTGCCCTCCTATGCTGGCCTGGTCACCCCTAACTGCTCTCCCCAGCTGGCCTGATCACCCACAACTGTCCTCCCCTGCTGGCCATGTTGTGGTGGCCATCTTGTGTCCATGTTGGGGATGGCCATCTTGTGTGTTGGAATGATGGTCAATTTGCATATTGACTCTTTATTATTTGGTAGGATGAGCATTTATCTATGCCGTGGAATTTACTAGGCACTTTCTCTGTATAATCCCAATTTGTATTGTAATGACCCCACAAAGTACTATTTTTAGGTCCACTTTATATTTGGGAGAAATGAAGCTTAATGATGTTTTATTGCCCAAGGACACAGTGTAAGTGTCTAGCCCTGGATTTGCCTGACTCTGCTATACATTTTCTAAAGGATGAGACATGCACTTCTGCTCCCCCCAAATTAGAGCTGTGCCCCCCTCAGAACCACACTTCCTCCTGCCCATTAGCTCCTAAGCAGGAAGACATCAGCCTGCAGCCCTGGATTAGGACATTAACCTAGAGGTCAGAGGCATGGGTGCTTAGACAGGGCTCTCAGTCCATTCTGCTCACCAGAATTGGCTCTGCTCCTATTCTGAGCACCACTCCTAGGGCTTAATTCAGGCAATAAATAGTGTGGGATTATTATTATTATTATTATTATTATTATTATTATTATTGCAGGTATTGATTTTTGAATGGTGTGTGTTTGGTTGAGAACCACTTAGAGACCTTGGTTGCCTTGAGAACATTTGTGGGCATTTAGGGGACTCACTGGGCCTGATAGTTTTCCACATATAAACCCTGCATCATTCAATACTCTCTACTGACCTAAAGAGAATTGGTGAAAAGGGAAAAGGTCACCCGTATAACTTGAAAAAAATAACTTTAAAATGTTTATCCTGCTGTCTCCTATTTCCTACCAAATCAACATGAAAGCCTTTGATTGACTTTCAAGACATCTAGAACCTTCACAGTCCTCTGGGTTCCTGTGCAGCCTGCCCCTGTCCTTTCTTCACTGCTGTGGAGACACCCTACGTCCATTTTAGCCTGGATTTCCTTCAAATGTGTGGTTTTGAAATGCTCCTAATAACCAAATCATGTCACTCATTTAAAATAACTTTCAAAAGGTCAAGAAAACATCTTCCTCCTGACTTCACTGTCCTAATAGTGATTCCTACATGCTTCACATGTTCACTTGGAAAAAGGATCATAAAGTCAAGTACATTAATGTCCAGAACAAAGGGTTTCTGTAGGGAAGAACTACTCTCAGATACAATACTATCACTGCCTTGGGTGGAACTCTGATGCTCCACTTTGGATGAGTCCAGGAGAGGATTTCAGTCCAGAGCATCCACAGTGGTGTGTGCCCATAGCCTGACCCTTGTTCTCTCTTTCAGATGAGCTGAATAAAATCCAAAGCAGGCAGACAGTTCCATATAAAAGAACAGGAATGATGCCTTATTCAAACAGAAGAGAGGTGCCACCCCTTTCTCATTTGGATAACCCTGAAATTGGGACAAGTTGAGCAGCATGTTAAGGAAACATGACATTTGATCGGTTTGTTTAGCTCTTCTGTCCTGAGATTGGATTCAAGAGTTTTCCTTCTGCCTAAAATCAGGAAGGGAGGCAGAACAAGGCTGACTTTTGGAGTAGGGTTTTCATAAAATAAACAAACTTAATGACAGTGCATAAAAGTTACAAATCTTTTCTGAAGCCCATATGTGACAACTTGTAAACAGTCCATAAATATCACCTGCTGGGGCCAGTCATGGGGCTGATGCAGAATTCTGTCCTAGTACATTTTCTATAACACAGAACCATCTGGTAATGACAATGTATTTTCTAGTTGGTAGAGGACTGTAATTATAGAACATGCTCATTACTGACTACTGACCTCTGTCTGGAAAGATGATCATGCTCACTCTTCAGGGTGGATGTAGTGGGTAGGTGTGTCTCGGCAATCACATGCAGGCTGGCAGTCCCAGCAGAAGGATTAAGGAATTAGAGAGGCTTTGTTGAGATTCCCCATTCCACTAGTGAAATTTTCACAGCCACCACCATTCACAAAGTTTTGAAGAAAAATTTTTCCTTTCATAGTAATGCCTAATTTTTCAGCCACTTTTTAAAAGGTTCAGAAACATCGGAATCATTCTTGGAGAATAGAATATAGAAAACATAGTGAATAGCAACTTCACCCTTTATATATGGCTCCTATTTCTAATCTCCTAATTATTATCTCTAGGATAACTAATTCTACTAAGAATAACAAAGTCTTTCCCAGGTTCTATTTCACATAGAGAATCCTATATAATAAAAGCCTAATATGCTAAATGTCCGGTCAGCCTGTCAGCCAATCAAAGAGTAATATGCTAATGATATGCTAAGGCCGCTCAACAGCTGGTTATGATGTGCACTGACCACTGACTGGTAGGTTATCTTGCTGCTGGGGTACAGCAGATCAGGACTGAGCAAGATGGGCCAGACACATCCTGGAGCCATCCCCTGGTCCCTCCCCATCTGGTCAATCTTCCTCCTCCCTCCCTGGCTCCCATTGTGTATCAGTGGGGTTCCTTGGTCTGGCCTGCACCTTCTTGCAATCTGGGACCCCTTGGGGTTTGTTGGAGAGCCAGTTTCAGCCTGATCTCTCAGGCCAGGCCAAGGGACTCTACTGGTGCATGAATTTATGCCCGGGCCTCTAGTGATAATAATAATAAAAGAATAAAGTTTGCCTTTTCTACCAAATAGATTTAGCACAGAGTCTCTTGTATAGAAAAAATATTCCAGATTTATCTAAAGTGAAGAATAACACTACAAGGAAAACATAACTGAAGAAAAGGCCAGCTAACAGCTTTAGTGTTACAAATCTATACTAATAACAGACAAATATGTAAATTGGCTGTACCTCCATGAGGCCCACAGCTAATCAGGAGTGAGTATGCAAATTAACCTGACAAAGATGGCAGACCTCTGGGCAGAACACACATGTGCAGGGGGTGTTCCCGCCCTCTGGCCACTTGATGCCTACACATGCAGACACCAAGATGCCAGGGGTAGGGTGGGCATTCCCAGGACCCCCCCCCACTTTGAGCCTGTGGACAGGGCGCCAAACAGGTGGGGTCCCTGGGACTCCACTGGAGTGTCTAGTCCTGTCAGCCCAGCCTGTGGGCAGCTGGAGTTCACAGTCCTTTTCATTTGTGCAACCCCTAGACCAGAAGCAGAAACAAAGAGCATGGGAAGCACCAGGAATTCTGGGAATCATAGTTCTGGTGGCACACATTGTGGGATCTCCTAGACACTAGAGCAAAGTGAGCCTGGAGCAAGTTACTGTTGCAGGTGGGGGATGGAGGGAAAGCAAAGGTGAGAGACATAAGTAAAGTCACAGGGTTGAGGAAAAATTAAAGGTAAGATATCCTGCAACTTCTAGGAAATCTCCACCAATGGAGCAAAGAAAAAAAAAAAAGATCTCTGCTATTCTGTGAGCACCAAACCAAACTGGGTTGGGGTCTCAGACAATTTATTCATATGTTGCAAAGACAGACAGAAATTCCCAGATTGGAGAGGGCTCCCCAGAGGGCTCACAGATTGGAGAGGGTGCAGGTTGGGCTGAGGGACCCACCCCCTCCCCTGTGCATGAATATTCATGCACCAAGCCCTTAATATATAAATAAAAACTGTGCATGTTTTAATAATAATATAACCTATGCACCCTGCACAAAACTTTCCAGTTATACTTTTAATCAAGAATTCTTTCTTGTATTGTTACTTCCTGCCCTCTGAGTTTCTAAGATATGCAGTTTCCATCCTGGTCTCATCCTGTTTGGCCTTTTTTAAATACTAAGGATCTTGGCCCACAGAGCCTGTCAGGCTTTTCAAAGCCCCAGAAATCCGTAAACAGGAAAGATTTCCTTTGAGGTGAAGGACTCCTTCTTGATCAAAAGATGGCTCTCGTATAAGGATTTCCCCTAAACTGGCATCCATTGGCACTTTCAAGATCAGTTGCTCTCTTGGAGGACATATTGCTAGCCATCCATGACACAGGTGGTAGGCATCTTGCCGGAAGTCCAAGGGCCACACAGAATTAGCAGGAAGAATAAATCCCAGCTGCCCTTCTATTGACAATGAGAAACATAAGAATATCTTCTGAGGAATAGCCCAGGCGTGGAGCCCCTTCTGGTTAACAGCTCGGGAGGGCAAGTTGATCAGGCTTGAAGTCAGAGAATGAAGTGGGACAAGAGAGCTGAGTAAGGGACTTTGGCAACTTTGGGAACCCCAAAGTTAGGAAAAAAGAATAACAAGTCTAAACAAGATTGCTTTTATTTCCTTGATTAATAAGTACCCTGAGTCTACTTCAAAACTGTTTTTCGGGAGAAATTAAAGTATACTTAATGACTTATTAACTGGAGACATAATTTCATATAAAAATTCTGGTTATGGTTGTTTTTAGAGTACTTTACCATCACAGCTCATATTTTCAAAGTTGAGTACCTCTTTGCTCAAGTCAGCTAATCTTCCCCATGTAATTTCATTATAACCTATTACATTTGGTCCAAATCTCCCTCAGCAGTCACAACTAACTAGAGAGTTAATCACAGCTGTGAGCTTCAGTGTGTAAGAGTGAAGTGAGAGAGCAATCAAGGTTACCCAGTCATCTTTTTTGTCAGTTGGCAAATAAATCAAAATACATCAAAACAAACAAAAGTTTTAAAAAGACCTTCTTTCTGCCCTAGCTGGTTTGGCTCAGTGGATAGAGCATTGGCCTGCAGACTGAAAGGTTCCTGGTTCAATTCTGGTCAAGGGCACATGTCTGGATTGTGGGCTCCATCCCCAGTAAGGGGCGTGCAGGAGGCAGCCAGTCAGTGATTTTTCTCATTGATGTTTCTATCTTTCTCTCCCTCTCCCTTCATCTCTGAAATCAATAAAATATATTTAATAAGAATAAATAAAAAGACTTTCTTTCTTATATTGCTCTTACCTACAGAACTCATTCTTCTTTTCAACCACCTGACCACCCTCCCCCCCAAAAAAAAGTGATTTAAATTCTTAGACATTTCTCTGTAGCATTGAGCAGGACCACCTTGTTTCATTTACTACCTCTTATCAGATAAACTTCATCTTCAGAAGGAGATTAGAAACTTTTAAATCCAGGGCATCCTATATAATAAAAGCCTAATATGCTAAGTATCCTATTGACTGGTTGGCCATCCAACCAATCAAAGATTAATATGCTAATGATATGCTAAGGGTCCTCAACTGCTCATTATGATGTTCACTGACCACCAGGGGGTAGACAGTTGACAGGTTGACAAGTTGCTAAGATGTTCACTGAGCACCAGGGGGCAGTCGCTCTGACTGGTAGGTTAGCTTGCTGCTGGGGTCCAGCCGACTGGGATTTAGCAAGATGGGCCAGACACATCCTGGAGCCCTCTCTCAGTCCCTCCCCAGCTAATCAACTTCCTGCGTCCCTCCAGAGCCCTGATTATGCACCAATGGCATCCTTCAGCTTGACCTGCACCCTCTCGCAATCTGGGATACCGTGGGGGATATTGGAGAGCCAGTTTTGGCCCAATCTCACAGGCCAGGCCTAGGGACTCCATGAATTCACCAGGCCTCTAGTTATAGTATAATCTTTTGTCTCTCTCTTCAATACTCCATAAATACTAATAGATCAGTAATAAATAATTTCATGTTTAAACTCAACTTTACTTCACTTTCAATTGATGATCAGGGCATCATAACAGGAAAATAAAGTGCTGAGGCCAAAATTTATCATTGTGATTGGATGTTCAGCTTCAGTGTCCCAAAGTCAGAGGTTGGTGGTTACTGACAAGAAAGTAAATGCTAAATGTGATGAAAGTGGCAGGCAGAAGGTGAATTTTTGCCCACACAACTGAACTGAGCAATAACTTAGAAAACATCAGATTTACACTTTAGCTATAGCATTTACCATCTCAAATCTAAGATCTCTGTTTATAAGCCCTATCTTCCTCATTTATTATAATGTTCCTTCAAGGACAATAAAGAAGGTATCATTCATTTTCTGTGCCCAATATCCACTGTAGTACTGGTATATATGATATATACCCAAAAAAATTTGTACCAAAGAATATCAAGTAATATTGGCTTGGTGATGAGAAAAAAAATAAAATTATGAAAAAAATTTTGATAATCTTTTTTCCAATGAAGATACACATGGGGCCAAGACTGGTTTGGCTCAGTGGATAGAGCATCGGCCTGCGGACTGAAAGGTCCCAGGTTCGATTTCGGTCGGGGGCATGTACCTTGCTTGCGGGCACATCTCCACTGTGGAGCGTGCAGGAGGCGGCTGATCGATATCTTTCTCTCGTCGATGTTTCTGACTTTCTATCTCTCTCCCTTCCTCTCTGTAACAAATCAATAAAATATATTTAAAAAAAAAAAGATATACATGGGGAATTCAACCAAATTCATGAAAGAAGAAATATTTTCTGTGTAATACTTAGCTGTTCTTGGTAAATAACTAAATGTAATTTAGTTAACACATAAACAAAGGCCAAACAGTTGAAAATAACTGAAGCACATCATAATAATTAGTTTAAGAGTTGACCCAAGACATGTTTTCATTAAAATACTTTCTGTTTTTGACCTCCATTTGGTCTCTCACTGAGTTACTTTTCTTTATTTGGATGAATGGACCCTATTCCCAGAAGGACTATAGTTAATATATCATTACTGAAAAATAAATTGGGAACACTAAGATGAGAATGAGGAAGGAAATACACTATGATAAGAGAAACGTGGTTCATGTTGTCAGCTAGGGGGTTCTGTCAGCCATCTCTTTCCTGCTCTACAAAACCTCTCCTGGCTGGAATACCTTTTTTCCTAACCAATTATTAACTCATTGGTCCCTTTGCTCTTTAGCACTCAGGAGTATCAGAACTCCAGCACACAATGATTGTCCCTTAGCAGCCATTCCAATGCCACTATCCAATTCAAACTTAGCTTTGAGATGAGCTGTACCATTCATTTATGTTCTCCAGGGAATAAAATGAAAGTGACTTTTAAAACAGTGGTCATGTGGTGGGCACTCAATCTATTCATCTCCTTTTATTTGTGGACCCAATTCAGTCTAGGTCTGAATCTTTACAAAAATGAGGACACTCCTCAGAGATGGCATCAGGCACCAATTGAAAGCTGGGAGAAAGGAGCTTCCAAAATAAAGAGTAGAAATCCATATGTCTTGAATCTAAGCAGTGAAATCCCCAAAAAGCAAAAGCACCCATATAGCCAGATTTATTTAAAGTAATGTAAATAATTAAATCAATTATTTGTAATTGAACAGTGATTTGCCATGAAACAATGTACACCATGATGGTGAGTTCCACCAAGCTATGTATCAGCATAGTAATGTTACAATTTCCCAATCCACAGCATAGGGAGAGTAGTGGGAATTGATGGTTTTGGATGACTTCACTAGTAACATCATTCTGAAGATTTGCTATCATATATTTAGATGGATAACAACTAATATAATGTGTTGAATTGCATTTGTGTAAACACATATAATGTACTAAAACCAATCAGAAAGAATATATGCACCTTTATGTTCATTGTAGCACAATTTACAATAGCTGAGGTCTGTAAACAGCCCAAGTCCCCATCAGTAGATGAGTGGATATAAAAAGCTGTGGTACATTTACACCATGGAATACTATGCAGCTATAGAACAAAGAATCTCTTACCCTTTGAGATAGCATGGAGAAACCTTGAGAGTATTATGCTAAGCAAAATAAACCAGTCGCCAAAAACGGTTTGGCTCAGAGGATAGAGTGTCGGCCTGCGAGGTCCCAGGTGCGATTCCAGTCAAGGGCATGTACCTTGGTTGTGGGCACATTCCCAGTAGGGAGTGTGCACGAGGCAGCTGATCGATGTTTCTCTCTCATTGATGTTTCTAGCCCTCTCTCTTCCTCTCTGTAAAAAATCAATAAAAATATATTTTAGCCGAGACCGGTTTGGCTCAGTGGATAGAGCGTCAGCCTGAGGACTAAAAGGTCCCAGGTTCGATTCCGGTCGGGGGCATGTACCTTGCTTGAGGGCACATCTCCAGTGTGAGGCATGCAGGAGGTGGCAGATTCATGTCTCTCTCACATCGATGTTTCTGACTTCCTATCCCTCTCCCTTCCTCTCTGTAAAAAATCAATAAAATATATTTAAAATATATATATATTTAAAAAACAAACAAAAAAACAAAATAAATCAGTCAATGAAAAACAAGTGTCACGTGATCTCACTCATATTTGGAATCTAAAGAACACAATAAACTGATGAACGAAATAGATACAGAGACATAGAAACATGGAACAGAATGTTGAATCTCAGAGGGAAGGCAGCTGGGAAGAGATTAACCAAAGAACTTTATGCACATATGCATAATTTATGGACACAGACAATAGTATAGTGAAGACCTAGCAGGAGGCAGGTGCAGGCTATATGGGGTCAATGGTGGAAAAAAGGGAACATCTGTATTAATTTCAACAATAAAGGTAACATTTAATTTAAAATAGCTCAAGATTCATATTTTATGAATGTTAGAAGGATTGTTATGGCATGTTAGGATTATTTCTACCCATTGACCCTTATTCTACCCTTCTAGATGAAACAGAGTGAGTTCTGAACTCCTTGATGGACTAGCTACAAAAGGGGTATATGTATCCCAAAGCACTGTGTCATGAATACGCACCACCTGGAACAGGTAAGAAATATGAAAGATGGATTGCTGAAGAGGAGCTATGAATAGGTGATCAGATTATTGTCCTGGAAGCCAGGAGAACCAAGTTTATACCATAGATCCACTGACTGGGCCAGTCATTGTCAAAATTCTAGTTTCTTCATTCATCAAATTGAAGGGTCAGAACATAAAATCTGATTGTCTTCTCATCTATATGCCACACAATATATGTGTGTTTATAACAGTCTATACAGTTTTTAAAAATATTTTTTTATTGATTTAAGAGAGGAAGGGATAAAGATAAAACGTTAATGGTGAGAGAGAATCATTTATCAGATGTTTCCTGCATGCCCCAGACTGAAGACTGAGCCCACCGGGCATATGCCCTGAATGGAAGTTTGACCTCCTGGTTGATGCTCAACCACTGAGCTTTGCCAGTTGGGCTGCATATATTTTAAAATATTTGTATTATGCCTAAAAGCTTATGATGGAATACAACTTGGGGCTTTTAAGTAAAAATGTATTTTGAATCAAAATTTTAATTGCATCTGCTCCACGTGTGTGTGTGTGTGTGTGTGTGTGTGTGTGTGTGTGTGTGTGTATGTGTAGCAAAGTTGTTGCTTGTATTAATTTTTTAAGGTCAAATCCATTTTCCCCTCAACTCTTTGTTACTTGCTTGGGCTTGCCAACAAACACACTTCTATTATTGGCAGAGTTTTGGACGTTTTGTTCCCATTGTTTATAACCATAAATAAAAGAGATAGAAACAATTAGTAGCAAACCACTGCTGGACTCAGAAATGTGTTTATCAAGGCAGCTACTTTTATTTTTTGAGGGTCAGAAGGCTGTGTGTGTCTGTGTGTTGTGTGTGTGTGTGTGTGTGTGTACGTACATGCACAAGAGGACACCTACGTAAGATCCCACAGTCACTGAAAGCAACCTCCTTCATCCTCTACCATGAAGACCCTGAATTCAAAGACCTTTGAGAGGGAGTTAGACAACCACTAAAATAACACGATAAAACATATTTTATCTCTGTGATCAGTTTACAAATTTCCTTAACAGATAATTTCAAATTATCTATGACATAGTAGCATTATTTAGGAAATTACACTTGGTTTATTCTCTTTGTCTTTTATATATTTTTAAAAGACAATCAGTGATGTGTTTTAACTACTCTAAATAGGGTCACCTGAGGAAAAGCAATTGCATGCTTAACATCTGGGAAAAATATTCTCTGTTGGGTAGGTTTCATGAGAACAAAGCTATTTCTCAGAAGAGTATTTTCCTTACAGCTTCAGCTTTGTTTTCTTAGAAATGGTGTAGTAATTCTAGAATTAATGAGTGACCGAGCCCCTGATTGAATCATTATTGAGTAAAAATAGTTTGTATACATAGATGTGAGGACTTTTGTGAGAGTCAGAGTGAATTTCTCAAGAAAGAACACTGAGAAAAGATATAGGGCAGAGGTCCAGCTGCCCAACTGAAGCAAAAAGAAGTTTGACTTTACAGACTTCTCCATACATACGTTGAAACAACAGGTTGATTCATAGCTTTCTTGCTTAGTTCCAAATTGTTTTGGAACTAAGCGGATTTACTCCCTTCTCTGTCTGGTATTCACGAACCTGCAAGCTCTAGTCTTAATAAAGAAAACCCTGCAAAGCATAGCTCCCAATTCTAAATAACCACACATTCACAGAACAACAGAATTTTCAAATAAGACAGGGGTTGGAAAACTATGGCTTGCAGACCCAATATGTTTAACTGCCTGTTTTAATAAATAAAGTTTAATTGAAACATGCTCATCCATTTACCTACTGTCTCTGGCTGCTTTAACACTGTAATAGAAGAATTAAGCAGTTAAGATTGAGAATGTCTTGCCAAGGAGGCCTGATATTTACCATCTGGTCCTTTTTTGAAAATGTGCCAATTTATGATTTAAAATATTGATTTATGTCATAAAAATATGAATTTATTTGTTGTGGTTTTAAAGTAAATGTCACCAACCTTTCTATCTCCAAGAATTACCCACTCAAGCAAACCGGCAATTTGTATTGAGTTTAAATACTGTACTTATTATTTATTTCAGGAACCACATTTCTAGAGTCTCTTCTAAAAAAACTCTCATAGACACATAAAAGCATGCGTACAGATTTTGATTTCAGCATTATTTATAATTACTTATAATTTTGAATATTTGAAAACAATTTAAATATCCCAAGCAGTTTGTATAAAATTATTATTTTGAAAAGATAACATGATTTGTAAAAATCATCTTTTAAAAACTATCTAAGGGCCTAAATAATGCTTTAAATGTAATTTTAAGAGAAAATAGTGTAATAGTGTCTACAGAAATCATCTCAATTTTTTAAGATATTTATATTTCTAAATGTTAATTAAAAAGGCTGTAAAAAGATATATGTAAATATAGATGGAATTATCTGTGATAGGATCATAGATTACTTATTTTGTTGTTGTTGTTTTTTTCAAATAATTATTTAAGGGAAAACTATTCAGGATTCCATTGTACCCATGTAATACATCTCCACAAAAGGCCTATTGTGCAAAACAATATGTAATCGGCCAAACCACAGAAGAAAGTTTTATTTAAAAGAATAAAAATGATAATACTTTTTGGAAACCTGCAAACATTGGATTTCTTAAAAGTGACTATAGAACAAATACATTAGACTTTACTTATTTCAAAGAAATTACTTTAAAAATTGTTATTGGACTTACATCACAATTTGATTTTAGATTTTACTTCTGATAACTGTGCTCAAGAAAAACAAATACCCCTGCTTTTTAATTTAATTAACAAAAATGTTTGTTCTAAATAAAACTCTTTTCTACACTTCTATGGTTAACCTATTTCCAAAAGAGGCTGCACATGCTTATGGGTTAAAGATGGCAGATTTGTAGCCCTTGTGCCACCACTTTTTTTCTGAAGCCCATGGAAGGCATTATAGTCTGTGACATCACCCGCTCCCAAGAAGTTTCCTCAAGTGCACTACAGAAGGCACTACCAATCAATCAGAGGTATCAGGTGATATCTACCATATTTGCCATCCTTGAATGGCTACAAAACAGGTTTTACAAGTTAACTCTAGTTTTCTCCTTTTCTTAAGACTAAGTGATCAGATCCATTTTTATAGCATTAAACTTGATCATCTTACTTCAAAAGCAACAGAATGTTGTGTGTATATTTCAAAAGCATCTCAAGATGTCTGAAATGGAACCTACTGATTTTTTTTTTACTATTTATGTAACTGATACTACTGTTTGTTTTTTTCAGACCTGAAGATAGAGACTGTTTATTAATCATTAACATGCCAGTCTCCATCTCCCCTCAAATCCTAGCACTGGTCAAGTTCTGTCCATGTCTCCTTAAGGATGTCTCTTTCTTTCTACTTCGAGTACCATAGTCACGTTTAGGAAGTGTATAGGGTCTTTTCATGGAAAGAGATAAGAATGAAATGGTAACATTTATTTAGTCATAAATATTTTTATTGAAGAACTAATATTTTTATACTCTGGCTAGGAATATAAGGTAGAAGAGATTTCTACAGTTTCTTTCTATTCTTTCTTTCTGTTTAATTCGCATCACTTGAAGAGCCAGTACCGTGGCTGCTGGGATAATAAAAACAACTACAAAAAGCCATGGCATAGTGTGCTTAGTTTTAGTTTCCCCATAGAGAGATTGGCATATATGCATCACCCAGAGACTATCCACAGCTATCCTGCTGAGCTGGCTTCTGGCAAACATATACTTTAAAGCAACCTCAGCCTATCCTGGGATGCTTCACAAACCATATATTCCCTCTGTCCATGCCTACTGTTTCCTGAAGCCAGTCACTCATGACCTATTCCAAGTGAAATAGGTTGACTGAGACCTATAAAAATAGGCCCAAAGACAATACTTAAAGTCAGAACAAGATGTTGAGTACCAGCTGTGCAGAATAACACACATTAGTAAAGTATTCAGGGCTGGAGATTGAGTGACATAGGGAAACAAGAGTAGCTCACCTGAGGGCTGAATCATAGAATCTGGAACCCCAGTGGAGGGTTATAAGCAGTGGCAACCAGGAACAGACTTGATGCTCAGCCAACAATCACCTCAGTCAGACTATTTTTATACGCATCTTGTCTAAAGCAAGATAACCTGCCTTAGAACCTTCGGTGAAGATAATAAGGATGGGCAAGCTAGAAGGCACAGAGAGAGCACAAAAACCATTCCAGCTATAGCAGATCTCTCATGTTTATCACTGTCTTTCTAGGATATAAGTACCCTGTGGGCAGGGCATGATGTCTATTTTGTTTACTGCTTATCACTTAATAGTAATTGGTATATTCTGGGTTGTCAATAAATACTTGTTAAATGAATAAATGTACAAACAAATGAAGGAATGAATGAATGAGGTGGAAGACAACAGCTAGTGTGTTCAGAGGGAAAATTGTTGTGTCCAAATAAACAATATTTTGGAAAGGTGCCTGAATTTACTCCAAGTTCCAAGTTGTGAGTTCTGAATTTATCACTTTGCATATTTTTTCTAAGTTTATGTTGTAATAAATGTTTAACAGTGAATTTATGCTCATCATCAATATCAGGGCCTATATAATCAATATATAAACCAAACATTAAAACATTGATAGGAAATATGAATAGTTTAAACTTCAAGGTCAAGATGTAATGACAGTAATAATGGGGGTTGACAGCTCAAGTTCTCTTTTTACTGTTGTGTTTAGAAACCTAGAAATTTCTTGCCCTGACTGGTTTGGCTCAGTGGATAGAGCATCAGCCTTCGGACTGAAAGATCCCAGGTTCGATTCCAGTTAAGGGCATGTACCTTGGTTGTAGGCACATCCCCAATAGGAGGTGTGCAAGAGGCAGTTGATCAATGTTTCTCTCTCATCCATGTTTCTAGCTCTTTATCCCTCTTCCTTCCTCTTTGTAAAAAATCAATAAAATGTATTAAAAAAAAAGAAATACTAGAAATTTCTCAATTAATACTGGGAATAAGCTAAATAACTTTAGATATTAGTCCACCCACTGATCATTTGCTTTAACGAAACAAAAACAAACAAATAAAAAACAACAACCCATAGCTCTGGAGGACAAAACAGGAAAAAACTACAATTAATATAATCATTTATTTCAAGTTCTTTTTATATTTGCATCCTGAATGACTTATACTTGTTTTTGAAACCAAGTTTTCTGTCTGTAATAGAATCATTAATAGAGCTCTTTAATCTTTATTGGTAACACATCAGATGTTCGAAGGAAAGGACATGTATAGATAAAAGGTAAGTGTTAATCACATCTCTGTCCCTGGTTAACCTTTGGCAAGTTGGTTTATCTTTATACATTTTGGTGGTTTTATTCTAAAGTGGGTCAGGTACAGATAAATAATTTCCCAAGGATTTGTGAATTAACCAGTGGTTATAAAGAATTTAGAAATTATGACATGCTATCAATGCTAAGTTAAACTATGAAACTGCACCTTTGCAAAAATGCTATTGTGGGAATAAATGAATCTCAACATTGTATTTACAATGTGATTTTCTTCTGAAATAGAATATTCATAATGGGCCTCAGCAGGTGACAATAAAGTACCATCTTATCTCCTGTTGATAGACCACAATTTCAGAAAATTATATTTACAATGACATCTGAATAAGCTCCTTAATTTGAGACTATTTTACAAATAGATTTATCACTAATTACACAGTTTACACTGCCTTTGAGACATAAAGAGTGGGATTTATATACAAAATCATTGTTGTCATTCCTTTGTATTTTTTCCAATGTAATTTCTAGTCTTTACAGTCTAATTTTAATAATCTATGTTGAACAAAGAGATGAGGTAAAAGCTACTTTTATATTATTGATCAAATCCAAGTTTAGGTTAAGATCCAGGTTATCAACTGCTGTTAAATTACACCTTGAATTAGACTCATCAAGTTTCAAGAAAAAATAACTCATTCCTACATAGAATTTCCACTGCCTGCAAGTCTTATTCTCAAAAACAGCAGAACAATAAAGTATTTCTGAGGACCACATTCCCAGTTCTTCTAAATTACAAGTTAGATAAAACACATGTACTAATAGGTAAGATTAAGGTCTAGGTGAAAAAGTGAATAACTCCTTAGAATAAATGCTGCCAAAATAGAGTCTAAAATGTCACATAATTTAAGGGTATACCAGTAAAACTGACATAAAATATGTTTCTTGAAGGAAAAAAAAATAGTAGAGAAAAGAGGAGGGCTTGTTATAAAAGGCAGGAGAGTCTGGGCTAAGCTGGAGTAACTTAGATCCAGGAAAAAAGAAAGAAAATAGGGGCTGAGTAGTTGTCTTGACAAAGCCAGAGAAAGGTCCTAAATCAGGATCAGGCTGAATGATCAGAAAAGGTATATTTGGAAATTGCTTTTATTGCAACAGGATTCTCCTGCACAAACAAAATCCTGTTATATTGAAGGCAAAAATATTTAAAGTGCAGAGCCATCCCTCTCCTTTCATAGATGAGGAAATGAAGGCCCAAAGAGGCTCAGGTATTTAGAGTCTGAGTTGCTTCTAGAACTCAGGATAAGGGTGGGTTCCTGGAGGCATCACCTCTGAAAGCAAGTATCCTGAGGAAACCATGGTCAATACAGGCTTAGCCCAAAGTAGAATAAGTTGAGGGTTTGAACAGTAGCACTTTTGCCTCTACCAAGCAAGGCTGTTATCCACCAGAAACACAAGAGTTGATCAAGTAAGTTGCTTGTGCTCTCTGGTTGCAAACAAACTTTAGAGATGTGAGAATGAATGAGTGCTATGGGATTCTAGATTAGAAACATTTAAAAAAATTTAGAAATATTCCAGATAACTCCATACAAAGGAGTGACAGTAGGGACTAGTGAGAAATATAAAAACTCAGGGCAGCTGCTCACCTGCTACTTCTTTGTCTTCTCCTCTTGTGTTGATCCTAGCTCTTGTGTCACAGAACTTTAAGATATGTTTAGAATACGTTGCTATAGTGACAAAGATGTGAGCCAAGGGAGCAGCTGAAGCCCCTGATTGTCCATTTCAGAAAATGCCTCACTGCAGCAACCCTGGACTGGCTCATCTATACCTCTCTAAGGTAGTGTCTTAATGTGGTTGAACTGAGATGTAGGGCCTGATATTTACCAGGTGATATGAACTAACATATTTATACCATTCTTCAGGATGACATCCTATGTTAACTTCTCTAATGAAGAAGTTCCTTTTATCCAATTTCTCCAACAAGCCTGCTGTGACATTCACATGTGCATTTATTCGAGTTGTCAGCTAGAACAGAAAAAGACTCTAAGTGATTTCTGTTATACTTATTTAAAGGTGATTTGAATATAAGCCTAGACATGAACATACAATAGGTAAAGTTTACAGAGTTGTGACACAAACTCTTAAGAGATGTGGGGATGTCAGAAAATACTCAGCAATAAGAACAGATGTCTACAATGTTAATACATTTTATGCCTCTAACAGTTAGACTAACTCCAATATGTGATATGAAGAAGAATGTAAAACAGAAAGCAAAGCTTTGAGTCAAGTAGCATCTCTGCATATTTGTTGAGATTTAGCTGAAATTACTTATATGTAGGAATCTAGGTTTTTAAAGGGAGAGATTTTTAGAAGCAAAAATGTAAGCTTTACTCCATTACTCAGGAAAATGAAAGGTATACCATGTAAATGAGAAGTTTATGTGTGTATTGTTGTTGTCGATAGTTACAACTTTTCCTAAAAAGCTGATTTGATACTTCTGTGCTAGATGAACATGCTGGAGAAGATGTGTTAAATATCAGTGGTCAGTTCAAATTAGCAAATATTAATTAAGCACCTACTTTGGGCAAAGCACTTTGATAGGCTCTGAAAGTGATAGCAAACCATATCAGTCTCAGTTATTAAGAACTTGAGGAACTAGTAGAGTGAGTAC
The DNA here is from genome assembly GCA_011751065.1 of Lasiurus cinereus. NCBI lineage: Eukaryota > Metazoa > Chordata > Mammalia > Chiroptera > Vespertilionidae > Lasiurus > Lasiurus cinereus. The sequence goes on from JAAGEH010000032.1 coordinate 15,243,920, forward strand.
CAATGATTACAATGTAATTCAGAATATTATAAGGAGCATGAATGATGCATAGACACAGTTCTTGAGGGTGTCAGAAGACAGAGAACAAGAGACCACATTAATTTGTAGTTGGTTGTCAGGAATGGCTTTTTGAAGGAAGCATAATTTCAGAAAAAAACAAGGATGATGTGCAATGTTTTGACAGGGGAACACCCTTCAAGTAGGCATAAAGTAGGAGAGCAAGTATGAGTCTGAAGAACCACAAGGTGAGCATTTTGGTAGAATATATAGGGGGATAGGGCAGAGAACAGGTGGGAGCTACTTGAAGGAAGGTTGGGAAGAACAGGGAGAAGAAAGGAAAAAAGGGAACTTTCAATGTTTTTAAGCAGAGAAGAGAAATGAGGGAAGATAGTTGAGGCTAACACAATTGCACCAAGGATAGGTTACAAAGTCAGAATTTGAGTGGTAGCAATAGAAATCTAACAGAAAAGATAGTTGTAAGGGCCATTACAGATATGTAATTTAGAGACCGTTAAGTCAACAAGATTTGGAGGATAGAAAGGAATCAGGAGCCCAGCCAGCAAAGCTTGGTGATTGAGCATAGATCTATGAACTAAGAGGTCATGGTTTGATTCCCGGTCAGGGTACATGCCTGGAATGTAAGTTCCATGCCCAATGTGGGTGTGCAGA
>JAAGEH010000032.1:15244988-15262641 GCA_011751065.1 Lasiurus cinereus
ATATATATATATATATATATATATATATATATATATATATATATGAATCAAGAGATGATCCAAAATTTCAAGTTTAAATAAATAGTAGAAAGGGAAGCAATCAACAATAAAAATAATAAATGCAGAAGTTATTTTAAAGGGAGGAACACAATTTGATTTTTCATTCATGACAATGGTTTATTATCCAGGCAGTCAACATCATTCAGAAAGAATTTAGAAATTTGAGTCCAATGCTTAGGTCAAATCTAAGGCTGGACAGAATATTGGGTATTATCTAAGCTAAGTGGCTAAGATCTAAAATGTAATTCAGGGAGAAGACACTTGGGGTAAAGCAAAACCTTATCAAATGCCTGTGTTTACGGGTAGGAGGAGAAAGAGAAACTAGCCCAAAACATAAGTAGGGAGGATATCAAGATGGCACAAGATGATAAGATGCAGGAAAGAGTAAGGCTCCCATGAGTTGAGAGCAGCCAATTGTGTATGACTTGTATAAAGGTTGAAGAAGTGAGGGCCAATGGTTTGGGGCCTTAGAAGGGTGATTGGAGTATAACATTGGAGCAAGCAGTTTCATTCAATTGGAAGAGGCAAAAAGTTCTGCTGAAAAGAGGTTGGCAAGAAAGCTCTAGAATGTAGACACCATGTTCAATACCCTTGATAGAAAAGAGAAAGAGAGGGAGAGCGATGAAAACTTTTGATGGATACCAATGTCCAAGGAAGAATTCTTAAGACATTCCCAAGAATGGGAAAGTCCTATTTGATCTCTAAAGGCCAACATGGTCGCACAAGAATGAAAAGCAAACCCCTTTTTCAGGAGCTCCCAGTCACACACACCTAAAGACATTTAAAATGAAAATAGAGCTGAGAGTACTTTAAGAGGCTCCAGATACAACTATATCATAAAGGTGAGGTTGGAGAAGGGTTTCAAAAAATAACCTATTTGTTTAATTAGCTAGAGAGGCAATAAATGCTGTAGCCTAAGGCTGATGAATCTGCTATAAAATCATTTTTGCATATTAATAAACTTTCATAGATTTAATTAGAAGTTTTTTAAAAAGTAATCTCTTCTCTGCCACTATCCTGAGGGCCTTCTTGTAGACAAGCTTTTCATTGCAGCCACTGAGAATCCCCTCACTAGCAGGAAATCTGTGACAAACAGAAAGGAGGGAAGGAGATGGAAGGGTTAAAAGACCCAGGGCAACTAGAGACAAAAGAAAGGGCTAAGATTGGAATGGAACATCAATTTAAAAACATTTATTTTCGCAGCTGTTTTTCTCTATGAATTTATACTACAAAATCCACATAATTTCCCCTTTCTTGAACATTAATATAATGGGACTATTTGATTTAAATTATTGGGAAGGACTGACATCTTTGCTGTATTAACTACCATGGTATTTGTTTTAGCCTTAAAGTACTGGCTGGTTTAGTATCTGAATGTACTGAATATATTTATAAGTTCTCAGGCACACTTAGAAAAATAATGATTTTTTTTAAGCCATTAATGCTATTATCAAGTTTGTGACACTGAGATAGCCTCTTTCCTGGGATTTTCCAGAAACTCCATCATATAGATTTTTATAAGACTGCAATTATAACATACTTAACCAGGCAATTAACTATATAAGACATTTAGAAATTTTTATTGGTTGAATACATGCTGAGCATTAAATATCATCTCTGTCCTGGATATGTGCTGTGCTTTGAGATATTTATCAGTGGCTCCTCTTAAGGATGCAGATATTATTGTTTACTGTCTGAACTTATTTTAAGGAACAAAACCTGCTGATTCACTTCCTGTTATAGTGATACCTAGGCTTTATTTCACATATTACTTCATCAACACTGTCATTGAGCTAGGTAGAGGAAAAAAAGCTTTTATTTTTTTCTTCAGAAAGAGAAGCATAAAAGATTAATTAAAGCTGTATTTAGGTCATATTCCTCCATCAGACCCTTATGTTGTTATATCTTAATGAGATGCACTGGTTAAGATGGTCAAAACCCTGGTATTAATGGTGCCATAATCCAGCCATTCATAGATTGCAACCCAACCCATACAACCTGTCTCTCATCTCACAGATGTGAATGAATGGCGGAAATGCAATTATAACCTAGGTCCCTAATTCTCACCAGAACACTTTTTCACATGGAGCTTCTAGCACAGTCTCCAGACAATCAGAAATCCCTAGACCCTGTTAATGAAGTCAAACACACAATAGGTATGATGCTGCAAGAGCCAAAGAGGAAAATGAAGATGTGTCTTAAAGGATTAAACCAATATATCCTAACCATTATTCAGTAGTGTCACAAATAAATTGGCACTGGAATAAAGGATAAGGGAAATGTAAAATAGTATCATTGGGGGGAAAAAGAAAAATTCTAATTAGTGTTAAATTCCAAATTTTTTTCATCTAGTGTAAACAACCTTCATTGAAAAATAAAACTGTGTGCTACATCTTGTAAAGTGAAGAAGCTGCTAGGACAGTTTTGGTTCCAATAAAGGCCAGGCTGAAATCCATTCCAAACATGCAGAGTGGAGGGAGGGCAGGTGATTTGTGTGGCAGAGCCTACTCCCCCTGCTCTGTCACTCACCAGCTGATCTATGATCCTTGCCTGTGCCTCTGATAATCAGAGACTCCAAAATTCCAGTTTTGATGCCTCTGACCAGATGGTTGGGGACTGGGGAATGTCCATATCCAGGCTGTCAGAAGTCCTTGCTGAAAGGATTTGAATAATTATCTAAATTGTCCCATTCACTGTCCCTTCACCTAATTTCACTATGCATTCTCCAGGTTGCTGACTGTGAACCATAGACCTTACTCAGGGAAATACTATTCCATTCCTTCTATTCTTCATCATCAGATTTCAAGTTCAATAAAATTGTCAGCTGTGCAGTTCAATTAAACTGGTTTATATTATATTTAAAACATTCTTTTGAATTGTGGATAGTAGACATTTGTAAGATATGTTTCTATCTTCCTAGAGTTTGCCACCCAATGGAGAGACAAACCCTCACTATACCATTAGAAGGAAGAACGTAAACACATGGGTGTTAGAACAGAGGTGCAAATAGCATCAATTAATGAAGATCGTTATTTGTATTTGCTCCCATTTTTTCAAAAAATGGATTGATCCAGAAATTAAAAATGCAATCTTATTTTCCATGTCCAAATTTGTTAACAAATGTCCACTTTCTCAAGTTATTAAGAATGAACTGATAAGTATTAACCAAGATAAAAGGTCAAAAAGTGGCCTAATTGTGCCAGGTGTCACTACATCTAAAAAATAACATAATCAATCCCAAATCAGACAAAAATCAAACTGTACTACCAAGTATGTGGGGTTTTGTGTCCTTCATTTTCTTTGAGTCAAAGTTTGTTCTCTTTTTCTTTAATTTGGGAATTTTGTGTTTTTAACTTTGTTAAAGTCATATCTATGACTCAGATATGGACCACATCTTACTTTTTCCCATGCCATTTCATTAATACCTTACATCTTACCCAATAGCTGCCCTGCTAGAAGCATCCATTGGTTGGGGAGTCTGATAAGGAGTTGGAATTATGACCATACTGATTGGCATTTGCCACTTCTGCTTATTCTAAAGAAATTGAAGAACTTGGAAAAGGATACATTTAGATCTTATTTCATCCCAGGACTGGCTGATCTCTCTATGAGATGCCAGACATCATAGAAACAACAAGCCATTACATCCAACTTTAGCTAACTGATTATACAAGAATGTGACCAGATAAAAACAAAATACTCTGAAGCATCTGTTTCTTCTCAAGAAACACTTCTAATTCTCATAGGAATCCAGTGCCTGAGCAAACATTTTCTCTTTAACCCTTACTTATTGAGTCATCAGTGGCAAATACAAGGACTGTATCAACATGTTCTAAGTAAGGGAACTGGAGAAGATAGCAACTTTGGGGCTATTTGCCTGAGCATGACCTAGAAGAGACTGGCCTAGTTCCAGGCCAGTGAGGAAGCACTAGATGCAGTTGGGATCTCAAGTATCCCATGGATTGTATAAGTCCAGCCCTTATGCTGCCTCGTTATTATATTTATATGTGCTTTGCACTTTCATACTCCATCGACAAAAAGGATCAGAATTCAGGTATTTTCCCTAGGATGCCATTCTTAAATTAAAGCAAATTTCGACAGAGTGGAAACCATCCATTCTTTGGGAGTTTCCATGCACAATTTTTACCAGAGCTTACTTAATTTCAAGTGAGCACTTAAAAAATAAATCCTTACTCAGAATTAGTTGGTGTATATTTAAAGTTTCGTGTGAGGTTTTTGATAAAATAAAATGGCTGCCTGAATAAAAAGTTAGTTGACTTTTTCATAAAAATTTTCTCATTCAAAAGGCACAACCAAACCCCTTCATCACAAAAGTGGAAAGATATTTGGTGCAGCAGCTGAGCATTTGGGCTCATTTAATAGACTCTTTCTAAGCCTCAGTGCTGTCATTTGTAAGATGGGGATGATAGGAAGAATAAATAAGTCCATGTACTAATACATAGTGCTTAGCCAATGACGTGGTAGCAAATAGTGAGGGTCTGACAGAACCAGCTGCAATCACTCCGTTCTAAACTTCCCATAGATTATTTAAGTTAAAGGAGATAAAATATGCTGACCAAGTAAAATATAAGGTATGTGCACAATAGATCTGGGCTTGATGAGGAGAAAAACCACATTACAAAACAGCTGAATGAACAGTAGCCAAAATACACTTTTCTCTCCCTGCTCTTCTGCAGAATTTAGCAGAGTACTGAATGAATGTAGTTCACTTCCTAAACTCTCTGCAAAGACTAAATGATGCCAACGCAAGTGGGCATGTGTGTGGCATGCTTCACAGTTAGCCTGAGAGGAATACCATCATGCCATCCCAAAATGACATAGATACAGTTCCGTCAATCAGAGACTAGGAAGAAAATCTTTTGAGGTGCTATGTTATGCCAAGTCATTGACTACTACAATCAAGACTGATTATAAACACCCAATTATGAGGCATTTGGAACCTGATCTGAACACTAATCTTGTCTCTTGTTCTTCTTCAGGATTAATCATCAGCCTTGATGAATACTACAACAGCAATTAGTTAAGTTTATTTTGTAGCCTCCTTTACACACACGCACATATGTCAGCATGCAGGCAACTATCACATTTTATTCTGGAAAGAAAGGAGCTGAGAATATGCATGCTGGCTGAAGCATATGTCTTACTTGGATCAAATTTTAAGTGCCTACTCTCCAAAACAAAATCTAGAAATGCCATGCACATGTTGATTCAATCTGATAAGATTTGAACTAACCTTTCTTTTAGCTTCTCATAAAGGTTGCTTTTTGTCTTTTGAATGATAGGAAAGCTGAACACAAAAACAACCTTGTAATACTCAATTCATTATGACCAAATGTGATTGCCTATAGTAACAAATAATAATAAAATAATAATTTTATTAAACACATGGGGTTCTCTCCAAATAAAACCAGTGCTAATGGGGAAAAATCAAAAGGAAAAAAGTAGATAATTACCTGCCTGAGTAATAACTAAGGATGCTGCAGGCAGGTCAGCAGTTGTTCTGAGAAGGTTTCAATTTTACCCATTCAATAGTTTTATCATTGAATTGAGCTTGGTGGTGGTAGTGCCGTCCACAATGCCAATATTGAACAGTTACTTAAAATCAAAACCAGCAAGAGATGAGAAAAATTAAAACAAAAAAGATTTTTCAGAATTTGCCTTGCATATAAAGTAGGCTCCAGACTGAAAATTTTGTCTTCATTTTTACAAACCATAATATATGCAACAAATACAAAATATTTCTACAGTAGTCACTGAAAAAAAATGGAAAATGCTCAGTAGGACTCTGGTTGTTTTATTATTATTATTATTATTATTATTATTATTATTACTGAATGGTGTTCATTTTTAATCTGAATTCCACAGATTTCACTATAGTGAAAGAATAATACAGATAGACTGTTTTGTGTGATTTTGAAATTTATAAAAATGGAATTGTACAAATCAGGAGAGCAGATGCCTTTGAGGCCAAAGGTTAGTGACTGAAAATGAAGATAGGGGCTTTTCTAGCAATTTGGTAATTTTTATTCTGGATTGGTTATATGAATGTGGGTAGCACTGAAAATTTTACCAAATTTCATACTTACTTTGAATATTTTTCTAGATATAGATTATACTCTAATTAAAAATACATATACTTCTATGTTACATGTAGAAAAGGGAGAGGTATTTTTAGCATAAAATATCACTCTTTTCCATAAAAGAAGGCCTTTGTTTTGGTCTAAGTGATGCTCCAAAACACAAGACTGGGACTAGAGTGAGGTACTTGCCTTAGATACAAAAAGCCAAAGAACTCACGAATCAAGATAAATAACATTTAATGAATCTTTTAAAATCTAAAACTATTGTAATAATTCATGCTAAAAAAAAGAGAATAAAGCCAAAAGAGAAAATATTACTTAGGGAAATCACAAAGAGAACCTATATTTCCTAAATTGCCAACAAATGAATAATATACCATTATATAATTAAATTTGTAGACATAATCAGATTCAAGAAATGAAGGGCAGATTAATTTTTATTCAATGAGTTTATATTCTATTATAATAAATGAAATGAGCAGTGTTTCAAAGTTGATAATAATGTGGGTACTTTTAAAAGTATCATTAAAGAAACAATAATATAAACAATTTCTAAACTTGAAATTCATCTATTTAATTATAAGTTTATTATAATTAAACTTTATATGAAGTTACTAGAGTGAAATCTTCCTTTGATTGCATTAAGTTAGAAAAAAGACACATATTATTGGTTACACAAAGAAGAGGTTTAAATTCTAGACAGAACTCAGCAAATTGTTTATCTCTGCATGCTAGCCTTGTGTCCTAGTGAAAATCCCACAAAACAGTACGACAATCAGTCACTAAAGTCAGGAACTTGTCAGTAAGAAGACCACTACAGGGCTTTCTCCCCCAGCACTGTCACCTTACTCTTTTCTGGAGCTTCACATTAATTTTCTTAATGTTTTTAACCCAATGCCTGTGAAATTTTTATTGCTCCCCAGATGATGACATTGGATCTGAATGTAACCACACACCTCTTTACTCAGCAGTATTTGTCACAACCTTTATAAATTATCATGCTGATCAGTTGCCTTGCTGGGAAACTGGAAACGTTCCATAAATTCTAGTGTATCAATGGCATTCTTGTTTATTATGCAGATATAAAGTTTTATGAGATTTAAGATGTCTGTGGCACCACACTTCACAACATGGAGCATTCTCTGATGCCAAAAAGAGAACTGATGGGTTCCTTCCATTTTCTTAACACCTTCTCCTCTCAGAACATTCCTTAGCCCCCTCAACCACAACATAACAATAAAAGCAGGCTGTATATCTTGCTAGAACTCCTAGCACAATTAGCTCTGCTGAATAATTGATCAATACCCTTTGTTCAATAAAAGAATTCAGCAAGTTATAATACTTATTTCTGTGTTTTTACTGCTTATTTGTAATGAAAACTGATTCAGTAGTGGCATAAACATAGACTGTTGCATTTTAAAACTAATAAGCACAACTTACACGCTAATTTTCCCTAAGGAAACAACAAACCCCTTTCCCTTCCCCGCACCAATATGCACTTTTGTATTGGGTCAGTCTTGGTGTTATATACATGAAAAATTGTGATAAATAAATCGTACATTATATTGTTAAAATTAGAAAGTAGTTTATTTAAATACAAATAAAACAGTAAAATTTAAATGAAAATTTGGTTTACCATAATTAATCTATTTTATTACTTATCCACCTCTATATCTTACAGAAAAATAATTGTTTACTTGGCTCTCAAGGATGTTTCTCAATAAGCAAATGCACTCAGGAATTTATTTCTTGAGCTTTCACATGGTGAAAGTTGACTATACAAATACTGATAGTATCAAGAGAAAATGTAAGGTGTTTTACATGATAATCCCATTATTGGATCAATATATTCAGTTAGACATATGCTTAATCTTATATTTCCAAATGTTCTAACAATCACCAAGTTGTAAAGGTAATGTAAAAAATGGTAATATCTTGCCCTAGTTTGTTTGGCTTAGTGGATAGAGTTAGCCTGTGGAACAAAGGGTACCTGATTCAATTCTGATCAGGGCACATGCCTGGGTTTGGGGCTTGATCTGCAGTGGGGAGTGGGAAGCATAAGAGGCATCCGATCAATGATTCTCTCTCATCATTGATGTTTTTATCTCTCCCTCTCCTTTCCTCTCTGAAATCAATCAAATTATTTTTAAATGATAACTTCTTTTAAGGGGAGCTTTTAACTTTGCAAAGGGCTCTTATATCTACTATCTCATTATAGTAATCTTATGACATTGGTACAAGTACATATAGTTTAGCTGAGAATGGGAAAGATTAAATAACTCAAGATAACAGTTTTCTCTTACCAAGAATATTGACCAAAAGACCTCTGAATGTGATTTATTATAACTAGTTTTGTACCATTTTGAATACAATTTTGGAAGTAGCCTAATATAAATTTAAAGGACAAAAACAAAACCCACCAGAACCAAAAGCTATGTTTTTGTGCATCTAACATAAACTTTTGAAGTCTATGAGTTTGTTTTTCCAAAAGTTCCTGGTAGCTTCCACATTTTGTAGGAAATTCTACTGCCTCCCCCTCTCCCCCACAAAATGTAAAGCTGTTGAGTCTTCTCACAGCCTTTTCAAAAGGAGGTAAGAATTCTGCCTCATTTGTAGAATTTCAACTATGACCTTCAGCAGTAAGTAGTAATCATATGGAGCAACCTGGAGACATAGTAACTACAGTGTCTTTCAATATTTTTTTTTGATTTTTCACTGATAAAATGATCAGATAACAATACTTCAAAACATTTATTTAGAAGAATAAATCTGGATCTTTGGCATATAGATACTTTACATGTCACAATGTTCACTGACTTCATCAGACTAAAAATAGACTTTCAAGACTGGCTAGGAGATGGCACCTTCACGGAGAACAAACTTTCAGTTATTATAATTAAGAACTAACCTTACTCTAGCATTAAAAAAATATCAGCATCGTAATTACAAAAACAATATTCTTGGCCACATCAATCAGTTCATTGGACAACCTTGCTAACATCACTAAAATTGTCTCTCCCTAGAAAATACAATTACCCATTTTCTTCTCATCTTAGAAAAAAGAAAACTAAAATCCCACCATATCCATGGTATGGAAAATATTTATTTAAGGTTTACTGTGTGCTAGACACTGCTGTAAGCACTTTATGTATATTAACGCACTCAACTAGCTTTCTTCTCTTAAATTTCCACTCCAGTTGTGTCCTGGAGCTGGCTTGCACCAGCTCACAAGAACCAACTATGCACATCTCTTTTCAGCTCTGTGCAGAGTGACATCACAAGGTTAGTTTAAAATTGGCCAAGGAGGGTGTATTTATACTACAGAAATTGTCAAACATTTACCAATACACCACTGTTAATAACCACTGACTACTCTGAATTCTTCAACTACTATATTACATGTTTGCATGGTAATGATTTTCAGCACCTTATTTTGGGGAATAATTTCATTTCTTGAATATGTTTTACCAGAGTTTCTTAAAAACATGTCCTATAGTAGTTTAAGTATTGTCAAAAAAAAAACCACCACAAAAATAAAATAGAAACAAATCTCTAAACTATCTAGGTGATTGACAATGTAAAACCCACCATACAGAATACTGACTCCCCTCCCCCCCAAAAAATACAATAAACTCTGTTTCTTTGTAGTCACTGTCATACTCTATTAATGACAACTTTCACACAAGATTTAAAAAGTCAATTTAATATCTTGAAGCACTTCTGAATCACTGGAAAAAGATTAAATTAGAATCAGCATAATTCTATTTTACTGTAGTGTATGCTGATTACTTGGAAATTAATCAACAGTATATGAATTGCTAATTCTGTATGCTAAAATATTAAGTTAACATTCTATTTAACCAGATGAAGTCAATATCCTGTCCATGAAAAATTAGTTTATCCCACCAACTCAACATGTTGTTGAGGAACTTACTACAGGGGGGGATTTTTTAATATTACTTTGTTCTTCCCTAAAAGTGGTATGTGATCTCAAATAGAATAGTTTTAATAATAAGTATGCCTACATAATAATGTTGCTATCCAGTGAAAGAAATAATCTATATGTATTGTATATAATGATATCAAACTGACCCATTTTAAAACTTGGGAAACATATCCCTGAGAGACACTTTAGAATTCAGATTTAACTAGATTGTTTTCCTTTGTTCAAATTATTTATATATCTAAATTTCATTAAAAATTGATATTCAGGTTCAAATCTCTGGAGAATACGTCATGAGTAGTAGGGCAGAGTGGGATGATATGGATAAAATAGAGATGGGGGTCTGTTGGCTGTCCAGAGAGAAGAATAAATCTGGATCTTTGCGGACTGCTGCCTGCAATGTCAACACATCCCTTCCATACTGTGGAAAACTGAACATCAGCTTGTTCACATAAAGTGGGGAAATATAATTTAGACTCTCTCTATAGTGTGAATGTTTTCATAATAATGAAATCTGGCATAATAACTTAACAATGCTTAGTAACTTAATAATAGAAGGAGATAGCAAAACTAAAGCAGATGAAATACTGATTCATATTTGAGTCTCCTTTTACTCATTGCACATTAATAATTATTTTACTCATCTTCAATAAGAGACTTGCAATAGTTTATCTACCATAAAAATTTCCTTACCTAAGTTACCCTATATTCCTTTTATTTTCAATAATTTTCTTTTGTCATGCTAATAAAAAAGAGTTCTTAAATTACAAAATGTGCTACAGATTTGTTACAAAAATATCCAATATTACTGTATTTTAATGCCACAAATGTTAGTAACTTCCAATATTTAATAAAAACTCAAATGAAAGTTTGGGTTTCTAGTTCTCCTTTCCAGGTGGGAATTGAGGGAAGACACATGTATATACATTTCTTAAAAGGGTTTCAAAACCAAAAGTGTTAACAGAAAAAACAATACGAGTGATTGCACATTTAAACATAATATTCCTAGTTTGGGGGATTCAGAAATCACTTAACATAATTTAATTTCCATACCCACTGACATGTTATCTGGTCTAGACTGGAATGCCTCCTGGATCCATTTATATCCTATATTGTACACACAGACTGCCCCCGTTAGACATCGCGACCACTAGATGGTGCTGTGGTGCCCTGTTCAAATAACATTCTCACTTACTTGCAGTCTCGGTCCTCCAAATCAAAGTGAGGGTTGAAGTTGATCATAATTCTCTGGTATGGTTCTGGAGCCTGAATCAACCATTCACATTTTTCACTTGGGTGATAAGAATGAGGATAACCAGGAGATGTAAGGTACCCGGGATTTTCAATTTTTATAGTATTGCCACATTTATCTGTAATGAAAACAACATTTTAGTAGATCTTTCCCTGACAGCCAGTTAGGTATTCTAGCATTGTATGTAAAATACCAGTTATTGAGCATCCCATAACTTCGTATAGAGAACTCTGACAGGTCCCTGCAGGTCCTTCAGGTGGCACATATACAGATAGTAACACCCCACAAAGGAATGCTCTTTGATCCCAGGGAAGGTTGGATCAGGAGGAAAGTAAACTGAGATCTAAAATTACTGTACCCCTATCACCCACAAATTTCTGTCCCAAGAAAAAGGTCTTCTAGCATTGAAAAAAAAAATGAAGTCCCCTCAATGGATGTTAACAGGATCCCCAGGGAGCTTCTGCTAGACTTAATTATCCGCAAGAAGTGTAATCAAATTAAGTAGCAAGTTCTAAGTGGAAGGTGACTACATAATGCTATTGGAACCCTTGTGTAGCTTTTGATGATAAGCTTGGTCTGTGTCATTGGTCAATGGGGATTGGCTTCCAAGACAAACTTTTTCTGTTGTTCTATCTGCCCATAAATCTGTGTTATCTCTGCTCCATTCTGATTAACACAGAACAAAGTCTATTTGGTGAAGCAGGAATAATTCTACTCTATTTCTCCAAGTAAAGTTGCTGGGGCTGAGAGACCAGATCAAAATAATAGAGTAGAAGAAAAATAATTCCAATTATCTACATGTTAAAAAAAATCCACCACACTAAGATCTGTCTGATAACACATATAGTAAGCCCCATTCTCACATTCTGGGAAAGATGAGCTAACTCTTTTTGAGACTTCCTTGCAAAAACAAACAAAACCCCAAATGCTGAAGTGATTCATTAATTAAATAGACCACTCTCCAGGCTGATTTCTTGTTCAGCATAGATTCTCATTGTCACTTTTTATGATGGATTTGATATTCATCCTGAAATGCAGCTGCATTTATTGATGCTTAATTTTGAGCAATAAAAATTCAGTGAAAGAGGAACAGATAGGAAAGCAGTGAAACATATAAGCCTATCACTCACAAATTTTCAATAATGATATATAGAGATTTTAATATTGCATCTAATAGATTGTTTCCCTGTGGAAAGAAAATAGCATTCTTTGCTCTCAGCATGAATTTATAAGTCTACAGAATTTTATTACAGGAAAACCAGGTCAAATGGAAATGAAAGATGAAGTGCACATCAAAAATGCATAAAGCTACATGCATTACAGAAATCATTTCCCACAAATTAAAAGGAAGACAATATAAATTATATTGTTTTTCTAAATTACTAGATGTTTCTATGTTTCTTAGACTAGGAGTGGCACACTGGATTCCTCTGCCTTGGCTTTTAAAAGCTTAAGATTTGCCCAGAAGAAATAATGTTGCAACTTGATTCAGAATCTCAGCTAATGATCATATTGGACGTTGTTGTGTGATTCTACTCAGGCTCTTGCTTTATTTTAAATGTGCAAAAAAAAAAAAAAACTTGGTAAATGACCCCATCTCATTAGTCTCCTCCAGCTCTGTATGGATATCATGGCATAGTCTGGTATCTGTTAGAGGAATGAAATAAAACAGCACTGCTTCTAGTCATTCACAGAGTCACTACAGAAGACATTTAGGTGGCCTCAGTACCACACCAGATCTCTTAATCTGTGACTTCTGAGAAAGTGACAGTGTAATAAGATAATGTGGACTGCTAGACTCCCTGGCTCTGTTTAATCTCTCTAGCAGTTGATTAAGAAAGAGCAATTTCTAGTGACTCTGGACCATTAGTCCTAAATAAGGTTAATGAATTAATTTAGCAGACACTGGGACTCACAGGAGGTGGACATGGCTTTAAGAGGTCTGCTGAGCTACTGAAGTTGTGGTCACTACAAGCACAGCAACATGGCTTTAACTTATCAAGCTCACCAACTAAAGCTCAGATTCTTAGGAACCCTCAGATTTCTGCTAAGAAAAAAAAAGTGTGTCTACACACACACACACACACACACACACATTTATAACATATATAGGGTATCCCAAAAATGTATGCACAGATTTTGAATAATTATAAAGGCAGTGCTTATTAAAATACATTTCATTTTCAAAATTGAACTACTAGCTGTTAAAGTGTGTGTACATTTGGGTGGATATCCTGGATAAAGAGAGAGAGAGAGAGAGAGAGAGAGGTCACAACCTGTGAACATCACTACTGATTTAATCTCAAGAGTTGGAGAGAGTGAGTTTCTGTAAATTCTAACGTCTAACCACCTAAGCTGCTTCAATTGGAGGAGAATGTTATTTTATCCCCTACCAAATTATAAAAATATGCCACGACCGCAGGTTCAATACTAAATTGAACTCTGCATTTGCAGTTCTGTGTGTGCATGTTTTGTTTCCAAGCCTATCTTTCAGAACACTGCTTAGTAGCTGTGGAGATGGAATTTATAGCTTCAATCACAAAACCTCCAGAAAGCATTTTAGAGAGATTAACTTCCATCATAAAGACAGGATTTAAATCCCTCCTGGTCTGAACACCCTCTACTTGTGGTCTCTTATTAAAATAATACACCACAGTAAGTAATGGATGGGCTTTTCTTCTAATTACTTTGATTGAAATCTAAACCAAACAAGAGTAAATATATATTTTTATAAATCTTAATTGTTGAAAGTATTACATGTTCTCTTTTTCTCTCATTGCCCTCTTCCCCTCCCCCGCCCCAAGCCTTCACCACCAAAGGAATAAATATTTGATAATTAGTTAATAATAATTGCTGAAGACTCACTGTAAAGATAATTTCATATCTTTAACTTCACAGAATAAATGAAACATGCCTGCAACCAGATTACAAATTAAAACACATTATTTAGGTTACAGGATACTGTTTATAATGCAGCGGCAGTGTACCATTTACTTAACAGTGAGTCCTTGTAAAGCTCAGTGGAAGCTGCAGCTAGGTTAAGGATTTTCAGATATTCTGGTACCTTACACTGTATACATCAGATTCCTGTATTGACACTAACTTTTGTTCATGCTCCAGACAGATTAGGGGCGATTTACAAAGGCGGGAGAAGGAGTTCCATCAACCAACCAACCGCTCTCTCTTAGAGGCACCCACCAGAGGAAACAATTTAGGGGAGCTGAAGAGAACTAGGGAGTACTGGTAAAGCCTTCATTCACTTTCAACAGCCATTAGATTTTTGAAAGCGTGTCTCATCTAATTGCCTTTGGGAGGAAACATTATTAAGGTAATTGGTGTGTTGATCTGGGAAGGTAGGCAGAGCTGCCTTGTAGCAGAGATAGGAAAACCCCATAGCCAGACCACAAACTTCGGGAGGGAGTCAAAGGGTTTAACATATTCCTGCCCTAAACCGACCGATCTGATTTCTTTACTTCTCGGCCTGGTTAAAAGTTTCCTTCGCCCATGAGGTGGCTACTCCGGGTTCAACGCAACAGTGCTGCAGGAATCGTAGCTGGGCGGGAAACGGAGCCTGGCCTGATCCGTAGCCCTGAGCCCGCGGCAGGCGCTGTCTCCTGCGCCTCCGCCTGTCACTTACCGTTGCGAAAAGCGCTGGCCTGGACGAGGGCGAGGGTGAGCGCGGCGCCGAAGAGCAGCAGCCCCCTCTCCATTCTCCCTAAGCCGGATCCCCAGGCAGGTTCGGGAGAACAAGGACGGGCGGGGAAAACCGAGCAAAAGGGGGGATCTAAACAACCCAAAGCTTTCAAATCCGCCTAGAGCTGTAAAATCCTCAGTCCCTCTTGAAGAAAGGAAAGCAGCGAGGTAGTGACTTCTTCGGAGAGCAACGCTTCTCTTCTTGTGTCTCAAGTCTCCTGCATCCTGTCATTTAGCTTCGGTTTCCTCTCTCTTTTCCCACACTTGTTCCTCTTCCAGGAGCCACTGCCCGGGCCATGTCTCAGAAGGGGGAGGAGCGGGTGTGGGGTGGGGGGAGGTGCGTGGGAGGGAAGCACACACCAAAGCCAATTTCCAGAAAGGAAAAATAAATCCGGCTTGTCTCTGGACCCGCTGGAGCCCTGGAGCTGGCGCCCAGGGGAGGTCCGGGTGTCTGCGTGAAGGAGAGGAGCAAGCAAGGAGAAGACCGGAGGCAGAGGAGTTTCACCAACTGCAGTCTCCTCCCTTCCCCCTCCCCTCCTCCCCACTTCCTCCCCTCCCTTCCCGGAGCCCTTCCCCCACTCCCTCCCGCCCCCCTCCTCGCACTGGTTGGCCAGTCTGTATCTGCGGGGAGACAGGAGGAACAAGTTTCCTTGCCAGTGCTTTCCACGTCCTTTGGTCAGTCTCTCCCGGAGGCTCTGCAGGGATCTCCAAGTGGGAGGGGGGCGCTAGGTCTGCACTCAGGGCCTGTGTGTTTGGCAAGGGGGGCATCAAGGTGGCCCCTGTTATAGTAATAATAATAAGGATAAGATGTAAATATAAAATAAGAATTGAGTGTGACATATTAGAGAGTGAAATGAAGTGCAAACGCCCTTAAAAGAGATGTGCATGTAAGAGATAGATGAAGAAGTTTGTACCCTACATGTAAGACCAGATAGCAGGACGCCTGAGACCCGCTGGTAAGACACACTGAAGACGCCCACTTGAGCACATAAAAGGAGCAAGCCCGGAAGGAGATTAGAGCCGCTTGTCTGCCCCTCCACAGACGGTTGCTCTCCGCTGCCTTTCCTGCATCCTGCCCGAGCTCTGCCGGGGACTGTGGGTCCCAACCGTGAGCCACAAGCGGAGGCCTCTACAAGACGCCGAGCAGCAGCTGTAACGTGCAACGTCCAGTGTGTGTGTCTGTCAACGCGGATCTCCCGGTGGCCTGCCCAGGTCTGGAAACCACCAGGACTCTGGTAAATAAACCGCGTGTGATTCGTGCATTGCCTGTCTGTCTCCTGTGTAATTTATGCTCGGCCAATATCTAATAAGTGCCTTGAGTCATCCGTATAAGTCCATTCTATTAGCAGAGGATACTCTTGGCCACCTGTGTTTGCTTGCATCCTAGAGGAAATTTTGGGACAGCCAACGATGGGATCGGGCCTGCTGATCTCGGTACTGGCTCGAGACCCTCTGGATACAACCAGCAACTCTCCAAGGATTTTTAGGATCCTGCCACCTGGAGAGCCCAGTGTCCAGGGAGGCGGTGGCTGCCTCTCACAACTCAGAATCCCCCGCCCGCATCTTCGGGCGAGGAGCGGGGAGCCAGTCCCGGTCACTCCCCGTGATGCCACCGAGACCTGTGGCAAGGAGCTGAAGGGCTACCCTAGACGCCCGGGGCCAGGATTGCAGGGACCAGGAGATCGAAGCTGGAGTCACCTTATCGCCGGGTGGGGGTCAGCAGTGTCGCTGCCACATCAAGCCAAGCCAGACCACCGCCTCCCTGCCCCGATTCTCGAGAGCATTGATACCCGTCGCACCTGGCTGCCCAGAGATTTGGAAACCTCTCCTGTGGGTCATCGGGAATGTCAGAGGCCGGGCGGGGCTGCTAGCTGGGGAAATGGTGGGGCGGGGGGAGAGAGAAGGGAGCTGTCTCCCGCCCCCGCCCACGCTCACGCCTCGGACCCCAGGCGTTCGAGGTTTGGAAATAAGAGGTCCAGTGGCCCTGGTTCCTGTGCATCCCACGGGAGGGGGAGCTGTGATAGCGGGGAAAGGGTTTGCTCTTGTCAGGGTCCTAAGGATACCCTTTCCAGGACTCAGGCCTTGGTTATCCGCGTGTCCCTCTAGCTCCCGCCCACTCTCACTTCCCCAGGCAGCCTCTTGTTCCTTCATGGAGGCTTTCCCAGAACCGCAGTAGAAGGCCTCTGAGGATATGAATGGCAAGGATATTTTAGGGAATAAACTGGCTTTAGCCATTGATTAGGTCCTTGAGTGGGGTAAATGCATCCTGGGGAAGGTGTAGCGGTCACTAACCTTAGGGGGATGGCGTTTATGGACCCACTCGAAAGCCGAGCCTTATCCCTAACTGGTGGGTGCAACGAGCTGGCAAAGGTGACTTAGGAATGCTGGCAAGCAGACTCTGGCCAAAGGTTTTGGAGGAAGCACTAGGGACGGGACAGGAGAAAGGGAGCCCCAGACTCGTGGGCCTCGGGCTGGGACTAGGCGCTCCGGAGAGTCCAGGCTGGGCGGGGTGATACGTGCCCCCAGGGGTGCACCGGACTCTCTCTCTTTTCTCTCTTCTCTCTCTCTCTCTCTCTCTCTCTCTCTCTCTCTCTCTCTCTCTCT
>JAAGEH010000032.1:15272477-15473252 GCA_011751065.1 Lasiurus cinereus
AGAGAGAGAGAGAGAGAGAGAGAGAGAGAGAGAGAGAGAGAGAGAGATCAACGTGAGCAAAACATTGATCAGCTGCCTCCTGCATGTCCCTATCAGGGATGGAACCATGGAACCAGAATCTGGGCATGTGTCTTGACTGGGATTGGACCAGCAACCTTTTGTTCATGGTACCCCACCCAAACAACTGAGCCAGACTGGCCAGGACCCTAGTGTTTCCATTTTAAAAGAATAACAGAGTGATTTGTTGTTGTTGTTGTTTATTTATTTGTTTTCTTTTCTTTTTGGTTATTTTTAATGTCTTTGATGTTAACACACTCTTCATCTAAAGCAGAAAGAACATCCTAAATGCCAAAGATACTATGCTTTCAATAACTTGATTTTCTGAACTGCTGGAGGTTTTTGGGGTCTGTTAGACTGCAGTGGAAGCATTTTATAGGGGCTCCCATGACAGCTTTATTAGCTAGTAGTTTCACCTAAGAAAAGCCTTCTTAATTTGCTGCCTTTTTGTGTGTGTGTGTGTGTGTGTGTGCCAATTTATTGTTTGTTTCTATAGCTACAACTATTAAATATAAATTCCCAATATCTTAGTTCCTCTTCTTTCCCTATTGGAATATTTTCAATTGTGTAATGTCAGCTCCTGCTGTGTATTTTGGATGATCATTATTATGTGTGGTCTCTAGTCTAGGAATGGATTATAGTCTAGATATCTATTTCAAAATTAGTTGGTTAAAATCCTACATGGTTCCCCATAGAAACAATGTCATAAAAGACAGTTCACCAAGACATTTAAAACTCACACATTGCTGAATTTTCATAATTGATAACCCTGAGCTGTGAGACCATTATGACACTAGACCCGATTATTTTTAAGAAGGGTAAGGATACTAAGTCAACAGGGTACAAATGAAGAAGGTTCTCAAAAGTCAGTCTTTGGCAGCTGGGTTTCTGTCCTGAAATTGCAAGGGGGTGTTTCCTAGAGCAAAGGCTTGGTTGGATCCTAACAGTACTTATATTTCTAACAACTGTAAGGACTCTAACAACTGAGAACATCAATGTGAAGAAGAAAGTCAGAGGAACAGATATCATCAGGGAGGGGGCCAGAGATATCTTTGCGGTCTAGAGGGTAGTAACACGTAAGCAGAAATTGCTTTTTATTTGAGAACTAGAGGCCTGGTGCAGAAAATTTGTTCATGGGTATGGTTCCTAGGCTTGGCTTGTGATCAGGGCCATCTTCCCCAGCTGCCTGCAGCCAGTTCTACTCCCCACTGCCACCCTCTGCCGGTTTCACCATTGGGTGATGAATGTGTGATGGCCAGGGGAAGAGATTGAGATGTTGGCTGTTCCTGCCTGCTCACTGGCCCTGCCCCCACCATGGGGGGCCATCAGGTGATCAGAGCCTGCAGGCTTGGGAAAGGGACCAAGAGGTGGTCAATGCACCTCATGGTAATTGGTTCAGTGGTCATTCTGCCATTAGGGTCAATTTATATATTTCCCTTTTATTATATAGGATCACAGTCTGGTGCACAGGTGGGAACTAGCTGGCCTGTCTTGAAGGGGGCCCCAGATAGGGGTGGGTAGTCTCCACTGGGGGTGGGGCTGGCCTGGGCTTGGGGCCACCAGGGGTTTGCAGGCTGGCCACACCCCTGATCAAGGTGAGGGTCCCTGCTGGGGGGCAGAGTTGGCCTGGTTGAGGGGCTGTGGGTGATTTGCAGGCCAGCCATGCCCCCTGCTTTGTCAGGAGGGCTGTCCAGAATGACATCCAGAAGATGTCTAGTCTACTGGTTTAATTAATATAGTACCCTTTTGTTAGTATAGATGACTTATTTGGAAGTTAGGAGCATAGTCAATGTAGGTACAATTATAATTTTAAAAGTAACCATATTTAATGATTATAGGATCATTTGATACTTTCAAAGATTTGAGGTCACTTTTCAAAGACTGTGATTACTTTTCTCTAAATCCAAAGACATTTAGTTCTCTTTCCACAAATCATGTCTTTATGTTTTTGCTATTGGATGAAAATGCTTATGTACAATGTACTCTTTCTAAATTTTCAATAGTAGATTTGGAGGATTATTATCATTACTCTATACTCTTCCCTTCATGACCTAGTGATAGTTTTTGAAGTTTTATTTAGTCTTTTAAAAGTAAAATAATGTATCTAAGAATGAAGTTAATTGCAAAGTGATCCCAGTAGCTTTTGCTTCATAATTACTATATTGTGCTATTCATAACACCAATTGCTATTGTTGGGGGCTAAATGAACATTTCAAAATGATTCTAATAATCCGGAGAGACATTTAAGAAATATTACATCTTGTTATAATTTTTTAGATGTGTTCTTTTGCTGACAATAGTTTTGTAAAATCTTTGTGATTGCTCCTTTTGTCTTGAACGTTATAGTCTAGAAATGTTTAGACAGTTTGCTTTGATGTCTGATATATCCTTAAGTCATGAGAAAGGCTAGCTCCTTTCCCTAACACCAGTTTTCTATCTTTTATATATCTAAGGTGGATTTTAGAAGGCCTGAGAGACATAATTAATAAGCTATTTTGAGAATTGCTCAGAACTCCATTTTATCTTTATAAAAACAACCTTTAAAATCAGAAACCCTGGCATAGCACTCTCCAACTGTGTCACAGAGGGACAGAAGTATGTTGATGCTTTTTTTTCTGTTTATTTTTGTCTCCTACCAACTCCTAGCCCTGAAAGGGAGTTTTAGAAGTCATCAATCTGCTCTGTTCCCTTCATTTTCAATATCATAGAGAAGAGATAATCAACTCTGTTCTAAAAGGCTAGTCACTAGAAAGTATTTCAAAATTAAACAACAAATACTTTAGCTTACTATGTATATAGTACAGTATGGAGACAAACATCAACAAATATAATACATCCCAAGAATTTTGCATTTTGTTTGAAGGGGATAGTTACAGATGTGTATATTAAACAGCCTTCAGAATCTCCTGAATTTGAAGTAGATATAAGGCTTTGAATTGGCAAATATAGCCTCTTGGTCATCGCAATATGTCCTCTTGAAACCCATGCCTTTGATCCTGTCAATTCATCACTGAGGAAATCCAATTGCTAATAAATTTTACCCATTTCTAAGTTCTAAGGGCTTTAACATATGATAATTAAGTCTATAGAGATTAAATGACTCTTCTAAAAATATCCTGGATATACATTTTGGCTTTATTAATTATTAACAGTATAACCTTGGAAAAAATACTTGATGTTTTTCCTTTTGATAGCACATTTACAAAATAGGAAAAAATGAACACTACCTCATAGGATTAGGAGAGTTGCATGTTTAGTTTTCAGAATAATGCCTGATATAGGGTAAGAGCCCATCATATTAAATGGTGTTTGCATAACAGTCATTTAAATATTGGACTATACCTTAAATGAAACCTCTCCATTTGTATGATTAGTGATATAACTTAATTCAATTGTTGATCATAGAATGCAAATTAATAACTGAATGAGTACTCCATGTTGGTTATTAATGTCACTTTTACTCCAAATATTGTATAAATAGAAAGAGCAAGTCAATTATGATGTTCTAAATAATATACTCTAATATTTTATACTAAATTTGCAAAAGTGTTTTAGCAAAAAATGGTAAACAAAACAAAATTTCTTTCCTTAAGGATTTTAATGTCTTAATGTCTAGTAAGAACGGCAGGTAAAGAAACAACTTGCTTGTTTCCTCATTCTTTTTTGCTGTTGTTCATTCTCACCAAAGGATATTTTTCCATTGATTTTTTAGAGAGTATGGAAGGGAGGGAGAGGGACACAGAGAGATAAACTTGAATGTAAGAGAGATACATTAATTGGTTGCCTCTTGCATGTGCCACGATGGGGCCTTGGCATCAAGCCTGCAAGTAAAATATGTGCCCTTGACCAGAATCAAATCTGAGACCTTTCAATCTGAGGGCTGATGCTCTAACCACTGAGAAAAACTTATTTCCTCATTCTTTAACTTGAAGGGCCAACCATGATCACCACGCATTTGAGAAAAGCCTGCAGCTTGTAAGTGAGACACCATAAAAGAATTTCAACTCCAAAAGAAAGAGAGTTATTTCAGGGGGAAAAATATAACTGGAAACTATGACTAGTATGCTCAGAGAGACTTGGGAAGATATTGCACCTCAGGATGAGGCAAGGAACATGTGAGAGGAATATGAGATGAGTATCAGGAGGTCACTGAAGTCAGAAAACAGGGGCCTTAAATTAAGTTTATAGGTAGTGTTTTTTAAAAACTTAAGTTTGTTCTGGACTTTAGCTTCCATTTTTGTGAAATGCTTGAATTGGTCTGTGACCAAGTTACCATTGTTCCAATCCCATGTATATATTCTTTCCCAAACCAAGTTCATTGGTGAAGGCCTAGTGTTAGCACATTAATTTCTTTGGAAGATATCCAGTTTCATTTCTTGTTGAAATATTATATGTGTGTTTATATTTGTGTGCATGCCCAGTATACTGGTTTTGTTTTTCTCTGCTCTGTTTTAGACACTCTTATCTTTTTAGCTGTATATATACTGCAGAATGTAGGATCAAATGATTTTAGGGCTTGAAAGCTTAAAAATGTCCTCATTTTGCAAATGAGAAAACTGAAACCCAGAAATGTTTCCATGGGTCACACAGTAATTTAGGGGCCACTTCAGTTCTACTGGTCTTTGATCTGGTAAATATTAAGTAAAAACTATAGAAGGTGTAGAAAGGCAGAACGGACTTTAGTGGCTGATTCTTTTTTTTTATTTATTAATTTTTTATACATATCTCCCCATTGCCCACCTTCCCTCCCAGGCATACCCCAACCCCCCAGTGTCTGTGTTCATTGGTTATGATTATATGCATGGATACAAGTCCTTTGATTGATCTCTTATCTACCTCACCTAACTTTAATCTTCCTGCTGTAATTTCACAGTCTGTTTGAAGCTTTACTGTCTCTGTATCTATCCTTTTGTTCATCAGTTTATAATGTTCTTTATTATCCCCCATGAGTGCGATCATGTGATGCTTCTCCTTCATTGACTGGCTTATTTCGCTAAGCATAAGGCTCGCCAGTTCCAACCAGGTTGCTGCAAATGGTAAGAATTCCTTCTTTTTAATGGCAGCATAGAATTTCATTGTGTAGATGTACCACAGTTTTCTGATCCACTCATCTGCTGACAGGCACCTAGGCTGTTTCCAAATTGTGGCATTTGTAAATTGTGCTGCTATGAACATAGGGGTGCATAAATCCTTTCTGATTGGTGTTTGTAATTTCTTAGGATAAATTCCTAAGAGTGGTATTACAGGGTCAAATGGGAGATCCATTTTTAGTTTTTTGAGGAAACAACATACTGTTCTCCACAGTGGCTACACCAGTCTGCATTCCCACCAACAGTGCACAAGGGTTCCTTTTTCTCCGCATCCTCGCCAACACTTGTCGTTTGTTGATTTCTTGATGATTGCCATTCTGACAGGTGTAAGATGGTATCGTTTTGTCGTTTTGATTTGCATCTCTCGGATGATTTACGACTTTGAACATGTTTTCATGTGTCTCTTGGCTTTCCTTTTGTCGTCTTTTGAAAAGGTTCTATTTAGGTCCATTGCCCATTTTTTTATTGGATCCTTCATCTACTTTTTATTAAGTTGTATAAGTTGGTTGTAGATTTTGGAGATTAAACCTTTATCAGTGATAGCATTTGCAAATATGTTCTCCCATGCATTGATCTTTCTTGTTGTTTTGTTGATGGTTTCTTTTGCTGTGCAAAAGCTTTTTATTTTGATGTAGTCCCATTTGTTTATTTTTTCTTTAGCTTCCATTGCCTTTGGAGCAGTATCAGTGAAGAAGTTCTTTCGGCATATATCTGAGATTGTGCTGCCTGTGGATTCCTCTAGTATTTTTATGGTTTCCCTTCTAATGTTTAAGTCCTGTATCCATTTTGAGTTTATTTTTGTATTTGGTGTAAGTTGGTGGTCCAGTTTCAATTTTTTGCATGTATCTGTCCAATTTTCCCAACACCATTTATTGAAGAGGCTATCTTGGTTCCATTGAATGTTCATGCCTCCTTTGTCAAATATTAATTGAGCATAGTGGTTTGGGTGGATATCTGGGTTCTCTATTCTAATCCATTGATCTATATGTCTGTTCTTGTGCCAGTACCAGGCTGTTTTGAGAACAGTATGGAGTTTTGAGTTGCTTTGTAGTATAGCTTGAAATCTGGTATTGAGATCCCACCTACTTTATTCTTTTTTCTCAGAATCGCTGTAGCTATCCATGGTCTTTTTTTGTTCCAGATGAACCTATGAAGAATTCTTTCTAGGTCTGTGAAATATGTCGTTGGTATTTTAATGGGTAGTGCGTTGAATCTGTAGATTGCTTTGGGTAGTATGGACATTTTAATGATGTTGATTCTCCCAATCCATGAGCATGTATGCTCTTCCATCTGTTAACATTTTCCTCTATCTCTTTTTTCAGTGTCCTGTAGTTTTCTGCATAAAGGTCTTTTACCTCTTTAGTTAGGTTTATTCCTAGGTATCTTAATTTTTTTGGTGCGATGGTAAATGGAATTGATTTTATTAGTTTCTCTTTCTATAATTTCACTGTTAGTGTATAGAAATGTCACAGACTTCTTGGCATTAATTTTGTATCCTGCTACATTGCCGAATTCATTTATTAAGTCTATTAGTTTCGGGATGGAGTTTTGGGATTTTTATGTACAGTATCATGACATCTGCAAATAAGGACAGATTTATTTCTTCTTTTCCAATTTGGATGCCTTTTATTTCTTCTTGTTGTCTAATTGCAATGGCTAATACTTCCAGTACTATGTCGAACAGGAGAGGTGAGAGTGGGCATCCCTGTCTTGTTCCTGTTCTTAGGGGAAATGGTTTTAGTTTTTGCCCATTGAGTATGATGTTAGCTGTGGGTTTATTATATATGGCTTTTATGATGTTGAGGTATGATCCTTCTATTCCCACTTTGCTGAGAGTTTTTATCAAGAAAGGATGTTGGATTTTGTCAAATGCTTTTTCTGCATCAATTGATATGACTATGTGATTTTTATCTCTCAATTTGTTTATGTGATGTATCACATTTATTGATTTGCAGATATTGAACCATTCCTGCATTCCTGGGATGAATCCTGCTTGGTCATGGTGTATGATCTTTCTGATGTACTGCTGGATCCGGTTTGCTAGAATTTTATTGAGGATTTTGGCATCCATGTTCATGAGAGATATTGGCCTATAATTCTCTTTCATTGTGTTGTCTTTATCTGGTTTTGGTATTAGGGTGATGCTGGCTTCACAGAAGATGTTTGCTCGTATTCCTTCTTCTTGAATGTTTTTGAATAGTCTGAGGGGGATAGGTTTTAATTCTTCCTTGAATGTTTGGTAAAACTCTCCTGTGTAGCCATCTGGACCCGGGCTTTTATTTGCTGGAAGCTTTTTGATTACTGCTAAAATTTCTTCCATAGTTATTGGACTATTGAGATGTTTGGCTTCCTCCTCATTGAGTTTTTGGAGGTTATATTGTTCTAGGAAAATGTCCATTTCTTGCAGGTTGTCCAATTTGTTGGAATAGAGTTATTCATAGTATTTTTTAACAATCCTTTTTATTTCCACAGGGTCTGTTGTTATTTCTCCTCTTTCATTTCTGATTTTGTTCATTTGGGTCTTCTCTCTTTGCTTCTTGGTGAAACTGGCTCGAGGTCCATCAATCTTGTTTATCCTTTCAAAGAACCAGCTCTTGGTTTTGTTGATCTTTTGAATTGTTTCTTTGGTCTCCAAGTTGCTTATAACTGCTCTGATCTTCACTATTTCCTTCCTTCTGAGTACACTGGGCTTTTCTTGTTGCTCATGTTCTAGCTCTTTGAGTTGTAGGTTTAGGTGATTTATTACCATTGTTTCCTGTTTTTTGCAGTAGGCTTCTAGGGCTATGAACTTCTCTCTCAAGACTGCTTTCACTGTGTCCCATAAATTTTGTATTGTTTTGTTGTCATTGTCATTTGTTGCCATGATGATTTTTATTTCTTCCTTGATCTCTCTGGTTACCCGGTCGTTGTTTAAAAGCATGCTGTTTAGTCTCCATGTGTTTGATTTCTTTCTATTGTTTTTATTATAGTTGATTTCCAGTTTTATGCTACTGTGGTCTGAGAAAATGCTTGATATGATTTCTATCTTCTTGAATTTGAAGAGACTTTTCTTATGACCCCACATATGATCTATCTTTGAAAATGACCCATGTGCACTGGAGAAGAATGTATATTCTGTGGCTTTGGGGTGAAATGTTCTGAAGATTCAATTAATTCCATCTGGTCTAGTAAGTCATTTAGGATTGATGTTTCTTTGCTGATTTTTTGTTTAGAGGATTTGTCCAATGGTGACAGTGGGGTATTAAAGTCTCCTACTATGATTGTGTTGCTGTAAATCTCTCCCTTAATATCCTCCAAGAGTTCTTTTATGTATTTAGGTGCTCCTATATTGGGTGCATATATGTTTACCAGAGTTATTTCTTCTTGTTGGATTGTTCCCTTTAGTGTTATGAAGTGGCCTTCTTTATCTCTTGTTATGTCCTTCACTTTGAGATCTAATTTGTCAGATATAAGTATTGCAACCCCAGCTTTTTCTTCATTTCCATTTGCCTGAAATACCATGTTCCATCCCTTCACCCTCAATCTGTGTGCATCTCTTTTCCTAAGGTGGGTTTCTTGTAGACAGCAGATATATGGATCATGTTTTCTTATCCAATCGGTTACCCTATGTCTTTTGATTGGAGCATTTAATCCGTTTACATTTAAAGTTATTATTGATAAGTACTTATCTGTTGCCATTTTTAGTCCTTACCCCCGAGTTCCTTCTTCACTTCCTCTTTCTTTTTATTACAGCAGACCTTTTAACATTTCTTGCATTGCTGGTTTGGTGGTAATATATTCCCTTAGTCCTTTATTTTCTATGAAGCTTTTGATTTCACCTTCAATTTTGATTGAGAGTCAGTCTTGCAGGGTACAGTATTCTTGGATTCAGACCCTTCCTTTGCATGACTTTGTATATTTCATTCCATTCTCTTCTGGCCTGACGAGTTTTTGTTGAGAAGTCAGTAGCTAGTCTTATGGGGGTTCCTTTGTAGGTAACTTTATGTTTCTCTCTGGCTGCTTTTAAGATTCTTACTTTGTCGTCGGTGTTTGACAATTTAATTATAATGTGCCCCGGTATCGGTTTGTTGGGGTTCATTTTGCTTGGAACTCTGTGAGCTTCTTGGATTTGTGTGGGTTTTTTCTTTTCTATATTGGGGAAATTTTCTGTCATTATTTCTTCAAACACGTTCTCTAATCCTTGTTCAGTTTCCACACTTTCTGGAACCCCAATTATGCGGATGTTATTTTGTTTCATGTTATCCCAAAGTTCCCTTAGACTCTCCTCTTGCTTTTTAACTTTTTTTTCTAGAAGCTGCTGTACTTGGGTATTTTTTCCTACCTTGTCTTCTAGCTCACTGATGCGGTACTCTGCTTCTTCTAGTCTACTTTTGATGCTTTCTATTGTGTTCTTTATAGCAGTGATGTCATTATTCATTTCCTCTTGTTTATTCTGCACCTCCTCTAGTTTCTTCTGCATTTCTTCTTCATGCTTCTTCACCTCCTCTAGGTTCTTCTGCATTTCTTCTTGCTGCTTCTTCATTTCCTCTTGTGTCCTCTTCATTTCCTCTTGGCTCTTACTCATATTGTCAAATTTGTCTTCCATTCTTTTCAACCACATTATGATAAATTCTCTGAACTCTTTCTCTGGTAGGCTTATTTGTGGTTCTATTTCGTTTACTTCCTTTTGTGGTGAAACCTGCCTTTCTGTGTTTTGTGGGCTGTTTCTTTTTCTGCCCATGGTCTTTCTTCTCTGGGTGTCTGGTTATGTAGTGCTCTCTCCTACATTGATTGAAAGGCACAAACTACAACACAACCAGGTACAGCACACAAGGCACTGAGTAGAAATGTATTCAAGATGTTAATAATCACAAATAAGGTGACCACCAATGAAGGACAAATTAGGCGTAAATAGAGAAAGAAGAAGAGGAAAATGAGGAAGAAAGAAAAGAAAGAAGTGCCAAAATCAAATTGGGAGAATGAGAAAAAAAAGATAAATAAATGAACAATAAAATAAAATAAAATAAGAAAATAAAAAGGAGAAAAAGGAGAAGGAAAGAGGAAGAGAAAAAAGTCAGAGAGAAAAGAAAGTGTATAAGAGAGAAAAGAGGAACAAAATATAGATGTCAGGAGACAACTCCAATAGAACAGTCACTAATCCCAATAAAGGCCAGCAACCAGTACCTAGAGATTAATGCAAATTGCAAATAGCAACTGGTATCGAGGGAGATGAGGGAAAAGAGAGGTAGAAAACAAAGCAAGCAAAAAGCAAAATAAAACAAGTAGAATAAACTAAAACAATCTCTCAAAAATTTTTTCAAAAAATCGATATAATCACTTTTCAGGCAAATAGCAACAAAAGGACATAGAGCAAAAACAACTTTTTGGCTAGTGAAGACAAGAGGGGAGAGGTTTGTGTGGAGTTGTAGTAGGGGATTTGAAATTAGATATATAAATGGGGTGAAATTTTAACCAGGTAAAGAGAAAAATAGGGAGAATCAAAAGTTGGAAAAGGGAAAGAGAAACAAGACAGCAAAATGGAGAAAGTTAGGAGGAAAGTGTTGGCATAAAGGTGGAGTTGAGTTGGAGTAAAATTATTCTAAAGGGAAGATGAAAATAGAATGTAGGACTCTAATCCCGAAATAAAATAAAGAGAAAACAAAATGACACTTTTTTTCCCCAAAAAAGGTAAAGTACTAGTAGTAATTAATAATACTAGTTTAAAATAAAAATGTAATAATTATAAAGATAAAATCAATTGAGGCAGAAAGAAAAAAAATATTCTTTTAATTAAAATATGTGCAAATGAAAAATAAAGAATTAAAAATTAAAAAAAAGAAAAAAGAAAAAAGGAAAAATAAAAAAATTAAAAAAAGAAGAAAAATAGAATGGTCTTTCACTTCCACTATTATTCTGCTTGGCACTCCTGTTTCCCAGTAGGGGAGGTATTGCAGTTCCCTGTGTTCCCCTCTTGGTGTTTTAATCTCTTTATTCTCTTGTGGTTATGCGAGAGTCAATTTGTGTGTCATCCATTGGGTGGCAGTGTTTCGGAATTGATCTCTGAGACAAAGCACAGGACCTCTCTAGGCTGTGCTCAGATCCTGCTACTCTGTGGTTCCCCAAACCAGTTTGTGGAGGTTTTGCAGCCTGGACACTGCAATAACTCCCAGGTTGTCCCTCTGCCCCAGAGAAAAAGAAAAAAAAAAGAGTCGTTTTCCAGAGCTGTCCTCTGTCAACAGCTCAGAGGGTCTGCCTTCACACTCAGGGATCACGCCCTGACCACCTCTGTGGACCTCTCCAGAGGCAGCTTTCCTGAAGCTCGGCTCCCACCGTGCGCATCTCTGCCCTGGGGGGGTAGGAGACCGCACCCTGGCCCAGGCGAAATCTGACCCTTCCCTTCGGCGTCCAGTGTGGATCTCTGAATCCTCCGCCTGCTCGTCCGTGCAGCCTGGGAAGCCGCGCTCTGGGTCCTGGCTGCTCTGTGGGTGCCTCCGTCAGTCGCAGCTTTCAGACCTCGGCAGACATCCACCTCCCCCTTAAGTCAGGCGCAATCTGACCTTTCCGTGTGCTCTGTGGATCTCTGATTCCGCCGCGTGTCTGTGCCGATTGGAGAGCAGAGTTCTGGGTCCCCGGGTCCCTGGCTGCTCGATGGGTGCCCAGCCGAAGGCTTCAGAGCGCCACAGACATCCACCTCCCACTGCAAGATGGCTCGGGCTCCGTTCGCGCTGGTGGCTCCGGCGGACAAAAACCCCGTGGCAGTGGGGCTGCCTGGCCGGGAGAGCCCCTTCCAGCAGTTCCCCGCCTTCCCCTGGAGGACAACTGACTCCTAGCTTGCCAACAAACACTCCCAATGCAACTCTCAGCCGCTCTCTCTCCCTCTGCCCAGCGACAAAGCTCCAGATGCGTCCGTCTTCTCCGCCGCCATTTTCTCCTCCTAGTGGCTGATTCTTAAAGGACGTATAGGAATGAACATAACAGATTTTGTTCATGTCTAAGTGTAGGGTAGAGAGAATTAGATAACTATAGAAAAACTGTTAGAGGCATAAAGGCATAAGATTTGTTTGATGACAGTGAGTAAAGAGAGAGAAGGTTCATGTAATAAAGTAAGAGAACATGAGGTTGTAGTTTGCATCTGAAAGATTGCTAATGCCAAAGAAAAGGATTTTATACTTTATCCTGTAAGCAATTAAGAGTAATTCAAAATTCATTGAATAGAAAAGTAGCATGTTTAGTAGTCTTAGGAAAATGTATCTGTGTCATTAAACAGGACCCATTATATTACACAAAGAGTGGACACAGGAAGACTAAATGGTGTCATGGAAATCATCTAAGAATGAGGAAAACTAATTTTCTCCTCAGAAAATTTTTTCTATTTGGAACCATTACATAAGAAGACATGGAGGGGAAAAACACAGATAAGCACTTCACCTTCTTTTCTAAATGGCTTTTAAGATGTATAAATATGCATATGGAAAATAGGTACTAAATTATAAATATAGATCTTAAGGAAGAAAAAAGTATATTT
This sequence comes from Lasiurus cinereus, assembly GCA_011751065.1. NCBI lineage: Eukaryota > Metazoa > Chordata > Mammalia > Chiroptera > Vespertilionidae > Lasiurus > Lasiurus cinereus. The sequence goes on from JAAGEH010000032.1 coordinate 15,285,129, forward strand.
TGAAAAAAATATATATACCTTAATGCCTACATTTTTTGATATTTCTGCTTAAAGTACAATTGCACAGTTGATCTTTTCTGGTGTTCTCCATTGACTTTCTAGACATTCTTTTTTTTCCCCTTGTTCTTTTCCACCTGTAATATTGATATCATTCATTACTTTTTTCTTATTACATTTTACACTGTGATCTCTTTAATCCCACTCTTAGACCTCTCTTCACACTTCAAATATTTCTGGTTCAATTCAATAATATATCTGGCTTTAGCTTTCACCTGTAATCTATGATTCCTTGAATCCATCATGATTTCTCTACTAAACTTAAACCTGTATTTTCATCTTCTCAGTCCACTGCCAATTCAAATCCAAGGGGTCCAAATAATTTTATCTCACACCTCAATCCACTTCTCCAAATGTTTCTACTTTTGGACTCCTCCTCTTGGTTATAGTTTTAATCGAGATATCAAAGATGGGAACTAGGAGCTCTCTGTAGATCTTGGAGCCATGCTCTGGTTTTCCAATCCAACTTATTGTACCACTGTTTAAAATATCACATCTACTTAAACAGTTTTCACAGTTCCTCCTCATGTATAGGATAAAATTCACACTCACAGTAGGATAGATGTGTTTCTTAACTGGTTTCATCCTCTACCCTATTTACCATCTTGCTTTAGGAACTCCCACTTTTATGCCTCTACAATTTGCTCACACATTTACCCCCTCATTCTTCAAAGCTTAATTATAATACCAGCTCTCCTGATATTTTCCCAGGTCACTAACTAGAATTAGTTCCCACTCTGTGCCCCTGTTATTTTGTTAGCTCTTCTTACTTGGTGTTCTGCCTCCTTTAATAAGCTACAGAATCCTTGAGAAGAGGAGACTTACTTTATTCATTTTTGTGTCTTAGGGCCTAAGAAGTTACTATATAAAATTATGTTAAATTGTATAAAGAAAAGGTTTAAATGCGGGATATTTTCTTTCTGATGTTAGCATTCTAATTATTAGAAGACACGGAGGACCTAGGAGGAGAACTGATTTATAATGAGCATCTATTTGCTACCATATACTACATAATGTGGTTTATATATTCTTTCATCTGATTTCACAGGGACTTGTTAAAATTAGTGTTAATATCCCAGTTACATATAGGCAAAATGAACTGCAGAGTTTGTGTCACTGTCAGACTCTAATTTGTAAATTTCAGGTCTTTGAACCCAGTGAAAACTAGGACAAGGACTCAAATGTTACCTTGATATTATCCCAAATTCATAATCATATTAAATAACTCAGAAGAATATAAAGTGGTTTGAGCGCTATGGGAAAAAGCTATATAAATATAAATATGGTAACACCATTTTATTATTCAAAAACCTTTCAATTGCATTGTTTTTGCGGACAAATGAAATTCCATTTCTTCAGGCTAGCATTTAAGAACCTCAAAACTAGATTGTGACATTTATTTCTGCTCTTCATTCCCATTAATTCCACATAAATGCACTGTCCTGCTGGGATAAACATCTTGGACATATGCATCTTTCTATTTTTCTACCTTTGCTCAGTCTTTCTCCAACCTGGAATGGACTTTGTCAGGAAAATACCTGCAATGTTCATTATCTTCCTTGGTCCTATTATAATTAAATATATGGTTTCTTTAAACTTTTGAAAAAATAAAATTATTAATGATTCCTTCTCCTTGTTAACTGTGGCGGTTCAGGAATGTCAGGCTAGAAAAATTATCCTAAAGAAAAACACATTCACCTCAATAAATTACGAAGGAAAAAAAGAAGGTTGATACTTTCATCAACATGATAAAACATTTCTAAATCTTGGAATAGAAACATTGTTTGAAACATGGAGATATTATAAAAAATTATGGATATATAAAGTTTTTTTTTAAATAACCCATCCTAAGAAACCATTTTTAATAAACTTGACATACTCATAAATTTATTAATCTAAATTTTCATCACTATTTTTTCACCCCATCCCAGGTCAGTTATCTATACGCCCTGGCCTTGGCAAAATATCAGGGTTGTCCCATTCAACTGCCTGCTTGATTTGGTTCAGAATTAGGCACAACTCTGTACAATTCTCCATTTTTAGTCCTTGTCTGGGCCAGCATATATAGTACAGTAATTACACAGTTATACAATAGAGCATAATATATATTTCCCAGCACATTCAAGTCTGTTTTTTTCCTATTACAATTCACTGACAGAATAGGGGTGAGACAGAGCATTTCTAAGCATGATTGAAGCACAGCTGTTGAATGAATCCTTCTTACAAATGTAAATAGGAGGATGGGAGTTGACTTCAGAGTCACTCCAGAGCTGGCACACTCTGAGATCATTCCCACACTCCTCCTTGTCCCCAGAAGCACATCTACTTTTGTTCACAAAAATTTAAAAAAAATATGTTTTTGTTGGTTTTGGAGAAAGAGAGAAAGGGAGAAGGAGAGAGAGAAACATTGATGGGCTGCATCCTGCATGCCTCCTACTGGGGATTGAGCTCTGCAACCCATGCCATGTGCCCTGATCTGGAATCAAACTTGTACCCTCTCAGTACATGGGATGATGTTCAACCAACTGAGCCATATGCCAGGCCACATTTTTATAAGTTAAGTTACTCATGGGTTGTATGTAAAACTGTTTTTATAGTTAAGCAATAGTAAATGTGTGATATCAGAGAAATAGCACTTTAAATTATGCCTATTTGAGCATCATGACTGTCTTCCTCAGGGGTTATATAAAGCAGTGGTTCTCAACCTGTGGGTCGCGACCCCTTTGGGGGTCGAACAACATTTTCACAGGGGTCGCCTAAGACCATTGGAAAACACAGATATGATTCATAACAGTTGCAAAATTACATTTATGAAGTAGCAACAAAAATAATTTTATGGTTAAGGGTCACCACAACATGAGGAACTGTATTAAAGGGTCGCGGCATTAGAAAGGTTGAGAACCACTGATATAAAGTCTCTTGGCAAAAAGGAGAAAAGAGAATAAAAAAATCAAATGACTTTGTGCACGGGGGTTATTGTAGTCATAATCTGTTATCTGAATTTCAAACTCAAATAGCTTTGAAACCTTTTAAAAAATTTATTGGCTACTCATTTGAGCCAAATCTGACCAGATCTGAATTGACCTGGCAAGATGACCTAATCTGATTTGTTTTTTAGGCTATTAATAGTCCTTATTTATCCCACTTCATATGAAGGATAATAGTTTTGCTACAGAAATATTAATGTTTTTGATTAAAGAATGCCACCTGTATCCCATTGGGATATGAGATGTATGCCATATTTTCTACAATTTGAAAAATGAATAAAGCCAAATAACCTATAATAAAAGAAAAATTATCTTGATTTTAAACATTCCTCTTTTGAGACAGCACAATGATCCCTCTAACTTACATGCTCTTGGGTCTCACACCAGTGATTCTTAAATGTTAGCAAGATCTCAAATCTATAGACCTCTCTTCCTTCCTTCCTCACAAAGCCTAATATCCATAGCCCATCATTATAATCCCTTCCTTTTTTCTGCCCCTCATTCCCTTAATTAAACTTGTGAGGTATATCTTCATTCTTGTTTCAACCAATTGCCTATCTACTCTGTCCTTTCCCAAAACAGCTGAACATTGGGGGAAAATTACATGATCATACTGACTGGTCAAACTTAAGTTAATAACTACAATCTCTATCAGACACTGTGGGACAGGTCTGCCTTACTTCCTTGGTATTTTTTCTTGTTTGCTTGTATGTATGACTATGTCATACCTTCTTATCTCCTTCTAAAATATTTACATTTAATTATCCATCCCAGTCAGCTGATTACTTTAACTCATATTTCATTAAAAAGTATAGGCAGAAAACAAAACTTATTTAATCTTTCCTCCACCAACCTACCAACCAGAATACTATCTGTACCTGTCTAACCTAAGCTAACCTAACCTAAGCTAAGCTAACCTAAACTAACCTAACCACCCTAACCCATACCTATGTAATATTCCTTATTTCCTACTTTAATAAAACTATCCCTCTTTCCATCTAAACCCATCTCCCCCATCTACTTCTCTGACTTTCTCAAGGACTTAGGTCCTGCTTTCTTGCTCCCTGTTCTCCCTGCATCATCAATTTATTCACTGACTTTTTCTCACTTGTATTCAAATAAGCCATACTATTTCTTATATCCCCTCCACTCCATTTCTCTGGTTTTCATCACAGACAATTTAAGAAAGAACTTATTGACATTATCCCTCTGCTTTCTCCCCTCATCACAATTCCACATAGTTATTCCTGCCACCATACTATTGACATCACTCTTGTCAAGGTCACAATGACCTGCAGGTGTCCATATGCAGTGGTCACTTCTCTAGCCTTATCCTAATCTTTTATTTATCCCACATTTTTAGAACTGCTATCTTCTTTCAGCTTCTACTAACAACCCAATCTTCTAACCTTCCTTCCTTCCTTCCTTCCTTCCTTCTTCCTTTCGTTCTTTCTCTTTGTAATTTCTTCCATATCCTTTGATGTCTGTCCAACCTCTACAAGTTGAAGTGTCTCAGAACTCAATATAGTGCTCCTTTCTCTTTTTTATTTCACTTAATTATCTTATACACTCCCATGGCTTTTGTGGGAACCATACCAGAGACCCAAAATAGTCAAGGTTAATTAGAGTATGGAGGCCTTGTTGATAGTATGCTGGACAGCCAAGGCCACTTTGAACATGGGAATCTTATTAATAAAATTTTCATAGCTAAGATCCCATAAGCAACTATAAGGCCACAGTAATCTCATGGTATGCTGTGCAATTCTATATCCCAAATAATTGATGTCATTTTTGGCAACTAGCCTCTTTTGTGTAAGTAATATTAAAAATATATTAAAAATGCTAGAAAGCTCCCATGAAGCTGAGAACTGGTACTGCTATAATATAAGTCTAAGAGCTCATAGAGAGCTCAGATATAGCTACCATGTTAACCAGCTAGTGTGCTAGAGTGTGCTGGAGTATGCTACACAGAGTTCTAAGGCTACAGAGACCAGCCAGTGTGCTGGGCAGAGGAGTAGGCTGGAGAGAGGGGAGAGGCCAAAGAGGCTGGGAGAAGCTGCTAAGGCAGAGTGCTCAGATACTGCTACGATGTGAGGCAGTGAGTTTAGAGGCAGCTTGTGGCTGCTCAGAAGCCTCTGTAGTCAGAGAGGCTAATACTGCTGATGTGTATCTGTTTATTAGCAGGTGTGTGGCTACTTTTAAAAGATTTTGCTGTAAAGAATTGTTTTGTCTAATGGCTTATGGTCACTGACTCCTGCAATAAAGACCCATTCCAACAACTTCTCATAGCTTCTCCATCTAAGACCTGATGTCCTAGGACATCCAGCCCCAGACAAAGGGGCTCAGATCCAACAGTTAGTACAGTTGGGAGGGTAGGAAAAGGAACCTGCCCTGTGCTTTGCATAGTCAAATGGGAGAATTTAGAAGAATATATGGACTCAATGCAACTCAGAGCAGCAGTGCTGAGCAGTGCTCTTGCTGTCTTTGACAGCTTTACCTAAAGCCCCAAACTTGACACTCCAAGTAGCCCTGGTCCTGAGCCTTGCTTTGATCCACATCTCTGTCAGTGTAACTCTCCACTGGGAAGTCTATTGGGTGCCTTAAACAAAACTCAGTCACAGAATCCTTCCTACTTGAGTGGTAATTCCCCAGTATCCCCCACCATTGGTACCATCCATCTGCTGTTCAAGCCAAAATCTAAATCCTTCATTTTCTTAACTGACAAACACAATCCATTCACAATTCCTACCATATTCACATCTAAAATTATCTCTATTCTATTCTCTCCTCTCCATTTTCTTACTTTAAACTCCAATATATCTCACATAAAAGTTTATAGTAACCTTTGTATGTCTTCCTAATGTACTCTCACTTCTTTATAATCAATTACCTACATAGTAGCTAAAAACAATTTCTAAACATATACATGCATATATCTGTCCTGTCTCAAGCTCTTCATTTCACTCAGAATAATTCTGAATTCTTAGCCTTGGCTCAAAAGGCTGTGATGTCTTGGGAGGGCCCTGTGTCCCAGGCTCTTTTTCTGCCTTTCTCCACAATCTACCTCTCTTACTGACCCAAGCTGTGCGTCCTTCTCCCTCTTCTCCACACACATCAAGCTTTCCCCCACATCACTTGGTCTTACCACTGCCTGCAATTTTCCCTCCATTATCTCTACCTTTCTGGTTATTTTTCTTATCACTCAGCTTTCAATTTAAAAGTCACCCTCTTATCACTCTGTAATGTCCCTCCACATGACAGAAATCAGAGACCTTGCTGGGATTTCTCCCTTAACCCTCATTGATTCAGCTAGCCAATGATTTTTATTTTACTAATTTATAAGTGTATTTTTATTGATTTCAGAGAGGAAAGGAGAGGGAGAGAGAGAGATAGAAATATCAACGATGAGAGAGATAATTGATTTATTGCCTCCTGCACACACTCAACTGGGGATCAAGCCTGCAACCTGGGCATGTGTCCTTGACTGAAATTGTATCTGGAACACTTCAGTCTAGAGGCTGATGCTCTACCCACTGAGCCAAACCATCTAAGGCTGATTTTTATTTTATTTCTTCAATCTTACTAAAGTCAATTTGTTTTGTTCTTTTTCCACTGCCAAAATCCCAATATAAGCCACATTTCTTTCTTCTCTGGACTACTTCAATAGCCTACCAGTCACCACACACATTTGTACTTGTTTCCTTCTAATCTGTGCATATCCATCGCACAGTTGCCTTACATAGACAACTTCAGTGGCTTCCCATAGCTCTCAGGGTGGATTTCAGAATTCTCTCTAGGATCTCTTAGTCTTTGATCTTGACACAGCATTTCTTTTTAGCTGCACTTTTTCATACATAAGCATTCTTTCAGTTCTTTAAATATTTTTCACTCACTTCCAACTAAGTGCATGTCTTTTCCTTGACTTGTAACACCACTTTAACCTCTCCCTTTGCTTTTGTAATTCCTGCTCATCCTTTAAGTCTTAGCTTATAAATCCTTTTCACAAAAAAGCCTTCTCTGAGCACCCTCCAAAAACTAGATTTGCTCCTCCTGTCATATAGTATCAGAGCATCCTACACTTCTCATTCATAGTACAGGTGAGGTTGTATTTAATTCATTCTTGTTTGTGGCCCACCTCCTTTTCTAGAATATGTTTCATCACCTATAGAAGCATGGTAAATGGCATGAACTATGGGGCTACCTTACCAGTGCTTTAAATTCAGATTTATCTTCTTTCTAGCTTTGTGATCTGCAGTGGATTACTTAGACTTTCTCGATCTAAAATTAAGGTAATTACAGTACCTCCCATATAAACTTGTTTGAGGTTTAAAGGAGTTAACAAATGTAAAGCACTCAATAAATCATCATCATTATTATTATGAGGGCTGGATTAGGTCTGCATCATTTATCATGGCACATCCAATGAGTATTTATCAAATAAGTAAATATTTTTCATGAGTCAATTAATATCAGAAGGAACCTTATTGAATGTGTAAATATGTACTAGGTCATTTTGGGGATATAGAGATTAACAGTCAAGAAGTTTTTACAGTCAAGGAGTTTTAAACTCAATGAGAATGAAACACAAAAACAAGGTGCTCTCCAAGGAAAGGGCTGCTGCTGACACATCTTTGTTATGAGCATTTTTTCTAAAGACTAGCTCATAAGTTGCACTCAGTGTTTGCACCCTGAGCAAGCATCCAACCTGCTGTCCCACAGTCTCAACATGAGGAAAACAGAGGCTTCTCAAAGAAATTAGCAGGAATTTTGCCTTGAAGAACAGGTAGAGTTTTAATAAGTATAGCTCAGAGGATAGAGTGGGGAGTGACAGGAGGTGAGGGGCATCACAGGAGAAGAAAAACAAAGGCATGGATCTGAGAAAGGGGATGCAGAATGAAATAGTCTGGATGTGGAGCAGTGGTTCTTCAGTGGTCCTGGAACCAGCACTATCAACATCATCTAAGAATTTGTTGAGACACAAACTGTTGGAACTCCTTATATTTACCGAGTCAGAGAATTCTGGGAGTGGGAACCAACAATCTGTATTTTAACAATTCTTCCATTTGATTCTGACACTCGCTAAAGTTTGAGAACTTCAAAATGTAAGACCAATGGGTATAAACCAATGGTTCTAACTGGTAATATGTGAACACCCAGAGTTCTCAGAAGTGTAAGTTGTAGTGATAACAGCATAATTTAAAGTCCCCATACATAACCTAATAGGCAAGTATGGCGGTTAGTACATAGGTTTGATGTGACTTGTTCAAACATCACTAGTTTCAACCATCATATCATTTTAAAAGTATTTTGGGGGGATGGAAAGGGGGACTTTAGCTTAAGAAATAAAATAAGAAATGTTGATGTTAGAACATAATTTATTAAGAAGAATATAATATTTATGTAAATTTACCTCAAGATTATCTTTACCAGATCCAAGAGTCATATATTAAAATCCTTGTAAAGCTCATTAAAATCTCTAAAATATGTAATAAGTAAACAAAAAAGAGGAAAAACATATCCAATTATCATATCTAGTTTGGTTTTTATCTAATAAAAATGTATCATTTGGAAAGTGCTTGCAAATAACAGCCTAAAAACTCCTTTCAGATTATCATTACAACTTAACAATTATATAATGAACCACTTGACTTTTAAATTATGAAATGCAGAAATTCTAAACATCTGCTAAAGTCAATTCCTGATGGTGTAGCAAGTAATTAAATTTTAATTTACATTTTAATCCGCATCAGTCCCCAAACCATATACAGTGTAATTTTATTTTATTTATTTATTTAAAAATTTAAATTAATTTCAGAAAGGAATGGAAAGGGAGAGAGAGAGAGAAACATCAATGATGAGAATCATTAAGTAGTTGCTTCCTGTACACCTCACACTGGGGATCGAGCCTGCAACCCAGTCATTGGGAATCAAACCATGACCTCCTGGTTCCCAGGTCAACACTCAACCATTGAGCCACATCAGTCAAGCCATACAGTACCTTATTAAAATGTTACTAACTCATCCCTTTTTCTTACATAATTAAAGTAAAACCATCAGTATGTGTCATATTACATATAGAAAAAAGTTAAAAATTTTTATACCTAGTATTAATATTTTAGAAGACTATATTAAATAAAATTTATAGTATGACTTTAAATAAAAACAGATCTAAAAGAAAAATAACTTTAAATTAATTTATTTTATACCAGGAAAAAATTTAAGAGAGATGATTTGTATGATTGTGATAAGGGTTTCTGACTCACAAGAGGCTAGAAAATTTGGATGGAGGACACAGGGTGGGGCATATTGTCTGGGTGCTGGTGGAGGGAGAAGCAGAGCAGGAGGTAATGAAGTCTACAAATCTAAGAGCTCTTCAGGTTTTGGAGGCTTTTCAAATTCTAAGCACAAGTAGAAGGCTTAGTTTTAGAATACAGAATAATTTCTTCTTCTGAGATAAAGGGGGAAAGGGTACAATAAAAAAATTGTGCCTATTGAAGGTCAAAATGCTCATTAAATTATCTAAGTCTTGTCTAATGATTCTGGAACCATTGGTCTGCCACATGTGTTCTGTGATCTGTGCTCTGGATTCCAACACCTTTAGTGTCCTCTGGGATCTTATTCAGTTAGTTACTACACCTCTCCTGGACAGCCATCTTTTCCTTTTGATTCACTTTTCATTAGCATAGGAAAACATGGTTTAAACTGTATTGGTCCATTTGGTCTATATCAAGACAAAATACTACAGGCTGGGTAGCTTAAGCGACAGGAATTTATTTTCTCACAGTTCTGGAGTCTAGAAGTCCAAGATCAAGGTGCTATTGGGGATGGTTTCTGGTGAAGCATCTCTTCCTGACTTGTGGACCATAGCCTTCTAAATACTAGCAGCAAGGTCTCTGGTGTCTTCCTCTTCAGCATCACTAGAATATCATCACTATTGGAATAGGGCCCCACTCTTAGGACCTTATTTAACTAACCTTAATTACCTCTCTACATGCCCTATCTCCAAATGTAGTTGCCTTGGGAGTTAGGCCCTTAATATACAAATTTTGGGAAAATAGAATTCAGTCCATAACAAAATCCTTTCATTTGTATATATTTTCACCTTCTCTTTTTCTTCCGTGATTCTGATGTGGCTACATTCAGAGTGGGGCAAGAGTAGATTTATCAGTTGAATAAGCGAAATACAGAGTTTATTCTTATAATATTACTTATTAATTATTGTATTAGCTTCCTTACAAACAACTGTAAACCTACTTAAAAGCAACTGTAAACCTGTGTTCTTAAAGAGTTGTTAAAGCATACTATATCTGTTTTGTTACTATTTTTTGGTAAGACTTTTTTTGTTCACATATGACACTGGTTGCCACCTTCTCCTTATACTGTGTGAAGACCAGAAATCAAGATAATATTTGTTTCAAAGAGAATTGTGATAAACCTGTGTTTTACTTGTTTTATATTACATATATAGATTAAACTCTCAAGCTATTATTGAGAGTAATTATATTTTAAATACATCCAATTTTTAGTCACTAAAGAAGTTGAATTTAATATCTTCTAGATAAACCCCATTATATTTTTCAACTTTATTACTTTTCTCAGGTTCTTTATAGAATTGGAAAGTCAGATGGTCCACATCTGCATATTAATATGAAAGTGGATCCGTCGTTCAGTGTATAAAAGAAAGGGAAGGGGGCAAGTTAGATTATTAATCTCCAATCCTCACTTTGTCCTGGGCACTCAGACACCAAATAACATAGCTCTTCACATTAGGCAAATATAAATATACTGGAATGAATTTATTTTTCTCTATGCATTACTATTATTCAAACACTTCAGTATCAGTTAGTATACAGAAAATAAACATTATTCATTTGTACAACAAAAGAAGGAACCTTTTTCAGGGCTTTCAAAGATTCTTCATAAGGGAGATTTTAAATGTAAAATGCTACACTTCATTGAAAATTAAGATTTTTGCAAAAGAAACATTTGTGTATGTATGTATTACACTTTATATTTTAGGTTAGATAGTAACTATATATGTATAATATCTTTAAATCTGTTCATATTATTTTTCATTTTAAATACTCAGTATACTGTTTAAATATCTTTCTAAAATTTTCATATAAAGGCAAACTAGCCTGATGAAACAAAGGAAGAACTTTTGTTTTTAACTTAATAGGTATCAATCTTTTTTGAATTATTTTAATAATAAGGTGCATAGTTTCATAAAGGAAAACAGAAGAGAGAATAGGAGGAAAGAGAGAGAAAGGGAAGAGAGAGAAAGCAGCCAACAGTGCCAGTACATCTGTATATTTCCTACTTTAACTTGACAAAGTAATCTGATTATAGACTTCTTAGAAGGTCATTGGTAAAAGTGGGATTTATTCCGGAGATGCAAGGATGGTATAATATCGGCAAATCAATAAATGTGATACATCACATAAATTGAGAGATTAAAAATCACATAATAATATCTATTGATGCAGAAATGGCATTTGACAAAATCCAACACCCTTTTTTGATAACAACTCTCAGCAAAGTGAAAATAAAGGGATCATACTTCAACATAATAAAAGCCTTATATGACAGACCTACAACCAACATCATACTCAATGGGAAAAAACTAATACCATTTCTCCTAAGAACAGGAATAAGACAGGGATGCCCACTCTCACCACTCCTGTTCAACATAGTACTGGAAGTGCTAGCCATAGCCATCAGACAAGAAGAAGAAATAAAAGGCATCTAAATTGGAAAAGAGGAGCTTGAAAATGGCGGCAGAATAGACAAACATGTCTGGAGCTTTGTCACTGGGCAGAGGGAGAGAGAGCAGCTGAGAGTCGAATGGGGAGTGTTTCTTGGCAAGTTGAGAGTCAGTTATCCTCCAGGAGAAGGCGGGGAACTGCTGAATGGGGCTCTCCTGGCCAGACAGCCCCACTGCCACGGGGTTTTTGTCAGCCGGAGCCAACAGCACGAACTTGGAGACCATGCCATCTTACAGAGGGAGGTGGATGTCTGTGGAGGTCTGAAAGCTACGGCTGAAACACCCACCGAACAGCCCCAGAACACCGCTCTCCAATCGGCACAGACACGTGGGCGGCGGATTCAGAGATCCACATGGCACATGGAAAGGTTAGATTTCGCCTGGGATAAGGTGAGATCTCCTGCCCCTCAGAACAGAGACGCGCACACTGTGGGAACTGGGATGTAGGAAAGCTGCCTCTGGAGAGGTCCGCGGAGGTGGGGCAGTGCATGATCCCTAAGTGTGGAGGCAAACTCTCCGAGCTGTTGACAGAGGGGAGCTCTCGAGAATGACTCGTTTTTTATCTGAGGCAGAGGGACAGCTTGGGAATTATTACAGTGTCCCAGCTGCAAAACCTCCACAAACCGGTTTTGAGAACCACAGAGTAGCAGGATCTGAGCACAGCCTAGAGAGGTTCTGTGCTTTGTCTCAGAGATCAATTCCGAAACACTGCCACCCAGTGGATGACGCACAAATTGACTCTCGCATAACCACAAAAGAATAAAGAGATTATAACATCAACAGTGGAACACAGGGAACTGCAATATCTTCCCTACTGGGAAACGGGAGTGCCAAGCAGAATAATAGTGGAAGCGAAGGACCATTCTATTTTTTTTTCTTTTTCTTTTTTTGCTTTTTTTTAATTTACTTTTATTTTTCATTTTTACATATTTTAATTAAAAGACTTTTTTCTTTCCACCTCAATTGCTTTTACCTTTTTAATTATTACATTTTTGTTTTCAACTAGTGTTACTACTACTAGTATTTTATCTTTTTGGAAAACAACAAGTGTCATTTTATTTTCTCTTTATTTTACTTTGGGATTAGAGTTCTATATTCTATTTTCATCTTTCCTTTAGCATCATTTTACTCCAACTCAACTTTACCTTTATGCCAACACTTTCCTCCTAACTTTCCCCATTTTCTTGTCTTGTTTCTCTTTCCCTTTTCCAACTTTAGATTCTCCCTATTCTTTCTCTTTACCCGGTTAAAAATCACCCCACTTATATATCTAATTTCAAATCCCCTACTACAAGTCCATACAAACCTCTTCTCTTCTTGTCTTGACTAGCTAAAAAACTTTGTTGTTTTTTCTCTCTATGTCCTTTTGTCACTATTTGCCTGAACAGTGATTATATCGATTTTTTGAACTTTTTTTGTGAGATTGTTTTAGCTTATTCTACTTGTTTTATTTTATTTTTTGCTTTCTTTGTTTTTTACCTCTCTTTTCCCTCGCCTCCCTCGATACCAGTTGTTATTTGCAGTTTGTATTAATCTCCAGGTACTGGTTGCTGGCCTTTATTGGGATTAGTGACTGTTCTATTGGAGTTTTCTCCTGACATCTACATGTTGTTCCCCTTTTCTCTCTTATCTGCTTTCTTTTCTCTCTGACTTTGTTTCTCTTTCTCTTTTCTTTTTCTTCTTCTCCTTTATTTTATTTTATTTTTTGTTCATTTCTTTATTTATTTCTTCTTCCTCTCCCAATTTGAGTTTGGCACTTCTTTCCTTCCTTTTTTTCTCATTTTCCTCCTCTTCTTTCTCTACATACCCCTAATTTGTCTTTCATTGGTGGTCACCTACTTGGTGATTATTAACATTGTGAATACATTTCTGTTCAGTGCCTTGTGTGCTGTAGCGGGTCATGTTGTAATTTGTGCCGTTGAATCAATGTAGGAGAGAGAACTACGTAACCAGACACCCAGAGAAGAAAAACCATGGGCAAAAGAAGAAACAGCCCGCATATGACAGATAGGCAGGTATCACCAGAAAAGGAAGTAAATGAAATAGAAGCAGAAAAAAAGCCTGCCTGAGAAATAGTTCAGAGAAATGATCATGAGGTGGATGAAAAGAATGGAAGACAAAATTGACAATGTGAGTAAGAGTCAAGAGGAAATGAAGAAGAAGCAAGATGAAAAGCACAAAGAAATAAAAAATGACATCACTGCTTTAAAGAATTCAAAAGAAAGCATCAAAAGTAGACTAGAAGAAGCAGAGGATCGCATCAGTGAGCTAGAAGACACGGTAGGAAAAAACACCCGAGTACAGCAGCTTCTAGAAAAAAATTAAAAAGCAAGAGGAGAGCTTAAGGGAACTTTGGGATAACAAGAAACAAAACAACATCCGCATAATTGGGGTTCAAGAAAGAGTGGAAACTGAACAAGGATTAGAGAACCTGTTTTAAGAAATAATGACAGAAAATTTCCACAATATAGGAGAGAAAAAACTCACACAAATCCAAGAAGCTCACAGAGAACCAAGCAAAATGAACCCCACAAAGCCAACACCAAAGCACATTATAATTAAATTGGCAAACAGCAATGACAAAGCAAGAATCTTAAAAGCGGCCAGAGAGAAACTGAAAGTTACCTAGAAAGGAAACCCCATAATACTAGCTACTGATTTCTTAACAGAAACTCATCGGGCCAGAAGGGAATGGATTGAAATATACAAAGTCATGCAAAGGAAGGGTCTGAATCCAAGAATACTGTATCCTGCAAGGCTTTCAATAAAAATTGAAGGTGAAATCAGAAACTTCACAGACAAAAAAGGACTAAGGGAATATATTACCACCAAACCAGCAATGTAAGATATGTTAAAGGGTCTGCTGTAATAAAAAGAAATAGGAAGCAAAGAAGGAACTCTGGGCTAAAAACTAAAAATGGCAACAGATAAGTACCTTTCAATAATAACTTTAAATGTAAATGGACTAAATGCTCCTTTCAAGAGACAAAGGGTAGTCAATTGGATAAGAAAACATGATCCACATATCTGCTGTCTACAAGAAACCCACCTCAGGAAAAGAGATGCACACAGATTGAGGGTGAAGGGATGGAAGATGGTATTTCAGGCAAATGGAAATGAAAAAAAGCTGGGGTTGCAATACTTACATCTGACAAATTAGATCTGAAAGTGAAGGACATAACAAGAGATAAAGAAGTCCACTTCATAATACTAAAGGGAACAATCCAACAAGAGAAATAACTCTGGTAAACATATATGCACGCAATATAGGAGCACCTAAATACATAAAAAAAGTCCTGGAGGGTATTAAGGGAGAGATTGACAGCAATACAATCATAGTAGGAGACTTTAATGCCCCACTGTCACCACTGGACAAATCCTCTAAACAAAAAATGAGCAAAGAAACATCAATCCTAAATGACTCACTAGGCCAGATGGAATTAATTGACATCTTCAGAACATTTCACCCCAAAGCCACAGGATATACATTCTTCTCCAGTGCACATGGGTCATTCTAAAAGACAGACCATATGTTGGGTCATAGGAAGAGTCTCTCCAAATTCAAGAAGATAGAAATCATATCAAGCATTTTCTCAGATCACAGTGGCATAAAACTGGAAATCAACTAAAATAAAAACCATCCAAAGAAATCAAACACATGGAGACTAAACAGCATGCTATTAATCAACAACTGGGTAACCAGAGAGATCAAGGAAGAAATAAAAAAACATCATGGCAACAAATGACAATGACAACAAAACAATAAAAAATTTATGGGACACAGTGAAAGCAGTCTTGAGAGGGAAGTTCATAGCCCTACAAGCCTACTCCAAAAAACAGGAAACAATGGTAATAAATTACCTAAACCTACAATTCAAAGAGCTAGAATGAGAGCAACAAGGGAAGCCCAGTGTACACAGAAGGAAGGAAACAGTGAAGACCAGAGCGGAGATAAACAACTTGGAGACCAAAGACACAATTCAAAAGATCAACAAATCCAAGAGCTGGTTCCTTGAAAGGATAAAAAGATTGATGGACCTCTAGCCAGGCTCACCAAGAAGCAAAGAGAAAAGACCCAAAGAAACAAAATCAGAAATGAAAGAGGAGAAATAACAACAGATCCTGTGGAAATACAAAGGATTGTTAAAAAATACTATGAACAACTGTATTCCAACATATTGGACAACCTGCAAGAAATGGACATTTTCCTAGAAAAATATAACCTTACAAAACTCAATGAGGAGGAATCTAAACATCTCAATAGACCAGTAACTATGGAAGAAATTGAAGCAGTCATCAAAAAGCTTTCAGCAAATAAAAGCCCGGGACCAGATGGCTACACAGGAGAGTTTTACCAAACATTCAAGGAAGAATTAAAACCTATCCTCCTCAGACTATTCAAAAACATTCAAGAAGAAGAAACACTTCCAAACACCTTCTATGAAGCCAGCATCACTCTAATAACAAAACTAGATAAAGACAACAGAATTATAGGACAATATCACTCATGAACATAGATGCCAAAATCCTTAACAAAATTCTAGCAAATCGGATCCAGCAGTACATCAGAAAGATAATAATCCATGACCAAGTAGAATTCATCCCAGGAATGCAGGGGTGGTACAATATCTACAATTTAATAAATGTGATACATCACATAAACAAAGTGAAAGATAAAAATCACATAGTCATATCAATTGATGCAGAAAAAGCATTTGACAAAATCCAACACCCTTTCTTGATAAAAACTCTCAGCAAACTGGGAATAGAAGGATCTTAACTCAACATCATAAAAGCCATATATGATAAACCACAGGTAACATCATACTCAATAGGCAAAAGCTAAAACCATTTCTCCTAAGAACAGGAACAAGACAGGGATGCCCACTCTCACCTCTCCTGTTCGACATAGTACTGGAAGTATTAGCCATTGCAATTAGACAAGAAGAAGAAATAAAAGGCATCCAAATTGGAAAAGAAGAAGTAAAGCTGTCCTTATTTGCAGATGACATGATACTGTACATAAAAAACCCAAAGGACTCCATTCCAAAACTAATTGACTTAATTAATGAATTTGGCAATGTAGCAGGATACAAAATTAATGCTAAGAAGTCTGTGGCATTTCTATACACTAATAGTGAAATTACAGAGAGTGAGACTGAAAAAGCAATCCCATTTACCATCGAGCCAAAAAAAAATTAAGGTACCTCGGAATAAACCTAACTAAAGAGGTAAAAGACCTATATGTAGAAAACTACAGGACACTGAAAAAAGAGAAAGAGGAAGATGTTAACAGATGGAAGAGCATACCATGCTCATGGATTGGGAGAATCAACATCATTAAAATATCCATACTACCCAAAGCAATCTAAAGATTCAATGCACTACCCATTAAAATACCAACGACATATTTCACAGACCTAGAAAGAATTCTTCATAGATTCATCTGGAACAAAAAAGACCACAAATAGCTACAGCAATTCTGAGAAAGAAGAATAAAGTAGATGGGATCTCAATACCAGATTTCAAGCTATGCTACGAAGCAAATGTTCTCAAAACAGCCTGGTACTGGCACAAGAACAGACATATAGACCAATGGAATAGAATAGAGAACCCAGATATACACCCAAACCACTATTCTCAACTAATATTTGACACAGGAGGCATGTACATTCAATGGAGCCAAGATAGCCTCTTCAATGAATGGTGTTGGGAAAACTGGACAGAGACATGTAAAAAAATGAAACTGGACCACCAACTTACACTAAATACAAACAAACAAACAAACAAAAAACCTCAAAATGGATACAGGACTTAAACATTAGAAGGGAAACCATAAAAATACCACAGGAATCCACAGGCAGCACAATCTCAGATATATGCTGAAAGAACTTCTTCACTGATACTGCTCCAAAGGCAATTGAAGCTAAAGAAAAAATAAACAAATGGGACTACATCAAAATAAAAAGCTTTTGCACAGCAAAAGAAACCATCAAAACAACAAGAAAGACACTGTATGGGAGAACATATTTGCAAATGTTATCACTGATAAAGGTTTAATCTCCAACATCGACAGCCAACTTATACAACGTAATAAAAGGAAGATAAACGATCCAATAAAATATGGGCAATGGACCTAAATAGAACCTTCTTGAAAGACGACAGAAGGAAGGCCAGGAGACACATGAAAATATGTTCAAAGTCACTAATCATCCAAGAGATGCAAATCAAAATGACAATGCGATACCATTTTACACTGGTCAGAATGGCAATCATCAACAAATCAACAAAGACAAGTGTTGGCGAGAATGTGGAGAAAAAGGAACCCTTGTGCACTGTTGGTGGGAATGCATACTGCTGCAGCCACTGTGGAGAACACTATGGAGTTTCCTCAAAAAACTAAAAATGGATCTTCCATTTGACCCTGGGATCCCACTCTTAGGAATTTATCCTAAGAAATCACAAACACCTATCAGAAAGGATTTATGCATCCCTATGTTCATAACAGCACAATTTACAATAGCTACAATTTGGAAACAGCCTAGGTGCCCGTCAGCAGATGAGTGGATCAGAAAACCGTGGTACATCTATACAGTGGAATTATATGCTGCCATTAAAAAGAAGGAATTCTTACCATTTGCAGCAACCTGGTTGGAACTGGAGAGCCTTATGCTTAGTGAAATAAGCCAGTCAGTGAAGGAGAAGCTTCACATGATCTCACTCACTTGTGGATAATAAAGAACATTATAAACTGATGAACAAAAGGATAGATACAGAGGCAGTAAAGCATCAAACAGACTATGAAATTACAGCAGGAAGATTAAAGTTAGGTTAGGTAGATAAGACATCAATCAAAGGACTTGTATGTATGCATATAAGCATAACCAATGAACATAGACACTGGGGGGTGGGGTGTTCCTAGGAGGGAGGGGGGCAATGGGGAGATATGTATAAAAATTAATAATAAAAAATAAATTGGAAAAGAAGTAAAACTTCCTTTATTTGCAGATTACATGATATTGTACATAGAAACCTCTGAAGACTCCATTTAAAAATTACCAGATTCAATAATTGAATTTGGCAATGTGGCATGATATAAAACGAACACCCAGAAATCTATGGCTATTTTATATACCAACATTGAACTCACAGAAAGAGAAACTAAAGGGGAAAAAAACCAATCCCATTTACCAGTGCAACAAAAAAATCAAGATACCTACAAATAAACTTAACTAAGGAAGTAAAAGACTTGTACTCAGAAAATGTCAGGACATTGAAAAACATATAGAGGAAGACATAAACAAATGGAATAATATACTGTGTTCATGGATTAGTAGAATCAACATCATTGAAATGTCCATACTACCCAAAGCAATCTATCGATTTAATGTATTCCCCATTAAAATACCAGCAGCATATTTCATAGACCTAGAATGAACTCTCCAAAAATTCATCTGGAATAAAAGAAGACCCCGACTAACCATAGCAACCCTGTGAAAAATGAACAAAGTCAGAGGGATCACAATAACTGACATCAAGCTGTATTACAAAACTACTGATCACAAAACTGCCTGGTACTGGCAGAAGAACCAATGGAATAGAACAGAGACATATAGACCAATGGAAAAGAACAGAGAACCCAGAAATTGACCCAAGCCATTATGCTCAAAGGTGGCAATAGCATACAATCTAGACAAGACAGTTTCTTCAATAAGTGGTGTTAGAAAAATTGGACAGATACATGCAAAAACAAAACAAAACAAAAACAAACCCTGAAACTAGACCACCAACTTACAGTACATACAAAAATAAACTCAAAATGGATAAAGGACTTAAATGTAAGATGGGAAACCATAAAAATCTTAGGGAAATCCACAGAAAGCAAAATATCAGACGTATGTCGTAGCAACATCTTTACTGATATAGCTCCTATGGCAATGGAAACTAAAGATAAAATAAACAAATGGAACTACATCAAAATAAAAAGCTTCTGCACAGCAAAAGATACCATCAACAAAACAAGAAAACCCACTGCATGGGAGAACATATTAGCCAGTATTATATTCAATAAGGGTCTAATCTACAAAATTTATAGGAAACTCATACTCCTTTTTTTTTTAAAAAAATAAATCTTTATTGTTCAGTTTATTACAGATGTTTCTCTTCCCCCCACATAGCTCCCCTCCACCTGATTCCCCCACCACCACATGCCCTTACTCCCCACCATTATCCTCATCCATAGGTATCAGATTTTTGTCCAATCTCTTCTTGCACCCCTCACTCCTCCTTTCCCCCGAGAATTGTTAGTCCATTCCCTTTCTTTGCCCCTAATTCTATTATATTCACCAGTTTATTCTGTTCATTGGATTTTTTTTATTCACTTGATTTTTAGATTCAATTGTTGATAGGTATGTATTTGTTATCACTTTGTTGTTCATAATTTTTATCTTTACCTTTTTATTCTTCTTCCTCTTCTTAAAGAAAACCCTTCAGCATTTCATATAATCCTGATTTGGTGGTGATGAACTCCTTTGGCTTTTTCTTATCTGTGAAGCTCTTTATCTGCCCTTCAATTCTGAATGATAGCTTTTCCTGGGTAGAGCACTCTTGGTTGTAAGTTCTGCTATTCATCACATTGAATATTTCTTGCCCCTCCTTTCTGGCCTGCATAGTTTTTATTGAGAATTCAGCTGACAGTCGTATGGGTACTCCCTTGTAGGTAACTAACTGTTTTTCTCTTGCTGCTCTTAATATTCTCTTTGTCTTTTTCCTTTGGCATTTTAATTATGTTGTCTCTTGCGTAGTCCTTTTTGGATTCTTTTTGTTTGGTGTTCTGTATGCTTCCTTGACTTGTAAGTCTATTTCTTTCACTAGGTAGGGAAAGTTTTCAGTCATTCTTTCTTCAAATAGGTTTTCAGTATCTTGTTCTCTCTCTTCTTCTGGCACTCCCATAATTCTGATGTTGGTATGCTTGAAGTTGTCCCAGATTCTCCTTACACTACCTTCAGATTTTTGTACTCTTTTTTTCTTTTTTTTTCCTGTTAAGGTGTTTTTTGATTCCTCATATTTCAGATCTTTTATTTGATTCTTGGTGTCCTCTTGTCTGTTGTTGGATTTCTGTATATTATTCTTTATTTCAAACAGTGCATGCTTAATTTCTGACTGGTCCTTTTCTATTTTTATTTTATTTTATTTTATTTTTTGGCATTCTCATTAAGATCTTTGAAGGTCTCACTAAGTTTATCAGAGTTCTCAATAAGTTTGTCAGTGGTTTGTAGAAGATTTTTGAGTATCCTTATAAATGTGGTTTTGAACTCTATGGCCAGTTGTTTGCTTTCCTCCATTTCTTTCATTTGTGACATGTTTCTTGGCGAATTTTGGCTGCTTCCCGGTATTGATGGAGTGGCTTTGTGTGCTAGTTGTCCTTAGGGCCTAGTAGCTCCACCTCCCCAATCACCTGAGGTGGACACTCTTGGTGCACTCTTTTGTGGGCTGGGTTCACAGTCTTGTTGTAGTTAAGCCTTGATTGTTATTGGTACACTGGGAGGAATTGACCTCCAGGCCAATTGATTGTGAGGATTAGCTGTGTCTATTAATGGAAGAACTGCTGTGCTGGAGACACCCCTATGTGGCAAACTTGCTTCAGTGGGGCTTTGGTGCTCACCGAGTCTGCCTCTTGAGTGTGTCACTTATGTGTGTGAGGAGTTGAAATTCGGTGTTGTCTCACATTGACCTCTGGAAACACTGGTTCCTGGATCTCCAAGGAGGTGCAAGTCAACTAGTGTCTGAGGCCACCCAGCAGGAACTACAGGGAGCTCTGCAGATTTCTCCTCTTTGCTTGGAGTTTGGAAGTTTTGGAATTGCCTGAACCAGTTGCAATATGTTAGGTTAAGTTGCCAGCGGGCAGGTCATTCATCTGCAAAAGTAGCCGCAAAGCTGGGTGGGTTTGTGAATTGGGCGGGACCGGGTTTCAGGAAAGCACTAGGCTAGGGCATGGAAAACAGCAATGGCTGCCAGTCAGCCCTCTCTGCCTGCTGTGTTCTGTTCAGTGTTCTGTGTCCCACGCCCCAGCGAAGTAAACAATGATTCCAGTGTGCAACTCTGGGAGAGAACCACCCTCCCTTTCTGACCCGATGGCAGACTGTCCAGTTTCTCCCTGTATGAGTCTGGGTCTCCAAAATCTCACCAATTGAAAAACAATAGTGCAAGCCAGCCCAGATTTGCACATGTCGCCCTACCTCTGCCTTTCTGAGCCTCTGCACATCCTATCAGGTCTGGATGCACTTTTTTTCTTTCCTTCTAGTTGTAGAACTTCCACTCTGCCAGCTTTCCCGTGGTTCTGGGGAAGAGTAGTTTTGTCTTTTAGTTGTAGTTTTGGTGTAGTTGCGAGAGACAGCTCATATAGATGTGTATCTTATGCTGCCATCTTGGTCTCCTGGAACTCATACTTCTTAACAAAGAAAGATAAACAATCCAATCAAATGATGAACAAAGGACTTAAATAGATGCTTTGCAAAAGTGGACATAAAGAAGGCCCAGAGAAATATGAAAACATGCTCAAAGTCACTAATCATGCCAGAGATGCAAATCAATATGACAATGAGATACGATCTCACACCTGTCAGAATGGCTATTGTCAACAAATCAACCAAGGACAAGTGTTGGTAAGGATGCACAGAAAAAGGAACCCTCCTGCACTGCTGGTGGGAATGCAGACTGGTGCAGCTGCTATGGAAAATAGATGAAGTTGCCTCAAAAAGTTAAAAATGGAACTCCGATTTGACCCAGTAATTTCACTTCTAGGAATATATCGCAAGAAATTAGAAACACAATATGCACCTCTCTGTCCCTAGCAGCACAATTTACAATAGCTACTAATAAGAATTGGAAACAGCCTAAGTGCCCATCAGCAGATGAGTAGATTAAAAAATGGTGGTATATCTACACAATGGAATACTATGTTGGTGTAAAAATAGAAAGAACTTTTACCATTTGCAACAGCCTGGATGGACCTGGAGAGCATTATGCTAAGCAAAATAATCCAGTCAGAGAAAGATAAATATCACATGATCTCACTTATTTGTAGAATATAATAAACAACATAAACTAATGAACAAAAATAGAATCAGAGACATAGAATCATGGAATTTCAGAGGGAAGGCAGGGAAGGTTGGGGTGCCGGTTAAGAGATCAACCAAATGAGTTATATGCATGCACGTAAGCTTAACTCAAAGACACAGATACTAGGGGGCTGAGGGCATATGCTGAGGGGTAAGGGGTGTCAGGGAGAAGTCAATGGGGAAAAAAAGAGATATATGTAATACTTTAAACAATAAAAAATAAAAATCATTGGTAAAATGAAATAAATGACTTAAAAATGCTCTTAAGAGAAAATTGTTTTGAACAATTAAATCTTCATAATAATAATTTAAACGACTTTGCAATTAATCTTTTTATAGATATCTACAACTCCAGAATGATTTTTATTAAAATAAGTCTTGGCAACCAACTGATTTTTTATCTAATTTAATTTATTTAATTTTATTGAGGACAGATAGAAAGCTGAAGAAGATTCCTGGAAATTATAGTCTTTTAATATATTCACATGCAGTAATATTTTTCATAATAATATTTTTGGTAAAACTTATTAATAAATGTTTATTATAAATATTATTTCTTTTCTTCTGAATTCTGCCTTCTCATCTGAATACATTACACTAATTTTGAAGTTGTATGCATTTTTATGCCACCTGGTAAATCTGTATAACACACAGACACATGCTAAACACACTGAGGCTCAGAATTTTTCCTTTTTAATATATTTTTATTGATTTCAGAGAGGAAGGGAGAGGGAGAGATAGAAACATCAATAAAAATTATTGATTGGCTGCCTCCTATGGTCCCCCTACTGGGGATTAATCCAGACACTCAGGCATGTGCCCTGATTGGGAATCCTGTTTCATTTGTCAGTGCTCAACCATTGAGCCACACCAGCCAGATTTCACTTATTAAAAAAGAACAATTTTTAGTACTTATTGCTTACTTTATTTATAAAAAATGTGTCACCAACTGTATTCTAATGATTACATTTTTAACAGACTTATTTTTACATTAAATACACAAGCATCCTCTTATTAAAATATAGTTAAATATATTTTTGTAAGCAATGCAATTAGAATAAAGTTGTAATAAAAGTGGCTATTAGTAATATTTGCTCAGCCAAATCTTCCTCTCTCTCTCTTTCTTTCTTCTTCTAAGAAATAAAATTACATGTGTCACTTAGAAAATTAAGTTATCTCTTATTACATGGAGATAACTGGCTTCTGTGAGCTTATCCAAATATGTGACATTTTATGTTTTAGTTTTACTTTTTATAAAATATATTACATGTAAATATATACCATATATCCGATATAATAAAGAGGTAATATGCAAATTAACCCTCACACCCTCACAAGAGGGCTGCCTGTGACCAGACCAGCAGGAGGGTTAGTGAGAGACAATCAAACAACTGAACAGTAGGCTGCATGGGGCAATCAGGCCAGTGGGGGGTCATGAGGGGTGACAAGGCTGGTGGGGGGCAGTTGGAGGTGACCTGGCCAACAGAGAAACAGTTGGGGATGACCAGGCTGGAAGGGGGTGCAGTTGGGGCAATTAACCTGGCAGGGGGACAGTAAAGGATGACTAGGCTAGCAGTTGGGGAAAGGGGGTCGGCAATTGAGGGTGACCAGACTGGCAGGGGGGTCAGTTGGGGACAAACAGGCCATCAGGGAGGATGAAATTGGGGATGACCTGGCTGGCAGTGGGGACTATTAGGGGTGACCAGGCCATCAGGCAAGGAAGTGAGGAGCAATCAGGCTGACAGGCAGGCAGGTGAGAGATTAAGAGACGGCAGTCCAAGATCACGAGAGGGATATGCAGCAATCAAACATCCCCCAAGAGAGCCTGGATTAGAGAGGATACAAGCTGGGCTGAAAGGACCCTATGGCTCCATGTATGAATTTTGTGCACCAGGGCCTCTAGTGTGTGTGTGTGTGTGTGTGTGTGTGTGTGTGTGTGTGTGTGTGTATTTTGTATATTATTGACTTTAGAGAGGGAAACATTGATGAGTGAGAACCATTGATCAGCTGCCTCCTGCACACCTTTTACTGGGGATCCAGCCTGCAACCAACCTGAGCATCTGTCCTGACCAGGAATCAAACCCATCACTTTTTGTTATATGGAACAGCACTTCAATCAACTGAGCCAATACTGGCCGGGACTCCTTTATAATTGTTAATAAAGATCCTTTTTATGATTTGTTAAAAACAAGATGATAATTTAAATCAAAATATATACTCTTGTTATTTATTTCACTTAACACTTTTGAGAAAGATGACAATAATAAAACAAATTAATGGGTAACTCAATATGAAATTTAAAAACTCAACAATTGCCATTTATTTCTAAAATGGTATCTGTGACCAAGAGCTTAGTAATAGAGTTTTATGGACATGACAATATCCCTAAAGGAGGCAGAGTACCAAATACTCAAAATTGCATTGCCAAGACTTTCAAGCATTTGTGATTAGAAACAAAATAAAAACACAAACAAATCAAACAAGAAGATCTTATGGTTACATTTTCAAAACATAGAAAAAACTGAAAGGTTTGCTGATTTTTTTCATCTCTCTTTATCTTCTCATTTCATTTGTTGGGAGGCAGAGTAAGAAAAAAAAGTGGGAAAATAAAGAAAAGGAAGGAGCAAGAAGAGGAAAGGGAAAACAGATAAATTGGGCAAAGTGAAAATAGAGGGGCTATTTTAGCTGACATTCCACATGCTCTTTGGAAGAAAGACACAGCCTCTTTGTTTTGCTTTTTCCTTGCTGCCACTCTGCCTATCCTCCTGTGCCACCAGGCCACCACCAACATCTTATAGTGGAACTCTTCCATATAGTATTGCTCCAGGATCCTGTATAAAACTCCTTCAGTTGTTTGTGATATTGGGGAAGCACATGAGCCACTGTTTCTCCTTTCTAAAATGGGAAAACTGCCTATTTTGAAAAGTGTTTTGGAAGAACAACAAAAATAACACAGATATCTATCCATGCATACATTCTCCCTTCACCTGAGCTCTGCCTTATAGAATCTAAGAAATGATAGATAGATGGTAGATAGATAGATAGATAGATGATAGATAATAGATAGATAGATAGATAGATAGATAGATAGATAGATAGATAGATGATAGATAGATAGGTCCCACATCCTCAAATCATAGATGCTCTTGATTACCCAAGTGAAGATAGACACTTGGTAAAAATTTAACAAATTGGTAACTTAAAATAGGCACCTTATAGTTTTTGGTATATTATTTCAGAGTTTTTCTTCAACGATTATACATAGATGTAATTTTATTCCAAAATACATTTTATATATCATTCCTCAACTTGCTTCTTGAGTATGGAAGCACAATTTAGAAATCTTTTCATGTCAGTACACACAGATTAAACTTGCAAGTTTTAATAGTTGTCACTAATATGGCAATATTATACTTTATCATAACAAATCCTCTTGAAGAAGTTTAAGTAGATTTCCTTTTTTGACTAATGCAAGCAAGGTTAATGCCTTTGTGTGTGTGTGTGTGTGTGTGTGTGTGTGTGTGTCTGTATGTACAGTATATATAGTGTCTGTTTTTCTATAGTGTTAATTTCTAGAGTAGAATATTTGTGAGAAAAGTAAGCTCCACTTTAAATTTGATAAATAACATCTAGTTGCCCTCCTAAAATGTTATATCTTATTTCCAATAGAGTAGATTTGCAGATTTAAGTGAGACAATTTATAACAAAATTAACTTTACCACAAGCTAATTTATATAAACGAAGGTTAACTTCCTATGACATCTCATCAACATTACAGCAAAAGGACATTGAACTAAATGACATTATTCAAGGACTTACTGTATTTTTAATTCCAGTTTTCTGAGCTGAAAACCTCAGGGTCATCACCACATTTCTTCCTTCATTTCCTAACCTCCTTCCAAACTGTCTCCACATTCTGTGATTATAGCTCATTTCAGAAATATCCCCTAGTCCCATTCTCCCATCTTTATCTTCTTTGATGCTTTCTCAATTCATGCCTTATAGTAGAAACTTCCAATAGTTCTCCAAAAATCTATTCTGTTTTCTTGGGTACTTCTAGGAGTTGATGGTTTTCTCAGGCTTCATGTCTGGCTATGCCCTTAGAAAGAGAGCAGAAATGGCATATGCTCTGCTGGCTGGTCACTAAGAACCTGCTGTTCATGATTTTACATTCTCCTTTATTTTCTGCAGTTGAATGGCCTGGGGCAGGAATGGCATTGGGGTAGAGCCACAGTTGGCAGAGCCTGGGCCTTTCAATAACTGTGAGGGACTATTCTTGTCTGATCTGTTATCTGGAGCAATGCCTCCTATGGACTGTGGCATGTTTGGGTCTCTTATATGATAGTGAGTCTATGAGCAGATGAAGATAGGTGTTCTCACTGGTAACTCACACTGTCGTGGCAGCCTTCTTGATGGCCTCCTTGCCACTTGCTTATTCCCCTTTTCAGTAGCCCTGACACTATAATGGTCCTCCTCTGTACCACACTGATCAGTAACTCCCAACTTTAAAACCTTCAAGGAATCAAGATCCTTTTATAATAGTAGTAACCTTCTGAAGGGAGATGTCTACAGTGTCCACCCAGCTCCAGTTCTGCAATTTCCCACATGCAGTGCATACATGCAGAACGAATCATTACATGATGCTTGTTTTAGAAACAAATATCAACATTAAGAGGCAATTTCATAAAAATCTACTTGTTTCATAAGATTATTAATTTGTGCTTAATAATTAGTAAAAGAAATAGTAATTTCAGGCTGTTTTGATTACAGTGGCTTTGCAGTGTAAGTTGACATCTGGTATTGTGATTCCTCCAATTTTGTTCTTGTTTCTAAAGACTGCTGTGGCTATGCAGGATCTTTTTTTGGTTCCATATATATTTTTGGAGTGTTTGTTCTAGGGTTTTGAAATATGCTGTTGGTATTTTAACAAGGATTGCATTGAATCTGTAGATTGCTTTGCATAGTATGGACATTATAATGATGTTGATACTACCAATCCATGAACATAGTATATTTTTTCACTTGTTTATATATTCCTCTATTTCTTTTTTCAGCAACCTGTAGTTTTCTGAATATGGGTCTTTTACTTCCTTGGTTAAGTTTATTCCTAGGTATCTTATTTTGTTGCAATGGTTAGTGGGATTTTTAAAAATGTCTCCTTCTGAGAGTGTTTATCTACATTATAAAAGATCAGGGGCCATCATGACCTAAACAACCACATGGGTGACCAGTCATGAGGAAGTGCATGGAGCACCTCTAGGCCCCTCCCCTGTGGCCCACAGACTCCTATAACAACAAGGCTGGTGGCCAGCTAGCACGTAGGGCAGTGGGGGAGTAGGCAGAGTGAGGCAGGAGGCTGGGCCTGATCAGCAGTGACCCTGGCTGCTGGCAAGGCCTGAAGAGAGACAGGGGTGGGGGGGAGGGCGTATTCAGCATCTGCCACAGAGACTTTAGATCAGGCCCAGAGATAAGACCAGAGATAGGCCTGGAAACACTGATTGGCATAGAAATCGAGAAGTCAGAACCAAATCTGGGTGAACTGTGAGAAGCCAATGGCTGCCTATGAGGCAGAGCTTTTGATGCTGAGTGGCATAGAAACTGCCCAATCAGAACCTAATCTGGGTGAACTGCGAAGGCAGAACATAAGGTGCAGGCTGAAGAGGGCTTTTAAAGACAACAACTTTTTGGTATAAGATATAAGAAAGGGGTTCAATTTTTTAGTAACTGGTTTGGCAGTATAGTGCATATGGCTGGCTATCAGTCCAGATATAGCCATTATTTATTTTTGTCTGGCAAGAGCATCTTCTCTTGCTGAAAAAGGCTTTCCCTCCCATTTAAGCAATCCTATCATATGTAATCTATCTTTACTAATAAAAGGGTAATATGCTAATTAGACCGGGTCAACCGTCTATCTTCCGGATATCTGAATTCCTTCCAGTCAAAGCTATAGTGGCAAGAGCCAAGTCATAGGCAGTTAGGGGTGGGTGATCAGGTCGGCAAGAGAAGACAATTGGGGGCAAGATCAGGTCGGCAGAGGAGGGCAGTTGGGCGTGACCAGGCCACTAGGGGAGGACAGCTGGGGGCAAGATCAGGTTGGCAGGCGTGGCCAGTTGAGGTGTGAGTTCAGGCCTGCAGGGAAGCAGTGAGGGGTGATCAAACAGGCAGGCAAAGGTGGGTAGGGGCAATCAGGTGGCAGTCAGATGAGCAGTTAGGAGCCAGCAGTCCCAGACTGTGAGAAAGATATCCGATTTCCCTGTTGGATCGGGCCTAAATTGTCAGTCAGACATCACCCAAGGGGTCCCTGATTGGAGAGGGTGCAGTCTGGGCTGAGGGAATCCTCCATCCCATGCACAAATTCTGTGCACCAGCCCTCTAGTTGGTGTATAAAAATACCATTCATTACTGGGTGTTAATTTTGTATCTTGCTACATTGCCAAATTTGTTTATTAAATCTAGTAGTTTGTGTGTTATTTTTTAATAGAATATTTAGGGTTTTCATTTGGAATGAGAGTTTTATTTCCTCCTTTCCAATTTTAGTGCTTTTTATTTTGTCTTCTTGTCTGATTGCTATGACTAGAATTTCCAGAACTATTTTGATCATGAGTGGTGAAAAAGGGCATCCCTGTCTTGTTCCTGTTCTTAGGGAAAATGGTTTTAGTTTTTCCCATTGTGTATGATGTTCCCTGTAGGATTGTCATTTAAGGCTTTTATTATGTTGAAGTATGATCTCTCTATTCCCACTTTTCTGAGTTTTTATTTTAAAAAGTGCTGTTGGACTTCATTGAGTGCTTTTTCTGCATCAATTAATATGATCATGTGATTTTTGTCTTGCAGTCTCTTTATGTGCTGTGTCACATTTATTGATATAAGAATATTGTACCAGTCTTGCATCCCTGGAATAAGTCCCACTTTTTTCATGGTGTATGATCTTTGTAATGTATTTTTGGGTCTAATTTGCTCATTTTTTGTTGAAGATTTTAGCATCTATGTTCATCCAAAATATTGGACTATAATTCTCTTTCTTTTAGTGTCTTTATCCGGTTTTTGAATTAGGGTAATCCTGCCTTCATGAAAAGAGTTTGCAAGTGTTCCTTCCCCTTGACATTTTTGGAGTATTTGAGGAGTATAATTGTTAGTTCTTCTTTGAATGTTTGCTAAAACTCCCCTGTGAAGCCATTCAGACCAGGGGTATTTTTGCTGTAATTTTTTTTTAATTAGTGCTTCAATTTCATCAGAAGTTATTAACCTTTTCAGGTTTTCTGATTCTTTCTGATTTCATTTTGGAAGGTTTTGTTTGTTTATTTGTTTGTTTTGTAAGAATGTGTCTATTTTACCAGTTTGTCCAGTTTATTGGAATACAGCCATTCATAGTATTTTTTATGACACTTTGTATTTCTGTGGGGTGAGCTGTTACTTAACCTTTTCATTTCTGATTTGTTTATTTGGGTCCTCTCTGTTTCCTGGCAAGTCTGGCTAGAAGTTCATCAATCTTGTTTATTCTTTCAAATACCCACCTCTTGGTATATTGATGTGTTTTATTGTTTTGTTTTTGTTTGTTTGTTCATTTGTGGGGGTTTTTTGTATCTATATCATTTATTTCCACTCTGATCTTTATTGTTTCCTTATTTCCAGTTAATCTGGGTTTTCTTGTGGTTTTCTTTCTGATTCTTTAAGTTGTAAGGTTAGATAAGTTACAACTTTTTCTTGGTTTTTGAGGTAGACCTGTAGAGCTGTGAATTTTCCTCTCAGAATTTCTTTCACTGTGTCCAGAGATTTTGGATTGCTGTGTGTTCATTTTCATTTGTTTATAGGATGTCCTTTATTTCTCTTTTGAAATCTTGATAACCTATTCATTGTTTAATAGCATGCTATTTAGCCTCTCTGTGGTTGTTTTTGGGTGTTTTTATTGTAGCTGATTTCTAATTTCTTGTTGTTGTGAGCTGAGAATGGTGGAAATGCAGACAGGTGCAGCCACTGTGGAGAACAGTATGGAGTTTCCTCAAAAAACTTGTTGTGACCTGAGAAGATCCTTGATGGGATTTCAATTTTGTGTTTTGTTTTTTTAATTTATTTTTATAGCGTTACATGTAGACATATCTTCCCATTGCCCTCCCTTACCAGGAATACTCCAACCCCCCAGTGTCTTGTGTTCATTGGTTATGCTTATATGCATGCATACAAATCCTTCCATTGATCTCTTATCTGCTCCATCTCTCCTTAACCTTCCTGCTTTAATTTGAAAGTCTGTTTGATACTTTACTATCTCTGTATCTATCCTTTTGTTCATCAGTTTATAATGTTCTTTATAATCCACAAATAACTAATATCATATGGTGTTTCTCCTTCATTGACTGGCTTATTTCACTTAGCATAAGGCTCTCAAGTTCCATCCAGGTTGCTGCAAATGGTAAGAATTCCTTCTTTTTAATGGCAGCATAAAATTCCATTGTGTAGATGTACCATAGTTTTCTGATCCACTCATCTGCTGATGGGCACCTACGCTGTTCCCAAATTGTAGCTATTGTAAATTGTGCTGCTATGAACATAGGGGTGCATAAATCACTTCTGTTTGGTGTTTCTACTTTCTTAGGATATATTCCTACAAGTGGGATTGCTGTTTCAAATGGGAGTTCCATTTTTAATTTTTTGAGGAAACTCCATACTATTCTCCACAGTGGCTGCACCAGTCTGCATTTCCACCAACAGTGCACAAGGGTTTCTTTTTCTCTGCATCCTCACCAACACTTGTTGTTTGTTGATTTGTTGATGATTGCCATTCTGACAGGTGTGAGATGGTATTGCATCATCCTTTTGATTTGCATCTCTCAGATAATTAGTGACTTTGTACATGTTTTCATGTGTCTCTTGGCCTTCTTTCTGTTGTCTTTCAAAAAGGTTCTATTTAGGTTCGTTGCCCATTTTTTACTGGATCATTTATCTTCCTTTTATTAAGTTGTATAAGTTGGCTGTAGATGTTGGAGATTAAACCTTTATCAGTGATAGCATTTGCAAATATGTTCTCCCATACAGTGAACTTTCTAGTTGTTTTGTTGATGGTTTCTTTTGCTGTGCAAAAGCTTTTTATTTCGATGTAGTCCCATTTGTTTATTTTTTCTTTAGCTTCCATTTCCCTTGGAGCAATATCAGTGAAGTTCTTTCACCATATGTCTGAGACTGTGCTGCCTGTAGATTCCTCTATTATTTTTATGGTTTCCTATCTAATGTTTAAGTCCTGTATCCATTTGCATTTTATTTTTGTATTTGGTGTAAGTTGGTGGTCCAGTTTCATTTTTTTGCATGTATCTGTTCAATTTTTCCAACACCAATTATTGAAGAGGCGGTCTTGGCTCCATTGTATGCTCATGCCTCCTTTGTCAAATATTAATTGAGCATAGTGGTTTGGGTGGATATATAGATTCTCGATTCTATTCCATTGGTCTATATGTCTGTTCTTGTGCCAGTACCAGGCTATTTTGAGAAGAGTTGCTTTGTAACATAGCTTGATATCTGGTATTGAGCTTCCGCCCACTTTATTCTTCTTTCTCAGGATTGTTGTGGCTATTTGTGGTCTTTTTTTGTTCCAGATGAATCTTGAAGAGTTCTTTCTAAGTTTGTGAAATACATCATTGGTATTTTAATGGGTAGTGCATTGAATCTATAGATTGCTTTGGGTAGTATGGATATTTAATGATGTTGATTCTCCCAATTCATGAGCATGGTATGCTCTTCCATTTGTTTACATCTTCCTCTATCTCTTTATTCAGTGTCCTGTAGTTTTCTGCTAATAGGTCTTTTAACTCTTTAGTTAGGTTTATTTCTAGGTATCTTAATTCTTTTGGTGCAATGGTAAATGGGATTGCTTTTTTAGTCTCTTTTTCTGTAATTTCACTATTTGTGTATAGAAATGCCACAGATTTCTTGGCATTAATTTTGTATCCTGCTACATTGACAAATTCATTTATTAAGTCAATTAGTTTTTGGATGGAGTCCTTCAGTTTTTTTTATGTACAGTATCATGTCATCTGCAAATAAGGACAGCTTTACTTCTTCTTTTCCAATTTGGATGCCTTTTATTTCTTTTTCTTGTCTAATTGCAATGGCTAATACTTCCAGTACTATGTCGAACAGGAGAGGTGAGAGTGGGCATCCCTGTCTTGTTCCTGTTCTTAGGGGAAATGGTTTTAGCTTTTGCCCATTGAGTATGATGTTACCTGTGGGTTTATCACATATGGCTTTTATGATGTTGAGGTATGATATTTCTATTCCCAACTTGCTGAGAGTTTTTATCAAGAAAGGGTGTTGGATTTTATCAAATGCTTTCTCTGCATGAATTGATATGACTATGTGATTTTTATCTTTCACTTTGTTTATATGATATATCACGTTTATTGATTTGCAGATATTGTACCATCCCTGCTTTACTGGGTGAATCCTACTTGGTCATGGTGTATGATCTTTCTGATGTACTGCTGGATCTGATTTGCAAGAATTATGTTGATTATTTGGCATCTATGTTCATGAGAGGTATTGGCCTATAATTCTCTTTTCTTGTGTTGTCTTTATCTGGTTTTGGTATTAGGGTGATGCTGTCTTCATAGAAGGTGTTTGGAAGTTTTCCTTCCTCTTGAATATTTTTGAATAGTCTGAGGAGGATAGGTTTTAATTCTTCCTTGAATGTTTGGTAAAACTCTCCTCTATAGCCGTCTAGTGCCAGGCTTTTGTTTGCTGGAAGGTTATTGATGACTGCTTCAATTTCTTCCATAGTTATTGGACTTCTGAGATGTTTAGATTCTTCCTGATTGAGTTTTGGAAGGTTATATTTTTCTAGGTATACAGTGGTACCTCGAGATACGAGTTTAATTTGTTCCGTAACCTTGAGTCTTGGGAAACTATGAGATGGTCGAGTCTCGGTAAACTGGTGGGTCATGTGCAGCCAGCCGATCTATGCGATTGCTCCTATCTCAAATGTTGCTCGTATCTCAAAGCATAAATAGCTTACTCAAAGGCTCGTATCTCAAAAATCTCATATGTTAGGGCACTCGTATCTCGAGGTACTAATGTATGTCGATTTCTTACAGGTTGCCCAATTTGTTGGAATAGGGTTGTTCACAGTATTTTTAAACAATCCTTTGTATTTTGGCAGGGTCTCTTGTTATTTTTCCTCTTTCAGTTCTGATTTTGTTTATTTGGGTCTACTATCTTTGCTTCTTGGTGAGTCTGGCTAGAGGTTCATCAATCTTGTTTATCCTTTCAAAGAACCAGCTCTTGGTTTTATTGATCTTTTGAATTGTTTCTTTGGTCTCCATGTTGTTTATCACTGCTCTAATCTTTACTATTTCCTTCCTTCTGCTTACATTGGGCTTTTCTTGTTGCTCTCTTTCTAGCTGTTTGAGTTGTAGGGTTAGGTGATTTATTACCATTGTTTCCTGTTTTTTGCAGTAGGCTTGTAGGGTTATGAACTTCCCTTTCAAGACTGCTTTCACTGTATCCCATAAATTTTGTATTGTTGTGTTGTCATTGTCATTTGTTGCCATGATGATTTTTATTTCTTCCTTGATCTCTCTGGTTACCCAGCCATTGTTTAATAGCATGCTGTTTAGTCTCCATGTGTTTGATTTCTTTGGATGGTTTTTATTGTAGTTGATTTCCAGTTTTATGCCACTGTGATCTGAGAAAATGCTTGCTGTGATTTCTATCTTCTTCAATTTGGAGAGACTTTTCCTATGACCCAACATATGGTCTGTCTTTGAAAATGACCCATGTGCACTGGAGAAGAATGTATATTCTGTGGCTTTGGGGTGAAATGTTCTGAAGATGTCAATTAATTCCATCTGGTCTAGTGAGTCATTTAGGATTGATGTTTCTTTGCTGATTTTGTGTTTAGAGGATTGTCTAGTAGTGCCAGTGGTGTATTAATGTCTCCTAATATGATTGTATTGCTGTCAATCTTTCCTTTAATATCCTCCAAGAGTTTTTTTTATGTATTTAGGTGCTCCTATATTGAGTGTGTATATGTTTACCAGAGTTATTTCTTCTTCTTGGATTGTTCCCTTTAGTATTATGAAGTAGCATTCTTTTTTTTTATCTTTTAACTTTTTTTTAAAATTTTAATTAAATCTTTATTATTCAGATTATTACATTTGTTTTTCTTTTTTTCCCCTCCATAGCACCCCTCCACCCAGCTCCTTCCCTTCCCTCCCTCCCGTTGACCTCATCCATAGGTGTATGATTTTTGTCCAGTCTCTCCCTGTATACCCCTCACCCCTTTCCCCCTGAGAATTATCAGTCCACTCCCTTTCAATGCTCCTGATTCTAGTATATTCACCAGTTTATTCTGTTGATCAAATTTTTAATTCACTTAATTTTTAGATTCACTTGTTGATAGATACATATTTGTTGTTCATAATTTTTTGACTTTAATCTTTTTCTTCTTCCTCTTCTTAAAGAGAACCTTTCAGCATTTCATATAATACTGGTTTGGAGTTGATGAACTCCTTTAGCTTTTTCTTATCTGTGAAGCTCTTTATCTGCCCTTCAATTCTGAATGATAGCTTTGCTGGATAGATTATTCTTGGTTGTATGTTATTGCTATTCATCACGTTGAATATTTCTTGCCACTCCCGCCTGGCCTGCATCGTTTCTGTTGAGAAATCAGCTGACAGTCGTATGGGTGCTCCCTTGTAGGTAATGAACTGTTTTTCTCTTGCTGCTTTTAATATTCTCTCTTTGTCTTTTGCTCTTGGTATTTTAATTATGATGTGTCTTGGTGTGGTCCTCTTTGGATTCCTTTGATATGGGGTTCTGTGTGCTTCCTGGACGTGTAAGTCTATTTCTTTCACCAGATGTGTGAAGTTTTCAGTCATTATTTCTTTAAATAGGTTTTCAGTATCTTGCTCTCTTTCTTTGGGCACTCCCACAATTCTGATGTTGGTACGTTTGAAGCTGTCCCAGAGTCTCCTTACATCATCTTCACATTTTTGGATTCTTTTCTCTTCTTGCTTTTCCAGTTGAGTGTTTTCTGCTTCTTTATATTTCAAATTTTTGACTTGATTCTTGCCTTTCTCTAGTCTGCTGTTAGGACTCTGTATAATATTTTTTATTTCAGTCAGTGAATGTTTAATTTCTAGTTGGTCCTTTTTCATCTTTAATTGGACCTTTACCATCTCTAATTGGCTCTTTTGCATCTCTAGTTGGTCCTTTTTCATCTCCTCTTGGGACTTGATAAATTTATCCATCTTTTCTAGCATATTCTTTAAAAACCTTATAAGCGTGTTTTTTTTTAAACAGCAACTATTTTCTATATTCTCTTTAAAAAGACAAATCCTAATGAATAGGTCTAGTGACTCCTTCATCCCACCACGTCCAGGAACACTCAGCAGATTTCCCTGCAGAAAGCACGATGGTGAAGGGCATCGACAGATGCCACAGTATGTCTCCGTCACCTTTTCTTAGGTTATGAATGCACTTGAAGAACCTCTTGATTTCTCTGCCAAGACTCAAAAT
The DNA here is from genome assembly GCA_011751065.1 of Lasiurus cinereus. Classification (NCBI taxonomy): domain Eukaryota; kingdom Metazoa; phylum Chordata; class Mammalia; order Chiroptera; family Vespertilionidae; genus Lasiurus; species Lasiurus cinereus. The sequence continues at coordinate 15,321,560 of JAAGEH010000032.1, forward strand.
CCCCCGAAGAAAAATGCCATTTACAACAAGAATGTGAGCACTGTCCCAAGCTTCCACACCACGTCATTTCTTTGTTTTTTCAACTTCAAAACTTGCCAAAGCAAGAACTTTGTCTCCAGAGTCGAGGTCTGTAGAGACTTTCTCGAACTGGCTGAGAATAGCACCTGCGTTTGCTGACAAGAAGGCCTCATCATCTGCAGTTAGCTTCTCTCCAAGTTTCCTGAGAGCCGTTAGTATCTCTACTTTCTGCTGAGTGTACAAGTCTCTTTCCAGCTTCCTGACCATGAGATCTCTATCCATCTCCGCTAACCTTGTCCGAAGCTGACCTGGTTGTTTCTTTGCAAACAATCTGATGACCTCTGGGGTTTTAAAGGCCTGGCTGATAGCTGCTTGGATAGCCAGTTGCATTCCACTTAGCTCATCTACCAAAGTCATATTTCCAGACATAATTTTTTTCAGTGAATCATTACATTCACTTAGTTGCTCCAGTGTTTCCTTTTTGGTTTCTTCATATTCATCTGCATCAAGTTCCTCTCTGCATTCCACCAGATCTTGTAATTGCTGCATTAGTCTATCCAACTGTTCTTCTAAATTCTGCTTTAATTTGCTTGTCTCTGTCTTTCCTCTGGAAGCCATTTTAATCTCACTTATTTCTTACTTGAATGATAAGAGTTCATTATAGCATACTGTCTGTGTCTTCCTTTCCAACTTGTAAAAGTTCTGGTAGTCCTGGGCTGGCGGACGCGCACTGAGGGGGCACTTCATAAGCGTGGTTTTGAACTCTATATCCAGTCATTTTTTTTTCTCCATTTCTTTTGTTTGTGATCCCTTCCCTTGTCTCGGCATTTTCACTCTGTTGGGGAAACTTTGGTGTTGAGTTCAGCCTTATAATCCCAGAAGAAGCTAAACCGAAGAAGCCTCTGTTGAGCTTGGGATGGGTAGAGTCTCAGGGCTTAAGGGACCACCTTGCCTTTCAGTCAGCCCCGCCTTCCACGGCCCCTGAGTCTCACGTGACTGGGTAATCGCTGGAGCGGTCCTTGTGTGCACGCACCCGCAGTGCCTCTAACCGCTGCCTTTCCTGCTCCCCTGCGCACCAGGACCACACGAGTCTAGGTCTCTAGGGTTTCGCCCGAAACAGGGGCTTAGTGGAGTCAGAAGTGGCACAGTTGGGAGGGTCTGTCTCCCGCCCACTTGAGAAAGTCAGTGGCACAATCAGCAATCTGTCTTAGCGCAGTGCCATGCGCGCCGCCACCAGCCCTCTGATCTTTTGCGACTCCCCTAAATTTCCGGCACTTCTCCCTTTTCACAGTCCAAACTCACCCCATATGAGTTTCGGCTGGATCTGGGGTTTAGTGTCGTAAGAGAAGGGGTTCAATGTAGTTGGGAGTCTCCATTTCCCTCCCACCAGAGAAAGCCAGCCAGGTACTCTGGCACCCGCTCTCTCCGCGTGCACGTCTCCGTACCTCAGCTTTTAGCAGCTCCTCTGGGTCTCCGTGAGTCACTCTCTTTCCTTCTATCTGTAGAACTTCCACTCAGCCAGCTTTCCTGTGGTTCTGGATGATGTCCATTCTGTCTTTTAGTTGTAGTTTTGAAATTGTTGTGCGAGGCAGCAGTGTAGGTGTTTACCTATGCTGCCATCTTGGATTCTCCCTGAAGTAGCATTCTTTATCTCTTGTTAAGTCCTTCACTTTCAGATCTAATTTTTCAGATATAAGTATTGCAACCTCAGCTTTTTTTTTCATTTCCTTTGCCTGAAATATCATCTTACATCCCTTCACCCTCAATCTGTGTGCATCTCTTTTCCTCAGGTGGGTTTCTTGTAGACAGCAGATATATGGATCATGTTTTCTTATCCAATCGGTTACCCTATGTCTTTGATTGGAGCATTTCATCCATTTACATTTAAAGTTATTATTGATAGGTACTTATATGTCATCATTTTTAGTCTTTACCCTCGAGTTCCTTCTTTGCTTCCCATTTCTTTTTTTCACAGCAGACCCTTTAACATTTCTTGCATTGCTGGTTTGACGGTAATATATTTCCTTAGTCCTTTTTTGTCGTGAAGCTCCTGATTTCGCCTTCAATTTTGATTGAAAGCCTTGCTGGGTACATTATTCTTGGATTCAGACCCTTTCTTCGCATGACTTTGTATATTTCATTCCATTCCCTTCTGGCCAAATGAGTTTCTGTTAAGAAATCAGTAGCTAGTCTTATGGGGGTTTCTTTGTAGGTAACTTTCTGTTTCTCTCTGGCTGCTTTTAAGATTCTTACTTTGTCCTTGGTGTTTGCCAATTTATTTTTAATGTGCCTTGGTGTGGGTTTTTGGGATTCATTTTTCTTGGGTCTCTGTGAGCTTCTTGGATTTGTGTGGGTTTTTTCTCTCCTATATTGGGGTAGTTTTCTGTAATTTCTTCAAACAGGTTTTCTATTCCTTGCTCAGTTTCCACTCTTTCTGGAACCCCAATTATGCAGATGTTGTTTTGTTTCGTGTTATCCCAAAGTTCCCTTAGTCTCTCCTCTTGCTTTTTAATTTTTTTTTCTAGAAGTTGCTGTACTTGGGTATTTTTTCTACCTTGTCTTCTAGCTCACTGATGCAGTCTTCTGCTTCTTCTCGTCCTCTTTTGATCTTTTCTATTGAGTTCTTTATAGCAGTGATATCATTTTTCATTTCTTCTTGATAATTCTTCATTTCTTCTTGCTTCTTCTTCATTTCCTCTTGGCTCTTCTTCATTTCTTTTTGGTTCTTCTTCATTTCCTCTTGGCTCTTACTCACATTGTTGATTTTGTCTTCCATTCTTTTCAGCCTCCTTATGACCATTTTTCTGAACTCTTTCTGTGGCAGATCTATTTCTTCTTCTATTTCATTTACTTCCTTTTCTGGTAATACCTGCTTTTCTGTCATATGTGGGCTTTTTCTTCATCTGTCTTCCTTCTCCGGGTGTCTGGTTATGTAGTTCTCTCTCCTTTGTTGATTTAAAGGCACAAACTACAACACGACCCGGTACAAGACACAACGTTCTTATCCCAGGTGAAATCTGACCTTTCCGTGTGGTGTGTGGAGCTCCTCTGAGTCCGAGTGTCTGTGCCGATTGGAGAGTGGTATTCTGGTTCCCCCGGCTGTTCGGTGGGTGCTGCAGCTCTAGCTTTCCAGACTGCCATAGACATATACTTCCCACTGCAAAATGTCATGGTCTCTGTAAGATTTCAGTTTTCTTGAAGACTTAGTTTCTGTCCTAACATGTGGTACATCTTGGCAAATGTATATACCATAGCTTTGCGGTGAAATGTTCTGAAGATATCTTTTGGTGCCAACTGATCTAGTGTGACATTTATGATTGCTGTTTCCTTGTTTATTTTAATATATATAATTGATTTTTTACAGAGAGGAGAGCAATAGAGAGTTAGAAACATTGATGAGAGAGAAACTGATAAGCTGATTCCTGCATACCCCTTAAGGCAATGTGTCCCCAACCAAGGTATATGCCCTTGACTGGAATCGAACCTGGGACCCTTCAGGCTGGAGGCTGATGCTCTATCCACTAAGCCAAAATGGTCAGGGTATCCCTGTTGATTTTTTGTTAGAATACTTATCCAGTGATGTCAAGGGTGTATTAAAGTCTCCTACAATAATTGTATTGCTGTCAATCTTTTCCTTGATATCCTCCAGAAGTTTCTTTATATATTTAGATGCTCCTGTATGGAGTGCTTATATGTTTACCAGACTTATATTATCTGAGTGTATTAATTCCTTTAGTACTAAGAAGAGATCTTTATTATCTTTTGTGATGGACTTCACTTTGAGGTCTATTTTATCAGATATAAGTATTGCCACCCCAACATTTTTTTCCTTTCCATTTGCCTGAAAATTTTTTTTCATCCCTTCGCTTTCAGTTTGTGTGAGTACTTTGTTTGAAGGTGGGTCTCTTGTAAATAGCATATGCATGGGTCATGTTTTATTATCCATTCAGCCACCCTATGTCTTTTGATTGGAGCATTCAATCCATTTACATTTAAGATTATTATTAATAGGTACTAGTTTGTTGCATTTTTATTCTTTATACTTGTGTTCCTCCCTCCCTTTCTACTTTTTTTTTTTTTTACAACAGTCCTTTAGCATTTCTTGCATTGTTGGTTTGCTGGTGGTAATAAACTCCTTAAGTCTTTTTTTTTCTTTTTTCTTTTTTTGGGTCTGGAAAACTCCTGATTTCACCTTCAATTTTGAATGATAGCCTTGTTGGATAGAGTATTTTTTGGTTTCAGTCCCTTGCCATGCATCACTTTGTATATTTCATGCCATTCTCTTCTGGCCTGATGTTTTTCTACTGAGAAAACAGTTGATAGTCTAATGGAAGATCCTTTGTAGGTATCTTTCTTGTCTCTTTCTTGCAGCCTTTCAGATTCCTTTTTTTTTTGTCTTTTATGTTTGCCATTTTAATTATGATGTGTCTTGGTGTGGGTCTTTTTATTTTCACCTTGATTGGGAATCTCTGTGCTTCCTGTATTTGTGTGATTTCTTTCTTCCCCATGTCAGGTCAGGGTAGTTTTCTGGCATTATTTCATCAAACAGGTTTTCTATTTCTTCCTCAGATTCTTCCTTTTTTGGTTCCCCTATTATGCAGATATTGTTTCATTTCATGTTATCCTACAGGTCCCTTAAACGCTCCAGCTTTTTTTTTTTTTTGAGTTGCTGCTCTGCTTGGGTGTTTTTTCTACCTTATTTTCTAGCTCATAAATTTGATCCTCAGCTTCTAGTTTACTGTTTAAATCTACCAGGGTGTTCTTTATTGCAACTATGTTATTCTTCATTTCCTCTTAATTCTCATTAATATTTGTGTATTTCTCTTTTTGAACTCTTTATAATTCTCATTGTGTTGCTTTTAATACTCAATCAGATATTTGAGCATCCTTGTAAACATTACTTTGACTTCTTTAACAAATTACTTGCCTCCATTTCCTTTAGTTATTTTTCTGGCTATTTCTCTATTTTTTTCATTTGGTGATTGCTTTTTTGTCTTCCCATTTTTGTTGTCTTTTTAAATTTGTTTCTATATATTAGACTAGAGGCCTGGTGCACAAAATTCATGCATGAGGTGGATGTCCTCAGCCCAGCCTGTACCCTCTTCAATCTGGGACCCCTTGAGGGATGTCCAACTGCCCAAAAGAGGCAGTCAGACATCTCTCACACAATCCAGGAGTGCTGGTTCCCAACTGCTCATCTGCCTGCATTCCTGATTACCCCTAACTGCTTCTGCCTGCCAGCCTGATCACCCCCTAACCACTCCTCTGTCAGCCTAATTGGTTAGAACCAATCCCCTGCCAGCTCAATTGACCCTAACTGCTCTCCACTGCAGTCCTGGCCCCTCCAACTGCCCTTCCCTGAAGGCCAAGTCACCCCCAACTTCCCTCCTCTGTTGGTGTGGTCTCTCCTAACTGCCCTCCCCTGCATGCTTAATTGCCCTCAACTGCCCTCCCTTGCAGGCCTGTTTCCTCCCAACTGCCCGCCCCTGCTGGCAATCTTGTGGTGGCCATCTTGTGTCCACATGGGGCAGTCATCTTGTATGTTGGAGTGATGGTCAATCTGCATATTATTCTTTTATTAGATAGGACAAAGGCCTGGTGCAAGGGTGGGCGCCAGCTGGTTTGCCCTAAAGGGTGTCCTGGATCAGGGTGGGGGTTCCCTTGGGGCATGGGACAGCCTGGGCAAGGAGCTTATGGTGGTTTGCAGGCTGGCCCTGCCCCCATTGACCTAAGCTGAGGGTTTGATATCTAGGATTTATTTATCTTCTACAATTGAAACTTCATAGCCTAGAGCAAAGTCAAGCCTCATGCTAGCCCCATGGCAGCAGCCATTTCTTTTGGGATTTATTTATCTTCCATAATTGAAACTTTGTATCCTTAAGCAGAAGCCAAAGGCCAGGGCTACAAAAGCTTGGTTTCCTCCATCGACGGGGAAACCCTAGCCTCCTGCTCTCTCCAGATCTGTGGCTGCTGCCATTTTTGTTGGGATTTACTTATCTTCTATAATTGAAACTTTGTAGCCTTGAATGGAGGACTGGGCCTGTCAGGATGTGTGGAAAGCTTGACTTCCTCCATTGCTGGGGAAACCCAAGCTTCCCTCCTGCTTGCTTGGTGGTCACAGCCATCTTGGTTTGGGTTAATTTTCATACTTGCTCCTGATTGGCTGGTGGGCATGGTATTGTGGGCATGGTTTGTGAGTGGAGCAGAGTGATGGTTAATTTGCATATTACTCTTTTATTAGATAGGATAAAACTGCTATGTCACCCAGATATTTTTAGGTTGCTCTTATGTAATAGGTGTTCTGTGGGACCTAGTAGTCTCTCAGGTCTTATGGACAGTGTGTTCTAGGAAGGCACTCCACTTGACTTATTTAGGTTCACCTGTTGTAGCTGGGTCTTGAATGTTATTTTTCCATTCATGGATGGAGTCTTCTCTCTCTCAGGATGTCTGATTATGTGGTTCACCGCCAACCACATTGTGTAAGCTATTGTGGAAGTGCTGACTGAACAGAACAAAATACAACAAGACAAAAAACAATACAGAACAAAACAAGAACATACACAAGACCTCTATAGCACCAAAAAAAGTGACTACCAAAAAAGATGAATTAGGAAATGAAAAGAGTAAGAATAATAGAAATAAAAGAGAAAAATATGTGGAGAAAACATAACAGAACAAACATACAAATAAATAAAAAAGCACAAACAAAAAACACCAAGTAAAGAGGGTGGCAGAAACTGTAGATGCAGAATTTAAATAAAGTAAATAAGAATGAAAATTAGAGGAAAAGGGATAGGAAAGCAGTTTACAATAAAGGAGGGAGAAAGGAAATGAGAAGACAAAACAATTTGAAAAGGAGACTAGAGGATAAAGCAGGTAGACCTACATTAAGGAAGTGAAACAAGATAAGAAATTGGGAGAAGAAAAGAGAGAGAAAAATGAGTACTGAAAAATTGAAAAGGAAATTGAGTAGGAGCTGGTGAGAGAAAATTAGATATAATAGATTAGAATATAACATATCAATAAAGCAGACAGGTAAAGAAGATAAAATTTAATAAGGGGAAAATAAAGGAAAGAGGAAAAATTAAAAAGGGGAAAGGAGAAGAAAAAGAAGAGGGGAAAAAAGACAAGAGAGGAAAAAAAAAGTGGGGGAAAAAAAGGTGAAGTGTCTTTCAAATTTTAATGCCCCATGGAAGCTGGCTTAGGACCCTATTCTTTTGTTTTGTGTGCCAGTTCTGGGCTTCCTATTATGTACTTAGGTGCTATCTACTTTCAGGCACTGTTTATTGGCTTTTTGCATCCTGTTTGAAGTTCCAAAAGATCCACTGACCCACTGCTTCTACGTATCCACAGGCCTTGGCTGAAAGCAGGAAGGGCTTATATTAACCACATGGTGCTCAGAACTGGTTCAGCACATCAGCACACTTTCCCTGATTCTCAGGGTTCCACCTCTGCCTGACTTTGTCTGCCAGCCAGCTGTCAATATTAATCACTCCAAAGTTTGTTTCTAACAGGGCTTTATGTGGGGGAGGTATTTAGCTTTCAGGGAAATAATGGATATGTTTTCCTGTCCCAGAGCTACTCCTCTATGAATAGCTCAAAATATTATTCTGCCCTTGGTTGGACAGCGATCCTTGTATGGAAACCAGTGAGGTTACCTTGGACCATGGAGTTTTTTATCAGTTTGGTTCCTAGAATAGGTGGATAGCTCCTCTCCAATCAGTCACTGAGGGCTCCTTGAGACTGTTCAGGCTCATAGACTTGGCTTCTGCCTTTGTTTCCACTATAAACCTCAAAATACAGGGCCAGGAAGGCTATATTATCTAGGGTGGGTTTTTTTGTTGTTATTGGTTTTTTGTTTGTTTGTTTTGTTTTCTTTACCTTCCCGCTGGGTGTTGGGAGCAGCTAGGTTCTCTCAGAAAACTTGGCTGTTTTGCCAAAACTGAGTTTGGATCAGTGGACAGAGCTTGGCCTGCAGACTGAAAGGTCCCAGGTTCAATTCGGATCAGGAGTATGTACCTTGGTTGTGGGCACATCCTCAGTAGGGGGCATGCAGGAAGCAACTAATTGATGTCTCTCTCTCAAAGATGTTTCTAACTCTCTATCCCTCTCCCTTCCTCTCTGTAAAAAATCAATAAAATATATTAAAAAAATAAAATATGGCTGTTTTGTTTTGAAAGTGTATGAACAACCCAATACAGGACTCCTGGCTACTGTTTTTTTCACATCTCCCTGCCCTGCTTCCCACTCTTACTTCTCCTCAGGCACCTCAGTCCATGCCACACTACCTGTGCCAAAGCCTTGGTGAGTAGTTGCAAATGAAACTTGGAGTTAGAGGGAGAAAAAAAGCAATGAAACTTCACTCTCGCCCTACTAGATTTTGTCTGTTGACTCTAGACTTGGCTACTGCCAATAGCTCTGCCACCTTTTGCAGCTGGTTGGATGTTTGTGTGCTGCTGGTTGTGCTGAGGGTCACATCGTGGATTGTGGCTCTGATGTTAGGGGCTGTGGAGCCAGCCTGGGCTCTGGGCTTCTATTTCTTTGAGGAAATATATTCTCCTGGTTATGCAGTGCTCCCTCCTCTCTCTCAGTTACCCTCCTCTTGTGACCTCACCCTTCCCTCCAGTCTCCAGGTGTTTTCTGTTCTTCCTTGCTCTAAGTTACCTCCTCAACTGGACTTGGGTTGATAATTCCAGGTGAATGTTCTCTAATTTAGTTCTATTTCCAGTCTGGCTCTGGGGCAAGGTCTGCCTATTAGGCTGCCATTTCTCTTCCTTCATGGTGTTTTCTGGTGAGTTATCCTCCTTTTGGTCTCCCACTGGGCAGGAGGCAGTTTGGTGAGTGTAGCCTCTCAGTATTCATTCCTCCTGCATGGCTCATCTGACTGAGCTCTCACATAGAAACAGCCTTCCTCCCTCATCAGAACCGAAGCTGCTAAAGTCTGGAGAGGCAGGAGAATCAGCAGGCTTATAATTATCATTATACCCTATAGGAAATAACTATCAATTAAAATGTGTGTTTTCCCTTTGAATATAGGTCTAAAAACTCAAAGATGATTATGTTTAGAAATTAACAATGCAGCTCACACATCACAAGATTGAGGGGATCCGAGTTTGGGGGTAAGATAGAATGTGCACAGTGGTGGTTTTGGCCATAGGCATAAACTGTGTGAATGCACTGAATCTTTGGAAGACATTTCTGATGGCCCCACATTCATTCTGGCCCAGTTCACATGCTTAGACTCCTTCATTTCTTCACTGGAACTTCACCACAGCTCACTCCACAGTTATTAAGGGGTGCATGGGGTTTTCTAGCAGAGATTGTTGTAGTTGTGTGTTAATCAGATATTTATAGCCAAATATTTTGAAGTTATAAACCCACTTCAGGAGGCACTAAGGCATATGAGTGTAATACAAGAGTCAGGAATAAAATTGGGGTAGTTGAATCCCAGGTTCCACATGATTCTAAGAAAAAAATCAACTTTCAAACAAGATTATTTATGAGTTAAAACTGAAATATCACTTTTATGCCTCTTTTTATGAGAGTATTTAATAACACACAATGGTCCACAGAATGTTTGCTTGAGCTAAGCAGCATATTTGCCTGTAAACTATGAGGGTGTTCATTCCTACATATATTCATTCATTTGAAAAATATTTCCTAAAAACATACTCCATGCCATTGAGTACATATGCAACACATATGTACTAAAAAGTGGGATTACAGCAGTGAATAAAACAAATTCCCATGGATTGTATAGTCCAATGGGAAGATAACAATTGAAAAAATAATAGGTCATAGGAGCATAGGAGCTCTATTGGTTATATTCTGGAATATATATATATATATATATATACACACACACATACACAGACACACACACACACACACACACACACACACACACACACAGCCTGGACAATGTGGTTTAGTGGTTGTATATTAACTTATGAACCAGGAGGTCATGGGTCATGGTTTGATTCCTGGTCAGGGAACATGTCTGAGTTATGGACTTGATTCCCAGTAAGGAGGGTATAGGAAGCAGTTAGTGATTCTTATCATTGATAGTTCTCTCTCTCTCTCCCTCTTCCTTCCTCTCTGAAATAAATAAAAATCTTATATAATAAAGAGATAATATGCAAATTGATCATCATTTCAACACACAAGACAGCCACCCCATGTGCTCAAAGATGGCTGTCACAAGATGGCCAGCAAGGGAGGGCAGTTGTGAGCAATCAGGCCAACAGGGGAGGGTAGTTAGGAGGGAGCAGGTCTGAAAGGGAGGGCAGTTTGGGGCAACCAGGCCTTCAGGGGAGGACAGTTGCAGGGGAACCAGGTCTGCAGGGAAGGGCAGTTGAGGGCAATTGGGCTGGCAGAAGAGGGCAGTTAGGGGTGACCAGGTCATCAGGGAAGGGCAGTTAGGGGCAATTGGGCTGGCAGGGGAGTGGTTAGGCATTGATCAGGCTGGCAGCTGGCAGGGTAGTGGTTAAGGGGTGAATAGGCTAGCAGGCAGAAACAGTTAAGTGCAATCAGGCAGGTAGGCAGGTGAGCGGTTGGGATGTCTGGCTGCCCATTTAGGTCTGATCTTGGTGGGACATTCCTCAAGGGGTCCCAGATTGGAGAGGATAAAGGCTGCGATGAAGGGCACTCCCCATGCATGAATTTTGTGCACTGGGCCTCTAGTATAAATAAAAAGCACTACCCCAAATTAAGTGGCTTCAAAAAATAATGGTTTATTATTTCCCATAATGCTGTGGGTGAGCTTCTAGTTTTCCTGTTGGCCTCACCTGATCTCTTTGACTCAGAAGCTCAGTGGGTAGAGATGGGCTGGCTGGATCCCTCTAATCATGTGGTCTTTTGACCACAGAAGAGCATAGGCTGTCATGGGAACAAGATGTCTCATGGGCTCAGAGCAAACATGTGAGGGAACAATATATGGTTATAGATACAAAGAGCTGTGATTCATTGTGTACCATTTTGGAAACAATCTAACATATTGGTAATAAGAGGTACAAAAAATAATAAAGCATGTGGGAGAAGATTGCTAGAGAGTGTCAGGGCAGTTATTTCAGAAAAGAAATCAGGGCAAGTCTTTTTGGGGAGGTTATGTTGGAAAAGAGACCTGTGCAGTAAGGAAGGGGACCATGTAGGTGTGCAGAGAGTGTTCCAAGCAGAGGAGCAGCATCTGAAAAGCCTTGAGTGGGAACAAAAAATGGCTCAGTGTGCCTGGAGGGCATAAGCAAAGGGAGAGTGTGGACATAGTTGATGAGATAGCCAGGACTGTACCACATGCAGATCATGGTAGATTTCACAAGATATTCCAAGAATAAAGGAGAACCCATGGATGGTTATGTTCTGAAAGTTTTTAAGCTATCAGTTGGACATCCCCCAAGGGCTTCTGGACTGTGAAAGGAAGCAGGTTGGGCTGAGGGAACACCCAAGTACAGAATTTTGTACACTGGGCCTCTAGTGCAATTATAAGAGTGAGAAGGATCAAACTCATGATATGTTTAGGATTCAGGACTCAGGGAACTTCAAATAGATTGAATGTGGGTTGTAGAGAAAAAAAGTCATAGAAGATGTCCTCTAGGTTATTAATATGATCATCGGTGTGAGTGGCAGATAACATTAGTTAGATTGGGAAAGAACACTAGATAGGGGAAGATATATAAAAAATGAAGTCAACCATATTCAGGCTCATAAAATCCTAAAGCTGAATTTAAAAGTAGCTCACATAATCCTATCAATTTATAGATTAGGAAAAAATTAAGGAATTTATTTTAATTAATTAATTAATTAATTAATTAAAACTTTAAAATTATTGATTTATATTATTTTATTTTTTAGTTATCGTCATTGTTGGGGATATTGCAGATATCCCCCATTTTTTACCTCATTTCCCACTCCACTTGTTTCCCATTCACCCCAAACCTTCAGCAGATTATTGTCTGTGTCTATAAATTATGCATATACACATATAAATTATATGCTTAATCTCTGTCCCCACAGTCTGCTCCCTTCCCTGTGATAGTCCTCAGTCTGTGCCATTCTTCTATGCCTCTGGACCCACTTTGATCATTAGATTCCACATATAAGTGAGATCATGTGATACTTATCTTTCTTTGACTAGTTTATTTTGTTTAGCATTATACTCTTCAGGTTTCTTCATGCTATCTCAAAGGGTAAGATATACTTCTTCTTTATAGCTGCATAATATTCCATATACCACAACTTTTTTTTTTTTACCCCTTATCTAATGATGGGCACTTGAACTGTTTCTAGATCTTATAAATAGTGCTGCTATGAACATAAGTGATACATACATTCTGTATGATTTGTTTTAAAATTCTTAGGAAAAACACTGAGTAGCCAGATTATTATGATCTCTGAACATATAATAATCTGGCCACTTGGTGTGTGTGTGTGTGTGTGTGTGTGTGTGTGTGTGTGTATTACAGGAGGCCCTGTGCATGAATTTGTGCATGGGTGGGGTCTGGCCAGCCTGGCAAGAGGGAGGTAACATGGGCAGTTGTCCAGTCTGCCTACTAGTCAAACTCCTGGTTGAGGAGGCAATTTTCATATTAGCCTTTTATTATATAGGTTATACACTGAGTGGCTAGGTTATTTTGCTTTCAGAGATCACAATAATCTGGCCATTCAGTGTATTCTTTGAAGTGGAATCACTGGGTCAGATGACAGTTCAATTTTTTCTGTTTTTGTGTGTGTGGAAACTCCATACTGTTTTCCATAGTGACTGCACCAGTCTGCATTCCTACTAGCAGTATACTAGGGTTCCTTTTTCCTCACATCTTTACCAGCTCATGGATTGGAAGAATTAATATTATTAAAATATCCATACTACCCACAGCAATCTATAGATTCAACACAATCCCTATTAAAATATCAGCAATATGTACAACCAGTGTGGCTCAGCAGTTGAGCATTGACCCAGGAACCAAGAGGTTACTGGTTTAATTCCTGGTTAGGGCACATGCCCAGATTGTGGGCTCCATCCCCACTAGGGGTGCATATAGGAAGCAGCCAATTGATGATATTCATTTTTCATGGATGTTTTTATCTCTCTATTCCTTTCCCTTTCTCTCTCTCTCAAAATCAATAAAAATATTTTTAAAAAATTAAAATATCAACAACATTGGTGTCCCAAGAAAATGTATGCACATTTGTATTCATTTTTGGGGGATACCCTATGTTTCACAGATCTAGAACAAATAACCCAAAAATGTATATGGAACTCAAAAGGACTCTGAATATGCCTCAGAAATCTTGAGAAAGAGCAAAATTAGAGGGATCACAATACCAGATATAAAGTTATACTACAAAGCACTATACTCAAAACAGCCTCGTACTGGCACAAGCACAAGCATATAGAACAATGGAACAGAACAGATAATCCAGAAATCAACTCAAGCCATTAAGCTCAATTAATATGTGACAAAGGAATAAGGAACATACAATGGAGTTGAGACAGTCCCTTCAATAAATGGTGTTGGGAAAATTGGACAGCTACATGCAAAAAATAAATAAAATAAAACTAGACCATAAACAAGAATAAACTCAAAATCGATAAAAGATTTACTTGTAAGCCATCTAATAAAAGGGTAATATGCTAATTAGACCAGAGGTCTTCTTAATGTCCTTCTGGACAAAGCCACAGTGGCAGGGGCCAAGGCAGAGGCAGTTAAGGATGATCAGGCAGGCAGGCAAGTGGTTAGGAGCCAGTGGTTCCAGATTGCACAGGGATTGGGCCTAAACTGGCAGTTGGACATCCCCTTAGGGGTCCCAGATTGGAAAGTGTCAGGCTGGGCTGAGTAACTCCCCCATGCACGAATTTCATGCAATGGGCCTCTAGTTAAACCACAAAAATTGTAGAAGAAAACATATGCACTAAAATTTTATACACCTCATGCAGCAGAATTTTCACAGATACAACTAGGGCAAGAGAAACAATGGAAAAATAAATAAATAAATGGGACCACATCAAACTAAAAAGCTTCTGCACAACAAGCAAACCATCCTTAAAGTGCAAAGGGAAACCGATTTTTCAATGATAAATCTGATAAGGAGTTAGTTTCCAAAATACATAAAGAACTCATATAACTCAACAAAAAGAAGACAAACAATCCATTAAAAAATGGACAAAAGACCTAAATAGACACCTCTCCTAAGAAGACATACAAATGGTGAATATACATATGAAAAAAATGCTTAAAATCATTCTCAGAAAGAGGCAAATTAAAAGAACTATAACATATCACCTCACACTTATCACAATGGCTGCCATCAACAAACAACAAATGCTGGTGAGGATACAGAGAAAATGAATTTCTTTTCTAAAATACTATGCATAAAATTGCAGCAGATTTTGTATTAAAACCCTGGCTTATTTGTCCGAGGCCCCTCCCCCTCCCTGAAATGTCCCAGACCAAAGATCTTCTCATGACTTCATAGTGACATCTTGGGTTCCCTTAGATCACTTCTGCATAGTATTAAGATTTCTTTAAAATGTTTTTTTTTTCCCTTGTTGCTATTCTGGTTGAGAATCCAAAGGTGGTGTGAATCTATTATATGTTCACAGAAGATTAGTCTGAAAGAAAGATTATAAAAATTATGCTATTATTTTGAAAAGGAAATACATAAAGATGGTAGCTGCTCATAAAACACTCTCTTATTTTCCTATAGGCGAGATTAATTTAGTAATAGATGTCAACTGGTATAAAAATTTTGAGTAAGATATTTGAATACTTTCACTCTTATTTCTTTTTGTATGGAGGATCACATTCAATGAACAAAATAAGATTAGGCCAGTGGGCACTATCAGTAGGGTTCAGAGGAAGAGTTGATACTTTGAATACATAGCCTTAGGGACCATAGCTTGTTTGAAGTAATTTCACTTTTCTGCAATGAACTGAGATAAATGGAAGGTCTGTGAGCAAAGCCTAATGAGCCTTCAACACAATTTAGTTGTTCTTCATATTTTTAGCTTTTTAGGTTTCTTTTTGAAGCTTGAAACCATTTTTTCTTTATATTTGACAGAAATTAAGCTAATTTCTATATAGTCTGCTGAAGGAATTTTTGTATCGATTTCATTTACCTCTGTCTTTACTGAGTGCACAGCTGGTATTTTTTAATTTAATGGATATTCAAAGTTTAGTATTCAGAGAAGTAGAGGAAGCAAAGGGTCTTATAGCAAAGAGCCAGGTTAAAAAGGGCTGTGTCCAAGGATGGAGGAGGCTTACTGATAGAGGAATCCCCTCAACAAAATAGGCCTCTCTCCTTATCACCCTGAGATCATTGAGGGTAGACACCTATGACAGTGTTCTTATTGCATATTTATGATATGGCAGGTTTGAAGTGCTTTATCAGCATTATTAAGCATTATATCCTAAAGTAATATCATACCCTGAGTTTCCATGGTTCTTTGAGATTCTTTTCTAACTGCCTCATGGTTTTTAAGGAGAGTGTTTTGTTATAGATAATATTCAAATTTGCTAATTCATGGAAAAAGTTTTGATCTACATTTTTAAATGTTTACTTGCATTGTATTTTTATATTTTGAATAGATAGACAATATATAGTGCTAAAGTTCACATGTTACACTAAGATATAGTCTTAAAAGTCCAAGTTGAGGATTTCAATTTCTCACTTATTTCATTTCCAGTATACTTGTTATTATATTTATATTTTGCATAGGGAAATAGTGCAGGATGACAGTCCTTAAAGGTCTAAATTGGTTGTTGGGTTACTGTTCATGGTGACATGGTCCTTTCAGTGGCCTAGCTTTCTTCTTTCTATGATTAGAGGGAAGACTAACACTGCTGAGTTCTGTTCAAGGTGAGCTGTGGAGGTCAAGAGGCAAGATAGGTGTGTATCCTGTAATTTTTGCATCTGAGATTAAGTCTTCCATCTTTGAACCTCTTTTTTGGGGTCAGGAGTTATCATTTATTAATGCCAGACAGCACTTCCAGTTCCTTATTGATAAAAACCCAACACTGAGCACAGATAAGGATCTAGCTTTGTCCAGATAAAGAGATAATTTCCACAGATTCTTCTCATTTTGGACCATCTGTTCAAGCCACAGTTAATCTTGGCCCAGAAATCAGAATTGGTTCCCTGTACTCTATTTTCTTCTATGTTGAATTTATCTCTACAAATGTCAATCTTTTTAACATCTTCCTCTTTCTATACAATCCAACCCAGATTGTGCCCGGTTCTTTTGTCTTCCTAATTCCTCCAATTAGACCTATTTATTATTGCTTTGGGAGGACAGAGATATCTCCTTTTTTTAATTTAAAACTTAGTTAACAAAATGATTACAAGATTGTAAACTTCTCCAGGACAGGGATTATAGATTATTTATCATTGTGACTTTACTAGTACTTAAACACTGAACAAATATTTGTCTTTTAAATAAGATATATGCAACCAAAGAAGATCAGAGAAAATTCAACATATATTATGTTTTAAAAAAGAAACTGGATTTCCTGATGTTTGTGGTATAATAATTGTCTTTCTGTCTTTTTCCTCCTCTCTTGAACTAACTCCAACCAAACTTCTAGACTGTATACTTATTAATGTCAAAGACTGTGATTTATATACATATATTTCCATGTCTCCCATGATGCTAAACACAATGCTTGACATATCTAAGACACCCTGTATAAATTCTTTAACTGAATGAATAGGATTCTTTAATCCAAGTTAGTTTTTTTTATTTTTCAGAAGAATAGAGTTTAGTGAATTAAGACTTTATGATGTATGCTAATTCTTTATACAGATCAGTTGAGAAAACAACTATTATTTATGCTTCACAGACCTTCTGTTTACATTTGACAATTTATTTTAGTACCTGCACCAATTTGAATGAAATAATCATCACCCCTAAACTAGAGTTGAATATTTTTTGAGACTAAGAAGTGTAATAACTATATTTCTTTATTTCCTGTTTCTCCTCCTAAATTGAAATGAAAGATAAACAGTTTTGTGAATTATAAAGATATTTTGTACTAATTTTAGACTATCAGAGTAATTACTGGAAATTCTAAATGAAAATAACCTAAAAAGCATCAGGTTCAAGTTTTGTTGAACAGAAGCTTAGTTATTTAGTTTTTACTAATAATTTATCAAATGTAACTGGCTTTTGTGAATTATATTGAAAAATCATCCTGCTTTGAAAGATGAGATCAAGAAGGGAACCTTAGATAGGAGATTTAGATTTTCTGGCAGTAGTGAAGCAGTGCTGTACTAATAAATAGAAGTTTTGAGTTCTCTGTCCTAGGTTTGATAATTGTGACAGCCTTCCTGAAAGTAAAGTCACTGAACTCCATGGGTCCCTGGGAGAGGGCACTGAAGCTCTTCCCCAAAGACTTGCCTCCATGTCTCTGAAATTCTCTTCTCTGAATAGATGTCTCTGAGATCCCATAGGAAACTATGGAAAGAAAAGAGAGAAAGAGAGAGAACTGAAAGCTCTTTCATTGGGCCTGATTAATTATTTTAAAAAGAACTTGCAAAAGAAAAGAAATAGAGTCAAATAAATATATGTCAATACCTGTTTTCTTTCACCCCTCCATATCACTATCCATATTGATTATGAGGACAAGAAATGACATTTTCAGTGTTTAGTCATATGAGAATCAAATAGCTTCTTTAGGAGGAAAACACTATATTTTTACACAGCCCATGTGTCAGTAATGTGATCACATGACAATACAGTAATACATAGGCAGGTCAAAATCTGTGTGGGAGACAGCTGGATTTGGAGTCAGGACACTGAATTTGTCACTGACTAAATTACCTTGGGCAAGTCACTTATCTCAGTAATGTAGGCAGCATCAGTGATGACCCATCTGTCATGATGGATTTAGAATAAAAAGCAGGTACACAAGTTTGTCATCAAAATCAGTAACTAAGCATGTGAATGTTATGGGGTCTTATATGTACTATAAAAAATATTAGTCTGAACTCCTTGGAAATCAAAGGTCAAGTTTATTAGGATAAGTTTGAAAGTGCCTAGAAACCAAACATAGAAATGTGTCAATTTAAGAGTGGAAAAGAATGAACACAAACCAAGAAAATAACCCATTGTGTCTACTCATGCCAAAAGCAGTTGTGCTTGGCTACTGGTGAATTCCATTGTTTGGTTTTTGCTTCCCTCTAACATTTCACAAGCAGTCCAAACTCATGAGAGGCTTTTACCCTGTGACCCCCCAATACTGCTTGTGAACAGAAGCTTAGTTATTTAGTTTTTGCTAATAATTTATGAAACCATCTCAGGATGGTTTCCAGAATTAAACCAGATTGACTCCTAGCTCTTTAGAGTTATTAGTTAGGGTTGTCATGGAGAACATTCTCAGTTGTCTTATTTTAAACATATTTTTCAAAAGTCAGTTTTTCGCAGGTAGCCTTTCAAGTGCAGCTTGAGACTGGATTAAAATATCATGGATTTCTTAGTAAGAAAATCCTCCAAATAGAATAACTTTTTTGTTATTTATGATTTGCTGAGTTGAGTTACTTACTTTTCTAAGCTCCTATTTCCTCATCTTTAAGTAAAAGTATTATAACTATCACTAAAAAGAGCTGCAAAGTAGTAATAAAAATATCAAAAACAATAATAATAGTCACCTAAGTATGAATAATACCACTATTACTTTATGGCAAAGATTTATTATTGGCAAACACTTTGACTTATGTTACTTCCTTTGATCGTCATAGAGAATTGGGAAAGATCCTAGTCATTTGAACAGCCTGTACCACCGTGAAAGCCAGCCTGATAGAAAGGTAGTATGAAAGAAATAAGAAGTTTCCTGCATTCATGAAGACTGCAGCTAATAAGTGTCTGAGAGCCTTTGGGATGATTTCATCCTGAGGTTTTCAAAGTCAGCTTCTAGAAGACCAGTGAATGCAGCAAAGACAAGAAGATGCTCATTCTAGTCCTCCATAACTTCCATCATGATTTTTTTTCTGTGTGACTGATTGGGTTTTCACATAAGATTTCAACTGAAGAAACTTTCTAACCAAATACTTTTATTTTACTAATGGCTCACAAAGCTCTGTGGATTTAAAAAAAGACAGAAAGGGAAACTCAAAATTAAAAAAAAATCATTCATTATTTCATACTACTGAAACCGTTTCTTTATTAAACAATATTTTTGAAAGTTTACTATGTACAAATCACTGTCTAGGCACAATCAAAGATATCATAAAAATATAAGTCCTTATCCTGAGTATTTCATATTGAATAGATGGCCTAAACTTCTGAGAAAGTAGTTTTATAATGCCAAATAAGTGTGACCAACTTGAAAGGAGAAATTACTAAAAAATATAAGTTATCGAGGCAAATTGTCTTTTATTTTGTTTTGTTTTGTTTTTTAATAAAAGTTGAGTTTCAACTGGTTCATGATGAATGGATAACATTGAAACAGAGGACAAAAGACAATACATTCTAAATGTGGAATATCTTTAGTAGTCATACATCTTAGAAATGTCAAAGCTCCTGTGGGTAGATGATAACAAAATAAGTTTGCCTGGAGCTAAAGGTTTATGAGAGGAAGTTGGTGAGAATAATCTTGAGTTGCTAACCATTGACTAGTAGATTACCTGATGACAGCTAAGGCTACCCCTCATACTATAAAAAAGGGATAAATGTTCCAGTAGCCAATTCTGATATAAGAGCAGTCCTTCATTCCCTTTCCTCTCATGCCATCTTCCTCATCTAACTCTTCCCTCACTCTATTAAACTCAGAGATTAAGATTTAAGACATCATATCTAACAACACTCCCTTGCCACCACTATGCACCAAGTTTTCAATAAATTGGAAAATAAATTATATAGAACGCAGGAAATAATAGAAAAGTTTGGACAGGAGCATAATGTCTTTGAAAGATAAATGTAGTAGTGGGCAAGTTTAAACTAGAAGAACCCATTGGCAATTTGCAGGCAGGGGTAGTATGTAAAAGTCCATTTATATGAATATTTCTTAAATTACTATGATTGATATGTGATATATATATATATATATATATATTCTAATTTAATTTTATGAAGTTGATAATAGTATTCCAATTTTATAAATAGGGAAACTGAGGTACAAAGACATTTAAATAACTTTCCCAGTATCAATCTACCAACAAATAGAAACCCAAACCTTTATAATGTTAAAGTTTACCCCATTTCTAATTCCTTATTTTGAAGTAAAATCAGATGGTTCAGTTAACTATTCTCCTCAGATCAAGGCACATTATCATCTTTTGATTTGTACAAGGTATCTTTCTAATTTTATTTACTTATTTTTATCCTTTTCAAAAATACCTATATCTTGTTTCCATAATTCTTTCTCCACAGTCAAACATTTCAGTGTTTGATGTGTGTTCAGTGTAGTTTTTTTTATGTATTCTTTAGAATGAGTATTATTATAATTCTTTCTCCACAGTCAAACATTTCAATGTTTGATGTGTGTTCAGTGTGTTTTTTTATGTATTCTTTAGAATGAGTATTATTATTTTATATGCACATATTTTTAATTCATGTAAATTATATATCTTCTCTTCCTTATTATTTTCATTAAAGACTATATTTTAAAGATTCAGCCATATTTCTATGGATGCTTCTAATTCATTGATTCTAACTGGAATGTCTTCCCTCTTAATTACATTAAAGTAATTCTCTAAAGCAAAGGCAGACATGGGAACAACATTCATAAATATTAACTAATCAATTAGCATATTAAAAGCAGTTCAGTAAGCAAAGTATTTGTTGAGTACTTACTACCAGACATTGTGTTCAATGTTGGAAATTCTGAGATGAATAAAATCCAAAACTTATCCTTAAGAGATCAGGGACCCAATCATGCAAATAATTAGTTTAGTGACTTGTATGCAGTTAATAGATAAGAACTAAAGAAAGATTAATAGCACAAATCAGGGTGTAATTGTTTATGCCCAAGACTCTGAGAAAAATGAGCAAAATGTGGAACAAAAGAGTGACCCTTTGTGGGTTTCAAAGAATAAGTAGGAGGAGTGTTCTGAGTGGATGGGTGGGGAAAAGGTATTCTAGGAAACAACACTTTTAAGAAGAATTGTTTTAATTGTCTGTCTTCCCGTTGGCCCCTTCTAAAAACCTGCAATACCCACAGTCTCTCAGAATAATAGCAGAATTTACCCCTCCCACATCCAGAGGGGGCTGATTATCTAAGATGGGCACCTGGGACCAGAAACAAAAGCCTACCAGTGATCCAGCAACCAAACACATGTGTTGTCTTGAAATTTGAATGAAGAGGCTACAGGTGGTGAAAGAAAGTGGAACTTGTAGGTTGTGATGCCTGGTGGTCATTTGGTAATTTGCATGTTGATGAATAAACAAAGAGAGTTTTGACTTTCAGCAAAGCAAGGGAAGGAAGTACCTCTTGAGTAAAGAGAAATGCTGCTTCAGTTTCAGCACCTTTTCTGTCCTCAGCTGGAGTCTGGGGACTGGATTTTGCTTCCTCCCTGGAATTCTATGAAGTTTCTCTAAATCTTTACACTCAACATCCCTTTATTGAGAACTATTTTGAGTTTCTATTGCTAATTACTTAATGAAAAAAAAAAAAGCATATATTTCAAGGCATGCAGACCAAAGAGACTGTGGTCTGTTTACAGAGCTATTGTTTGTTTGCTATTGCCACATATAAAATATAGGAGTAGGTTTGAGAGAAAATCTGAGGGAAGATCCAACAGGGCTTGATGATTGATTGGATATGAGACATAAGGATAACAAGTTCTGATTTTCCAAGCTGGAAGGCCCTGGAAGAATGGTGATAACATCGATATTAAGCTAAGAAAATAAAGGAAAATGGGAGAATAATTCAATTTTAGATATGTCAGGAGACTTTGGGAAGCATATATATATATATATATATATATATATATATATATATATGAGCTGAGGAGCCTATAAGTATAATATTAGACAAAGAAAGGAAGTATTCAGTGAAGAAGAGTCATGAATGGGACCAAGAATAGTCCAAGATGAGAGTATGGAAACCAAAGAAGAAAAAATTTAAATATAATATAGTAACAGTAAACATAATTATTACTAATAGTGATAATTATTAATAGTATAATGGTAATACTATAGAAAATACAACTAAGACATATAAATGAGGATTAGAGAAAAGCAAACTACAAGTGCAATGGCCCAATAAATCCTCCCACTTCAGACAAATTTTCAGTGCCCTTAATATCCTTCCACAGATCTGGCTTAACACAAATGTTATTTTGAGTTCATGGAACCTATTCTGTTTAAAGTTGCTTTATATGATACTCAATACAATGTCATATGTACTTACCATTTTTTTATTAATAAGATGAATAAGGTTTCTGTATTAAAGTTATTCTAATAGTTTTAAAATGAGAGAGCAGTGATCTTGGCATCCATGGTTGTGGGGAAGGACATTGAAGCTACCATGTTTAGGAATGATCTATAATGAAGACTGATCTTCGTGCATCCTTTAAGAAGTCAAGGCTAATTTGGATCTAAAGTTTTAAGGGAATTTAAATTTGGGGATTTCCTGTGTGAAGCAGTGTTGGCAATCTTGAGCTCATCTGAAATGCTCCTTTTCTGGGAACACTCATACCAGTGACACGCTGTTGGAAAGAGAATGAAGAATAAATGTAGCCATTCTCTTTGTTCTGCAGATTTAACCAATTAATTAAATCCACTTTGCTTTCTGGGTTTATGGTGACTTCCTGTGATTCTGACTGGAATCTTGTCACATCCAGAAGATCTGTCTTTGTCCAGGTTACCATGGCAGCTAATTTTTCCCTTTTTGTAAAGTTAACCCAGTTAATCACATAAGCTGGTGTATTATTAGCTTAATGAAGGACCCTTCTGCAGGCTTCTTCCAGGACGGTCAGGTAGCTATCCAACTAGTGTGATGTTGCTATGCTCAGCATCCATCTGGAGCTCTCTCACACAGCCAGTAGGTTGTATGCCAGAGAACATCCTGCTGCTTCTGAAAAAAATTCATCTCCTTCCTCCTTAAATGTGACCCATGAGATCACATGACACACACCCCAACCCCGTTCTGATCTTCATACTATGAGGGAAGGCCTTGTCACTATCTAAGCATTCATAGCTATTATCTGTGCAAAGATTTATTTTTCCCATCTAAAGCTATGATGCAACATACTCTGGGATCAGTTTCAAACTCTAATGATTAACACATGTTTATTCATTCCAAATGGAGCTGTGGCTGCAGCCCCTGCGCACACATATTATTGGTTTGGTTTTTGTTGTTGTTGTTGTTATTATTATTTTTCCTCCCTGTTTGATACTTCACATGGATCAGAAGAAGCAACCAACAATTAGTTATGGAAATCTTTGTCCTCTACCTTGGAGATACCTTTCTGCACTTATCATTTGCACACAGGTATGTACCCAGGTTACTTTCTGGCCACGTGCAATGGTCATTCAAGTTCAGCTTTGTGCCTGGAATTAAGCTTCATCCTGTAGGTATGTTCCCATGGCATAATGACAGCCAACTAGTGGCAAATTTACCCCACAGTTGAGTCAATGATGCACAACAGAGGAAAACAGGTGGGGAAAATCGGTCTTTGGTTAAATATATAATATGGTAGGTGAACATTTAATGACACAATGCAGTTAGAAAAATTAGGGATATATTTTTTGTTAATTAAGAGAAGTCAAACATAGGGTTGCCATTCAGCTGCAATGGTGCTCTAACTTTCCAATGAGGTGTCCCAGTGAGGTATGGTCAAGTTTGGGGGCAGAGATTTAAAAATACTCACCATCACCCTCAGAATGGCAGGACTGTCAGCTCTACTCAGTGACTACGAGAGCTGCATTAACCAATATGCAAAAGCACAGATAATTTGTAGCATATTGTGATTAATTGAGGAATTACTTTTGGTTAAGATGATTTTTCCTCTTCTCTAAACTCCATCTCAAGCTGGAAGTTTCTTCAAATGGATGCTAATAGTAGAAGTTAAAGAGCCACTGTGAAATTTATTTCATCCTTGAATTTACAACTTTGTTAAGCAAAACTATATAAAAACTATAAAATGAAAGAGACTAAAAATAAAAAGGGTAACCAATAACAAACAAGTTGTTCTAGCCAACTATTTTCTTGCTCAAAATGAAACAATGAAAATAAGCGTGAAACATAATGAACATTTGCTAACTTTAACATTTTGTAAAGGATAACAGAGAAGAGATATGTGGATATTCTTTTTTTTCCTGACCTAAACATTTCTCTCTTGACATTCACCTTTTCTGAACCTGAAGTCTCTCTGAAAGAACAGTTTTAAATCTTGAAAGAGAGTTAAACATGATTGTGATTTTTAAAATAGTACCTAACACACAAGGAATGTGGAATAAATGCCAAGCTGTAATCATTTAAATGACCTCTTTTACTTATTTTGGTTTCTTATGTTCTGTGTTGGATTGAAGACTCCAGGAACTTGTTTTCACAGGATATATCTAATCACCTGATGCCAGGTGGTCTCAGCCGGAGGACAAGCATTGCCATCTGCAGGTTTTCTGCCACTGGAATCCTCCTCTCCATGTGTTTCTGATTGTCTATAAATAGCATCACTTGTGAGTACTGTTGAAATTTATTGCTACAATTATAATGACATTTCTAGCATGTTATAATCATATAAAACTGTAAAAATAGAATGATGCTATTTTGGGGTTTGGGTTATTTTTCCAATTCAGTTTGTGTTTCATGGAAGGGAAGAAGAGATTAGGAATGCTAGCTGTATAGAGAAGGAGTCAGGCTGATAATAAAAGAGAAAACAATGTATGGAAATCAAGAGCAATTACTTAAAAAGAAAAGTAGCTAGACACTTTGAAATTGACTTGGTTTTATAAAAACATATATTCAAAGTGCAATTCCATACATACAAGTGAAGTGAAGACATGTAATGACATTATTCCAGCTCAGGGCCTTAGCCAAACCAAGTGACTAAATGTTTCATAGACTTTTACATTTTTTATGACAATATCTTAGTAGAAGAGTCACAGATGCTTAAAAAAGAAATATTTAAGATAGTTGTACTGCAGAGACCGGTTTGGCTCAGTGGATAGAGCGTCAGCCTGCGGAATAAAAGGTCCCAGGTTCGATTCCAGTCGGGGGCATGTACCTTGCTTGCGGGCACATCTCCACTGTGGGGCATGCAGGAGGCGGCTGATCGATGTCTCTCTCTCATCGATGTTTCTGACTTTCTATCTCTCTCCTCTTCTGTCTGTAAAAAATCAATAAAATATATTTTAAAAAAAAGATAGTTGTACTAAAAATTTCTTTGAAAAAGACAATATTTTGAGTTTTCAAATGTTCAGTCAACATCAGTTAAAAAGAATAAAGTTTTATTGAAAAAATACTATTTATGGGTGGGTAAACAATCACATGTCTGGCCACTGGGCCACATTTATGGGCGTTTTTAAATTGTGTCCCATGATTCTAAAATGTTGTATGTTATCCACTAAGCAATATTGATTGATTGTGAATTAAGTGCCAAAGATTTTTTATTTGTTGGTTTATTTATTGAACTTTATTGAGGTATAATTGACAAATCCTATATAACAAAGGTGTAATATGCAAATTTTCCCTCATGCCCTCACACAAGATGGCCACCCCCATGTAGTCAAAGGTGGCCACCACAAAATGGCTGGTAGAGGAGGGCAGCTAGAGGCGACCAGATTGGCAGCGGAGAGCAGTTAGGGGCAACCAAGACAACAGGGGGAAGGTAATTGTGGGGGGGGGACAAGCTTGCAGGGAAGGCAGTTGCGGGGGACCAGGCCAGCAGAGGAAGGCAGTTCAGGGTGACCAGGCCAGCAGAGGAGGACAGTTTGGGGAAATCAGGCTGTCAGGGCAGGGCAGTTGAGGGTGATTGGGCTGGCAGGGGAGGGCAGTTGGGGCAATTGGGCCAGCAGGAGAGCAGTTAGGCATTGATCAGGCTGGTAGCAGAATGGTTAGGAGGTGATTAGTCTGGCAGGCAGGCAAGTGGTTGGAAGCCAGAAGTCCTGGATTATGAAAGAAATGTCCGACTGTCAGTCAGACATAGTCTCAGATTGAAGAGGGTACAGACTGGGCTGAGGGACACCTGCACGAATTTTGTGCACCAGGCCTCTAGTAAATTATAATACATTTAAAATATTACAATGTGGAGTGGAAGATGGCTGCCGATGGGAAGGCAGACTGCAAGGTAGTGTGTAAGGGGCAGAACAAAAGGAGAGTGTGTGAGTTGAGGGACAGCCATACTCCCAAGGACTGTTGGGGAATGCCAGATGGGGTTCCCTTCATTGGGCAACTCCCACTGCTGCTAAAATCCCTCCTGGAGTAACCGGCTCTGATGTGGAGACCTTGCCACCTTGAAGGGCAGAGTGGATGTTATCAGAAGCCTGAAGTCCTGGGGATCTACAACAATAACACACAGTGAACAGCTGTGAACCCAGGAACAGAGGTCCCCAAGCAGCGCGAACACGTGGATTCTGAGGAGCTCTGAACCTATTCACAGAAAGATCAGATTATGCCTAGGATAAGGTGCGGTCTATGATCCAGATAGGAGAAATACACACATTGAGAGATACAGGATCCGAGTAAGTCTGTGCTCCCAAAAAATCTGCAGCCATTGGTGCTAGTGTGATTCACGAATGTGGAAGGGGATCTGTAAGACTGCTAACAGAAGGGAACTTTAAAAAGCAACCCATAGCCGAACTAAGTGCAAAAGAGCAGCCTAAAATTTTAACAGTATGCCAGCTGAGTAGAACCAAGGGGAAAAAAGACTGCATAGACTTGCGTGCAGCACATAAGTTCATTCACTTACTCTGGCTCTTTTTTCTTTTCTTTTTGTTCTCTTTAAATTCTTGCTTTTCATTACTAAGTCCAATACATATGATCGCCCAATTGGGGACACTCTAAGAGACTGCAAGGGAAAGTTGTTTTTATGGAATCTAGGGATCAGAGAGGGGAATAATGATCAGAGAACCAACTCTGGGGCAGCCCATTCCCTGAAACTAGTATTAAGTGCCACAGGGAAAACAAAATCTAAGCACTAGCTAGAGAGAACCTATAGACCTAGAGGTCAATCCAGAAACACTGCCATTCAAGGGTTGAATCACAAAAGGATTTTTTTTTATAAACACAAATAAAGGAGTATAAGAAACAAGGAAGTACTGCCTGCTGAAAATCAGGACTGTGGCTTACAACACTGAGGGCCAGTGGAACACAGGGAACTTCAATACTGTCCTGACTAGAAAACAGGCATGCCAAACAGAACAATAGAGGAAATGAATGACCTTCACTACTGCACATTCTTATTTTTTTTTCATCTTTTACTTAAGAAACTATTTTTTTCTTTTTTCCTTCATTTTACTTTTCTAACTATTATGTTTTTATTTTTAATCAGCATTATTGCTACTATTATTTTACCTTTTTTTAAAAAAGTGACATTTTGCCGAGACTGGTTTGGCTCAGTGGATAGAGCATCGGCCCATGGACTGAAAGGTCCCGGGTTCGATTCTGGTCAGGGGCATGTACCTTGCTTGCGGGTACATCTCCAGTGTGGGGTGTGCAGGAGGCGGCTGACCGATGTCTCTCTCTCATCAATGTTTCTTTCTATCCCTCTCCCTTCCTCTCTGTGAAAAATCAATAAAATATAAAAAAAAACGTGTCATTTTATTTTCTCTTTATTTTATTTTGGGATTAGTGTTCTACATTCTATTTTCATCTTTTCTTTAACATCATTTTACTTTATCTCAACTTTACCTTTATGCCAACACTCTCTTCCTCACTTTTCCCCTTTTGCTGTCCTGTTTCTCTTACCGTATTCTGGCTTTAGATTTTCCCTATTTCTTCTTTTTAGCCCCTGCTAAAATTTTAACTTACTTATATATCTAATTTCCAATCTCTAGCTCTAAGGCCATACACACCTTTCTCTTCTCTTTCTTCACTATCCAAATTTTTTTCTCTCTGTCCTTTTGTTGTTGGTTGCTTGATTATTGATTATATTGTTTTTATGCTGTTTCTGAGATTGTTTTTCTTTTTCTTTTTTCTTTTTTTTGTTTTTGTTTGTTTGTTACTTCTGTTTTCCCTTGCTTGGCTTAATATTAGTTTTTGTTTGTAGCTTGCATTCATCTCTAGGTATTTGTTGCTTGCATTTGTTGGGATTACTCGCTGTTCTATTAGAGTTTTCTCCACATATAGTTTTTCCCCCTTATCTTTTTTATTCTCTTTCTTTTCTCTCTTACTTTTTTTTTCTTTTGGTAATTTCATTTTTGCTCTTCTTCTTCTTCTTCTTCTTCTTCTTCTTCTTCTTCTTCTTCTCCTTCTCCTTCTCCTTCTCCTTCTCCTTTCCCTTCTTCACCCTTTCTTCTTTCTTCTTTTTTCTCTTTCTTTCTCATCCACTAATTCCTTTTCTCTGGTGTTCACTTTTATTTGGGGTTATTAGTAATGTGAATATATTTATGTTCAATGCCTTGCGCATTGTGCCTTGTTTTGTTTTACTTTGTGCCTTTAAATCAATGCAGGAGATAAAGAACTAGATAACCAGACACCCAGAAAAGAGAGATCATGGGGAGACAAAGAAACAGCCCACATATGAAAGGAAACCAGGCATCAAAGAAAAGGAAGTAAAAGAAATAGAAGCAAGTAACCTGTCAGAGAAAGAATTCTGAGAAAAGGTTATAAAGTGGCTAAAAAGAATGGAAGATAAATTCAACAACATGTGTAAGAACCAAGAAGAAATGAAGAATGACCAAGAAAAAATGAAAAATGACTTTTTGCTGCTGTAAAAAAACTCAATAGAAAGCATCAACAGTATACTAGAAGAAGCAGAGGACCACATCAGTGAGCTAGAAGACAAAGTAGGAAAAAATACGCTAGTAGAGCAGCTTCTAGAAAAAAAATTAAAAAGCAGGAGGAGAGACTAAGGGAACTTTGGGACAACATGTAACAAAACAACACCTGCATAATAGGGGTGCCAGAAGGAGAGGATACTGAGGAATAAATAGAAAACCTGTTTATAGAAACAACGGCAGAAAACTTCCCTGACATAGTGAAGATAAAACTCACACAAATCCAAGAAGCTCACAGAGTCACAAACAAAATGAACCCCAAAGACCAACACCAAGGCACATTATAATTAAATTGGCAAACACAAACAGCAAAGTAAGAATCTTAAAAGAAGAGCAGAGAGAGACAGAAAGTAACCTACAAAGGATCCCCCATCAGATTAGTGACTTATTTTTCAAAATAAACACATCAAGCAAGAAGGCAATTGAATGAAATATACAAAGTCATGCAAAGGAAAGTTTTGAACCCAAGAATACTGTACTCAGCAAGGCTATCAATCAAAATTGAGGGTGAAATCAGGAGTTTCACAGACAAAAAAGGACTATGGGAGTTTATTACCACAAAATCAGCAATTCAAGAAATGCTGAAGGGAATACTGTAAAAAAAAAAAAAAGAAAGTGAAGAAGGAACACAGGGGTAAGAAATAAAAATGGTGACAAACAATTACATATCAATAATAAATTTAAATGTATATGAATTAAATGCTCCAATAAAAAGATATAGGGTAATGGATTGGATAGGAAACCAAGACCTATATATCTGCTCTGTACAGGAAACCCCCTTCAGAAAAACAATGCACACAGACTGATGGTGAAGATATGGTAAAAGGTTTTTCCCATAAATGAAAATGAAAAAAAGCAGGGTAGCAATACTTATATCTGACAAATTAGATCTCAAAGTGAAGGACATAAAGAAGGCCACTTCATAATACTAAAGAGAGAAATCCAACAAGAAGAAATAATTATGGTAAACATATATGCACCCAATATAGGAGCCCCCAAATACATATAAAATCTTCTAGAATATATCAAAGGAGAGAATGACAGCAATACAGTCATAGTAGAGGTCTTTAATACCACTGACAACACTGGACAAATCCTCAAAACAAAAAATCAGCAAAGACACATCAATCCTAAATAATTCACTGGATCAGATGAAATTAATAGACATCTTCAGAATATTTCACCCCAAAGTCACAGAATATACATTCTTCTCAAGTGCACATGGGTCATTTTCAAAGATAGACCATATATTGGGTCACAGGCAAAGTACAGTGGTACCTCGAGATACGAGGGCCCTAACATACGAGATTTTTGAGATACGAGCCGTTGAGCAAGCAATTTTTGCTTTGAAATATGAGCAACAGTTGAGATACTAGTAATCGCACGGATCAGCTGGCTGTACACGACACACCAGTTTACCGTGACTCAAGCGTCTCATAGTTTCCCAAGCCTCAAGGTTATGGAACGAATTAAACTCATATCTCAAGGTACCACTGTATCTTCAAATTCCAAAAGATGGAAATTATATCAAGCATCTTCTCAGGTCACAATGGCATAAACTGGAAATCAACTACAATAAAAAAATAATCAAACACTTGGAGACTAAATAGCATGCTATTAAACAATGACTAGGTTACCAGAGAGATCAAAGAAGAAATAAAAAAACATCATGGCAACAAACGAGAATGAAAACATAACAATCCAAAATCTATGAGACAGAATGAAAGCAGTCTTGAGAGGGAAGTTCACAGCTCTACAGCCAACAGCAACAAACAAGAAACAATGGTAATAAATTACCTAACACTACAACTCAAAGTGTTAGAAAGAGATCAATAAGCAAAGCCCAGTGTAAGTAGAAGGAAGAAGATAATAAAGGTCAGAGTACAGATAAAAAACATAGAGACCAAACAAAAAAACAAATAAACAAAACAAAAGATCAACAAAACCAAAAGCTGGTTCTGTGAGAGGATTAACAATATTGATGAACCTCTAGCCAGGCTCACCAAGAAGTAAAGAGAGAGGATTTAAATAAATAAAATTAGAAATGAAAGAGGAGAAATAAAAACAGACCTCACAGAAATACAAAAATTGTTAAAAAAATATAATATGAACAAATCTGTTCTAACAAACTGGACAACCTGGAGGAAATGGACAGATTCTAAGAAAAATGCAACTTTCCAAAACTCAATCAGAAAGAATCTAAACATCTCAATAGGCCAATAACTATGTAAGAAATTGAAGCGGTCATCAAAAAGCTTCCAGCAAACAAAAGCTTAGGGACAGACAGCCTCACAGGGGAGTTTTATCAAAGATTCAAGGAAGAACTGAAACCTATCCTCCTCAGAATATTCCAAAAAATTCAAGGAGAAGGAACACTTTCTAGCTCCTTCTATGAAGCCAGCATAACTCTAATACCAAAACCAGATAAAGACAACACAATGAAAGAGAATTTCAGGCCAATATTTCTTATGAACATAGATGCCAAAATCCTCAACAAAGTTCTAGCAAATCGGATTCAGCAGTAAATCAGAAAGATCATTCAACATGACCAAGTAGAATTTATCCCAGAAATGCAAGGATAGTACAATATTCACAAATCAATAAACATGATACATCACATGTACAAATTGAGAGATACAAACCTTATAGTCATATCAATTGATGTAGAAAAGCATTTGACAAAAACTCTCAGCAAGGTGGGAATAGAAGGATCATACCTCAACATAATAAAAACTATATATGACAAACCCATAGCCAACATCATACTCAATGGGCAAGAACTAAAACCATTTCCCCTAAGAGCAGGAACAAGACTGGGATGCCTACTCTCACCACTCCTGCTTGACATAGTACTGGAAGTATTAGCCATTGAGATTAGACAAGAAGAAGAAATAAAAGGCATCCAAACTGAAAAAGAAGAAGTAAAGCTGTCCTTATTCACAGATGACATGATGTTGTACATAAAACCCTAAAGATTCCATCAAAAAGTTATTAGGCTTAATAAATAAATTCAGAAATGTAGCAGGATACAAAATTAATGCTAAGAAATGTTTGGCATTTTTATACACCAATAGTGAATTTACAGAAAGAGAGACTAAAAAGAAATCTCAATTATCTTTGCACCAAAAAAAAATTAAAATACCTAGAAATAAACTTAACTAAGGAGATAAACAACCTATATGCAGAAAACTGAAAAAAAGATATAGAGGAAGACATAAACAAAAGATCATACCATTTTCATGGATTGGTGGAGTCAACATCATTAAATTGTCTATGCTAACCAAAGCAATCTATACATTTAATGCACACCCCATTAAAATATCAATGACATATTTCACTGACCTAGAAAGTACTGTCCGAAAATTTAAAAAAGACCCTGAATAACTTCAGCAATCCTGAGAAAGAAGAACAAAATAGGTGGGATCTCACTACCAGATTTCAAGCTGTATTACAAAGCCACTGTTCTCAAAACAGTCTGGTACTGGCACAAGAACAAACATGTAGCCCAATGGAATAGAATAGAGAACCCTGAAACTGACCCGAACCACTCTTCTCAATAAATATTTGACAAAGCAGACATAAACATACAATGGAGTCAAGACAATCTGTTCAATAAGTGGTATTGGGAAAATTGAACAGATACATGCAAAAAAAAAAGGAAATTAGACCACCAACTTACACCATACACAAAAATGAACTCAAAATGAATAAAGACTGAAATATAAGATAGGAAACCATAAAAATACTAGAGGAATCTACAGGCAGCAAAATCTCAGACATATGCCCAAGCAAGTTCTTCATGGATACTGCTCCTCGGGCCATAGAGACAAAAGAGAAAATAAACAAATGGGACCACATTCAAACAAAAAGCTTTTGCACAGCAAAAGAAACCACCAACAAAACAATAAGAAAGCCCACTGTATGGTAGAACGTATTTTCTAAATGCTATCACCAATAAAGGTTTAATCTTCAACATTTACAAGGAACTCATACAACTTAATAAAAGATAAATGATCCAATAAAAAAAATGGGCAATTGACCTAAATAGATACTTTTCAAAACAAGACATAAGAAAGACCAAGAGACATAAGAAAAGATGCTCAAATTTACCAATTATTAAGAGACATGCAAATCAAAATGACAATGTGGTACCATCTCAAATCTGTTAGGATAGCTATCATCAACAAATCAACAAATGACAAGTATTGGTGAAGTTGGGAAGAAAAAGGAACCCCTTGTGCACTGCTAGTAGGAATGCAGACTGGTGCAGCCACTACAGAGAACTCTATGGAGTTTCCTCAAAAAACTAAAAATGGAACTCCATTTGACCCAGTAATTCCACTTCTAGGAATATATCCCAAGATACTAGAAACACCAATCGTAAAGCATATATGCACCCCTATGTTTATAGTAACACAATTCACCATAGCTAAGGTTTGGAAACAGCCTAAAAGCCCATTAGCAGATGAGTGGATTAGAAAACTATGTTTTATCTACCCAATGGGATTCTAAGCTGCTATAAAAAAGAAGGAATTCTTACCATTTTTACCAGCATGGATGGAACTGGAGAGCAATATGCTAAATAAAATTAGCCAGGGAATGAATGAAAAATACCACATAATCTCCCTCATTTATGGAAAATAAAGAACATTATAACCTGATGAGCAGATAGATAGATACCAAGGCAGAGAGCAAGGAAGAGACTGTCAAATTTTAGGGGGAATGCTGTAGAGTCTTGGGGACGGGGAAACGAGATCAACCAAAGGACTTGTATGCATGCATATAAGCACAACCAATGGACACAAGACACTGGAGGGGTTGCAAGGAGGGCATGCGATAGTGGGTAGGGGAGATTGGGAGATGGTCAATGGGGGGAAAAAGGAGACATATGTACTACTATTTGTAATACTTTAAACAATTAAATAAAATTTAAAAAATAAAATATTACAATGTGATGCTTTGATATGTGTGTACATTGTAAAAGGATTCAAACAATTGAGTTAACATATTCATCACCTCACATATTTACTTTTTTAGGGAAAGGTGAGAAACCTTAAATTCTAGTTTCTTAGCAAATTTCAATTATACAATGCAACATTATCAACTATTGTCACCATGTTGTACATTAGGTTCTCATGCCTTATCTTCTTAAAACCTGAAGTTTGTACCCTTTAACTAACCCCTCCCTTATTCCTGATCTTTAGCCTCTGGCAACCACTATTCTACTTTGTGTTTCTTTGAATAAGGCTGTTTTCTTAGATTTCACTTATAAATGATACCATGCAATATTTGTCTTCTCCTGTCTGACTTTTTTCACTCAGCATAATGTTATCCAGATTCATCTAAAGGCTGAATGATATTTCATTGTATACATACCACATCTTCTTTTTCCATCCATTGACAGACATTTAGGTTGTTTCTGTACTAGGCTCCTGTGTATAATGCTGCAGTGAATATGGAAGCACAGTTATCTTTTTAAGATAACAATTTCATCTCCTTTGGATATATACCCAAAAGTAGAATTGCCAGATTATATGGTAGTTCTGGTTTCCTCAGGGAAGGAACAACCTAAGACAGGCACAGTCACAGAGGGGCCATCAGAACTTGGGGGTCGACACAAATGAAGAGACTAGAGGAGGAGAAAATGGCTGCAGAGTAGACGGACGCATCTGGAGCTTTGTCGCTGGGCAGAGGGAGAGAGAGCGGCTGAGAGTTGCATTGGGAGTGTTTGTTGGCAAGCTAGGAGTCAGTTGTCCTCCAGGAGAAGGCAGGGAACTGCTGGAAGGGGCTCTCCCGGCCAGGCAGCCCCACTGCCACGGGGTTTTTGTCCGCTGGAGCCACAAGCACGAACGCGGAGCCCAAGCCATCTTGCAGTGGGAGGTGGATGTCTGCGGCGGTCTGAAGCCTTCGGCTGGGGCACCCATCGAGCAGCCAGGGACCCGGGGACCCAGAACTCTGCTCTCCAATTGGTGCAGACACGCGGCGGAATCAGAGATCCACAGAGCACACGGAAAGGTCAGATTGCGCCTGACTTAAGGGGGAGGTGGATGTCTGCCGAGGTCTGAAAGCTGTGGCTGACAGAGGCACCCACAGAGCAGCCAGGACACAGAGCGCGGCTTCCCAGGCTGCACAGAAGCGCAGGCGGAGGATTCAGAGATCCACAGGGCGCATGCGGAAGGGTCAGACTTAGCCTGGGCCAGGGTGCGGTCTCCTACCCCCACAGGGCAGAGACGCGCACACTGCGGGAGCCGGGCTGCGGGAAAGCTGCCTCTGGAGAGGTCCGCAGAGGTGGTCAGGGCGTGATCCCTGAGTGTGAAGGCATACCCTCTGAGCTGTTAACAGGGGAGAGCTCCGGAAAACGACTCTTTTTTTTTTTCTTTTTCTTTTTCTTTGGGGCAGAGGGACAACCTGGGAGTTATTGCAGTGTCTCGGCTGCAAAACTCCCACAAACTGGTTTTGGGAACCACAGAGTAGCAGGATCTGAGCACAGCCTAGAGAGGTCCTGTGCTTTGTCTCAGAGATCAATTCCGAAACACTGCCACCCAATGGATGACACACAAATTGACTCTCGCATAACCACAAGAGAATAAAGAGATTAAAACTCCAAGAGGGGAACACAGGGAACTGCAATACCTCCCCTACTGGGAAACAGGAGTGCCAAGCAGAATAATAGTGGAAGTGAAGGACCATTCTATTTTTCTTCTTTTTTTTTCCTTTTTTCTTTTTTCTTTTTTTAAATTTTTAATTCTTTATTTTTCATTTGCACATATTTTAATTAAAAGAATATTTTTTTCTTTCTGCCTCAATTGATTTTACCTTTATAATTATTACATATTTGTTTTAAACTAGTATTATTAATTACTACTAGTACTTTACCGTTTTTGGAAAAAAAAGTGTCATTTTGTTTTCTCTTTATTTTATTTCGGGACTAGAGTTCTACATTCTAATTTCATCTTCCCTTTAGCATAATTTTACTCCAATTCAACTCCACCTTTATGCCAACACTTTCCTCCTAACTTTCTCCATTTTGCTGTCTTGTTTCTCTTTCCCTTTTCCAACTTTTGATTCTCCCTATTTTTCTCTTTACCTGGTTAAAATTTCACCCCATTTATATATCTAATTTCAAATCCCCTACTACAAGTCCACACAAACCTCTCCCCTCTTGTCTTCACTAGCCAAAAAGTTGTTTTTTCTCTATGTCCTTTTGTTGCTATTTGCCTGAAAAGTGATTATATCGATTTTTTGAAAAAAATTTTTTGAGAGACTGTTTTAGTTTATTCTACTTGTTTTATTTTGCTTTTTGCTTGCTTTGTTTTCTACCTCTCTTTTCCCTCATCTCCCTCGATACCAGTTGCTATTTGCAATTTGCATTAATCTCTAGGTACTGGTTGCTGGCCTTTAGTGGGATTAGTGACTGTTCTATTGGAGTTGTCTCCTGACATCTATATTTTGTTCCTCTTTTCTCTCTTATACAATTTCTTTTCTCTCTGACTTTTTTCTCTTCCTCTTTCCTTCTCCTTTTTCTCCTTTTTATTTTCTTATTTTATTTTATTGTTCATTTATTTATCTTTTTTTTTCTCACTCTCCCAATTTGATTTTGGCACTTCTTTCTTTTCCTTCTTCCTCATTTTCCTCTTCTTCTTTCTCTACTTACCCCTAATTTGTCCCTCATTGGTGGTCACCTTATTTGTGATTATTAACATCTTGAATACATCTCTACTCAGTGCCTTGTGTGCTGTACCTGGTCGTGTTGTAGTTTGTGCCTTTCAATCAACGTAGGAGAGAGCACTACATAACCAGACACCCAGAGAAGAAAGACCATGGGCAGAAAAAGAAACAGCCCACAAAAGACAGAAAGGCAGGTTTCACCAGAAAAGGAAGTAAACGAAATAGAACCACAAATAAGCCTACTAGAGAAAGAGTTCAGAGAAATTATCATAATGTGATTGAAAAGAATGGAAGAAAAATTTGACAATATGGGTAAGAGCCAAGAGGTAACAAATAAGAACCTAGAGGAGGTGGAGAAGCATGAAGAAGAAATGCAGAAGAAACTAGAGGAGGTGCAGAATAAACAAGAAGAAATGAATAATGACATCACTGCTATAAAGAACACAATAGAAAGCATCAAAAGTAGACTAGAAGAAGCAGAGGACCGCATCAGTGAGCTAGAAGACACGGTAGGAAAAAATACCCAAGTACAGCAGCTTCTAGAAAAAAAAGTTAAAAAGCAAGAGGAGAGTCTAAGGGAACTTTGGGATAACATGAAACAAAATAACATCCGAATAATTGGGGTTCCAGAAAGAGTGGAAACTGAACAAGGATTAGAGAACGTGTTTGAAGAAATAATGACAGAAAATTTCCCCAATATAGAAAAGAAAAAACCCACACAAATCGAAGAAGCTCACAGAGTCCCAAGCAAAATAAACCCCAACAAACAGACACCGAGGCACATTATAATTAAATTGGCAAACACCGACGACAAAGTAAGAATTTTAAAAACAGCCAGAGAGAAACAGAAAGTTACCTACAAAGGAACCCCCATAAGAATAGCTACTGACTTCTCAACAGAAACTCGTCAGGCCAGAAGGGAATGGAATGAAATATGCAAAGTCATGCAAAGGAAGGGTCTGAATCCAAGAATACTGTACCCTGCAAGACTCTCAATCAAAATTGAAGGTGAAATCAAAAGCTTCACAGACAAAAAAGGACTAAGGGAATATATGATCACCAAACCAGCAATGCAAGAAATGTTAAAAGGTCTGCTGTAATAAAAAGAAAGAGGAAGCTAAGAAGGAACTCGGGGGTAAGGACTAAAAATGGCAACAGAAAAGTACTTATCAATAATAACTTTAAATGTAAACGGATTAAATGCTCCAAGCAAAAGACATAGGGTAACCGATTGGATGAGAAAACATGATCCATAGATCTGCTGTCTGCAAGAAACCCACCTTAGGAAAAGAGATGCACACATTCTCTTGAGGGTGAAGGGATGGAACATGGTATTTCAGGCAAATGGAAATGAAAAAAAAGCTGGGGTTGCAATACTTATATCTGACAAATTAGATCTCAAAGTGAAGGACATAACAAGAGATAAAGAAGGCCACTTCATAATACTAAAGGGAACAATGAAACAAGAAGAAATAACTCTGGTAAACATATATAGACCCAATATAGGATCACCTAAATACATAAAAAAAACTCTTGGAGGGTATTAAGGGAGAGATTGACAGCAATACAATCATAGTAAAACTCTTGGAGGATATTAAGGGAGAGATTGACAGCAATACAATCATAGTAGGAGACTTTAATACCCCACTGTCACCATTGGACAAATCCTCTAAACAAAAAATCAGCAAGGAAACATAAATCCTAAAAGACTCACTAGACCAGATGGAATTAATTGACATCTTCAGAACATTTCACCCCAAAGGCACAGAATATACATTCTTCTCCAGTGCACATGGGTCATTTTCAAAGATAGATCATATGTTGGGTCATAAGAAAAGTCTCTTCAAATTCAAGAAGATAGAAATCATATCAAGCATTTTCTCAGACCACAGTGGCATAAAACTGGAAATCAACTATAATAAAAACAATAGAAAGAAATCAAACACATGTAGACTAAACAGCATGCTTTTAAACAACGACTGGGTAACCAGGGAGATCAAGGAAGAAATAAAAAACATCATGGCAACAAATAACAATGACAACACAACATTACAAAATTTATGGGACACAGTGAAAGCAGTCTTGAGAGGGAAGTTCATAGCCCTACAAGCCTACTGCAAAAAACAGGAAACAATGGTAAGAAATCACCTAAACCTACAACTCAAAGAGCGAGAACGTGAGCAACAAGAAAAGCCCAGTGTACTCAGAAGGAAGGAAATAGTGAAGATCAGAGTGGTTATAAACAACTTGGAGACCAAAGAAACAATTCAAAAGATCAACAAAACAAAGAGCTGGTTCTTTGAAAGGATAAACAAGATTGATGGACCCCTAGCCAGGCACACCAAGAAGCAAAGAGAGAAGACCCAAATAAACAAAATCAGAAATGAAAGAGGAAAAATAAAAACAGACCTTGTGGAAATACAAAGGATTGTTAAAAAATACTATGAACAACTCTATTCCAACAAATTGGACAACCTGCAAGAAATGGACATTTTCCTAGAAAAATAAAACCTCCAAAACTCAATGAGGAGGAAGCCAAACATCTCAATAGTCCAATAACTATGGAAGAAATTGAAGCAGTAATCAAAAAGCTTCCAGCAAATAAAAGCCCGGGTCCAGATGGCTACACAGGAGAGTTTTACCAAACATTCAAGGAAGAATTAAAACCTATCCTCCTCAGACTATTCAAAAACATTCAAGAAGAAGGAATACTACCAAACACCTTCTATGAAACCAGCATCACCCTAATACCAAAACCAGATAAAGACAACACAATGAAAGAGAATTATAGGCCAATATGTCTCATGAACATAGATGCCAAAATCCTCAACAAAATTCTAGCAAACCGGATCCAGCAGTACATCAGAAAGATCATACACCATGACCAAGCAGGATTCATCCCAGGAATGCAGGGATGGTTTAATACCCGCAAATCAATAAATGTGATACATCACATAAACAAATTGAGAGATAAAAATCACATAGTCATATCAATTGATGCAGAAAAAGCATTTGACAAAATCCAACATCCTTTCTTGATAAAAACTCTCAGCAAAGTGGGAATAGAAGGATCATACCTCAACATCATAAAAGCCATATATGATAAACCCACAGCTAACATCATACTCAATGGGCAAAAACTAAAACCATTTCCCCTAAGAACAGGAACAAGACAGGGATGCCCACTCTCACCTCTCCTGTTCAACATAGTACTGGAAGTATTAGCCATTGCAATTAGACAAGAAGAAGAAATAAAAGGCATCCAAATTGGAAAAGAAGAAGTAAAGCTGTCCTTATTTGCAGATGACATGATATTGTACATAAAAAACCCAAAGAACTCCATTCCAAAACTAATTGACTTAATTAATGAATTCGGCAATGTAGCAGGATACAAAATTAATGCTAAGAAGTCTGTGGCATTTCTATACACTAACAGTGAAATTATAGAAAGAGAAACTAAAAAAGCAATCCCATTTACCATCGCACCAAAAAAATTAAGATACCTAGGAATAAACCTAACTAAAGAGGTAAAAGACCTTTATGCAGAAAACTACAGGACACTGAAAAAAGAGAAAGAGGAAGATGTTAACAGATGGAAGAGCATACCATGCTCATGGATTGGGAGAATCAATATCATTAAAATGTCCATACTACCCAAAGCAATCTACAGATTCAACGCACTACCCATTGAAATACCAACGACATATTTCACAGACCTAGAAAGAATTCTTCATAGAT
The DNA here is from genome assembly GCA_011751065.1 of Lasiurus cinereus. Lineage (NCBI taxonomy): Eukaryota > Metazoa > Chordata > Mammalia > Chiroptera > Vespertilionidae > Lasiurus > Lasiurus cinereus. The sequence continues at coordinate 15,361,854 of JAAGEH010000032.1, forward strand.
TCATCTGGAACAAAAAAAGACCACGGATAGCTACAGCAATTCTGAGAAAAAAGAATAAAGTAGGTGGGATCTCAATACCAGACTTCAAGCTATACTACAAAGCAACTGTTCTCAAAACAGTCTGGTACTGGCACAAGAACAGACATATAGATCAATTGATTAGAATAGAGAACCCAGATATCCACCCAAACCACTATGCTCAATTAATATTTGACAAAGGAGGCATGAACATTCAATGGAACCAAGATAGCCTCTTCAATAAATGGTGTTGGGAAAATTGGACAGATACATGCAAAAAATTGAAACTGGACCACCAACTTACACCAAATACAAAAATAAACTCAAAATGGATACAGGACTTAAACATTAGAAGGTAAACCATAAAAATACTAGAGGAATCCACAGGCAGCACAATCACAGATATATGCCGAAAGAACTTCTTCACTGATACTGCTCCAAAGGCAATGGAAGCTAAAGAAAAAATAAACAAATGGGACTACTTCAAAATAAAATGCTTTTGCACAGCAAAAGAAACCATCAACAAAACAACAAGAAAGATCAATGCATGGGAGAACATATTTGCAAATGCTATCACTGATAAAGGTTTAATCTCCAAAATCTACAACCAGCTTATACAACTTAATAAAAGGAAGATCAAGGATCCAATAAAAAAATGGGCACGGACCTAAATAGAACCTTTTCAAAAGACGACAGAAGGAAGGCCAAGAGACACATGAAAACATGTTCAAAGTCGTTAATCATCCGAGAGATGCAAATCAAAACGACAATGCAATACCATCTTACACCTGTCACAATGGCAATCATCAACAAATCAACAAAGGACAAGTGTTGGCGAGGATGCGGAGAAAAAGGAACCCTTGTGCACTGTTGGTGGGAATGCAGACTGGTGTAGCCACTGTGGAGAACATTATGGAGTTTCCTCAAAAAACTAAAAATGGATCTCCCATTTGACCCTGTAATCCCACTCTTAGGAATTTATCCTAAGAAATTACAAACACCAATCAGAAAGGATTTATGCACCCCTATGTTCATAGCAGCACAATTTACAATAGCCACAATTTGGAAACAGCCTAGGTGCCCGTCAGCAGATGAGTGGATCAGAAAACTGTGGTACATCTACACAATGGAATTCTATGCTGCCATTAATAGAAGGAATTCTTACCATTTGCAACAACCTGGTTGGAACTGGAGAGCCTTATGCTTAGTGAAATAAGCCAGTCAATGAAGGAGAAGCATCACATGATCGCACTCATTGGGGGATAATAAAGAACATTATAAACTGATCAACAAAAAGATAGATACAGAGACAGTAAAGCTTCAAACAGACTGTGAAATTACAGTAGGAAGATTAAAGTTAGGTGAGGTAGATAAGAGATCAATCAAAGGACTTGTATCTATGCGTATAATCATAACCAATGAACATAGACACTGGGGGATTGGGGTATGCCTGGGAGGGAGGGGGGCAATGGGGAGATATGTATAAAAAATTAATAAAAAAAAAGAACTTGGGGGTCAACAGAGGTAGGGCACAGATCCTCACCCCTTCAACCTTGCAGGGGCCTGAACCCTCACCCCTTCTGAGGGAGGTCTCCTGCTCCCATAGGCCAACTGCAGCTGCCCTATATCTAAATTCAGCCTAACACCAGGAATGCTCGGGGCCTACTCAAGAATGCAAATAATCCTATCCACTAATATTTACAGGGTAATCTAAGATTATTGGTAGAGTATTAAATTTGACAATTAAAGAGTAATCAAGCTTTCAGATTAATTTAAATTGGCTAATTGAAATAAGTGAATATTCAATAAAGTTTAATTGTAAAAAGCTTTTTATAAAGTATTAACTAAAATTTCTATTGGTAGTTAATCTCATGGTAAAATTGCTTAACATGCAATGAACATAAAGCAGTCATATTTTTGTGCAAAAAAGTTAAAATTTAAAGTTATCAAGATTGCATTAAAATTTACAAAAGTCTTCATTAATCAAAAAGGGGGGATAGTAGGGTAATATAATGTAAGGAAAAATATCCGATAAATAAATTACAACTAGAAAATTTTTACTTTAAAAAATTAATTTTCATTTATAATGCTAACAGCAAGACACTCATGAAAAACACACATGGTGTCAAAATAAGCCAAAGGAAAATCTGTTGGGCAAAAATAAATACAACCCCAAGTCAATTTTATAGAAAAGTTTCCTTTATTAACTTTTGGTTAGAATATATTTATATACTTTCAGAAAATAACTCCAAGACCAAGTGGACTCCTGCTTTTCATCATCACTAAGACCAGTGTTAAGAAGCTTATCTGCCATGTTTTCTTCTAAGGATTTTATAGTTGCAGGTCTTATGTCCAAGGCTTTAATCCGTTTTGAGTTGATTTTTGTCAATAATATAACATAGGAGTCTAGTTTCACTCTTTTGTATGTTGATATTCAATTTCTCAACACCCTTTTTGAAGAGATTATCTTTTGCACATTGGGTATTCTTGGTGTCCTTGTCAAAAAATTAAATGATCACATCTTCATTGGTCTATTTCTAAATTCTGTGTTCCATTCCATTGATCTATGTGTCTGTTTTTATGTCATATCATTCTGTTTTGATTAATATAGTTTTGTATAGTTTTGATACCATTGTAATTAGACAGTCTATAATAATAAAACCATAATATGCTTATTAGACTGGACAGCCAAAAGACCTTCTTGACATCCTTCTGGAAAACCTTCTGGATGAAGCTGAGGTTGCAAGGGCCAAATCAAGCTGCTGTAGCTGTGAGGGCTGAGCTCCTAGCAAAAAATTTTTGAGCCTCTAGTTATTAATAATAGGAAAGGAGTAAAGGGTAGGCCAGATATTATATGTATGTTCCCTGCAAAACACTGGGGGAAGGAACAGCATAGCAAAGATAGAAAGATACCCAGTAAAGTTGAGATGACAAAGGGAAGATACTTGCCTGTCAGTCACACTGGGGGACAGTGATGGTTGGCCAGAATGGGCATGGCCATTGCAAGCTCCAGGAAATTCGAGATATATAATCCTCTGAACAAAGAAGTTCATTCTCTTGATTCCTTTTGTCATGCTTGACTCATGGCTTATACTTGGCTTCCTGGCATTCACCCTTGTGGCGAGGGCCATAGGAGCCTCCACACATAATGGACTCATGGACTGTAGCTAGCCTAATACTGTACTGAACCCTGCTGCAACATGGAATGGAAACTCTCTACTATGCCTCTGATTATTTTTTTTTTTTACTTCTGTGAAAATGTAGGAAGTGTTCATGCACCCATTTGAAAATTACATTTTTGTTTAATATGGTCATGTAAATGCTGAGGCCATAAATTTTGGCTGGCAGATGTGTGGACAAGCTACACCCAGGGATAACATGCAGACCTTGTTTTTACTGTTGGAAACAGCCAGAGGTAGAATGCAGGAGAAGTTTACACCAGGTGTTTTGGGCTCCTGGTAGGATTCCAGTTAGCATCTAGATGCAGGCTGATTAAAAGCTGGTCTCTCCAGCAACAGATGGAAAAATATACAGTCAAAACTCTGACTCTCAATGGAGAGGGTTCCTCTCAATTGTATGTCGCTGTGCCCAGGTGAGTTTATGGCAAGAGTGTGTCTCAATCTTTACTACCCATTTTCCTGTATAGAAGTCACTTAATTAATTCTGGATTTCTCTGAGGGAATTTTTTCATGGACAGCTGTACATTTGTTGTATCTGTGGGAAAAGGGAAAATCAGGAGCCCTCCTATGTCATCATCTTGGGGATGTCACTCCTGTCAACATTTATTTTATTTTATTTTTTAATTATAACCTTAGCATTTTATTTTTTATATTAGAGAAAGAAGAAGGGAGAGGGAGAAACATCAATATAAGAGAGACACATCAATCAGTTGCCTCCTGCATGCACCAACAACAGGAAATCAAACTGCAACTTGGTTATATGCCCTGACCAGGAATAAAACGTGCAACCTTTTGCTTTTTGGTCAACATTCCAACCACCTGAGCCTCCTGGCCAGGGCCTGTCAATATTTATTTTAGATGCAACTCCTCTTATGCCAATACTGGAACCTACTCTTTTGTCCTAGCAAATTATACCAAACAACAAAATGGGAACTGGCACTGATTCACTTAGCACTGAAGAAGGTAATCATTTTATTATTTGTGTAATCTTTTCCTTACATGTTTGTACACACCAGGAAGGTGAAGATCCTGTCTGGTTTGCAACACAGTCTGATTACCAGTCCTTGGCCAAGGGCTTGCCATACTGTAAGCTAACAGGCCATAGGTCAATATGAGCTTGATAAATGAACGAGAAGACAGTCTTCAGATTAATTCTGGCTCTGCAATTTGTAAGTATAAATTTGGGCAAGCATTTCACTTCTTAGAGGTTTAGATTCTTTATTTATAAAATGGATGGCTTGGCCTGAAAGTTCTCTAAGGCCCCAAATCTTAAATTCCATAAATGAATATGTTTGATACTTCAGGGTCCTACCACCACCTGTTTTCCTAGGAACCATTTACTCAGGCTCCAGCTCCATCTCACACTGCAGCACCACTTCCTCTGAATACAGTCCCTTATATATAACTTTGGACTTTGGAATCTAACTGGAATGAGCACATTCTATTTTGTTTAGGTACTTGGAATTAAGCCTGAGAACATGCCAAACAGAATATGTTTTGGCTGTGCAGTGATCTGTGACTTTGGGAACTTTAGGGCAGCTGCTTCCTGCCCAGAGCGGATAGTCAGACAGTAGTCAGAATGCAGAAAGAGAAGAATGAAGCCATCTTCAGAGCAGAGATGTGGCAAGTACAGAATTATGGCAGTTCCCAGTCTAGTAGAAGACTATTGGTTTCCTGACGTTGAGTTTGGTAGGGTAGTATGTATACTGATAGCAAAATTCTCCCCTCATTATATTTTGGATGAAAAGTAACTCTAATTAGTTTTGTTATTTGTATCCAGAAGCCCAGGTAGATATATATACATACATTCTTCTCATGAATTAAAACTAGTTTAATTGATTATTCAAATGAAGTCTATCAGATTCTTCAAATCCTCTTTCATAGAAGACAATATCCAGTATTTGCCATGACCAGTATTTATCAAGTATTGTGAAGCAGAGCCTCTCTCTGGGGCAGTCTGTTGTGTTTCTACCCAGCAGAAATACCATAAAATTGGGGAGATGAAGAGCCAGTAACCTGAGATAAGTGAATAATCCATTTCTCAACAATACTTCTGAACAGGTCAGTTTCATCCTCTTTGTTGACCCTTGTGGTCATCTTCTGCATACTTACCTGTGATTCTCAGCCATGAATGAAGTCTCTGAAGACTCCCCAGACTCTGGCAGAAGTTCCTCCCTGATACCTATCTGCACAAACCCACGTTCACCCTTGGTCTCCTCTGAACTGCCCTATTTGCTGTCACACACACAATGACTTCATATTGCCCTTTCTGATCTTACTGTGAAATGAAATTAGGTTATGAGTTATCCAATTACATTAGCTTTATTTCTCAGATATTTGAGTGTGAAGAAGTAGCTCCTCATAATGGAAGAATTCAGAAGACTTTGGTTCTACCAGTAATTGTGTAATCTTGAACAAATATATTTCCCTTCTTATTTATGAGATTAGTCAATTGCAGGATTTCTGGGATACTCCCACTCCCACTCAAGAGTATATTTCAACCTCGCCCCACCCAGCACTAGTATCAGTTTCTATCCTCCTACCCATCACTCATTGGCATCCTCCAATACTTTGAAAGGGTCTAGTTGTAAGTGGACCTCTTTCACTATTGGTATCTCTGTTTCATTGTCTATGTTTACAAGTTTTAACTAAATGAACTTTTTAAAAGAAAGTAGCTCCCAACAAACAGAAAAAAGGGGGCTGGAGTGGGAAGAGCACTGCTCTTTGACTTGGGTGGTCCTGGAGCACTCTAGTTATTCTACAGATGCTGGTAATGCTTGCCCACAACATCCCTCACCCCCTCACCCCCTACTCTCACATACCTCCCTTCCTTGATCAGCGCCATCAATAGCCCTGTTTTTGTTCCTCATTTTTTTTTGTTTGTTTGTTTTGTTTTGTCTTTTTTTTTTTCTTTTCTTAAATTTGGTGTTAAACTTTCACTGTTTCTTCTCAATCAGGATGTTTTTGTCTGGTATGTAATAATATTTGTCATTTTTCTTGCTTCATGTTCAAATCTTACAAAGGATTGGAGCTCGTGAAATGTTTTTAACAATAATTTTCTCTTATCATTGCCATCACTAACGCAAATCTTGTTCTGTGAATGAAAGCCCTTGAGCAGTAGCAGTGGTATAAGACTCTAGAATGGCTGGTCTTAGGACTCCAAAGTGAATATTAGGACACTAAAGGGTATGTCTCATAATCTTCATTGCTGTCTTAATGAGAACCAATTTAGCAACTTTGGCCCAAACCTCCCTCTCTGTATGAACAGCTCTGTCATCACACATTAGTCAGATATAATAATTCATCTTCCTAAGTGTAGCTGTCCTAGAGTGCTGGGGACCAGAGATTGTCTAACAAACTGTTCAACATTTTGGAATTCTTCTACTAGCATCATATTGGGGCAGATTTTGAATAATAATGATGTTTAAAATATCTAACCAACTTTTCATAGACTTATCATGGCTTTTCATGCCTCTTTCTATCTGCCAACCATAGTCCCTTTCCCTAATCTCCTATGAGTTTCTCAACTCCTTTTCCTCTGAAATCATACAGAGAGAAACAAACTAAAGTAACTCACTAAGTGGAAAAGAGAAAATTTTCTTATACCTATTTGAAAAAAAAATCAGAGATAATATAGGTTCATGTAATATCATAGTTAATGATAACAGTCTAAATCAGTGGTGGCAAACTCATTAGTCAACAGAGCAGCAAACCGTGGCTCGTGAATTGCATGTGGCTCAAGAGCCGAAGTTTGCCAACCACTGGTCTAGATTAAGAACCAACTAAAGGCAACTTTCTTGCAAATAAAGTAAAAAAATAATAGTTCATCATGTTTCCACTATATTCATAATGTAACATTTTATGATCTTCTAAGAAGAAATTTGATGAAATTCAAGACTTATTATTTGGATAAAAATGTCAATTTTTATGAAAATTCTTAAATTTGTTTGTCACATTTTCTTTCTAAATTCCAAACTAATTTCTTTAGGGCTAATATCTATTAATTTGTTTGTTTCTTTTATAACAGAAAACCATGAAGTTTATACTTAAAGTGATCACTGGTTTCCACTGGGTATTCTTGGCCTCTTATTTTCTATAAAATTTTACTATAGTTTGGGGTTGTGAATCTTTTAACCTTGGCAGCTACTAATATTCCTGTCCCTTGCTGATGTAGAGATGACTCAAGTTGGCAAAAAGGAAAGAGAAATCTTTGTGCTGTTGAATACTCCAATCTGGCCTCTAGTGCAGTGCTAATGAAATGCTCTTTGGAATGCTATTGGAAACATCCAGAAGACCTTCTGAGATTGATGGAGAGAACTTCCCATGGAGTCATGTGTGGTCAGACAGGCAGATAGGCAGGAAGGGCAGGCAATTTTGAATAAGAAGAAATGTTATATATATTGTTCAGCTTAGGAAATACATTTTAGAATACAACTGAAGTAAAAAGGAAAGCTTGATATATGGCCAATGCTTACATGTTTGCCTGCTAATCCAGGTAGCCTTTGATGGAAGAATTGGTATTAGAAAGATTATTCTTTGACTTACTTCAAATGTTGGGCTAGAGTCAGACAGAAGGGGACATTCATGTGGCCAGATAACTGAGATAAAAAGCACTACCTCTGCATGATTCTTGCAAACACCCATGCACTAAATAGCCTCCTATTATTATTGTCTACAACTAAAAGCTTCTGACACACTTGGCAAAGTGTCTCTTTCCAGAGTCTCAAGTACAGTTACCATCTTGTGGAATTTGGGTGTATATGCAGAGTGGAAACCAATAGCATGTTCAAGCTTTCTTTAGGGAAGGAATTGAGAGAGATTCCTAAAAAAATAGATAGGGCAAACAGATGGCAGGAAAATAAAGACTTAAGAGAGGTTAAAGAAAATCATAAGTATATGGAAACTCTGGTAGGAAAGAGGAGAGAGAAAGGGAAAGCCATGTTAGGGCATATTTGGAATCATGGCTTGAGTCATCTGCACCTGTCCCTCCACCACTGTTCTGAGCCCATGCCCAAATTCTTTGGTCTCTTCTACTCCGATCTGGCGGCTTGGTTTGACTATGACCTGTATGAATCAGAGTACATGGAAGAGTAGTGGGGAGGGTATACTAGTAGGTCCTGTTGACAGAGCTGGCATTTGCATTCTTTTGGGAGAAACATAAAACCAAATATAAACATTAACTTTCAGTCTTTCATTGTCTGAACAAGTTGATTTGCTGTAGAATAAATCTGCAGATATCCCCAGTTTCCCTATCATAAATAGCTGGGGAAATTTCACAAAGCTTGAGACCAAAGAGCAGTAACAGTGCCTGTGTGTGTGTGAGAGAGAGTGTGTGTGTGTGGGTGGGGGGTAGTGTGTGTGTGTAAAGAAGACGTGAAGACTACCTATGGTGTTACAAGCTCTCCTCTCAGAAAATGATAGTCATGTTTATGTTGCAAATTAACTTAAGCAAGTGGGTAATATATAGAAAAAATGAAAAAGATATAGTTAATTTGATCCTCCTACTATTTACTTTCTACAGGAGAGATTATTGAAGGAGAAAGGAGCTAAAAAGGCATGAAGATGGATAAGAACTGCCCTGTCACATCCACAGGCCAACCAAAAGAGTTTGTTGTGATTTTCAACCCTAGCTATTTTCGAAATTTAGTGAGAAAAAGAAAGCACAAACCTTCTTTCCTAGCATGTTAAATAATGATAATATATGCTTTAAAAACTCATTATAACAATTAATATAAATAACTAGTGGTTTAGAATTTGCATTAAATTGCTAGGCTGCTACATTTGTGCTCTTTTGGTGTTTGGATATAATTATTTGAGGATTAAGCCAAGAGGCAAGAATCAGTACTGGAAATAAATAGCAGGAATAAATGGAATGGAGAAATGAGAATTCTTAGAGAAAATGTCAGTATATGAACGAATGAATAAAAGTTATTTTACATCTTAATTCCTGGAAGATCTCAGGAAAGATATTAATTGAAGTTTTTAAGAAAAACGTCAGAGAATAATAGATGACTTGAAGAAACAGTTTTGCTTTTATGTTCTCTAGAATTGAAGGAAGAATTGAAGAGGCAACAATTGTATTTTGATTATTTAATTACCTTCATTTAGACAAAAACTGATGCCTACACTTTCTTGAAGTAAAGAAATTACCTAGGACCTATTTAAATATTATTTCAAAGAGCAATTACTTACATATTAAATGGAGGTAAATCCTGCACCATCTTTATTTCCCAGCACACAAATCCTTAGTAGTTTATACTGTACCTAGAAAAAATGGAATTTATCATCAAACATAAGTAAATCAGTAGTTATTTTTTTCACTGTAAAGGTAACCTTGGATTTAGCAGTGTACATATCTTTTTTTGGGGGAAAAATCCTTTCAATTACTTTTTTCTGCAGTATAAATGCATTTCTATGATTTAAGTGAAGCTCTGAAGGCTGGTTTTCATGTCCTTTGATTAAGGATTCCATTGATGTATGAGTCCAGGGTACTTTTGCTTGAAAGTAGTGTCTGTTGAGATGTTAGTGAAATATCTAGCAAGGTGAACAAAACAGCCAACTCACAAACAGTATTCTGAAAATCTCACAAAAATAAAATAATCAAAAAGAAACTTTGAAATGCAATGTGGAACAAAATGCAGAAGGAATTTTCAAAGGCTTTGCTGCCTTTGGATTCACAAAACACCAAAAGTTTAGCAAGATTCTGATGTACAGGAACATGAGGAAGTTTCTGGGCTTTTTCATCCCTAGGAGACTAAAAAGCCAACAAAAGTTCAAACCATCCAACCATTTTATAATATTAAAAAGAATCAAATGCATGCATGTTTGTAATTTCCATAAATAAGCTTCATAGGCCAGTATGATGTTTCATAATTTTGTTGAGCCAGGCATCATACAAACAATTCAAGAGCTGTGGACAAAACAATTTTAAGGAAATTATCGATCCTCTGCCCTTTCTTACACACTGAACTCAGATCATCTCTGTCTGACTGAAATCACAAAGAGAAATCTGAATATTTTTGACCACAAATATCATTGTAAATTAGTGGCAGAAAGGCCCTTTTCAAGAGATAGGACTTGTGTTGGGCAAGCATGGGCAGGAGGGGAAAATCAGTTTCTCTTTCAGTCTTATCTGAGTCAGAAACAGCAGTTGCCAGGACCCAGACTTTGATGCCTTGGGCTGGATTGGCAAATCACATCTCCTATGAGCATTAACACACAATTAGGGAGATCAATGCATGAAAACAGCACCTGAGGCCACTGGAGTGGGAATGCAGACATGTGCTGAAGATTCAGGAACTGTTCTGACATGGTTGTTAGATCTGGTGAAATGTGACTTTTTAAAAAATGCTGCCACTGCTTTACTAGAACCCTCTTGTCAAAAAGCCATTTCCTTCTCTGCTGCCTCCTTCTCTCCCTTATATTCATCCTACCTACAGGCTTTTGCAGATGCTGATTGCCCCCCTGGATTATCTGTTTCTGGTACCTTTGCTAGAAGCCTGACATTTCAGTGTGTGCTGCTGTCTGTGTACAAGCACTCCACTGGGAATTTATGGAATTCAAATATCTTTAAGAATCAAGCACTTCCCTCATTCTGAAAATCTCCGCAGAATGAAAAACAAATAAATGAACAAACAACAACAACAACAACAACAACCCAAGAAAGCAAAAACAAATGTATAACAGATAACTAAAAATATAAGGCAGTAGGGCTGCTTCCAAACTTTGGCTATTATAAACAACGCTGCAGTAAACATAGGGCTGCAAATATTCTTCTGAATTGGTGTTTTAGATTTCTTCAGATATATTCCCCAAAGTGGAATTGCTGGGTCAAAAGGCACTTCCATTTTTAATTTTTTGAGATAACTCTATACTGCTTTCCAGTGTGGCTGCCTTCCCACCAATAATGCACAAGGATTTCCTTTTATCCACATCCTCACTAGCACTTGTTTTGTTGATTTATTGATGACAACCTTTCTGACAAGTGTGAGGTAACGTGTCCATCTGTAGATGAGTGGATAAAAAAGCTGTGGTACATTTTCACAATGGAAAACTACTCAACCATAAAAAAGAAATAAATCTTACCTTTTGCAATAGCATGGAGGGACTTGGAAAGTTTTATGCTAAGTAAAATAAGCCAGTCAGATATAGAACAATGGAATAGAATAGAGAACCCAAAAATTGAGCCAAACCACTATGCTCAATTAATATTTGACAAAGGAGGCAAGTGCATACAATGGACTCAAGACAGTCTCTTCACTAAATGATGCTAAGAAATTTTGTCAGGCACATGCAAAAAAGGAAACTAGACACAAACTTACACCATACACAAAAATAACCTCAAAATGGATAAAGGATTTAAATGTAAAATGGAAAACCATAAAAATATTAGAGGAATCCACAGGCAACAAAATCTCAGATATATGCCAAAGCAATATCTTCACCAATATAGCTCCTAGGACAATGAAAACTAAAGAGAAAATAAACAAATGGTACTACTTCAAAATAAAAAGCTTCTACACAGCAAAAGAAATCATCAACAAAACCCACTGCTTGAGAGAATATATTTGCCATTAATATCTCCAATAAGGGTTTAATCTCCAACATTTACAAGGAATTTGTACAACTTAACAAAAGGAACATAAACAACCCAATTAAAAAATGAGCAACAGACCTAAATACTTTTCAAAAGAAGACATAAGGAAGGCCAAGAGACCTATGAAAACATGCTCAAAGTCACTAATCATAAGAGAGATGCAAATCAATATGACAATGAGGTGCTATCTCACATCTATCAGAATGATTATCTTCAGCAAGTCAACAAATGACAAGTGCTGGCAAGGATGTAGAGAAAAGGAACCCTCGTGCACTGCTGGTGGGAATGCAGACTGGTACAGCCATTGTGGAGAACAGTATGGAGTCTCCTCAGGTCAGCAGGGGAGGGCAGTTGTGGGGAGACCGGGCCTGCAAGGGAGGGCAGTTGAGGGGTCCAGGCCTGTAGGGGAGGGCAGTTAGGGGTAACTGGGCCAGCAGAGGAGGGCAGTTAGGGGCGACCATGCCAACAGGGTAGGATAGTTAGGGGACAGCAGGCTGACAAGGGAGGGAAGTTAGAGGTAACCAGGGTAACAAGGGAGGGCAATTGGGGGCAACCAGGTTGGCAGGAAAGGGCAGTTAGGGATGACCAGACTAGTAGGGGAGGGCATTTAGGGGCAATTGTGTTGGCTGGGAAGCAGTTAGACATTGATAAGGCTGACAGGGGAATGGCTAGGGGTGTTTAAGCTGGCAGGCAGAAGCAGTTAGAAGCAATCAGGCAGGCTGGCAGTTGAGTGGTTGGGAACCAGCAGTCCTATATTGTGAGAGAGATGTCGGACTGCTCATTTAGGCCCGATCCCACAGGTCCCAGATTGGCGAGGGTGCAGGCTGCATTGAGGGACACACACACACATGCACCCTTGCACAAATTTCATGCACCTGGCCTCTAATAAATAAATAAAGACTCATGGACACAGACAACAGCTTAGTGATTGCCAGGGTTGGAGAGAATTAGAAGAGGCTAAAGGGGGGATAAATGGTGATGAAGGAGACTTGATTTTGGGTGGTAAATACACAATGCAATATATAGATGCTGCATTGTATAATTTATACCATAAATTCTTAATGTATCATTAATAATTTTATTAATGATATCATCTTAGTGAATTTCCAGAAATGGAATTTCTAGGTCAAAAGGCAGTTCCCATTGATTTGAAAAAATATTTGCATCCCTACATGTTTTCCCATGTTCTCCCTTGCTCTCCACCTGTCATGGGTTTTTTGTTTGCTGCTTTCTATTATGCTTCTCTGGGCATAGGATACTCTCAGGGAAAGTTAAGTGCTCCATGAATGGAGGGAACCCCATCCCTCAACTTCTTAGCAAAGGCCCATCCTCCAGCTGCTGGATTCTCCCTCTCTACAGCTGCTGCAGCCAATGTGCCTCTCCATGGCTAGCAGTGAGGAAACTCAACACAGCATCTTCATTCTCACTGCTCACTGACCCAAACCATGGCAGATGAGTGACCTTATGGCATGTACTAGGTTCCTGAATCCAGTTAGGTGAGAGGTTCTCTTCTGCCAGGTTACTCAGTGAATTCTCTGTGGCAATGCTAGCCTAGGTCAGAGAGGCCTGCAGCATGGAGCCCTAAGGTCCTGCAGAGCACATTTGCCGAACCCTAACCTTCCTTGAGCCTGGACACACTTCCTGCTGGTAGTGAAGGACACAGCAATTGCTGGATGAAAGTCAGGTTAAGGAGACCAACTAGGACCCATGGATCCAGGAAGCAGGGCTTGGGAACCCATGAGGGAGACAAAAAGCTGCAGAGAAATAAGTCCCAAGTCCCAGGACACACTGGTTTCACATTGTGAGGCAAGACCTGGATGCAGAGGCCTAGGAGAGGTCAGTGCCCTAGGACAGGTAGCAAGAATCTGACACAGGGATAACAATAGTGTGAGAAAAAAAGAAACCATGAAAGAGGGTAGAAGGGACTGTGGACTAAAGAGAAAAATAAACAAGAGACAACTGTTGATTTTAGAGTTTAGGTGATATAGAAAATAATGACACCCTAATATAAAAAGGAAAGTGAGCAGAAGTCAGTTAAATTTAAATTTCCATTTTGAGGTGGGCTTGGAGGAAGGGCAAAAGTAAGACGTTTTATTTCATTTTGGACTTGACAAGTTTAAGTTGACAACAGAGCTACAGTAGGATGTGTCCATAAGCAGATATCAGGAGAACTCGAGAGAAAGTGAGGGCTGAGATGAAGACTCTGAGGAATGGGCTCAGAGGGGAGCTCTCAAAAGAGAGTTTTCCTTGAGGGCTTTGAGAGAGAGGACTAGATGGGGCAAGCAGATGCAGAGAATGTTCTTGTGGAACATTCTGTCTTTAAAGGAGAGAGTCTCCCAAAGACAAAGTAGAGTCAGCAGAGGAAACCACAGCAGAAGGCTAAGAAAGGGTTAATTTTCAGAAGTCCAATGGGGTCAATCCAGAAAATCTTGGAGAACAAGGTAAAAAAAAAAATTTCTTATTTATAATTCCCAATAGCCTGGTTTCAGTGGTATGACTGAATGGCTTACTGACTGACTGTCTGTCAATCACATTTTTTTGTGGCTGAGCTAGTCTTGGATGGAAGCAAACAGCTTAGGTTCAAATCTCAATTCAAACTCTTTCTAGTTGCATGATCTTGGACATGTTAACTAATCTCTCTAAGTGTCAACTTCCTGGTTTCTGAAATGAGTATAACAATATGAAGTTTTATATGAGAGATGAATGAATGAAGATTCTAGCACACTGGCTAGCATACTATTATTATCAGAATTGTATTGAAATCTTAGCAGTAAGAATGATGACTGAAATAACTCCACAATCTTAGGGAGCCCTGAAGTCTAGTGTCTGAGACAAGTACACACATAAATAGCTATAACACAAGGCAGTTTTAGTGCTTCAGTAGAAGCATAAGCAACTTGGTGAGGGCACAAGAGAGAGAAGAATAGCACAGCAGACCCAGCACAGGCTTTAGAGGCAGGACATCATTTAGTAAAATCTGATTCCATCACTCTGTAGTTCTATGATTTGGATATAATACAGGTTGAAGTCCCCAGTACTTATTCTTTCATACACACACACAACATTTTGAAGTGAGGTACATGGCTGCTCTGCGAAAGTATACAATTGCTAACCTCCCTTGTTGCTATATGTGGACATGTGACAAAGTTCTGGCCTATGGGACATGGGAAAAAAAAAGATATGAACAAGTTAGAACTAGAGGTCATATCCTTAAAAGGAAGAAATATGCTTTCTTTCTTTGTCCTTCATTTTTTTCCCTTATTGATGAGGGGAATCCAGATGTAATAGCTAGAACTTATGTACCTATCTTAGGGCATATATCACAAGTTGTGAGTTGAAGATAATGTAGTAAAAAATACAGATTTTTGGATTTGTTACCTTATATGGTTTTCAATTTTTCATGAACATATTTGGGCTGTGAAACAGGAAAGAAATTTTGTTATTATTTTTAAAATTTTATTAAATTATTAGGGTGACATCCTATATAATAAAGAAATAATATGCAAATTGACAGTCATGGCCTCACAAGATGGCTGCCTATGACCAGGCCAGCAGGGGGCTTAGGGAGGGACGACCAAACAACTGAACAAGCAGGCTGTGTGCGGCAACCAGGCCAGCAGGGGAGGGGAGTTAGGAGTGACCAGGTCGGTAGGGGAGGGAGTTAGGGGTGACCAGCCTGGCAAGGGAGGGAGGTTAGGGGTTACTGTTCCATCAGGGGTGGCCTGTTGGGGACAACAAGGCCTGCAGGGGAGGACAGTTAAAGGTGATCATGCCTTCAGGGGAGGACTGTTAGGGGTGACTAGGTTGACAGGGGAGGACAGTTTAAGGTGACCAGGCCAGCAGAGGAGGGAAATTATGGGCTATCCAGGCAGCAGAGGAGCAGATAGGCATCGATCAGGTTGGCAGGAGAGTTTTCAGTGGGTGATCAGGTTGGCAGCCAGGCAAGCACTTGGGAGCCAGCAGTCCTGGATTGTGAGAGGGATGTCTGACTGACTTATTAGGCTTGATCCCAGGCAGTCAGTCATCTCTCAAGAGGTCCCAGATTGGACAGAGTACAGGCTGGGCTGAGGGAGATCCTTCCTCTCCAACCCCTTCAACTTCCCATGCACAAATTTCATGCACTGAGCCTCTAGTAGTTTTTAAAACTGTGAGAACTGAGCCCTCCCTAAAGCATAAAAAAGCACCAAAGCCAGTAGCTAGCATATCATATATACTCAATCAATGTTTGCTGGATCCGTGAGTATTATGATCAGTATATACTAGTTAAGGAGACTTGTATATAATGGGTGGATGGGTAGAGGAATATACATTATAAGCTACCTGTAGGTAGATGTTAAAGATTTAAAACTTAATCTTCAGGTAGTGGTTCCTTATACTTAGTAACATTTAGAAATCAAGAATATTCTTATGTATTTTGATATAAATGTAAAATTTAATATTTACTGAGTCCCTACTTGATGCTGAATATTGGAAAAACAAGAATAATAAATCAGTGTATTTGTTCTCAAGTTGCTTGCTCCATGCAGTCATTATCCATATAGCTTACTGCTTTAAAGCTTGAATTCTAATTCTAGACTGCCTGAATTTGAATCCTGGTTCCACTACTTACTAGTTGGCGATTTTGGGAAATTATTTCACTCTTTTTAAAAAATATATATATTTTTCTTGTTTAAAGTATTACAAATAGTAGTACATATGTCTATTTTTTCCCCCTACTGACCTCCCCTCGGCCTTCCCCACCTCTCAGTACATACCCTCACCTATCCCCCCACCCCTCAATGTCCTGTATCCATTGCCTGTGCTTACATACATGCATACAAGTCCTTCAGTTGATCTCTTACAGAACTCCCCCCAACCTCCCCTGCCTTCCCACTGTAGCATGACTGTCTGTTCTTTGCATCTGTATCTATTCACCCTCCCCTCCACTTGATTCTTTTCTTTAAAAACATCTTGCCTCTGTAGGCTAGAAATAGACTTATAAGAACAAAAAATGTTTGAGTCCCAATTTCAATGTCAAATAGTTATGAGTCCCATTTTCAATTTCAAACAGTTCCTTATGTGTACACGTCATCAATGGTATCTGGATAGTGGAAAAATCATGGCAATGCAGGTCCGACCCTCTCTGGTTTCTTCCTAGGCATCTTGTAGCGAAGCACAGCTGCTGACTGCTCACATGGCAAGGCATCATCAACGTCTTCTATCTCTGGACTGTTTCCCCTCTTGTCTTCGTGGTTGGAGCAGGCCTGTCAGGTCCTCTCTGTTGCAGGAGTCCACTTGGTATTGGAGTTGTTTTCTGAAAGTATATAAACATATTCTCAACCAAAAGTTAATAAAGGATTCACTCTTTTTAAACTGAGTTTCATTCCCTGTAAAACAAAGATAGTAATAGCATCTAATTCAGGGCTGTTGGAAGGAATAAATGAGCTATTATCTGCATAGTGCATGAACAATGCCTAACATTGAATAAATGCTCATTTTACATTAGCTATTGTATCAGTTAACTATTGCTACTTAATAAACCACCCCAAACTTGGAAGCTTAACAGAGCAAACAATTATATTAGGCTCTCAATATCCATGAGTTACACATACACAAATTCAACCAACCCCAGATAGAAAATACATGTTTTTAATGTGGAACTAATGGATATGGAGGACCAATTAAGAGCCTTAAGCATCACGGATTTTTGTATTCATAGAGTGGGAGGGAACCAGTCCCTTGTGTATACCAAGGGATTACTATATTTAGCTACAGTTCTTCAGGCTGGAAATTTAGCTATATGGTTCATCTGATCTTGAGTATGCTCCTTAATATATCTGGAGTCAGCTGCAGATTGGCCAGGTTGATTAATATCTACAGTCATTGAGCAATTGAGTAGGCTCATCAAGCTTATTCTGATGACAGAAGCAGGATTCTAAGACAAAATGGAACTATGAAATATTTCAAAATCTAGATCCATAGTATTACTCTCAATATAATCTACTGGTCAAAGCAAATAGTAAGTTCATACAGATTCAGAGGGAATGCCTAACAAATTTCTTGATGGAAGAAGCACCAAACTTACCTTTCAAAGAGTGTAGATACAGAGTTGTCATTTATTGGGGCCATCAATGCAATCAATTTATATACTGTTCTTCTGTTCCAATAGTTATATCCCTCCTACATGCAAATTATAGTCAGGCCCTTCAAAGACCTACAAAATCTCATACCAGCATGTATCAAACTCAGTATTAGGTCTATATATGGCTCTCTGAGTGTGATTCCTCTCATCTGGAGGCCTATAAAATATAGAGACAAGTTACTTGCCCCCAGAGACCAATATATAATGACACTAGGGAAGGACAACTGCAATAAATACTTCCATTGAAAAAGAGAAAGCATTAAAGACACTAGCAGCAACTAGTTTATAGCAATTCCAAATCTAACTAGGTAAATGTTGCTAGGTACCCCAGCTCTGGGAGTGGGGAATGTTCTTTGATTAGACCTTGGTTCTTGTCCTTATGAATGATTCCTGATCAAATTTTCTAAATGTTTTTTTTTTCTATCTCTGTGCTTCTATTTTTGTCCACTGAGATGTCTTGCTTATTTTGTTCTATCACCCTTCTTGGCTACATCTAAGGAAATAGGGCATGTGGCAGATGATTGGCTTTCTTAACCTCTTTTCTGCCTATAGAAAGCAGGACACCCAGGGCCGTTTGTACAGTTTGAACACTCTCAGTTTCCTTTAGTCCAAGATGGCAACCTTTTGCCTGTACTGCATCCTTAAAAATTCAGTGGCCATCATGTTTTATTCACCTCATTGGACAAAGCCAATGCCCATAATTGTTTTATAGATATGGGTAAATTTACTTATGCTACTTTGGGATTAGTTTTGTGAGATTATTAATTTTCTAGAAGTCCTTTAGTCTAAACAAGATTGTCTAGCTTAATTACAACCATATCCTTCATTGCACCTGTGGCCTAAGGTAGTATATTACCTTGAGCATCTAAAGAGACTGAAAATGGGGGAGAGAAAATGGCGGCGGAGTAGACAGATGCGTCTGGAGCTTTGTCGCTGGGCAGAGGGAGAGAGAGCAGCTGAGAGTCGCACTGGGAGTGTTTGTTGGCAAGTTAAGAGTCAGTTATCCTCCAGGAGAAGGTGGGGGACTGCTGGATGGGGCTCTCCAGGCCAGGCAGCCTCACTGCCACAGGGTTTTTGTCTGCCAGAGCCACCAACACAAACGTGGAGACCATGCCATCTTGCAGAGGGAGGTGGATGTCTGCGGAGGTCTGAAGCCAGCGGCTGGAGCACCCATCGAGCAGCCGGGGACCCGGGGACCCAGAACACTGCTCTCCAATCAGCACAGACATGTGGCGGAATCAGAGAGCCACAGAGCACACGGAAAGGTCAGATTTCGCCTGGGATAAGAAGGAGGTGGATGTCTGCGGAGGTCTGAAAGCTGCAGCTGACAGAGGCACCCACCAAGCAGCCTGGGACCCAGAGCACAGCTTTCCAGGCAGCAGGGACACGGGGGCAGTGAATTCGGAGATCCATGTGGTGCGGGGAAGGGTCAGATTTCGTCTGAGACAGGGTGAGGTCTCCTACCCCCGCAAAGCAGAGATGCGCATACTGTGGGAACTGGGCTGCAGGAAAGCTGCCTCTGGAAAGGTCCACAGAGGTGGTCAGGGCATGATCCCTAAGTGTGGAGGCAAACTCTCTTAGGTGTTGACAGAGGGGAGCTCTGGAAAACGACTCGTTTTTTCTGGGGCAGAGGGACAGCCTGGGAGTTATTACAGTGTCCCAGCTGCAAAATACCCACAAACTGGCTTTGAAAACGACAGAGTAGCAGGATCTGAGCACAGCCTAGAGAGGTCCTATGCTTTGTCTCAGAGATCAATTCCGAAACACTGCCACACAGTTGATGATACACAAATTGACTCTCACATAACCACAAAAGAATAAAGAGATTAAAACACCAAGAGGGGAACACAGGGAACTGCAATACCTTCCCTACTGGGAAACAGGAGTGCCAAGCAGAATAATAGTGGAAGTGAAGGACCATTCTATTTTTTTTTCTTTTTTTTCTTTTTTTAAATTTTTTTTTCATTTTTCATTTTTACATATTTTAATTAAAAGACTATTTTTTTCTTTCCACCACAATTGATTTTACCTTTTTCATTATTACATTTTTGTTTTAAACTAGTATTATTAATTACAACTAGTACTTTACCTTTTTGGAAAAAAACAAGTGTCATTTTGTTTTCTTTATTTTATTTCGGAATTAGAGTTCTACATTCCATTTTCATCTATCCTTCAGCATAATTTACTCCAACTCTACTCTACCTTTATGCCAACACTTTCCTCCTAACTTTCACCATTTTCTTGTCTTGTTTCTCTTTCCCTTTTCCAACTTTAGATTCTCCCTATTGTTTCTCTTTTCCTGGTTAAAATTTCAACCCATTTATATATCTAATTTCAAATCCCCTACTACAAGTCCACACAAACCTCTCTCTTCTTGTCTTCAATAGCCAAAAAGTTGTTTTTTCTCTATGTCCTTTTGTTGCTATTTGCCTGAAAAGTGATTATATCGATTTTTTGAAATTTTTTGTAAGATTGTTTTAGTTTATTCTACTTGTTTTATTTTGCTTTTTGTTTGCTTTGTTTTTTACCTCTCTTTTCCTTCACCTCCCTCGATACCAGTTGCTATTTGCAGTTTATATTAATCTCTAGGTACTGGTTGCTGGCTTTTATTGGGATTAGTGACCGTTCTATTGGAGTTGTCTCCTGACATCATATTTTGTTCCCCTTTTCTCTCTTATATGCTTTCTTTTCTCTCTGACTTTTTTCTCTTCTTCTTTTTTCTCCTTCTTCTCCTTTCTATTTTCTTAATTTATTTTATTTTATTGCTCATTTTTTTCCTTTCTCTCTCTACCAATTTGATTTTTGCATTTATTTCTTTTCTTTTTTCCTCATTTTCCTCTTCTTCTTTCTCTATTTACCCCTAATTTGTCTTTCATTGGTGGTCACATTCTTTGTGATTATTAACACCTTGACTACATAGAAATTATTAACACCTTGACTACTCAGTGCCTGGTGTGCTGTACCTGGTTGTGTTGTAGTTTGTGCCTTTCAATCAACGTAGGAGAGAGAACTACATAACCAGACACCCAGAGAAGAAAGACCATGGGCAGAAAAAGAAACAGCCCACATAAGACAGAAAGGCAGGTTTCACCAGAAAAGGAAGTAAACAAAATTGAAGCAGAAATAAGCCTGTCAGAGAAAGAGTTCAGAGAGATAATCATAAGGTGGATAAAAAGAATGGAAGACAAAATAGACAATCTGAGTAAGAGCCAAGAGGAAATGAAGAAGACCTAAGAGGAGATGAAGAAGCAGCAAAAAGAAATGCAGAAAAACCTACAGGAGGTGCAGAAAAACCAGGAAGAAATGAAAAATGACATCACTGCTATAAAGAACTCAATAGAAAGCATCAAAAGTAGACTAGAAGAAGCAGAGGACCACAAGAGTGAGCTAGAAGACACGGTAGGAAAAAATACCCAAGTGCAGCAGCTTCTAGAAAAAAAGGTTAAAAAGCAAGAGAAGAACCTAAGGGAACTTTGGGATAACATGAAACAAAACAACATCTGCATAATTGGGGTCCCAGAAAGAGTGGAAACTGAACAAGGATTAGAGAA
Organism: Lasiurus cinereus; assembly: GCA_011751065.1. Taxonomy (NCBI): domain Eukaryota; kingdom Metazoa; phylum Chordata; class Mammalia; order Chiroptera; family Vespertilionidae; genus Lasiurus; species Lasiurus cinereus. Next base: position 15,383,319 of record JAAGEH010000032.1, read on the forward strand.
TGTGTTTGAAGAAACAATGACAGAAAATTTCCCCAATATAGGAAAGAAAAAACCCACAGAAATCCAAGAAGCTCACAGAGTCCCAAGCAAAATGAACGCCAACAAACTGACACCAAGGCACATTATAATTAAATTGGCAAACACCGACGACAAAGTAAGAATTTTAAAAGCAGCCAGAGAGAAACAGAAAGTTACCTACAAAGGAACCCCCATAAGGCTAGCTACTGACTTCTCAACAGAAATTCATCAGGCCAGAAGGGAATGGAATACAATATACAAACTCATGCAAAGGAAGAGCCTGAATCCAAGAATATGGCATCCAGCAAGGCTTTCAATCAAAATTGAAGGTGAAATCAAAAGCTTCACAGACAAAAAGATACTTAGAGAATATATTACCACAAAACCAGCAATGCAAGAAATAATAAAGGGTCTGCTGTAATAAAAAGAAAGAGGAAGTGAAGAAGGAACTTGGGGGTAAGGACTAAAAATGGCAACAGATAACTACTTATCAATATTAACTTTAAATGGAAACGGGTAAATGCTCCAAGCAAAAGACATAGGGTAACCGACTGGATAAGAAAACATGACCCTTATATCTGCTGTCTGCAAGAAAACCACCTCAGGAAAAGAGATGCACTCAGATTGAGGGTGAAGGCATGGAACATGGTATTTCAGGCAAATGGAAATGAAAAAAAAAAAGCTGGGGTTGCAATACTTATATCTGATAAATTAGATGTCAAAGTGAAAGACATAATAAGAGATAAAGAAGGCCACTTCATAATACTAAAGGGAACAATCCAACAGGAAGAAATAACTCTGGTAAACATATATGCACCCAATATAGGAGCACCTAAATACATAAAAAAACTCTTGGAGGATATTAAGGGAGAGATTGACAGCAACACAATCATAGTAGGAGACTTTAATACCCCACTGTCACCATTGGACAAATCCTCTAAACAAAAAATCAGCAAAGAAACATCAATCCTAAATGACTTACTAGACCAGATGGAATTAATTGACATCTTCAGAACATTTCACCCCAAAGGCACAGAATATACATTCTTCTCCAGTGCACATGGGTCATTTTCAAAGATAGATCATATGTGGGGTCATAAGAAAAGTCTCTTCAAATTCAAGAAGATAGAAATCATATCAAGCATTTTCTCAGACCACAGTAGCATAAAACTGGAAATCAACTATAATAAAAACAATAGAAAGAAATCAAACACATGGAGACTAAAGAGCATGCTATTAAACAACAACTGGGTAACCAGAGAGATCAAGGAAGAAATAAAAAACATCATGGCAACAAATAACAATGACCACACAACAATCCAAAATTTATGGGACACAGTGAAAGCAGTCTTGAGAGGGAAGTTCATAGCCCTACAAGCCTACTGCAAAAAAACAGGAAACAATGGTAATAAATTACCTAAACCTACAACTCAAAGAGCTAGAATGAGAGCAACAAGAAAAGCCCAGTGTACTCAGAAGGAAGGAAATAGTGAAGATCAGAGCGGTTATAAACAACTTGGAGACCAAAGAAACAATTCAAAAGATCAACAAAACCAAGAGCTGGTTCTTTGGAAAGATAAACAGGATTGATGGACCTCTAGCCAGGCTCACCAAGAAGCAAAGAGAGAAGACCCAAATAAACAAAATCAGAAATGAAAGAGGAGAAATAACAACAGACCCTGTGGAAATACAAAGGATTGTTAAAAAATACTATGAATAACTCTATTCCAACAAATTGGACAACCTGGAATAAATGGACCTTTTCCTAGAAAAATATAACCTTCCAAAACTCAATGAGGAGGAAGCCAAACATCTCAATAGTCCAATAACTATGAAAGAAATTGAAGCAGTAATCAAAAAGCTTCCAGCAAATAAAAGCCCAAGATCAGATCGCTACAAAGGAGAGTTTTACCAAATATTCAAGGAAGAATTAAAACCTATCCTACTCAGACTATTCAAACACACTCAAGAAGAAGGAACACTTCCAAACACCTTCTATGAAGCCAGCATCACCCTAATACCAAAACCAGATAAAGACAACACAATGAGAGAGAATTATAGGCCAATATCTCTCATGAACATAAAAGCCAAAATCCTCAACAAAATTCTAGCAAATCGGATCTAGCAGTACATCAGAAAGATCATACAGCATGACCAAGCAGGATTCTTCCCAGGAATGCAGGGATGGTATAATATCCGCAAATCCATAAATGTGATACATCACTTAAAACAAATTAACAGATAAAAATCACATAGTCATATCAATTGATGCAGAAAAAGCATTTGACAAAATCCAACATCCTTTCATGATAAAAACTCTCAGCAAAGTGGGAATAGAAGGATCATACCTCAACATCATAAAAGCCATATATGATAAACACACAGCTAATGTCATACTCAATGGGAAAAAACTAAAACCATTTCCCCTAAGAACAGGATAAAGACATGGATGCCCACTCTCACCTCTCCTGTTTGCCATAGTACTGGAAGTATTATCCATGGCAATTAGACAAGAAGAAGAAATAAAAGGCATCCAAATTGGAAAAGAAGAAGTAAGCTGTCCTTATTTGCAGATGACATGATATTGTACGTAAAAAACCCAAAGGACTCCATTCCAAAACTAATTGACTTAATTAATAAATTCGGCAATGTAGCAGGATACAAAATTAATGCTAAGACGTCTGTTGCATTTCTATACACTAATAGTGAAATGACAGAAAGAGAGACTAAAAAAGCCATTCCATTTACCATTGCACCAAAAAAATTAAGATTCTTAGGAATAAACCTAACTAAAGAGGTAAAAGACCTATATGCATAAAACTACAGGACACTGAAAAAAGAATTAGAGGAAGATGTTAACAGATGGAAGAGCATGCCATGCTCATGGATAGGGAGAATCAACATCATTAAAATGTACATACTACCCAAAGCAATCTACAGATTCAATGCACTACCCATTAAAATACCAATGACATATTTTACAGACCTAAAAGAATTCTTCATAGATTCATCTGGAACAAAAAAAGGACCACAAATAGCTACAGCAATTCTGAGAAAGAAGAATAAAGTAGGTGGGATCTCAATACCAGAATTCAAGCTATACTACGAAGCAACTGTTCTCAAAACAGCCTGGTACTGGCATAAGAACAGATATATAGACCAATGGAATAGAATAGAGGACCCAGATATCCACCCAAACCACTATGCTCAACTAATATTTGACAAAGGAGGCATGAACATTCAATGGAGCCAAGATAGCCTCTTCAATAAATGGTGTTGGGAAAATTGGACAGATACATGCAAAAAAATGAAACTGGACCACCAACTTACACCAAATACAAAAATAAACTCAAAATGGATACAGGACTTAAAGTTTAGAAGGGAAACCATAAAAACACTGGAGGAATCCACAGGCAGCACAATCTCAGATATATGCCGAAAGAACTTCTTTACTGATACTGCTCCAAAGGCAATGGAAGCTAAAGAAAAAATAAACAAATGGGCCTACATCAAAATAAAAAGCTTTTGCACAGCAAAAGAAACCATCAACAAAACAACAAGAAAGATCACTGTATGGGAGAACATATTTGCAAATGTTATCGCTGATAAAGGTTTAATCTCCAAAATCTACAACCAACTTATACAACATAATAAAAGGAAGATGAAGGATCCAATAAAAAAATGGGCAACGGACCTAAATAGAACCTTTTCAAAGGATGACAGAAGGAAGGCCAAGAGACACATGAAAACATGTTCAAAGTCATTAATCATCTGAGAAATGCAAATCAAAACGACAATGCGATACCATACAAATCAAGAAACGACAAGTGTTGGCGTGGATGTGGAGAAAAAGGAACCCTTGTGCACTGTTGGTGGAAATGCAGACTGGTGCAGCCACTGTGGAGAACAGTCTGGTGTTTCCTCAAAAATCTAAAAATGGATCTCCCATTTTACCCTCTAATCCCACTCTTAGGAATTTATCCTAAGAAATTACAAACACCAGTCAGAAAGGATTTATGCACCCGTATGTTCATAGCAGCACAATTTACAATAGCTACAATTTGGAAACAGCCTAGGTGCCCGTCAGCAGATGAGTGGATCAGAAAACTGTGGTACATCTACACAATGGAATTCTATGCTGCCATTAAAAAGAAGGAATTCTTACCATTTGCAGCAACCTGGTTGGAACTGGAGAGCCTTATGCTTAGTGAAATAAGCCAGTCAAGAAGGAGAAGCATCACATGATCACACTCATTTGTGGATAATAAAGAACATTATAAACTGATGAACAAAAGGATAGATACAGAGATAGTAAAGCTTCAAACAGACTGTGAAATTACAGCAGGAAAATTAAAGTTAGGTGAGGTAGATAAGAGATCAATCAAAGGACTTGTAGGCATGCATATAAGCATAACCAATGAACATAGATACTGGGGTTTGGGGTATGCCTGGGAGGGAGGGGGGGCAATTGGGAGATATGTATAATAATTACAAAAATAAAAAAAATAAAATAAAGTAAAGAGACTGAAAATGAGTAAGTGGTTTGTTTTTCATCCAGCAAGTCATTTTGCTCATAAATTGGTCAGTTCTTTCTCTACCTCATCTCTTTTTTGATGTACCTTGCCATATGCAGCTAGAGGCAACCAGCGAATGCTTTCAATATTCTGCTTTTGGACTCCACTTAGCCAAATCCAAGCATTTGTTAAGAATATATATGTATTTTTAATAAAATATTAAATATTTGTATATTGTATATTCTTAAAAATACATATATATTCTTAGTTTATATTTTGCTGTAGGTAACAGTTTTTTTAGGGACAGAATTATTGAGAAATGATTCATATATTCTAAAATTAACTCTTTTAAATGGTACAATTCAATGGTTTTGTCACCATTAGCATAAATCTATTTTTAGCACATTCTTGTCATTCCAAAAGAAACCTTGTACCCATAAATGGTTACTTCCCATTACTCCCTTCTCCCAGCCCCAACCAAACATTAATTTAATTTTTATTTCTACTGATTAGCTGATTATGGCCATTTCATATAAATGGAATTGCAAAATAATATGTGACTTCTGTGATTGGCTTAACATAATGTGTAGGGGTAACAATTTTACAAGCAGTTTTGCTACTACATAACACAGACCATTGTTTTTAGGCTCTGAAAACAATTTTCTCACAATTTCTTCAGCCTTTGCTAACATCCCTTATTCACTTATTGGTTTAAAATCAATGTTACATATTTCAGATTTTGCTTACATCATCATTCCATTTCCACTTCATTAGTTATTACAAAAATAATGGTGTATCTAAAATAATAAAAAATGTCAGTGGTATATAATAATAACAATTTAGTTTTATTCACATATCTATAGGTCACTCTGGTCTCTGCTGGTGCATTTATATATAAGGTGTCAACTGAAGGTAATATAGAAAGTCTTTATGCCTGTTTGGGGGTTGACTCATTCTATGCTTGTCTGGCATGGCCTAGCTATAACAATGAAGCTTTTTTTATGGTCTCTTGTTCTCCAGCAGCCCAGCCTGGTTCATTCACATGGTGGCTGAGCAGATTTTCAAAAAAGAAGTATCACATGAGGTATCTCAAGTCCTAGACTCAGAAATCGCTCACTGACATTTCTTTTATCTCCTATTGCAAAAGCAATTACAACACCAATTCAGAATCAAGGGATATGGAAATAGGAGAGTAGGGAGAATTGCTGAAGACTATGTTATAGAAAGTATAACAGAAAATTTTCTCTACTCTCTTCACAGAAACTTACAGTGGTATCATTTGGTGACAGAATTTCTCCTCAGCATAGGATATAATCCCCAAGTTATAAGACCTTGCAATTTAATATTTAAAACATAAATAATGCACAAATATTCATTGAAAAATTAACAACAATTATATGGACAAATAAACATATTTGTAAGTATCATCAGAAAAATACACAGAATGGCCGAAACTGGTTTGGCTCAGTGGATAGAGCATCGGCCTGCGGACTGAAAGGTCCCAGATTCGATTCCAGTCAAGGGCATGTACCTTGGTTGCGGGCACGTCTTCAGTAGGGGGCGTGCAGGAGGCAGCTGATCGATGTCTCTCTCATCGATGTTTCTAACTCTCTATCCCTCTCCCTCCCTCTCTTGAAAAAATCAATGAAATATATTTTTTTTTAAAAAAAAAGTAAAATACACAGAACAATACATTAAGTATCATATCCAGAAATCAGCTTGTGTAAAAAAAAAATGATTGAAAAGATCGAACATGCACTAAAATATAGACTAGCCTAGAGAGTGCTTGAAGAAGGGAATCAAAGCAATAAATAAATAATCATTTAAATAATTTTTCTTTTTTATAAATGATTTATTGATTAATGGAGAGACAGGGTTAAATAATTCAAGCATCCAATATCAGTCAGAGACCTGATCTCAGCTTATGAAGTGCCAACTGGATTAGAGAGTTCAAAGGACTGTTCCACGTTGTTGTTTTTTTAGATAAATTATTTCCATTTTTGAAAGTTCTATTTGAGCATTTGATCAATGGAGAAAATGTTCTGGAAGAGACCCAGACATCTGGAGCAGGTTGATAGTATAATATACCATGTGGATGGAGGTGTGGCAAGTCCTAATGCTGGATAATGACAGATAACAAGATTGAGAGAGCTTGGATAAAGGCATACATATAGTGCAAGAGAACTCAGGAGCATTTATCTTTGTATTCAGTGGTATTCACTGAACTTCTTCCATAGCCTACAACTGTGATAAGTATCTGTAATACATAAAATAAAAAATATCTGTTCTCAAAATGTTGAAAAACTCATGTGGGAGAGAGACAAATGATCAGAAAATACAAAATTACATAAGTTAAATATTATGATGGTAGCAAGTACATAATATTCCTCACATACAGAGGAGCTTTGATTCAGACTTGCAGCAATGATGGGGTAGAACAGGCAAAGAAGAGGTCCTGGATGAGGTGAATACTGAGACGAGTCTTGAAGGTGAAATAAAAATTTGCTCAGCAGACATAGGGAACAGGACAAGAGTATGCCAGACAGGTGGAAGAATAGGAGAGTGCAAGTAGCATTTTGCCCAGTGCTAGTACTTTGCTATGGCAAACTGCAGCTTGTGAGCTACATGCAGCTCGAGAGCCATGGTTTGCCACTCTGTTGACTAATGAGTTTGCTGACCACTGGGATAGGGGCTTAATCACAAGGAACAACAACAGTCTCTAATTATTGGAATCCAGAGTCTAGGTCAGTGGTCGGCAAACTCATTAGTCAACAGAGTGGCAAACCACGGCTCATGAGCTGCATGGGGCTCATGAGCCACAGTTTTCTGACCATTGGTATAGGGGATGTATATAAGGGGGTGGGGGTGGGGTGGGGAAGAAGAGAGAACAGCCATGGTAGGCAAGAACCAAGTAAAGACAGTTTATTGAAGGGTTTAGTGTAGACCAATGAAAATGAGAAAGGCAGTACTAGGGAAAAGGTTTTTCTACATGCTGAAACCATTTGTCTGGTGTCCAAGGAACTAAAATCAGAAAGGCTACTGCATTGTATTTCATATATATATATTAGAGACCCGTCATGCACAAAATTTATGCACAGGGATGGGGGAGGGTGTATGTTGCTCAGCCCAGCCTGCACCCTCTCCATTCTGGGACCCCTTAAAGGATGTCCAACCTCCATTTAGGCTCAATCCTGGTGGGCAGTTGGACATCCTTCTCACAATCCAGGACTGCTGACTCCCAACTGCTCATTTGCCTGCCTATCTGATTGCCCCTAACCACTTCTGCCTGCTAGCCTGGTCACTTCCTAACCATTTCCCTGCCAACCTGATAGATGCCTAATTGCTCTCCTACAAGCCTGGGTCCCCTCCAAATGCCCTGTCCTGCAGGCCTGATCAGCCCTAACTGCCCTCCCCTGCTGGCCTGATTGCCCACAACTGCTGTCCCCTGCCAACCATCTTGTGGTTGCCATCTTGTGTCCACATGGGGGCAGCCATCTTGTGTGTTGGAGTGATGGTCAGTTTGCATATTACTCTTTTATTAGATAGGATACAGGGGTAAACAAAAGGAGATTTACAATTATAAATATGTGAAACAGAGTTTATTATTTATTTATTGTTTCATTCTTTTTATTATTATTGACCTACTTTTGCCTACCACTGAATGACTCTTGAATCTCTATGAGGGCTTTATAGAGATCTATTAGGCATGAAATCACTGAATTGGTGTACACATTCCAATTTATAAAACAGTTTGAAGTTTATCTCCAAAATGCTGTACCAGTTTGTGTTCCAACCAGCAAGTGGGTCAAGATTCTTAATTCCCATTATCCTCTATTAACACTTGATATTATCCAGATTTTAAATTATTACCAATCTAATGCTTATTGCACAGATTTCACTGTTGCTTAGATTTATATTTCTCAACTTTATATTAAGATTGAGTATTTAATATGCCACTTGACTTTTCATTTCTATTTTGTTCCATTCTTTATGCTTTGCTCATGTTCTCTTTTCCATTGTAGCTTTTGAAAAGTCTGATGTCACTATTCTTGCTCACTTTTAGATAATAATATTTTTATTTTGAAAACTTAGATGTCCTGTTTGAGTTGAGTATTTCTTAAATTATTCTGCATGTGTTTTAGGTATATGATATATTTTCTCATTTGTCTTACATAGTACTCTATATATCTTATTGAGTTCTGATGTTTTTCTTTAAATTTGAAAGTTTTTACCCAACATTACCTTATTAATTTCTAGACTTTGTTAATTAATTTAATTCATTATCCTTATTTCAAGAAACTTGAACTTTGTAGCTGTTTTGTAAACATTTTGTGGCCTTCTTTTTTACCTCAAGGCTGTCATATGTTTCTGTCTATGATAGCTGTCCATGGTAACCTGGTTTTGTATTCTGCAAATTGAGTTTAAAGAGTGGTTGGAACATACCCTGCTTATTTTCATTATAAAAAAGTATTTTATCATTTATTTCATTGTTTGTTTATTTTACCCATCATTAGAATATAATCTTCATAAGAGTATTGCATTCTCACTCAGGCATATGGGCTGATGAAGCCCTCAGCACCAAGACTGTGGTTGCCATAGAATAGAGAAAAGGGATACAGCATTAGTTTAGAAAGAAAGATCAGGTGACTATGATAAGCCAAGGTGTAGATTTTGGATTTTATTTCCATTGTGAGGAAATCCTACGGAGAATTTTTAAAAGAGGAGTGACATGGTTACTCTGTCTGCTGTGTAGAGAAGATATTGAAAGGGAATAGGAGTGGATTCGGGGATACCACTAAAGGAGCTCCAACAGCATTTTGGGTGAGAGATAATAACTTAGAGACAAATGTGGTAGTGGGAGATAAACAGGATTAGGTGGTTTTGGCACATGTTCTAGAAGTAGTATTGTGATGGATTGAGAATAGGGAGTGGTAGATAAAGGAAGTCTGGGATGATAGTTAAATTCTTGGCTTGAGCAACTGATAGATGATAAAATGAGTTGCTGGAGATGGGCAGACAGAAAATAAATTTGTGGGAAGAAATTAAGAATTTTGTTTTGGCTCAGCCAGTATGGCACAGTAATTGGGCATCAGCCTATGAACCAGGAATTCATAATTCGATTCCTGGTCAGGGCCCATGCGTGGGTTGCATGCTTAATTCCCAGTGGAGGACATGCAGGAGGTAGTTAATCAATTATTTTCTTTCATCATTGAGGTTTCCATCTCCCTCTCCCTCTTCTTTTCTCTTCAAATCAATAAAAATTATCTTAAAAAAGCACACCAAGTTAAGAGCATATGAGTCATTTTAATATAGAAGTCAAATAACAGAGAATTCAAGACAGAGGTAATAGATTTGGATATTCATTAGCATATAGATGATAATTATCACAATAAGTTTACCTAGAGGAGAAGCAAATATATAAAAGAGAAGGAGCCTGGGAATATGATTGAGATATCGAATAGAGGAAAAGGAGATAGTGAAGGAAACTGAGAGGAATAGCATCTGTTGAAATCATTGAAAGAGCATGGTGTTTAGGAAACCAAAGTAGAAGCTGTTTTATGAAGTAGGGAATGTTTGAGTGTTTTTAAAAATAATAAATATCAAATAAAAAAAAGAAATGATCATTGGCAACTGGAAAGAGCAATTTCAAAGGTAGATGGGAATAGGAGTCTGACTGAAGAGGGTTGAGTGTTGAAATGAGGAGAGAAGTAAAGATCCACTATAGAAAATCCTGTCAAAAATAATGCTAGGAAGAGGAGTTGAAGGATTAGAAATGTGGAATGGACTTTGTTTTTTCTTTTTGTCACAGAAGAAATCAAGAGGTTGGCTCAAGTGAAAGAAAGGGGAAAAGAAAAAAAACCAACAAAGTGAAATTTTACAAAATCAGATAGAAGTAAAAAAAAAGTAATAAACTAGTTGGTTTTCTTAAAATTTTTAGATATAAAGTACTGGTTTCTTGGGGAAAGAGTTTTTATTTATTTTTTTTCAAAAGAGCTGAAAAACTATGTAACTAGTCATATTTGAGAATTTGGCCATTAATTTATATTGATACTAAAATGCTTAGATAATTTTTAGTTATCTATATTAATAAAAGGATAATATGCTAATTAGATGTGTCAATTGGCCATCTTCCAGATGTCTGACTTCCTTCTGGACAAAGCCATGGTAGTGGGGGCTGAGACAGAGGCAGTTAGGGGCAATCAGGCAGGCAGGCAGGTGAGTGGTTAGGAGCCAACGGTCCCAGATTGTGAGAGGGATTGAGCCTAAACCCATAGTCAGATATCCCCTGACTGGGGCTGGGAATCAAACCTACAATCCACTTCTGGGGGGGCGGAGGCAGAGGCACCTAAGAAAAAGAAATGATCATTGGCAAGTGGAAAGAGCAATTTTAAAAGGTGATGGGAATAGAAGTCGAGACCCTTTTGGCAGTGGCTATACTGCACATGCACAAAACAACTCACCCACCCTCTCAGTCACAGCCTAATATCCAATGTAGGCAGTTGGGCCTAAAGTTTAGCTAATATTCTAGAACTACAAAAAAATTATCATATGTCAATAAAACTATTACATTATAATTTTAGGCCTTGAAAACTAATAATTTAAAAGCTATGAAGAAAGATTTCACTTTAATAAGTACATAAGGTGACAAACTTTGCAATTTATTATAGATTCTTGAGCTAATTTACTATAATTAATGTGAATAAAACATATTTCCTTGTCTAAATATTCTGTTTATATATCCCTCTCTAATGATGAAACAAAAGGACTAATTTGTTAAAGATCTTATTTAATTGATTCCAAAGGGAATACTTAAAATATAATATGCTAACTAGTTTTGCACAATTCCTGATTTTTACCACTCAATGACATCCATAATTTTATAATGGCAAAATATTATAATTATATAGTAAAGTGACTCCCCAGCACCAGAGTTCCCAGCTAATTTTCATTATTAATTGTGTAGTTTAACATAAAGAACACTGGAATTAAGACATGTGTTCTCTAGGTCTTCTTCAGCTATTAATTACTTGTACAATCTTGTTTCTTTAGTTTGGTTAAAAATGTTTATTTGTAAGGTGGACATAAAAACAGTTTTTTTTTCTGGAAAAGTAGAACCTTTCTACCAAGAATACAGACAGAGAAATAAGTAGGCAGACAGATAAATGATAGCTCAGTAAATTGATTGATTGGTTATGGTAATGTGTATTGCCGTTTACTGTCAAATGCTTGCCCAGTTGGGAAAAAGGAAGGTCCTCTTTACTCAATACTTAGAGTGATACATACTGTTAGGCATTATGGCAGGGAGTGAGGAAGATCTGGCCTGAATGCTGTATAAATCCCTGAAATCATTTGGTCTGCCAAGGCAACCACAGCGGGGACTTGAAATTCTATAAACCTAGTTTCATACATACATTTATATTAATTGAATTATATTAAGTGAATGATGTTATAAATAGCAAAATGGCCCGTGGAAAGAAAAAGGTTCCCCACCCCAGCATTAAAGGAACAGAACTCCACCATCTATGAGGGAAATGGTGGCTTTGTCTGGTCAGGGAAAAAACAGTAATTTTTCCAGATGCCTTTTTTTACAGTGCTACCCGAGTATTGCTGAGGCCCTTTTGGCAATGGCTGTACTGCACATGCACAAAACAACTCACCCACCCTCTCAGTCATAGCCTAATATCCAATGTAGGCAGTTGGGCCTAAATTTAGCTAGTATACTAGAACTAAATTTCATTTTATTAATGATTTAGGTCTTATATGCTCCAGAAGGATCTGGAGGCAGAACATTTAATTGAAGAGGCAGGTTGCATGTGGGTTTGTTCACTTTAGATTATATTTTAAGGAGTCCACCATTTAAAATTTACTTGTGTAAAGAAATTACCATAGCCAAAGATTAGTTTGCTCAATGGCAAAACAATGATAAAATTATGAACTTCCCCAAATCTCAGGCAGAATGATAATGTCTATGAATTTCTTAGGTAAGTTCATAAAATGTTACCAATAGAAGAGAGCTCTAAAACTACCTCATTTTCAGTGTTCAAACATTACAATTCTAATCATATGGGATATTTTTTAAAATATATATTTGTTACCCTTTGAAGGGTACTAACTCCTAAATTCCATGACCCTGAAGAAAAGTTTAGTTATATGTTCATAGATCCAAACTTCTCTTAGCTTTAGAAGTCATGATGGACAGAACAATGTGGGCCCATGACATGGTTCTGATATTGGAAAGTAAACATCATGTGATGTCATGTGCATGGAATGTGTCCATCTTGAATCTACCTATCATGTCTCAGGCCCTTTATTAATGTGCTCTTTCAAGATGGGGTCTATTTTACTAAATACACAAAGAAAATTTGAACTAAATTCAGAGAGAGGAATATGACAATTATTAATGACTTACTAAAAGGACCTATGAACAAAGGTCAAAGAAACTCAGAACTTTTCATAGAAGACTTAAGTATCTTCACAATTTAAAAGTGAGTAATTAACCATTAGAAAACACAAAATCAAGAAGAATAGTCTGGCTGTTAAAGTTGTTAGGCAATAGAAGACAGTTTCCAAGGGACAATGTGAAATGTTACCTACAGGTTATTAAGGATTTGAGGTTCTTTTGCTAGGATGGTTTCAATCTAATGTTATCTCAAGTCATGGGCTTAAACTCCTGGATCTCTTGAGGTCATTTATAAAAATGGTAGTCAAATTTATTTGAAAGGACATGTATACCCTCCCCCCCAGTGGTTTTCAACCTTTTATAATGCTGTGACCCTTTAATACAGTTCCTCATGTTGTGGTGACCCCCAATCTTAAAATTATTTTCATTGCTCCTTCATAACTGTAATTTTGCTACTGTTAATGAATCATAATGTAAATATCTGTTTTCTGATGGTCTTAGGCTACCTTGCTAGCAGTTTCAACCTGTGGGTCGTGACCCACAAGTTGAGAACTGCTGCTGTAGAGCTAAGACCATCAGAAAACACAGATATTTACATTATGATTCATAACAGTAGCAAAACTATAGTTATGAAGTAGAAACAAAAATAATTTTATGATTGGGGGTCACCACAACATGAGGAACTATATTAAAAGGTCACAGCATTAAAAAAAGGTTGAGAACCACTGCTCCCTCGTCAGACTTAGAGCTGGAACAATAGGATAGAAATTGAGACTCAACATTTTCCTTCATATTGTCATTCCATTGATATAATTTGTTGAAAAAAATTTACCCAGTATATACAAAAATCATTTGAATGTTCCATTTCTGTTTCCCTTTTTGGAGATTTGGTGTCCCACACATAATTGCTGAACACACTCTGAATTTACTCTGTACTAACTATAGTATAAACCTTTACTTATGTTCTCCTATCCCCTAGGATTGCCTTTGTTCACCCTTTCCATCTGTTAAAATACTACTATTTTACTCCCTATTCCTTAAGGCCAATTCAATTGGCATTTCCTCCAAGTAAACTTCCTTAGTTCTCTCCTTCCACTCTGTTGGAACTAATTTCTCCCATATGCACATATGGAATTATAGCTTCTCTGGCAATTTGTACCTTCATTTTAATTCTGATTTTGGAAATAGATGCTCAATTATGTATTTTCCTTCTCTTCTAGAGATAAAGTTCTTTGAGAATAAGAAATTATTCATTCTTCTACTCCTCATCATGCTGTGCATGGAATAAATAATATTTCTTGGGCAATATTTTCTGCAACAATTGATTTTATAGGCTCCTATACATTTCTTTGTAATTTGAATAAGCTCCCTTATCCTAAGAAAAGCAATCTGTTTTTCTCCTTTAAAACTATGCATAGAACTTATATCCTCAGTGGCAATTTTAAAAACTAATTTCTCTAAGACATTGGTTCACATTATTCAAGGCTCTAGACACAAATCTATATGAGTTACCCATTGCTGCATAATAAACTACTCCCAAAACTTAGTGGCTTAACATTTACTTTTTAAAAAAGTCTCACAGTTTCTGTGGGTCAAAAATTGGGGTGTGGCCTCTCTGGTCTTCTGCTTCATGATCTCCTAGATTGCAATCAAAGGTCAGTGCGGAGTCTGTAGCTTGGTCTGAAGCACCCACTGGGGAAGGATCCTCCATGTGGTTGTTGCTGTTGGCTTGAGGTTCCTTGATGGCTATGAAGCTGCGCTCAGTGTCTTGCTACAGGGTACTTTTCAATATGGCAGTTTGCTTCATCAAAGCTGGTGAGAGAGAATCTCTGGAATCTAGAGCTTTTGCCAGCCTAATCCCATCTTATTTACTGATTCTCAAGCTGCTTTAGATTACATAAGCTATTCAAGATGGAAAAAAAATCTTTTTCATCTGTAATTCCTGATGGTGTGCCACAGGGCACAAAGAATGTCTCCTGACTTTAAAAGTCAAGTAAGTTTGAGAAATGAAACAAAATAAAATAACACTTGAGAAGATTCACTAAACAAATACAAATATTAAAAGGTCTGTGCTATATATATTTGACTTTTGAGCAAGGTTGGGTTTAAAACTGAATGGGTTTAGTTATACAAAATAAAAAAAAATAAATATAGTATCCATGGATTTTGCACATAAGAATTCAACCAACCACAGATCTAAAACTGTATTTTCTCACTCCTAACTACTTTCCTAACTGTGACAGGAAAAATACTGTTTTCATCCACGGTTGATTAAATCTGTGGATACAAAAGGCAGATTGTAGAGTCAAAAGTTATGCATAGATTTTCAACTGTGAGGGAGGGTGTTTTCAACCCCCATATTGTCTAAGGATTAACTGAATCAAATTTCCATGTAAATAAAACTGTTTAACTCTTATATTTTCAGTTTCAGAAATTTGTTTAGAAGAGATTTCTTTAACAACTTACAAAATTAATTCTCTGCAGAATGTACTTGTGTAAATAAGGTATTATTAATATAATGAGAAATAATCACTTCTACGAATGTACTCAGAGAAACTGAAAGCATTTGAGAAGCATTTTATTTCATGAAGGAGAGCAGAAGACTGAGTGGTACAGTGTGCAATAGGCACCTTTGTGCAAATTTCATGAAGTGTGATAAGCAATGACGTGGATGAGCACAGCATATAGGTGTGTAGAGGCAGGTACAAATCTACCCAAGAAGCCAAATTATGGGACTTTATTTGTGAAACTTAATTAAAATAGGCAAATTATTTACTTAACTCTTACAAACATGGGATATATCCTCACCACTCTAGCTTCTCTTCTTCTCCAATGTTTTTATTCTTAAGGTCCGTGGGTATTGGGGGAGGGAACAGAAAAGAGGTAGAAATCAGTTAACAGTTACTGGTACCTGGGTCATCAGTAATAAAGAATTGAATATCAGGACTGTGTTTATCTCACGTAAACAATGCCAAGATAAAGTAAGGGTGTAGTGGGGAGAAATAATGTGGAAAGGCACTTCTAGCAGAGGACTGAAATTGTTTCAGACAACTATGAAATCTGCAGAGCCATGACCAACTGCCCAATGGGCTCTAATTTTATTCTCTAGTGAGACTTCATCCCTTCTTCCTCCAAAGCACAGTATAAATAAATTGTTCTGGAAAATATCAAAGTTATTTGAAAAGGTCCATTATGGCATATTATATCTTTATGCAAAATGGCTATTTAACAAGATTACCTCCTTGAACTTTTCACATGATTAGGAAAGCCAATCTCATTTGCTAATGGAAACTTTATAGCAGATCCTTTCACTGCTCTTGTCTCTTTTTACCATTATTTTATAGATAATAATTTACAATTTGTGTAAGCTATGAGCAAACACCCTAGAGCACAGGGTGATATTCTCAGTGCTGCCATATGGTGTGAACATCCAAAAGGTACATTTAAGGAACACATTTGCCTTATTGGCAGCTTCAAAGGAAAATCAGAAGGGCAGGTGATACTTGCCACTGAGATGAGACAAGGGCTAACTTCAAAAACTCTCAGTCTTTGCTCAAAAGTTTTATTCATAAGACACTGTTTGCATCAGTTATCATTAAGAAGGTCATGCATTCCTGAGGAAAGAATTGCAACCCGCTTACTGTGATTGGAACATGGAGATGACAATGTAGTAATTACGCTTCCACTGCTGCTAGTGATTATTCAAGTAAATAAGGGAATAGACAAGAGTGAACAGACCAGTAGAAATATCTTAGCAAGAAGAAATGTACTGGACAGGAAACCTATACAGCACTCAGATATCTCTTAAGTAACCAACCACCTGCATGAGTTTGGGCTCTAGGCAAGAACTGGCTTCTACTTCTTGTCATCTGCAGGAATCACTCTCTTGACATCATAAGAAGTGTTTTATTTTCTTTATTTGGGAAAATCTTGGGCAATTTTATATTAAGTGAATGAATCTCCTCTGAGAAGCAGGCAAAGATGGCTTCAATTATTTTTCAGAAAGAGAAAGAAAGGTGGTTCCAGGGGAAACCCAGGTTCCTTGGACAAGAGGAGGAAAAAAAAGAGAGAGAACTGAATTAACTATAAAGGGTATAATAAGATGGAAAGAATAAAAAAAAGGAAGCCAAGGAGCTTTGGAATTTAATTTTTCATAGGTGACATTATAAACATTTAAATGATACTTAGAATACCATTTTGAGGAAACTGTGTAATACAAAATTTAAGTAATTTAGGTTTTACTTTGGTTTTGGTTCTTTTAGTCACAAGTACAGAGTAACTGTAAACTTTAGGAAAGAGGGAGGAGCTTCAAAACTACTAATACATCAAGATTTTCATTAGGATAAGAAAGAATGTTTACTTCTATTATAAAACTTACTTTTATTCATGGATGAGTAGTAACTGCCTGAAAAATAATTTTAAGCATATTAACTCTCACTTTGCCCATATTGGGACAATTGTTATTCAACCTCTCTGGTTGCCAGTTTCTTTGACTATAGGTGAAATATAGAGTCCTTGTCAACAAAAGTCATCTTAATAATGTTAGAAATCGCAGTACTTCTGAGACTTGACCCTTGAGAAAAAGCCAAAGAGAGGGTAGATGTTTTTTTGCTGCAATTTATTTTGGAAAACTTGTTGTTGTTTTTTTGTTGTTGCTGTTGTTCTTTTTGTTTTCTTTTTCAAATTAACATTAGGTAAGAATACCAAATTAAAAATGCTTAGTGAAATAAGCCAGTCAATGAAGGAGAAGCACCACATGCTCTCCCTCATTTGTGGATAATAAAGAACATTGTAAACTGATGAACAAAAGGATAGATACAGAGGCAGTAAAGCATCAAACAGACTGTGATATTATAGCAGGAAGATTAAGGAGAGGTGGGGTAGATAAGAGATCAATCAAAGGACTTGTATCTATGCATATAAGCATAACCAATGAACATAGACACTGGGAGGTTGGGGTATGCCTGGGAGGGAGGGGGGCAATGGGGAGATATGTATACATGTAACACAATAAAAAAATTGGAAAGTAAAACATGTCTTTTCTTTCTCAATGAACCTTCAACATGTGTTGAAACACTTGAATTAAGAGTTAAAATTGAAAATGGGCAGCCTTGATAAACCTTTGGTGTGTGTGTGTGTGTGTGTGTGTGTGTGTGTTGTGTGTGTGTGTGTGTGTGTGTGTGTGTGTGTGTGTTAGCTAAAAAGCCCTTTCTTGCACAAAAAAAAACGGGCTTAGGAAATATACCCTTTGAGGACTAGAGATAGAGAAAGCCTAGTACCTAATAATGGTGATGCCAAAACACATCACAATGCCTATAGATAGCAGGTACCACCAAATGGATAATCAGGATGAGTGTATATCTGCAAAAACCCTACCCATGATGTGATTAATCAGGTAGATAGCTATTTACTGTGATTTACTCAGGAAAACAATAAAATTACCAGGCCATCATATGATTTTTTTGCCTATATGTATCTCTATTATAATAAAATAGTACCAATCACCCATCATATCAATAAATATGATAGTCCAAGTTAATTCAAATATTCATTGAGTATCTCCTATGTGCAAGGCTTTGTACTAGTCACTATGGAGAATGCAAAAAAAGGAAATTAGATATAAATCCTACTTCTATTTACTTAAGATATCTAGATACTTCTATCAATTGAGAACTTCAAAGTATTATCCACATGGTAGGAGTACCTTGAGTTAAGTTATACCATAACCCTAAAAAGTTTAGATGTTAATGATCACAAAAGGATTATATATATAATCTTTATTGGTTACAGAGAGGAAGCAAGAGGGAGAGAGAGATAGAAACATCAATGATGAGAAAGAATCATTGATTGGCTGCCTTCTGCATACCCCTTACTGAAGATTGAATCCACAACCCAGGCATGTGCCCTCGACCAGAATCGAACCCCTGAACCTTCAGTCTGCAGGCTGACACTCTATCCACTGAGCAAAACTGGCTAGGGCTAGGATAACATTTTAAATGCTTAAGGAAAGTTTACTCATTTAAGAAAATAATAAAATGTTTTAAATAAGGCAAATAAGAGGAATCTGGGGTGGGGGTACGGGGGGAGAAAACAAAAAGAAAGACTTTTGTGAATTCTGATAGTCTACAATACTTATAATGTCTTAATCATATTTATTTAAAAGAGGGTACATACCGGGTGTGGTATCTTATAATAAAATTCCATTTTTTAAACAAACAGTATAATATACCCAACTTCTTTTTAAAAAAATGTGTAATATAAA
Organism: Lasiurus cinereus; assembly: GCA_011751065.1. Classification (NCBI taxonomy): domain Eukaryota; kingdom Metazoa; phylum Chordata; class Mammalia; order Chiroptera; family Vespertilionidae; genus Lasiurus; species Lasiurus cinereus. The sequence continues at coordinate 15,402,514 of JAAGEH010000032.1, forward strand.
CATTGTCTTTTCACAAGTGGCAAAAAATAATGCATCCATACAGTGTTTACCACAGACACCTCATAAAGAGCAAAAATGGTTTATTTCACATGGAAGATAACATGTAGTGCATAGTGTTGTAAACAAAATTTCCACTATTTGCCCATTTAAAGAAAATGTCTTTTGTTTGTTTCACTGGACAGTACTTTTATCTTGTATAGTTAAAAAAGAAATAAAAGTATCAGAATACGTTTACATTCCTATCTTAAGAAAAAAGGTATGTTTAAAATATCGTATTTTTTCTTTCTTAACTGGATGTGGAAACATTAAAAATGTAATTTAAATGACCTTTCAGTAATCTAATGCATTTTCTGGCATAATGCTAATTTATATAACTACTGGTTTAAAACACACACACACACACACACACACACACACATTTGCTGGTTTTAGGTGCGTGCATGTGTGTGTGTGTGTGTGTGTGTATGCAGACATGAAGGTTCATGTAAAATATTTAATGTGAACAATATTAGAATGCTTTCTTTTCATTTATTCTGATGTGCTGTGAAGTTCAAAAAGAGATCAATATACATAGGCCAGTGAAGTCAGGAGTAACTTAATTAGGATTGTCTAGATCTGAAATATCATCTAATTCACTTATTGCTAGTGGGAAAATATGTGTATCTATGTTTGTCAAAAATCATTATGTACTTTTAAAACCTGCAAAGACTTATACCATAAACCCCATGAAGAAGATGGTCTTATAAAAAGTAAAATTAAACTGGAAATGTTTAATGTGATGCTATTTTTAAAAATAAGAGGCATCTTTCCATTACTATATGAAAATTATGCATATAACAACCACGAAGGATCAGATAAGAATTGTTCACTCACAGTCCCTTGGCACCTAAAGGAAACTGACTTATCTCCTCACTAGAATGACATGGCATGGTTTTGGTTTTCTCCCAGGAGGTTATATTTCAATGTCATGTTACTTGTTCATGTCAAAGAAACCCCATGTTGGAGAGAGGCCAACATTATCCATCATCATCAATCACCCTGCCCAAGGCAGTTGTAGAGTCAGGACTTGCAGATGAAACGTGATATTCAGGCTGCAAGGTGGAACTCAGTACTTGGGGCTTAAGAGAAACTTTCTGGGGTGCTGAGCTCTTATTTGTTGTTTCTATGAACCAAATATGAGGGGCAGCTCCAAAGGACTGTCATTTTCCTGTTGTCCTGCCCGGAAGTGCTATTCAAATATGGTGAACATAATGTTTCTGCTTTATTATTTTGTCTAGGATTCCTGAATACTAGTGCTATAAACTGGTGGGATGATTGTTTTATAAACACTTATAATTTTTCCCTCAGTCTTTCTTTGTAGACACCAAATCCACAGAGAAAATGATAAGAGAAATTATAATTAGCAATTAATAAATATGACTCTGCAGCAAAGAACATTTCTTATTCCCAAAGGCATTTAGATGCACTTAGTGACTGATTACATAAGCAATTCTGTCACCTGTGATCCTGCAATGAGACCTCTCATTATAAAGAAGGTTTCACTAAGTTATTCAACCTTTTACAGGACAATTGAGTTGATGTAAAATTTGAATCCTGCTTGTAAGAGTTTTCCAAGTGCAGATATATATTGCCTAGAATCCAGCTTCAAAGAGGTTTCAGGTTTTTATTAAATTTTCCCCATTGAGCATTTTCCTAAGTCTTGCAAACTTCTAAGTAAATATAATTTTACCCTTGCCTTATTGACAGGCCAGTATGGGGCAGCAAGGGAAGAGGGGGTGAGAAGGTGGTTATTGGTTTACTGGATCACAGCCTTCTGAATGGACCTCACTGTGGAGACATTGGTCCCTGACAGAATGCTACAAAGGTATTCAGACTGCATTTCTTCTGCTGTCTTGAGCTCTAAACAACTAAAGTTGGTAAAAGTTTATAACTTTTTTTATTATCTAAGAAGACAACATTTAAATGGCAATGAAGAAGAGAAGCTGTTAAGCCATTTCCAAGATTGACTTCCAATGGAGGAACCAGAGCTGAACAGAACTTGGGGTTTCATGTTGAATTCCAGATTGCCATATGGATTCAGATGAAAGTTAAAGTCACTGAGTTGGCTACTTTTCAAATAAGATACTTGAAAATGTGGTGGGAACACAAGGGTGGGTTTAAAAATACAATTTAATTAAAGATCACAACATGTTTCTCACAGCTTTCCTGTGTTTAGGATTGGCAAGCCCAAGATGAGTCCACACCAATGACCATGGACAGAAAGAAAAATACTTGAGTCTCATGTTTTTATAGGAGTGTTTACACACTTCTCTTATAGCACTTATACTTTCACAGTAAAAGATCTTGAGATGTGGCACCAAAAAAAACCCCCAAAAAACAGTTTTGCATCCCAGGCCTCTTCCTTACTGTGTAATGTTGGTCAAATTGTTGTAACTTTGTTGTTTCTCTAGTGTTCTGGATTCTACCAAGGCATAGTAAACCACCCTCAAACTTAGGGATAAGACATTATTATACTATGCTCATGGATTCTATAGATGGTATGGAAATGAATTGTTTCTGCTCCACAATATCTGAACCTCAACTTGAAAGATAGAACTACGGGTTGATAGAATCACTTGGAAATTTTACTGCTCACATATCTGGCACCTGGATTGGAATGAATCAAAAGCTAGCTCAGCTATAACTGTCACCTGGAGTACCTAGACAATCCCTGGGCTTCCTCACAGTGCAGCAGCCTAGGGTGTCCAATTTTTCACATGGCAATTCTGCGCTAGAAGAGCAAATGTCCCAGAGACCAAGACAGAAGATACATAGCCTTTTTAAGACACCTTTGAGGTCACAAGGGAAACTGATGCTGTACCATACTCATCAAAGTAGTCCCAAGACTATCCAGATTTAAAGGGAGAAGGTATAGATCCTCTTCTCAAAAACAGTATTAAAGAATGAGTGGCCATGTTTCATAAGCACCAATATGACAACCTTACAGGAATGCTATGAAGATTAAGTGAGAAAATATACATAAAACACTATCATACAACCAGGTAATTAACAGTTGCTTAATAATTAGAGTACTCTTTAGAATACTATGGTAATTATTAAAGTACATTTCTAATCTTTTCAGCTGTGAGCTCTTATAAGGCATGGTTAGGTGGAATTTATACAGGATCAGCCTCCACTCATGCTGAACCCTGGGCTACGTTTACTTAGCTATGCATTTACTGGTCTGTTGTTTGTTTCAGGCCTAAGATTATGATTTAATTAATGAACTTTTTTTTGGAATCCGGTAGGAGGCAATGATACCTAAGATAGCTTATTAAGGAATATTGTTCACTAGAGGCCCAGTGCATGAATTCATGCACCAATGGGTTCCTTAGGCCTGGTTTGCAGGATTGGGCTGAAAAGAGCTATCTGACATCCCCAAGGGGTTCTGGATTGCAAGAAGGTGCAGTCCAGGCTGAGGAACCCCACCAGTGCACAATCAGAGCCAGGGAGGGACATGTGAGTTTGGCCAGCTGGGGAGGGACCATGGTAAAGCTCCAGGGTGTTCCCTGCCCTGTCTCACTCAGTCACAATCTGCAGGACCCCAGCAGCAAGCTAACCTCCAGTCTTTCCCCCTGGTGGTCAGTGCACGTCATGGCAACTGGTCAACCGGTCAACTGTCTTCCCTTTGATGTTCAGTGCATGTCATAGGGAGTGGCTGAGCAGCCTTAGCATATCATTAGCATGTTGTGCTTTGATTGGGTTGAACAGACAACCAGACAACCAGACACTTAACATATTAGGCTTTTATTATATTTTAAAAAGATGCTTTGGAATTAATGACAAATTATATGTTGGACATTGATATTAATAAATATATCAAAGAAGATTTAATTTCATTAATATGTAACTGTTTAAGCCTTTTTGAAAGTGTTAGGATCTTTATTGTCACTTATCAATGACGTTTACTTAGCCTTAAGAGTACAACTTTTTTTTTAGCTTTTATTTTTTTTAATCCACATTGCCTGAAATTTATCAAATCAACAAAAGAACAGGTTAGACAGGAGAATTTTGCAGGCCCAAATGAGTTTTCACAGCTGTAAGCAATAAAATACATCAGCCATGGTAACCCTCTCCAGTGTCCCAATAACATATCTGAAATGAGGTTATTAGAATTATTAATTCACATTAGTGGCTATTAAAATTACTACTTGCAGATTTGCTTGCCTGAACATCCTTTTTGTGTATGTCAGAAGGCCTTGCTTTAAAAATAATCTATATACACAAATAGATGCAATTTATTATGTGAGGCCTTAGAGGAGCACCAGCAAATAACAAATGTAGCAGCGAGATTGGGATAACTGCCTTGTGTAAAAGAAAAGCAGATATAACCCTTTGTTCTTTGTTCTTCTGATGATGGCAAAAAGCCAACCAGCCTCTGATTGTGGGAGTGATAACTGGATACTCCTGAATTTCCTGGAAGGTACAACTTAAAATTCAACCCAATGTGCACTATTTCATGAAATTCTGAGAGGCATCTATACTAATAAAAGCCTAGGTGGCCCACATGCCCTCATGTGACACCCTCATATCATCACAAGATGGCTGCCCCACATTGTCTCAAGATGGTTGCCCCATATTGTCACAAGATGGCCACCACAAGATGGTCACCACAAGATGGCCACCACAGATGACTTGCTGGTGGGGGGGCACTTGTGGGCCATCTGGTTGGCAGGGGAGGACAGTTGGGGTGATCAGGCTGGCAGGCACAAGTGGTTAGGGGTAATCAGTTAGGCAGTCAGGCGAGATGTGAGAAGGATGTCTGACTGCTGGTTTAGGCCCAATCCCTGCAGCAATCGGACATCCCCTGAGGGGTCCCAGATTGGAGAGGGTGCAGGCTGGGCTGAAGGACACCCCCCTCCAGTGCATGAACTTAGTGCACCAGGCCTCTAGTATGAAATATTCTACTTTGGTGAGACATAAATAAAGTCAAAAGAAATCAGCTAAAATGTCAGATGTTTGTAAGAGGGTTATGGGGTTCTTGGAGAGCCCACAGAGATTTGGCTACTTCTCTTCCATCCTCTATTAACAACTCAGAAAACAGATGCCTACTGTTTTAAGCAAAAGAAAAAACAGCATTTCAGGGAGGCCATGGTAAGAATTCACTAGGGGATGCAGCTACACAGCTCAGAGAGAACATTTTATTTAGGGAAATGAGCAGAAAAAATACACACACACACACACACACACACACACACACACACACACATACACACAAGAAAAAGAAACATAAATATATAAGAGCATCTACCTGGGGACAGCAGTGCATAAAATCCCTTGAGTGGAAGGATCTGGTCAGTCACACAAAAGGTCAAAGATATGCGAGGAGTTCAGTTTTCAAATTGGATTCACATGAGTAAAAAGAGGATCCTGTTTTTTTGAGCCAAGCCTCTGAGTTTTTCACCCTCTCATATAGGTCACTAGCCAGGAGTGCTTCTCCACACTGTCTGCCCAAAGAAGGAGCGTTATGACCTCTGCACAAAGCACCAGACAAACTATAAGCATTCTATCTAACCATGATTTGAGTCTGGAGAAAGCAGGTGAAGGAGTCAGGAGACAAAGATGGACTAATACTCATGCTTAGCTTCATCTGGCATATTCTCCAACCACATCTTCAAATACACCATCCACAGAAGACCTGGGTGTTGCTTTCCAAGTCTCCGAGAAGCAAAGTCATATATAGTTCAGAAATCAGAAATGCCTGAATTACTAGGACATTCAATATTTTGCGGGATGATTTGATAATATGTTTGAAAATGAGTCTAGCCTAAAAAAACAAAAGCTATGTTTGTTCAAAGAGGTCATAAACAGAGATAGCCTTTCCTGCATGGGAATTTGTCACAGAGACTGGCCTCAAGGAACCGTTGACTCTGAACAAAAGATAAGAGCTTACATGAGATTTTCTAGTAATAGAGACCAGATCTACTTCTCTGTAGAGTATGTACCTGCAGCATGCAACTCTTCACAGTTACTCTATGTAATAAGTATCTGTTGAGTATTTTTAAAATAGATGGTAATTGTTAGTATTGTGAAATCACATCGCCATAAAGTTCTGACCTATTGGCAAAAATGCCACACCTCTCATGGAATTACATGAAAAAGATTTTTTAAAGGATTAACTTTTTTTCATATTTGAGCATTGGGTGGTTTAATCCACCATTTGACTTGATTTTTAAAGTTAGGTGGCTTCCTTAGTGACAATCATAAATGAGTTTTTTTCTGATTACAAAGTAACTCAAATTTCAGTCTCTTTAATAAGTGGCATTGAGAAAATTGAACTGGTATATGCAAAAAATGAAACTAGAGCATCAATTTATACCATATACAAGAATAAACTCAAAATAGATTAAAGACTTAAATGTAAATTAAGACCAAAACAAACAAACAAACAAACAAACTAAAACAGGTCACAAATAAAATAAATGGAAGCAAGCAAACTACTGGATACAGAGTTCAAAACAATGATTATAAGGTTGTTCAAGGATCTTAATGAGAGCTTCAAGGGACTTAGTGAGATTTACAAGAAATTTAGTGAGATTTACAAGGTTGTTAGTGAGAATCTCAAGAACTAGTCAGAAATTAAGCATATACTAATTGAAATAAAGAATAATTTACAGAGATTCAACAGTAGAATAGAGGATTCCAATAATCAAATTAAAGTTTTAAAATATAAGGAAACAGAAAACATCTAATCAGAAGAGTAAAAAGAAAAGAGAATTCAAAAAATATGAAGATAGTATAAGGAGTCTCTGAGACGACTTCAAGTACACCGAATTTCACATTATGGGGGTGCCAGAAGAAGAGAGAGAACAAGATAGTGAAAACCTACTGAAGAAATAATGACTGAAAACTTCCCCACCTGGTGAAAGAAATAGACTTACAAGTCCAGAAAGTACAGAGAGACCCAAACAAGAGGAGCCCAAAGAAACTCACACCAAGACACATCATAATTAAAATGCCAAGGGTTAAAGACAAAGAGAAAATCTTAAAAGCAATAAGAGCAGTTAGTTACCTACAAGGGAGCACCCATACAACTCTCAGCTGATTTGTCAAGAGAAACTTTGCAGGCCAGAAGGGAGTGGCAAGAAATATTCTAAGTGATGAATAGCAGAGACCTACAACCAAAATTGCTTTATCCAGCAAAGCTATCATTTAGAATTGAAGGTCAGATAAATAAGAGCTTCACAGACAAGGAAAAGCTAAAGGAGTTCATCACTGCCAAACCAATATTACACAAAATGATGAAGGGTATTCTTTAAGAAGAGGAAGAAGAAGAAGAAGGAAAAAAAGACAAAAATATGAACAGGAAAATAGCAATAAATACATGATTGATGAATCTCAAAGGGGAAGGGATGTGGGGGGTGGAGGCTTGGTGTTGATGGCCAGAGGGAGAGTGGGGAGGAGGTTTGATGGAGGTTGGCAAAGAGAAGGAAATGAGGACATCTGTAATAATGTCAGCAATAAAAATAAAGTTAAAAAATAAATTAAATCAGTTATACATTTCAATGAACAGTATTATCAAAGAAATTAAAAAGGCTCAGAGAAGACTTGCCATTTATAAAAACAATAAATAAATAAAATTAATAAGATTAAAATAAACAAAAAACAGTTAATGTGTCAATAAGAATATGTTTCAAAAAACATAATACTGAGTGCAAAAAGCAAATAGTAAAAATATATTTCTGTATGCATTATGCAAATACATGCAAATTTTTATAGAATTTTAAAGCACAAAAAGGCAAAGTGATTCAAATTTAACATAATAAAAAAGCCCCAAAATAGAAAGTGAATAATACTAAAAAAAAAAAAAATCACTACCCACAGGTAATTACCTTCCAGCCTTTTTTCTTTTATGTATGTGTTTCTATTGGATGTGTGTGTGTGTGTGTGTGTGTGTGTGTGTGTGTGTGTGTTTTGGTATTCTTGATAACTTGCTTCTGTTTCTTTTTTAAAAAACTAAAAATATTTTTAAAATGGTTTTATTGATTTTAGAGAGAGAAGGGAGAGGGAGAGGAAAATAGAAAATCCCTGAGAGAGAAACATCAACACTGATTGGCTGCCTCCTCATACTCCTGCTGGGAATCAAGCTCCAAACCCAGGCATGTGCCCTGACTGGGAATGGAACCGATGACCTCTTGGTGTTCAATCACTGAGCCACACCAGCTAAGCAAAACTTGCTTCTCTGTCTCTTGATCAGTATTCATACCATGTATTTAGATTCCAGACCCAAACCATGAGTCCCATATTCTTTTCTTTAATCTGAAAAATTTTGGATGCAGCCTTAGTAACAACTTTCTGCATCAATTCTAGTTTATTGATCACTTCATTCATTAATACCCTACTCATCTTAGCCTCTAACTTTTGGAAACTGCTCATTTTGTGCAATCTTCACATGCTGATTCTTACTTTAACTGTTGAGAAGAATGGGGTGGAGATTAACTTTGTTTGAGAGATGGCCCTGACCAGCTGCGTCATTTTTTCTAAAACATTTGCTTCTGATTCCTTAGACATTTCCTCCTAATTTCTTCACAAATGCTTGTCCTTTTCTTCTGTCCCTTACCACCACTCTCCTTCCATTTCTTCACATCCTGTCCTCTGTCACACTGTTTTTGCCATTTCCTTTATATTTTCAAAATCAGTGTATTGTTTTTCTTTTCAAAATCTTAACTGCTTCTTATTCTGTCTTCCTCCTAGTTATTTATAAAGTTTCATTCATTTTGACACAAAAAATTCTTACTTAGCCAAAACCTTTCCCCATATATTCTCATCCTCACTATAACAAAATCATCAAATTCATTCTTTCAATCTACAAAAAGCAGATTCTGCAAGTTTTGTAACTCAGACAAATGCACTAAAAGGTACACAGATGTAGATGCACAGAAAACAAGAAAATCTAAAAAACAACAACACCAAAGCCATCTCACAAACTCTCATGTCCTTTATGTTTTCACCTATTGGTAAATTCAGCCCATAATATGTTTCTTCTTCATTTGTGGAGTAAGCAGAGTTATCCCTTGGGTGTAACTATCGCCTCTGCTCTCTATTTCCTAAACACATCCTCCCGCAAGTCTTGACTTTTAAATGTTTCTCCTCATACATTAAATGACCAACCTAAAAATGAACCCTGTTTGTTTCCTTTTTAAGACACCTTCTTTCCCTTCTTGAATGTCAATAACACCCCCCTGCTTCCCAAACTCAGAGGCTTATATTCATCTATTATTTCTCCATTTCCTCCTTGAGCTACATTCATTCCCATGAGACCTTTGCTTCACTTCCTGAACAGAAATCTTACAGAGTGCTTTCTTTCTCACTTCCACTCTGACTTTGGATTAGGCTGAAATAATTTCCTGCTCAACCTGTATTCAACCCTGGTTTCCTACCCTCCTAAGACTCCTGCTTATCTCTTCTCATTCCCTAGGAATCTAACATTTTACTACCAAATATTTTACTTTCTCAGCTTCTCCCCCAGAGTCCCTAACCCTTCAAATGCACTTCATTCATCTGTGTTTTTCCTCTTAGATTTCCAAGCTGATTTTTCATCTTCAATATAAAAGTATTTCATATTGTTTGCTTGACCCTATTTTTTCTTTCATCTTCTTCCACTTACTAACTTTCATTCCTCTCTTGCCATTAGCTACTGGTTTTATAGACACCCAATTACAGCCTCCTTTACCTTCCAGGTTTATTTCATTTAGCACAGTGGATTTAGAGCTTAAGTAATGTATATACATAGCCGATGTACTGTATTCTCTTCCAAAACAATTTGGTTACACAAGAATGTATTATTTTTTGCTATTAGATCACAAATGGTTTCTAAACACTTTTTTGGGTTGAAACCCAACAAGCATGCACATACATCACTGTTACTATTTCTTTAAGAACACTTAATGACTTTGCACAGGAAATGAGAAGTAGGACAATCCTGGAACAGCCTTGAGGAAATGTTGTGTTGTAGAAACTACTGTGAGGATAACATGAGACATTTCCTAAGACCCAGGTAAAAGCAGAAGCAAGAGAAAGACTATTTTAGCTGCTTCCAAGAGAGTTTTCATGCACTGAAAACTGTGCGAGTATCCCTATGGCTCACTTTGGAGAAGTTGCTTGAGACCTAAGAACCTATTTGTTTAACTTTGATGAGGTTAGATTGGTGCCTAACACAAGCACAAGGACAGTTGACCCAGCATTTTGTTCTCTGAAATCTTTACCTTGGTCCTGGATGACTCCTCTGTGGTGTTTGCAATAATTTTTTAGCTATGAAGACCCTTATCTCAGAGAAACCAAGATGGTGGCATAAGTGAACACCTAAACTGCTGCCTCACACAACAATTTCAAAACCACAACTAAAAGACAGAACAGACATCATCCAGAGCCATAGAAAAGCTGGCTGAATGGAAATTCTACAACTAGAAGGAAAGAGAAGGGCTCACGGAGACTCAGAGAAGCTGCAAAAAACGGAGTTACAGAGACGTGCGCATGGAGAGAGTGAATGCTGGAGGACAGGCAACAGAGTGCCTGGCTGACTTCTTCTTGCGGGAGGGAGATGAAAACTCCCAACTGCACTGAACCCCACTTGTGACTGCACTAAACCCCAGTTCCAGGTGAGACTCACACAGGCTAGTCTGGACTGTTGTGAAAAGGGAGGAGTGCATGGAAACTTAGGGGAGCCATGAAAGACAGAGGTCTGGAGGTGCATGCGAAAATGTGCACACAGAGAGCTGACTGCTAATTGTGCCACTGTCTTTTTCTAGCTGGAGGAAGACAGAACCTCCCAACTGCACTGAAATCCAGCTTAGACTGCACTGAACCCCAGTTTCGGGAGAGATCCTAGGGACCCTGACTCATAGGAGTACCCACCAGAGCACACAGAAACTCAGGGGAACCAGAAAGGCAGAGATCTGTAGGTGTGCACACCTGCACACAGAGAGGGCTGCAGCAATTACTGAGAGTCACTGAGACCCAGGAGCTGACAGAAAGCCAAGGCTGTCTGCTCAGCCCTGAGACTCCGCCACATCCAAGCCTAGCACAGAGGCTTTTGCAATCTTGCAAGTCTTAAGGTGGAGTCCAGCACAGAATTTTCTCAGTGTTGACACAGCTGATCCTCCTTAGAGGTCAATTCCCCCCAGGGATACCAACAACAATCATGACTTAACTACAACGAGGCTGTGCATACAGTCCATAAAGGGGTGCACCAAGAGAGTCCACCTCAGGTAACTGAGGAGGCTGAGCTACCTAGGACACCTAGCACACAAAGCTACTCTACCAACTCTGGGAAGCAGGAAAAATGTGAAGACAAAGAAACAGATCACAAAAAAAGAAATGGAGGGAAAACAAACAACTGGATATAGAGTTCAAAATCACAGTTATAAGGTTTTTCAAGAATTTCCTAGAAAAGATGGCCAAATTTAGTGAGACCCAAGAGGAGATGAAAAAGGACCAACTAGAAATTAAATATACACTGACTGAAATAAAAAATATTATGCAGAGACTAGAGGAATACAAGAATCAAGTCAAAAATTTGAAATACAAAGAAGCAGAAAACACTCCACTGGAAAAGAAAAAAGAAAAAAAAAGAATATAAAAATTTGAAGATAGTGTATGGAGCCTTTGGGACAACTTCAAGTGTACCAACATCAGAATTATGGGGGTGCCAGAACAAGAGAGAAAGATATTGAAAACCTATTTGAAGAAATAATGACTGAAAACTTCCCACACCTGGTGAAAGAAATAGACTCACAAGTCCAGGAAGTGCACAGAACCCCAAACAAAAGGAATCCAAAGAGGATCACACCAAGTAACATCATAATTAAAATACCAAGAGCAAAAGACAAAGAGAAAATATTAAAAGCAGCAAGAGAAAAACAGTTAATTACCTACAAGAGAACACCTATATGATTGTCAGAAACTATGCAGGCCAGATGGGAGTGGCAAGAAATATTCAAATGATGAATAGCAAGAACCTACAACCAAGATTACTCTACCCAGCAAAGCTATCATTCAGAATTGAAGGGCAGATACAGAGCTTCACAGATCAGAAAAAACTAAAGGAGTTCATCAACACCAAACCAGTATTATATGAAATGCTGAAAGGTACTCTTTAAGAAGGGGAAGAAGAAAAAGGTAAAGATAAAAATTATGAACAACATATACATATCTATCAACAAGTGAATCTAAAAATCAACTAAATTAAAAATCTGATGAACAGAATAAACTGGTGAATATAATAAAATCAGGAGCATAGAAAGGGAGTGGACTGACAATTCGCAGGGAGAAAGTCGTGAGAGGTGTTCAGGGAGAGACTGGACAAAAATCATATACCTATGGGTGAGGACAATGGGGGGAGGTAAGGGTAGAGGATGGGGTGGGAGCCGGGTGGAGGGGAGCTATGGGGAGAGGGAGAAGAGGAACAATTGTAATAATCTGAACAATAAAGATAAAAAAAGACCCTTATCTCCTCCAGTCTAACTTATACCCATTCATCCATAATATTGAATATGGTGCATTAACTTTCTCCCTTTGTTTTCAACTTTTAGATATTACCATTGGAGTTTTTTAGTAGAAAAAAAAAACTCTTAAAATGGTAGATGCTATACAATTGTCATGACTGAATCTGTACTCAACTTAAACATTAATTGCTGGAAGAGTAATTTATCATCCTAATGTTGCCCCAAGTTGGCCCCTCAGATCACTCCTGGGGACTCTGTCACAATTACTCACAAAGTTTCATTTCTATTAACAAAATATAAATGAAATTTTCCATTGAAGTAATTTTAATTTCTTCCAAAAGATAAGAGGGAAGAGACATGACCCTTTGCTAGCTATAGCTTTAGCACTTTGATGGAAGAAGGAAAGCTCACTGCTTATCACTTTACAAATCAAAAAAGATCTGAACTAATTAGTAGTTATTAGGAAGCCAATTAGAAAGACATTTTATTTCTACATGTGGTATATGTGAAATATACCAAGGTTGATTGTGGACTGAGTTGTGCTTTACAGCACTAACACAGAAGTGCAATGCAGGGCCTGGAGAGCACTATCTAAAGGACGGGATGTTTTCACCCAATAGGTCTGGGAGAATAGGTTTCTCTTTTTTTTTGGATGCTATATAGACCCAATACTATGCCAATGCCAGGTCTACTTCAGTTATTTACATGCTTTGGACAATGAATATCCTTTCCCAATTTTGAACGTCCTGAACTAACAGGACTCTCTCCTACAGTATTATCTCTTTATTTTCATTTTCTTCATTTTCAACATTGTACATCATGTGTGTGTTTTTTTAACTAACTTTAGACACCAATACTTATACATCTATGTCATCTATTATTGAGAACCTCTGCCTTTTTTGACAATTCTCTTATTCAGTTATAAAGAGGTACACAGAGTTGAAATATTTCCTCATTCCTTTAACGACTCTATCTTGTCCTGACCTTAAGTATGCTCCTGTTTTTTTCCGTAAGAGATCCTTTGCCAATTAATGCTGATGAATGCAAAATATTAAAATTCATATTCAGATCCATAATCTTCTTCAGATTTCCCATTCAATCAGTTATTAGAATGTTAATGATTTTAAAAATTTATTACATATCATGTGCATGTAGATATCTATCTGTTCATTAATGCAACCATCCATTCATACCTATCTTTCACTACCTGCTTATCTATCTGTCTACCTAACCATCCATCTTGTTCAAACACGCACACACATACATACACACAAACTGCAATAGCAGCCTGTATACTTATATGGCTTAAGAGGTTGGGAAGGAGATGGCTTTTCCTATCACATGCCTTCTTTAGATTAATATATAAGTCATAAGTAAGCCATTCTGGCTCTGTAGTCATAACCTAGATCTCTATCACTTATGTTAGACTAAATACTTCTTGCTAGCCAGCACTATGTCCATTTTGAAATGGCTATCATAAGCTCAGGAACCTTCATGTGAACAAAAGATATTTGCAAATTATCAAAAATACTTACTCAGGAACTCATGTCTGTCCTACGGTTACTGCTGAGCTGTCAAAGCTATCTGCTAGCCTTTCTTTTATTGTACAGTTTGGAATCTCCCGTGTGTCATTCTGGAAGCTGCCACTGCTACTCCCTAAATTGCTTTCTGCTGCTCATATTCTTTATTGTCTTTGTTTTATTTTAGACTCTTACATTGTTCTCATTCTTCATCTGCCCTTGAGCTTAAAGAAAATTGGCCCAGTTGTATGGGTCACCCTTTATTCAAAATTAAATAAAAGCTTTAGTACATAAAGGTATATAAAGACATTTCTTATTTTATCCTGTAATAGCAATGCATTTTTTGGGGTTGGGGGATAGGAACAGATTTTCAAGGTTTGTGACTTTAAACAACAATGCTAAAGAAGTTCTATTACCAATAAAGTACAAAATAAACAGACATGCACAGAAAGGGCACATTTCTTTTGCCCCCAATATTGCCTTCAATGTGCAGGCTATCTGGCTGACATTTACAGTGGTATTTTCTTATTTTTTTCCCATAAGATTGGCTTTCTCCTCTCTTATGCCTATCTCTTGGTATCAATTTGTTGTAAGTAGAAATCCATCATGTATTTCTTCTTATATCAGGTGTCAAGTAATATCCAAGCCACATCTGTCCCTAAAATCAACACTTCTTTTTTTATTCCAGGACATTGAGATATGCTTTTATCTCCCTTTTTGTAGATCATCATTGCAGTAATCAAGGATTTGTATCCATATTATGTTAATTAATGAACCTTTGATTTTTTAAATAAAATGTTGGGATTAGATTTTTAGTCATTCTTTATCCAGGGATATCTTCAGTATTTCCCTATTCTCAAAACCCTTTTTAATGTGAACACTGAATTGCTCAATGAGAAAGTCCCCAATTTTACATCATTATTACATATTCCATATTATGCATCCTTTTATATTTTATTCCCAGCTAAATTCTTGCGGTTATATGGCTCACTGATGCTCCATTTTTCATATATATATATATCTCCAGGTCCATCCTCAGCTCTGCCTAACTCCTGGAGGCCTGTTCTATTCTCTCCAATGCAAAAATGATTGACTCTCAAGGCTTCAAGAAATATATGTAAGTGTGATGCCAGTTCTATCCCCACTTTCCTGGGTATGGTGATTGGAAAGCTGTTCCAGGTGTTGTTCACCAGCTGCTCTTGGATGCTGTTGGATCACTCAGACCCAAGTTGCTTTTGCTATGGGGATCAGCATTAGCTCCTGGCACTTGCATTTATAGTTTTTTTTTTTTTCTGAAAGCACAGGTGGATTGTCAAAGGCCACGTGATCCCGGGGAACTAGGACCACTAATGTACTATCATTTCCTAAGTAACTAAAATACATTTTTGACAAAATGTATAGGACATGATTTAAACTTCCCCAGTTATAGTTTTGAAATATATACATCACTTGCCACAACCTTCATGGTGGGCTCAGGAAGACTTGCAGGAGGGATGATGACAATGAATACTCTATATAATAAATATGAATTTTGAAGGCATTGGGGGGCCAGGTGGAAACCTCTTTCTTGAAGAGGAACAACTGAGACTGGTCTTGTCTGCTTTTATATACTTTATTTTTTATTTTTTTAATTAATTTTTATACATATCTCCCCATTGCTCCCCTCCCACTCAGGCATACCCCAAATCCCCAGTGTCTATGTCCACTGGTTATGCTTATATGCATGCATACAAGTCCTTTGATTGATATCTTATATACCTCACCTAACTTTAATCTTCCTGCTGTAATTTCACAGTCTGTTTGAAGCTTTACTATGTCTGTATCTATCCTTTTGTTCATCAGTTTATAATGTTCTTTATTATCCTCAATGAGTGCGATCATGTGATGCTTCTCCTTCATTGACTGGCTTATTTCACTAAGCATAAGGCTCTCCAGTTCCAACCAGTTTGCTGCAAATGGTAAGAATTCCTTCTTTTTAATGGCAGCATAGAATTCCATTGTGTAGATGTACCACAGTTTTCTGATCCACTCATCCGCTGACGGGCACCTAGGCTGTTTCCAAATTGTAGCTATTGTAAATTGTGCTGCTATGAACATAGGGGTGCATAAATCCTTTCTGATTGGTGTTTGTAATTTCTTAGGATAAATTCCAAAGAGTAGAATTACAGGGTCAAATGGGAGATCCATTTTTAGTTTTTTGAGGAAACTCCATACTGTTCTCCACAGTGGCTGCACCAGTCTGCATTCCCACCAACAGTGCACAAGGGTTCCTTTTTCTCCGCATCCTCGCCAACACTTGTCTTTTGTTGATTTGTTGATGATTGACATTCTGACTGGTGTAAGATGGTATCGCATTGTCGTTTTGATTTGCATCTCTCAGATGATTAATCACTTTGAACATGTTTTCATGTGTCTCTTGGCCTTCCTTCTGTCGTCTTTTCAAAAGGTTCTATTTAGGTCCGTTGCCCATTTTTTTATTGGATCCTTCATCTTCCTTTTATTAAGTTGTATATGTTGGCTGTAGATTTTGGAGATTAAACCTTTATCAGTGATAACATTAGCAAATATGTTCTCCCATACATTGATCTTTCTTGTTGTTCTCTTGATGCCTTCTTTTGCTGTGCAAAAGCTTTTTATTTTGATGTAGTCCCATTTGTTTATTTTTTCTTTAGCTTCCATTGCCTTTGAAGAAGTTCTTTCGGCATATATCTGAGATTGTGCTGCCTGTGGATTCCTCTAGTATTTTTATGGTTTCCCTTCTAATGTTTAAGTCCTGTATCCATTTTGAGTTTATTTTTGTATTTGGTGTAAGTTGGTGGTCCAGTTTCATATTTTTGCATGTATCTGTCCAATTTTCCCAACACCATTTATTGAAGAGGCTATCTTGGCTCCATTGAATGTTCATGCCTCCTTTGTCAAATATTAATTGAGCATAGTGGTTTGGGTGGATATCTGGGTTCTCTATTCTATTCCATTGGTGTATATGTCTGTTCTTGTGCCAGCACCAGGCTGTTTTGAGAACAGTTGCTTTGTAGTATAGCTTGTAATCTGGTATTGAGATCCCACCTACTTTATTCTTTTTTCTCAGAATTGCTGTAGCTATCCGTGGTCTTTTTTTGTTCCAGATGAATCTATGAAGAATTCTTTCTAGGTCTGTGAAATATGTCGTTGGTATTTTAATGGGTAGTGCGTTGAATCTGAAGATTGCTTTCGGGAGTATGGACATTTTAATGATGTTGATTCTCCCAATCCATGAGCATGGTATGCTCTTCATCTGTTAACATCTTCCTCTATCTCTTTTTTCAGTGTCCTGTAGTTTTCTGCATACAGGTCTTTTACCTCTTTAGATAGGTTTATTCCTAGGTATCTTAATTTTTTTGGTGCGATGGTAAATGGCATTGCTTTTTTAGTTTCTCTTTCTATAATTTCACTGTTAGTGTATAGAAATGCCACAGACTTCTTAGCATTAATTTTGTATCCTGCTACATTGCCAAATTCATTAATTAAGTCAATTAGTTTTGGAATGGAGTCCTTTGGGTTTTTTATGTACAATATCATGTCATCTGCAAATAAGGACAGCTTTACTACTTCTTTTCCAATTTGGATGCCTTTTATTTCTTCTTCTTGTCTAATTGCAATGGCTAATAATTTCAATACTATGTTGAACAGGAGAGGTGAGAGTGGGCATCCCTGTCTTGTTCCTGTTCTTAGGGGAAAAGGTTTTAGTTTTTGCCCATTGAGTATGATGTTAGCTGTGGGTTTATCATATATGGCTTTTATGATGCTGAGGTATGATCCTTCTATTTCTACTTTGCTGAGAGTTATTATCAAGAAAGGGTGTTTGATTTTGTCAAATGCTTTTTCTGCATTAATTGATATGACTATGTGATATTTATCTCACAATATGTTTTTTGATGTATCACATTTATGGATTTGCGGATATTGTACCATCCCTGCATTCCTGGGATGAATCCTGCTTGATCATGTTGTATGATCTTTCTGATGTACTGCTGGATCCGGTTTGCTAGGATTTTGTTGAAGATTTTGGCATCTATGTTCATGAGAGATATTGGCCTATAATTCTCTTTCATTGTGTTGTCTTTATCTGGTTTTGATATTAGGGTGATGCTGGCTTCATAGAAGGTGTTTGGAAGTGTTCCTTCTTCTTGTATGTGATTGAATAGTCTGAGGAGAATAGGTTTTAATTCTTCCTTGAATGTTTGATAAAACTCTCCTGTGTAGCCATCTGGACCCAGGCTTTTATTTTCTGGAAGCTTTTTGATTACTTCTTCAATTTCTTTCATAGTTATTGGACTATTGAAATGTTTGGTTTACTCCTCATTGAGTTTTGGGAGGTTATATTGTTCTAGGAAAATGTCCATTTATTCCAGGTTGTCCAATTTGTTGGAATAGAGTTGTTCATAGTATTTTTTAACAATCCTTTGTATTTCCACAGGGTCTATTGTTCTTTCTCCTCTTTCATTTCTGATATTATTTATTTGTGTCTTCTCTCTTTGCTTCTTGGTGAGCCTGCTAGGGGTCCATCAATCTTGTTTATCCTTTCAAAGAACCAGCTCTTGAATTTGATGATCTTTTGAATTGTTTCTTTGGTCTCCAAGTTGTTTATCTCCACTCTGATCTTCACTATTTTCTTCCTTCTGAGTACACGGGGCTTTTCTTGTTGCTCTCGTTCTAGCTCTTTGAGTTGTAGGTTTAGGTAATTTATTGCCATTGTTTCTTCTTTTTTGCAGTAGGCTTGTAGGGCTATGAACTTCCCTCTCAAGACTGCTTTCACTGTGTCTTATAAATTGTGTATTGTTGTGTTCTCATTGTCATTTGTTGCCATGATGTTTTTTTTTATTTCTTCCTTGATCTCTCTGGTTACCCAGTCCTTGTTTAATAGCATGCTGTTTATTCTCCATGTGTTTGATTTCTTTCTATTGTTTTTATTATAGTGGATTTCCCAATTTATGCCACTGTGGTCTGAGAAAATGCTTGATATGATTTCTATCTTCTTGAATTTGAAGAGACTTTTCTTATGACCCAACATATGATCTACCATTGAAAATGACCCATGTGCGCTGGAGAAGAATGTATATTCTGTGGCTTTGGGGTGAAATGTTCTGAATATGTCCATTAATTCCATCTGGTCTAGTGATTCATTTAGGATTAATGTTTATTTGCTCATTTTTTGTTTAGAGGACTTGTCCAATGGTGACAGTGGGGTATTAAGGTCTCCTACTATGATTGTATTGCTGTCAATCTCTCCCTCAATATCCTCCAGGAGTTTTTTTATGTATTTAGGTGCTCCTTTATTGGGTGCACATATGTTTACCACAGTTATTTCTTCTTGTTGGATAGTTCCCTTTAATGTTATGAAGTGGCCTTCTTTATCTCTTGTTATGTCCTTCACTTTCAGATCTAATTTGTCAGATATAAGTATTGCAACCCCATCTTTTTTTCATTTCTATTGGCCTGAAATACCATGTTCCATCCCTTCACCCTCAATCTGTGTGCATACCTTTCCCAAGGTGGGTTTCTTGCAGACAGCAGATATATGGATCATGTTTTCTTATCCAATCGGTTACCCTATGTCTTTTGATTGGATCATTTAATCCATTTATATTTAAAGTTATTATTGATAAGTACTTATCTGTTGCCATTTTTAGTCCTTACCCCCGAGTTCCTTCTTCACTTCCTCTTTCTTTTTAGTACATCAGACCTTTTAATATTTCTTGCATTGCTGGTTTGGTGGTCATATATTCCCTTAGTCCTTTTTTGTCTGTGAAGCTTCTGATTTCACCTTCAATTTTGATTGAGAGTCTTGCAGGGTACAGTATTCTTGGATTCAGACCCTTCCTTTGCATGACTTTGCATATTTCATTCCATTCCCTTCTGGCCTGACGAGTTTCTGTTGAGAAGTCAGTAGCTAGTCTTATGGGGGTTCCTTTGTAGGTAACTTTCTGTTTCTCTCTGGCTGCTTTTAAGATCCTTTTTTTGTCGTCGGTGTTTGCCAATTTAATTATAATGTGCCTCGGTGTCGCTTTGTTGGGGTTCATTTTGCTTGGGTCTCTGTGAGCTTCTTGGATTTGTGTGGGTTTTTTGTTTTCCTATATTGGGGAAATTTTCTGTCATTATTTCTTCAAACACGTTCTCTAATCCTTGTTCAGTTTCCACTCTTTCTGGAACCCCAATTATGAGGATGTTGTTTTGTTTCATGTTATCCCAAAGTTCCCTTAAACTCTCCTATTGCTTTTTAACTTTTTTTTTCTAGAAGCTGCTGTACTTGGGTATATTTTCCTAACGTGTCTTCTAGCTCACTGATGCGGTCCTCTGCTTCTTCTAGTCTACTTTTGATGATTTCTATTGAGTTCTTTATAGCAGTGATGTCATTTTTCATTTCTTCTTGATTATTCTGCACCTCCTCTAGGTTCTTCTGCATTTCTTCTTGCTACTTCTTCATCTCCTCTTGCGTCTTCTTCATTTCCTCGTGGCTCTTTCTCATATTGTCAAATTTGTCTTCCATTCTTTTTAACCACATTATGATCATTCTCTGAACTCTTTCTCTTGTAGGCTTATTTCTGATTCTATTTCGTTTACTTCCTTTTCTGGTGAAACCTGCCTTTCTGTCTTATGTGGGCTGTTTCTTTTTCTGCCCATGGTCTTTCTTCTCTGGGTGTCTGGTTATGTAGTTCTCTCTCCTACGTTGATTGAAAGGCACAAACTACAACACGACCAGGTACAGCACTCAAGGAACTGAGTAGAAATGTAGTCAAGTTGTTAATAATCACAAAGAAGGTGACCACCAATGAAGGACAAATTAGAGGTAAATAGAGAAAGAAGGAGAGGAAAATGAGGAAAAAGGAAAAGAAAGATATGCCAAAATCAAATTGGGAGAGTGAGAAAAAAAAGATAAATAAATGAACAATAATATAAAATAAAATAAGAAAATAAAATAAAAGAAGAAGGAGAAGGAAAGAAGAGAAAAAAGTCAGAGAGAAAAGAAAGTGTATAAGAGAGAAAAGAGGAGCAAAATATAGATATCCGGAGACAACTCCAATAGAACAGTCACTAATCCCAATAAAGACCAGCAATGAGTACCTAGAGATTAAGGCAAATTGCAAATAGCAACTGGTATCGAGGGAGGTGAGGGAAAAGAGAGGTAGAAAAGAAAGCAAGCAAAAAGCAAAATAAAACAAGTAGAATAAACTAAAACAATCTCACAAAAAATTTTCAAAAAATTGTTATAATCACTTTTCAGGCAAATAGCAACAAAAGGACATAGAGAAAAAACAACTTTTTGGCTAGTGAAGACAAGAAGAGAGAGGTTTGTGTGGACTTATAGTAGGGGATTTTAAATTAGATATATAAATGGGGTGAAATTTTAACCAGGTAAAGAGAAAAATAGGGAGAATCTAAAGTTGGAAAAGGGAAAGGAAACAAGACAACAAAATGGGGAAAGTTAGGAGGAAAGTGTTGGCATAAAGGTAGAGTTGAGTTGGAGTAAAATTATGCTGAAGGAAAGATGAAAATAGAATGTAGAACTCTAATCCCGAAATAAAATAAAGAGAAAATAAAATGACACTTTTTTTTTCCCAAAACGGTTAAGTACTAGTAGTAATTAATACTACTAGGTTAAAACAAAAATGTAATAATTACAAAGGTAAAATCAATTGAGGCAGAAAGAAAAAACATATTATTTTTATTAAAATATGTGAAAATGAAAAATAAAAAATTAAAAATTAAAAAAAATGAAAAATGAAAAAAGGAAAAATAAAAAAAAAAAGAAGAAAAATAGAATGGTCCTTCACTTCCACTATTATTCTGCTTGGCACTCCTGTTTCCCAGTAGGGAAGGTATTGCAGTTCCCTGTGTTCCCCTCTTGGTATTTTAATCTCTTTATTCTTTTGTGTTTATGAGAGAGTCAATTTGTGTGTCATCCACTGGGTGGCAGTGTTTCGGAATTGATCTCTGAGACAAAGTAGAGGACCTCTCTTGGCTGTGCTCAGATCCTGCTACTCTGTGGTTCTCAAAGCCAACTTGTGGGGGATTTGCAGCTGGGACACTGTAATAATTCCCAGGCTGTCCCTCTGCCCCAGAAAAAAAACAAAAACAAAAAACGAGTAGTTTTTCAGAGCTCTCCTCTGTCAACAGCTCAGAGGGTTTGCCTTCACACTCAGGGATCATGCCCTGACCACCTCTGTGGACCTCTCCAGAGTGGGGCTGCCTGGCCGGGAGAGCCCCTTCCAGCAGTTTTCCGCCTTCTCCTGGAGGATAACTGACTCTTAGCTTGCCAACAAACACTCCCAACGACTCTCAGCTGCTCTCTCTCCCTCTGCCCAGAGACAAAGCTCCAGCTGCATCTATCTACTCCTCCGCCATTTTCTCCTCTGCTTTTATTTACTTTAAATCCACATTTGGCATTTAGCAATGCATACATGCAGATCAAAGGTAAAGTTTGGTATTCAGTGTAAAGATTATCAAGTCAGGAAATGGCCTGGAGCCATCACAATCACAGCAGTTGCAAACTTGTGCTGATATTCCTCTATGCTAAATATCAAAGTCCATTGACCTTGCAATGTCTCTTTTGAACTTCCATGCAAATGTTTGTTATGCTTTGGTCTTCAGCAACCATTCATGTATGTTAATATATTTTTACAATATTTAATGGATGATGCATACTTTTTAGAATTTGTCAATCCTGAGAAAGCAAGATTATGTATCAGAGCGATCCATTTTAGATGTTCCTCTTCTCTCTCTTTCTTATAGAGAATGGCTATTCAGGCTTACTTTATGCAATTTTCAGATTGTAAGCAACTTGCACAGAATCTCAATTTCATGACAACTTTTTTTAGAGAGGAGTTATTTCTCATTGATATAAAAACTATCTCTTATAGAGTAGACAAACTAAAAAAATAGTAAATTTGGGTGAAAAACATTCATAACAAAACAGCAAAACTTCTGTATTCATGATTTCAAATTATAATGGAGAATGCATCTGTGAACTGAAAGCTACTAATCATCCTAACTTTAAATGGATAGGCCAAGAAGCACTCTAGTCATGTTCCCACTTCACAGGTGCTAGAATCTTCTGGGTAGAAAGCACTGGGCTATTGGAATTTCTTCTTTAACTCCACTTCTCTCCTTACCAATCTTTAAATTATTTAAGTGAGAGTGGGAAATAATTTATGCCTCTCTAAAACATTAGGGGCACCTTATAGATAAGAGGACAAAGCAGCAAAGTATCAATCAGACTACCTTTCTAAGTCTCCAATGTTTCCCATGAAATGAATAATAATTTCATGGAGATTACTCAAAACTCAATAAATTAAACTCTATATAAACTCTCCCCAAAAGCTGCCTTACTTTCTCATTACCCTACTTCTTCCCCCATATGGTACTGCCATTCTTGTTTGCCAAGAATTTTGCATTAGTCATCCCTACTATCCAGTCTGTCACTGCTTTTTAGAGTTTCTCCTCTTTAAACACACACACACACACACACACACACACACACACAACCTATTTCTTCCTTTGCCATTTTACTCTGAATTCACCACACTCACCTAATAAAGGAGAACATTGCACTTAGTATTACATTCCTCCTGCATGTATTGCTTGGATCATCAGATTAAACACCCATTCCTGCTCTCATAACACCCTCTCTTGCTCAAGGATGCATTGAAACTTCATTTTACCTATTATTCCAAAATCAAACACTCTTTCTGAATTCAAAGATGTATACTAGTTGGTCCCACCTGGCCTGATTTCCATCAGTCTTTGCTTTCTGGTTTTCAAGTTTATTTTGTTACAATATCTTTTCTAATGCTGTTGAACATCTTTATCATCATTTTTGCAAACTCTATTATCAGATAAATGTATTATCATTTATCTTTTCTTCTGGAGAATTCTCTAGTTCTTTCACTTGGGGGTTGTCTAATTTCAGCTGTCTGTTTGAGCTTGTAACTATGTATTAGGGAGATCTGCTGTCTCTCAATCTCTAGTGTACAACAGTGTTAAATGCTGTTTCTGACTTATTAGATCAGGCAAAGACTCAAAGCCTGCAGAGACTCACTCTGGATTGATAGGATTCTGTCTTGAACTGCCCTCAAGCAATCAGCCACAGATATGGCAAGAGTTTTTTTGTTTGTTTTTCACACAGTGGGGCAATTATTTTTGTCTGGAGGCTAATGTTTTTGGTGTGTTTTTTTTTGTAGTTTTTTTATTGTTTAAAATGTTACAAATAGTACATATGTTTCCCTTTGTTCCCCGTTAACCTTCCCTCAGCCTCCCCTACTCCTTGGCACTTAGCCTCATCCCCCACCCCCTCCAGTGTCTTGTGTTTATTGGTTATGCTTATATGCAAGCATACAAGACCTTCAGTTGATCTCTAACCCCTCCCTCTTCCCAGGCTTCCTGCTATAATTTGACAGTCTGTTCAATGCTTCTCTGCCATTGTATTTATCTTTTTGTTCATTAGGTTATATTGTTCTTTATTACCCTTAAAAGAGTGAGATCAAATGGCATTTTTCTTTTCACTGCCTGGGTTAATTTACTTAGCATAATGCTTTCCAGTTCCACACATGCTGCTGCAAATGGTATTATTTTTATAGTAGTGTAATATTTCATTGTGTAGATGTACCATAATTCTAATCCACTCATCTGCTGATGGGCATTTAGGCTGATTTCAAATCTTAGCTATTATAAATTGTGCTACTATGAACATAGGGTTGCATATATCCTATCTGATTGGTGTTTCTGTTTTCTTGGGATATATTCCTAGAAGTCGTATTTCTGGGTCAAATGAAAGTTCCATTTTTAATTTTTTGAGGAAACACCATACTGTTCTCCACAGTGGCTGCACCATTCTGCATTCCCACCAGCAGTGCACAAGGGTTCCTTTTTCTCCACATCCTCTCCAGCACTTTTCATTTGTTGATTTGTTGATGATAGCCATTCTGACAGGTGTGAGGAGGTTGTTGCTTTGATTTGCATCTCTCGGATAATTAGTGACTTTGAGCATGTTTTCATGTGTCTCTTGGCTTTCTGAATGTCCTATTTTGAAAAGTGTCTAGGTCCTTTGCCCATTTTTTATTGGGTTGTTTATCTTTCTTTTGTTAAGTTGTATGTGTTTCCTTTAAATTTTGGAGGTTAAACCCTTATCGGAGATAACTTTGGCAAATATGTTCTCCAATGCAGTGGGCTTTCTTGTAGTTTTGTTGTGCAGAAGCATTTTATTTTGATGTAATCTCATTTGTTTATTTTCTCCTTAGTCTCTCTTTCTCTAGGATCTGTATATGTAAAGATACAGTATTGCTATGACACTTGTCTGCAATTTTGCTGCCCAGGGAGACTTGTAGGATTTTTATGGTTTCCCATCTTACGTTCAAGTCTTTTAGCCATTTTTAATTTGTTTTTGTGTATGGTTAAGTTGGTGATCTAATTTCATTTTTTAATGCATGTATCTGACCATATTTCCCAGCACCATTTATTAAAGAGCCTCTTTTGTCTCTTTTGTGCTCTTGCCTCCTTTGTCAAAAACTAATGAAATATAATGGCTTGGGCCCATTTCTGGGTCCTATATTCCATTCCATTGGTCTATATGTCTGTTCATGTGCCAGAACCACGCATTTTGATGTCTGGTATTGTGATCCCTCCAACTTTTTTCTTCTTTTTGATGATTGCTACAGCTATTTATTCCAGACGAATTTTTGGAGAGTTTGTTCTAGATCTTTGAAATATGCCTTTAGAATTTTAATAGGTATTACATTGAATCTATAGATTGCTGTATGGAGTATGGACATTTTAATGATGTTGATTCTAGCAATCCATGAACATGGTAAGTTCTTTCATTTGTTTATATGTTCCTCTATCACTTTTATCAATGTCCTATAATTTTGTGAGTATAAGTCTTTTACGTCCTTGGTTAAGTTTATTCCTAGGTATCTTAATTTTTTTGGTGGAATGGTAAATTGGATTTTTTCATTTCTTTTTCTGTGATTTCATTATTGGTATATAAAAAGACCATAGATTTCTGGGCATTAATTTTTATCCCACTACATTGCCAAATTCATTTATTAAGTTTGACAGTTTTTTGAAGGAGTCTTTGGGGTTTTCTATGTATAGTATCATGTCATCTACAAATAAGGAGAGTTTTACTTCTTTTCCAATTTAGATTCCTCTTATTTCTTCTTCTTGTCTGATAACTATGGCTAGTACTTCCAATACTATGTATAACAGGAAGGAGTGGTGAAAGTGGACATCCTTGTCTTGTTCCTGTTCTTAGGGAAAATGTGTTTACTTTTTGCCCATTGAGTCTGATGTTTGCTCTAGGTTTGTCATATATAGCTTTTATTATGTTGAGGTATGACCCCTCTATTCCCACTTTGCTGAGAGTTTTTATCAAGAAAGTGTGTTGGATTTTGTCAAACACTTTTTCTGCATCAGTTGATATGATTATGTGATTTTTATCTCTCAGTTTGTTTATGTGATATATCACACTTATTGATTTGCAAATATTGTACCATCCTTACATGCCCAGTATAAATCCCACTTGGTCATGGTGCATGATCTTTCTAGAAGTATTGCTGAATCTGATTTGCTAGAATTTTGTTGAGGATTTTAACATCTATGTTCATCAAGGATATTGGCCTGTAGTTTTCTTTTTCAAGGTGTTTTTATATTTTGGGATTAGGGTAATGTTGAGATTAGGGTAATGTTGGCTTCATAGAAAGAGGTTGGAAGTGTGCTTTCCTCTTGAATTTTTTGGAATAGTCTGAGGAAGATAAGTTTTAGTTCTTCTTTGAATGCTAGGTAGAACTCCCTATAAAGCCATCCAGACAATAGCTTTTGTTTTCTGGAAGATTTTTGATATCTGTCTCAATTTCTTCAGTACTTATCAACCTATTCACGTTTATTTATTTATTTTTTAACTTATTTATTTATTTATTTATTTATTTATTTATTTATTATTTTTTTCCCTTATTGCCCTCCCCACCCCCCAGTACATGCCCTCATCTGTCTCCCCTCCCCGCCCTCCCCCATTGCCCTGTATCCACTGGCTATGCCTACACACACATGCATACAAGTCCTTTGGTTGATCTCCTATAAGCCCCTCCTCCCCGACTTCCCCTGCCTTCCCACTGTAGCATGACAATCTATGCATTGCTTCTTTGCCTCTGCATCTGCGTCCCCCCAGTCCTCTGATTCTTGTCTTTAATAACATCTTGCCCCTGTAGGCTAGAAATAAACCCACCAGAGCAAAAGAAAAATGATTGAGTCCCAATTTCAATGTCTGATAGCTTTGCGTCCTGGTTTTAATGGCAAACAGTTCCTTATGTGTACATGTCATCAATGGTAACTGGATACTGGACAAATGGTGGCGATTCCGGTCCAACCCTCTCTAGTTTGGTCCTGGGCATCCTGTAGCAATGCTCAGCTGCTAACTGCTCACATGGTGTTTTGTTGTTGTTGTTGTTGTTGTTTTTTAATTCTTCTTGTTTGGATTTTGGGAGTTTGTATTTTTATAGGACTATGTCCATTTCATCTAGGTTGTCCAATTTTTTGGAATAGAGTTGTTCATAGTATTTTTTTCATTCTCCTTTGTATTTCTTTGGGGTTGGTCATTACTTCTCCTCTTTTATTTCTGATTTATTTTTTATTTGGGTCAATTCTCTTTGTTTCTTGGTGAGCCTGGCTAGAAGTTCATCAATCTTTTTATTTTTTTATTTTTTTATTAATGTGTTACATGTATACATATCTTCCCATTGCCCCCCCCCAGGCATACCCTAACCCCTCAGTGTCTTGTGTTCATTGGTTATGCTTATATGCATGCATACAAGTCCTTTGGTTGATCTCTAATCTACCCCACTTCCTCTTAACCTTCCTGGTGTAATTTGACAATCTGTTTGATGCTTTACTGCTTCTGTATCTATCCTTTTGTTCATCTATTTATAATGTTCTTTATTATCCACAAATGAGAGAGATCATGTGGTGTTTCTCCTTCGTTGACTGGCTTATTTCACTTAGCATAAGGCTCTCCAGTTCCATCCAGGTTGCTGCAAATGGTAAGAATTCCTTCTTTTTATGGCAGCATAGAATTCCATTGTGTAGATGTATCATAGTTTTCTTTTTTTTTAATATATTTTATTGATTTTTCACAGAGAGGAAGGGAAAGGGACTGAAAGCCAGAAACATCGATGAGAGAGAGACATTGATCAGCCGCCTCCTGCACACCCCCTACTGGGGATGTGCCTGCAACCAATGTACATGCATTTGACCGGAATCAAACCTGGGACCCTTCAGTCCCCAGGCCGACGCTCTATCCATGAGCCAAACCGGCCTGGGCTGTACCATAGTTTTCTGATCCACTTGTTTATCCTTTCAAAAAACCTGCTCTTGGTGTAGTTGATATGATGTATTGTTGTTTTCTTGGTATCTATTTCATTTGTCTCTACTCTAATCATTATTATTTCCTTCCTTCTGCTTATGCTGGGATGTTCTTGTTGCTGCCTTTCTAACTTTTTGAGTTGTACAGTTAGGTAATTTAGTACCATTGTTTCTTGTTTTTTGCTTAGATTTGTAGAGCTATGAACTTCCCTCTCAAGACTGCTTTTATTGTGTCCTATAAATTTTGGATTGCTGTGTTTTCTTTGTTACTTTTTTGCCATGATGCTTCTTATTTCTTCTTTTCTCTCCCTAGTAACCCAGTCATTGTTTAATAACATGTTATTTAATATTCAGGTGTTTGATTTTTTAAATTGTTTTTACTGTAGGTGATTTCTAGTTCTGTGCCACTGTGATCTGAGTAGATGTTTAATATGATTTCTTCTCCTTGAATTTGAAGAGACTTTGCCTGTGACTCAATATATGGTCTATCTTTGAAAATGATTCATGTGCACTTGAAAAGAATGTGTGTCCTGTAGCTTTGGGGGGAATGTTCTGAAGATATCAATTAATTCCATCTGATCTAGTGAGTCATTTAGTATTGAGGTTTCTTTGCTGATTTTTTGTTTGGAGGATTTGTCCAGTAATGTTAGTGTGGTATTCAAGTCCCCTATTATGACTATATTGCTGTTAATCCTTCCCTTGATATCTTCCAGAAGTTTTATGTTTGTTTTTTTTTTAATGTATTTGGGTGCTCTTATATTGGATGTGTAGTGTTATTTCTTCTTGTTGGATTTCTCCCTTTAGTATTATAAAGTGGCCTTCCTTATCTCTTGTTATGTTCTTCACTTTGAGATCTAATTTGTCAGATATAAGTATTTCTACCCCAGCTTTTTTTTTGCATTTCCATTTGCTTGAAAAATCTTTATCCATCCCTTCACCATCAGTCTGTGTGAGTACTTTTTTTCTGAGGTGGATTTCCTGTACATAGCAGATATATGGGCCATGTTTTCTTATCCATTCAGCTACCCTATATCTTTTAATTGGAACATATTCCGTTTACATTTAAAGTTATTATTGATAGGTACTTGTTTGTCACCATTTTTATTTTTTATGCCTGTGTTCCTTCTTCACTTCCTGTTTCTTCTTTTTACAGCAGACCTTTTAGCATTTCTTGCATTGCTGGTTTGGTGTAGTAAACTCCCTTAGTCCTTTTTTGTCTGTGAAGCTCCTGATTTTACCCTCACTTTTGATTGAAAGCTTTCCTGGGTACAGTATTCTTGAATTCACACCCCTCCTTTGCACTACCTTGTATATTTCATTCCATTCCTCTCTTGCCTGATGTGTTTTTGTTGAGAAATCAGTTGTTAGTTTGATGGGGAATCCTTTGTAGATAACTTTCTTTCCTTGGCTGCTTTTAATATTCTTACTTTGTCCTTGGTATTTGCCAATTTAATTATAATGTGCCTTGGCATTGGTCTTTTGGGGTTCATTTTGTTTGGGACTCCATGATCTTCTTTAATTTATGTGAGTTTTTCTTCCCTATATCAGGGAAGTTTTCTGTCATTATTTCTTCAAACAGATTTTCTATTCTTTGCTCAGTTTTTTCTCCTTTTGGCATCCTTATAATGTGGATATTGTTTCATTTTGTGTTTTCCCAAAGTTTTCTTAGCCTCTCTTCCTGTTTTTAAGTTATTTTACTAGATGCTGCTCTGCTTGGATATTTTTTCTACTTTGTCTTCTAGTTCACTGATGTGGTCCTCTGTTTCTTCTAATCTACTATTGATGCTTTTGATTGAGTTCTTTATAGAAGAGATGTCATTTTTCATTTATTTTTTGTTTTTTCTTCATTTCATCTTGGTTTTTACACACATTGTTGAATGTGTCTTCCATTCTTTCAGCATCCTTATGACCATTTCTCTGATTTTTTTTCTCTGACATATTGTTGCCTCCATTTAGTTTACTTCTTTTTCTGGTGATGTCTCCTTTTCTTTCATATGTGGGCTATTTCTTTGTTTCCCCATGATCTGTCTTCTCTGGTTATCTGGTTATGTAGTTCTCTCTCTCCTGTTCCTAAGGCAGTGATTGGCAAATTCATTATTCAACAGAGCCAAATATCAACAGTACAATGATTAGAATTTCTTTTGAGAGCCAAATTTTTTAAACTTAAACTTTTTCTAAATCAATTCTTCAAACTAGACTCGCCCAGGCCATGGCATTTTGTGGAAGAGCCACACTCAAGGGGCAAAGAGCTGAATGTGGCTCATAAGCTGCAGTTTGCCAACCATTGTCCTAGAGGAAATCTGACCTTTCTAGGAGAAGGTGCAGATCTCTTTTAATTCCATGTACTCACACTGCTTGAAGTCCAGTGTTCCTGGGTTCACAGCTGTTCCCTGTGTGTTTTATAATAGATTCCCAGTATGTATAGGCTTCCGATGATACCCTCTTCTCCCCTTCAAGCTGTCTTTCTGACCAACAGCAACCCTGTTTACTCTTCACAGTCAGATGATATGTGGGTACCCTTCTCAATTCTGGTGCTCTTTGATAGAGACCCTACCTAGAGATTAGATCCCAGTCATTTTAGTGGCAATTCCCCACAATTGAGATATCTCTCCAGAAATTCAACTGCTGTCTGTTGGAGTTAGGCCAACCATTTAGTGCCTCTGCCCCTCCTTCTAGTCTTTATGTGGTCTTCTTTTTCTATCCTAGTTACCAGGGTTCTCCCCAGCGAGCCTTTTTGAAATTATGCAGATGTTAGTCATAATTCCAGTTTGATACTGGGATCATGTCTGTACAGCACTTACTTACTCCACTGGCATTTTTAATTTCCCGTCAATTCCAAATTTTTAGAATTGGTTCTTTTTTATGCCCATACATTGTACTTTAATTTCTACCTTATTTTTGTTTTGTAAATTCTATTTTATGTTTTATACCTTCATTTATTTTCTTAAGTACCCTAAATAGAGATATTTGTCTATGCTCACTTTTTCCTGATTGCTTTTCTATTTACTTCCTTTCTTAGCATTAATTTTCTTCATATGATTTCCAATTTTGTTTTGCTAGTTCATTTTGTTTTATTGATCCTCCCCCTCTTTTTCTCTCTTGTTTTTCTTCACATCCTCACCCTTTCAGATGCAAAAATACACTCAAAGTTCTAATATATAAGTATAGAATCAGATATTATAATGGTCATTTGGAACCTTGAGACCTTGGGGAAGAGAGTCTCGCAGATGGAGTGACACAACTGGTGGAGTAGATGATTCACTTTCTACTCCTGAGACTGTGCCTCTATTCTTTAACTCCCTGGATTTCCAACTGCTAAAATCTGTAGCCCTCAGGAAGCAATTGATAATAATTACTTATAACACTATTTTGAGAACATATAAAGCCCCACCTAAGAGCCTGGCTCTGTTCTCCTTCTCATGCAATTATTTTATCTTTTACCTGTAGGAATTTAACTCCCAGTTACCATTGCTTGTTGGTCAGCCTGGACTCCATCCCAACCATAGATTTTATCCTGCTTACCACTTTTTATTTTTGTTGTATTTATGTCTATGGATTGTTTAATGATACTTAGCTTAGCTATTGTAATTTCCTATTTTAATATTAAAAGTTATTTGTATTTGAAACAGATGAGAAAAGTGTTAAAGCTCTACCTACCTATACTAGCTTGACCACAGCCCAACTTTACTTCCAAATACCTGCAAAAATAAGGCTTGTGGTTCAATTAGGAATCTAAGTGCCTTTGCCCATACTGCATCCTATATTGGAAAGTCCTCTTTTTGCCTTTAGAACTTCAAACCCTATCCCAACTCCATCCTCCCTGGCAAAGACTTCACCAAATGATCAAACCCTCAATTATCTGGTTCTCCTTTGAATTGTCCAAGTACTGTGGACCCCAAAAAATGGAAATTTAACATTCATTGCTTAGTCATTCTATCAACTATTTAGGATATCTACAGTTTACAGGAACTTGTGATTTGGTTGAAAATATTACTAAACTAGCTAGTAAAACTAAATGAGCCCTAATCATGATTTTATTATGCTTTATTTATCACTTAGTTACCACCAAAATGTGACCAAAATTTTTTCTTCTTTTGTATATAGATAAGTTCAAAGTATTGCTATTACATTTCTATACACATAATATAGTAATCTATTTTAGTTGTAAGATAAATTTTAATAATGTTGTATAGTTTTTAGTTCTGTTCTTGTACAGGTTTTTTAATGCTCATCCTAGGGTATGTTTCTGTTGAGTTTTAGAGAGAGAGGAAAAGAAAAAAGAGTGGAAAAGAGAGAGAGAGATAAGAGATAAACACTAATTGGTTACCGTCCTGTATGCACCTGGATGTGGATCAAAACCTAGGTATGTGCCTTGACTGGGAATGGAACACTCAACATTTTTGTGTACAGAATGACCCTTCAGCGACTGAGCCAGCCAGCCAGGGCTGTACTTACATAGTTTTAAGTTTTAAATAAGAATGTTTTATTTTTCAATTATAACGTATTGAACTATAGAATTTGGAAAACATACATTTGATAAATCTTCATGTTCAAAGCATCAATGTTGAGTCTACTCATAAAATAATCATTCAGTACCCATAGCTTAGCTTCTAATTTATTTAATAGTTTCACTCACATTTCAGTCATTTTAGATGGGTTGGTAAACTCCTTGATGGCAAAATGTTCTGCAGGGCATTGAAGTGAGGCACCCAGCTCCATGTATCCGTGTAGACCGAGCGCAAGGTTTGGCCCACAGAAAAGCTAAATAAATGTTTTGTTTGTTTGTTTTGTTCCAGTGCTCAATCAATTCATTTTTATTTTCTTCAATCTTATCTTTAGTAAAGGTTGTATAGCATCCTTATGCCTGTTATTTGTGGCTGGCTATAAACTAAAGGCAGCAGTTAAATCTTAGTACACAGAGATCAAGATGATATTACAAACCACTAGTCCTTCAGGGCCAGGGTTTTTTCTTCTACTTATTTTTATATCTCCCTTATAATATGGTAATGCATGCTGATTTACCAGTAGGTGCTCAACAAATTCTCGTTGCATCAGTGCCATTTTCAGAGACAATTATATAGTGAATTTGAGAATGAAATAGCTCCCTAAAGAAGACAGCCTCAAATGGGCTTGGGAAAACCCTGGCATCAGGATGATAGTTTATTATTAGGTGTTGGACTTTAAGATGCATTACTTCTTGCCAGTTGAAATAGCTGTGTGACAATTCCATTTCTAGTGTTAAAATTAAATTCCCCATCTCTAAGTGTCCCCTTCCCAGATCCCCCAAGCCTTATGTTGTGGCAGCCTAATGCAAAACAATAGTAAGGCTTAGTCTTTGTCTTATTTGCGATTAGGTGTTTGTTTGTTTGTTTGTTTTTGTTATTTTTTAACATTAGCATTTTATTTGCCTTTCTGAACTTTGATGTTGGACACATTTTATTTATCTGAATTTTAAAATACTATTTTATTTTATGAGAAAAGAGTGGTGTGTGTGTGTGTGTGTGTGTGTGTGTGTGTGTGTGTTCTCCTTGGAGAACTATTCCTTGTTTTATTAGTAATTAGTAATTAATATGCCAGAGAAAATTTTGAATGAGATCTGTTCTGATTATCTGAAGGACACATGCAGATTGGAATGAATCCTGCAGTGAATTTTTCTAAATTTGAGATTTCACCATCCTCACTGTATCAAGGCTTTTGTCTTCGCATGCTGTGGTAGGCTATTGAATAAAAGCTCCCAAAGATGTTCAGATCCTCATTCCCAGAATCTTTGAATATTACTTTATGTGATAAAAGGAACTTTGCAGATGTGATCGAGTATTTTGAGATGAGAGGATTATCTTACATTATCAGTGTTGGCCCAATTAATCACAAACATCCTTATACAAGAAAAGTAGAGGGAAATTTGGCTACAGAAGAAGAAAAGGTGATGTGATGATAGAAACAAACTGAAGTGATGAGTTTTGAAGATGGAAGTCCAGTCCAAAGCCAAAACATGCAAGCAGCCACCAGAAGTGAAAAATGGCAAGAAAACAGGTTCTCTTCACTCTGATCCTTCAGAACTTGCCCACCCTACCTACACCTTGATTTTGGCCTCATGAAAGTGGGCTCTAGTTTTCAGAATTTTAAGAGAAAAAAACTGTTGTTTTAAGTCACTAAGTATATGGAAACTTCTTATTGTAGCAATAAGAAACTAATACACATGCCATGCACTATGAGTATGCAACCCATTTATAAAATACCACAGAACAATTAGAAGCTCTCATTTAAGTAGGGCTTTAATGAGCATGTAGCCCAGCAGCTTAAGGGATGTTTGAATGCCCATTGCGATGTTTATGGCAGTGATCACTGAATGGAGAGGGAATTCTTTACTTGACACATGGTCCCTTTCTCCTCTGACAGCTCAATTCAGGTGGCATAAAACATGTTACAAATAGTTCTTCCCAAGATAACTTTGATACAATGGAAACAGAAAGTTAGACAGATAGGTCTGACTCTTGAATGCATTTGAGGCCCCTCAGCTACATATTGAAGTAAAAACATGTACCTTACAGTATTGTTGAGAGGATTAGAAATCCCAGCCTAATAGCTAGCATTGACTAATTAATCACAAAAAAAATGGTAGCATAATTTTTTGTGAACAGATCAATTATTTTTTCCTAAAACTTTACCCAATTAGACAGTCTATACCTCATGGCCATGTAGTAAAACTTTAATATCTTTCCTAATATGGAAAACCGTCCAATATCTAAAAATAACAGTTACCTGTGAGATTCCACTTATCCAGCAAAGTCTTCCTAGATTCCTCAGCTGTAGCTCATATGGTAGTTTAAAGTTTCTTCACCATTTTCCAACCTCAAACTCAATCCCAGTCTTAGTGTAGAAATAAAACAAATGGATGAGGACAGTTTGAGGGGTGCATAGCCCTTGTGAATGAGGAGATCAAGATAGTAAGTCTATGCATGAACTAATGATGGTAGATTATCACAAACTCATGATTGGTTGCATGCCATCAGTCCAATTTGGGCATTTGTAGACTATGCAGAGTAGAGAGGAAAGCAAAGGAAACTGGGATGATATGAATGAGTCTAGGTAGATGGGGTGGGAGAGATCTGGTGGTCAAAGAAGGCCTTTTGGAAGAGGTAATATGTAAGCTGAAATATGAATAATAAACAGAAACACATCAGCCAGTCAGTGACCTTAGGAATGGGCAGGTAGCTGAGGCACTGAGATAGGAAAAGATAGGTATGCTAAAGCATGAGAAACATAAGAGCAAGCCATGGTAGCTAGTGGCTGGGGAAAGGACATTTGAGAGATTGGTGAGCTCAAAGGAATCATAAGAGTCTTGGAAGACTATTGGGAGGGATTTTGAAATCTGATTTTCTAAAAATATTTTTTTATTGGTATCAGAGAGGAAGGAAGAGGGAGAGAAAGAGAAACATCATTGACCAGAATCCAACCTGGGACCCTTTAGTCCACACATTGATGCTCTGTCCACCAAACCAAACTGGCTAGGGCTGATATTTTTTTTAATCCTCACCCAAGGTTATGTGTGTTTTTTATTTGAAATAAAGAAACATTGATATGAGAGAGAAATATCAAACAATTGCCTCCCATACACATCCTGATGAGGGATCCAAC
The DNA here is from genome assembly GCA_011751065.1 of Lasiurus cinereus. Classification (NCBI taxonomy): domain Eukaryota; kingdom Metazoa; phylum Chordata; class Mammalia; order Chiroptera; family Vespertilionidae; genus Lasiurus; species Lasiurus cinereus. The sequence goes on from JAAGEH010000032.1 coordinate 15,438,542, forward strand.
TGGCAATCTTTTGGTATATAGTACTACATTCTAACCAATTGAGCCACCCAGCCAAGGCTGCAATCTGTTTTAAATAAAATGGGAAGTAATAAGAGAACATTAAGCAGGTATTTACATAATTGATTTACATCTTTAAAAGTTCACTTCAGATTTTATGGGGAAAATGCTGTGGTACATTTATACAATGGAATACTACTCAGACATAAAGAAAAAAAATTATGTGACTCAAAAAAGTAAAGGAGGTACCTGGAGAGTATTATGCTAAGTGAAATATGCCAGTCAGATAAAGACAAATATCACATAAATGTCACATGGTCCCACTCATATGTGGAATCTAATGAACAAAATAAGCTAATGAACAAAATAGATTCAGAGACATGGAAGTATGGACCAGACTGATGAATCTCAGAGGGAGAGGATAAAGGGAAATGGGAAGAGATCAACCAAATTATTTATATATATATATATATATATATATATATATATATATATATATACACACACACTACCCATAGATAAAGACAATAGTGCAGTAGGCCTGGGAAGTGTCAGTATGGAGGTGATAAAAATGGAAAAAAAAGGGAGGATATTTATAATACTTTCAATAATAAAGGTAAATTTTTTTAAAATTATTTTATACCCAGGAAAATTGTTCTTCAAGTTTAAAGACAAGAAAGACACATCAAGGATGTAAGATTTAGGGTATATACCTTTCATAAGCCCTTCTTGAAAAATCTATGGAAACATATATTTTATTAACCACTATTAACCCAATATATTTAATAAATTTTAATCTATAGAAATATGAAACTAACTAGGAAAGAGATGTGCCAAACAGGCAATTAGAGAATAAAGAAACTGTTTAAAAACAAACAAACCAAAACAAAACAAATGCCAAAACATTTTAAGTGTTAGTATTGGTTCATTTAAATACAGAACTATATCTGGGTAACTATGGGAATTATGGATGTAGGTTAAAATGTAAATACCATAATAATACCTCACAAAAAGGAGAGAAAGGAGAGAAGAAATAGGCTCATTTATAAAGTAGAAAATCAATTATAATATATGGGGCTTCAAATTATGGTTCACTTTTAAAACATTTTTATTTTAAGGTAAAATTATGTAGAACATTTAAGAACTAATATCTCTTTTGGTAAAAAAAAAAGTTATCTGCTGTTCACCAGTTTCTCCAGTTTTATTTCAATTTGTTTTTCCTCTTAAATTTTAGTCACTTTGATGTTATTTGTATATACTATTAGCCCTTTTCTGTTTGTATTATAAAAATATGTATACCCTAGAGACCCGGCGCATGAAATTTGTGCACAGGGGTTCTAAGAGGCGGGCAGGGTCTCACTCAGGACAGCTGGCACACTCTCCAATCCGGGATCCCTTGAGGATGTCTGACTGTCGGTTTAGACCTGATCCTCCACTATCAGATATCCCTCTTGCAATCCTGAATTGCTGGCTCCTAATTGCTCACCTTCCTGCCTGCCTAGTCACCCCTAACTTTCCCCCCTGCCTTCCTGATCACCCCCAACTGTCATCCCTTGCTGCCCGCTTCTGCCCTTACTGTACACCCCCTGGCCTGGTCATCTCTTACTGCCCCCTCTTACTGGCCTGGTCACCCCCAACTGTCCCCCTGTGGGTCTGGTTGCCTCTGATGCCTCCCCACCCCCCGAATGGTTGCCCCTCACAGCCTGCTTTTTCAGTCATTTGGTTATCCCACACTAACACCTCTGCTGGCCTGGTCATAGGCAGCCAGCCATCTTGTGAGTGCATGATGATCAATTTACATATTACCTCTTGTATAGGATGTGTACATGTGTGTGTATGTATATATATATATCTGTCTATTATCTATTTCTATACATACTTATCTTTTTTTCTTTATTGATTAAAGTATTACATATGTGTCCTTATTCCTCATTGCGCCCCCCCCCCCCCAACCTCCTGTTCATGTCCTTACCTTCTGGTGTCTACATCCATTGGTTATGCTTATCTGAGTGCATACAAGTCCTTTGGTTGATCTTTCCCTCTTATCTTCACCCTCCTCACTTATCTTGCTGGCATTAATAAAATTAGTTCTGGGTAGTAGTTTGGGGGTGACTTTTATCTTTCTTATTTCCTATTTATAATTTTTTTTAATTTTGAAGTATTCATGTCTTGCTTCTATAAAAACAAATGCTGTCTATATTCTAAAAACTACAGTAAACTGAAAGGAGGGGAAGAGGATAAAATTTCTAGTTTATTTTGTTTTGTAAGTGAAAGTGATATATTACATGCCAATTTTAAGATCATGCTTTTCACTTGGTAGATGCTTAATGGAAGTTAGCAGTGATTATAAAGATTATTTCCCAGACTTTCAAGTGGAGAGTCTTCTGTCTCTTTCAACTCCTTTGCCATTAATTCTGAAGTATCCTTGGGAAAAAAATTTTCCCCATCTACTAATGGTACTGTATTATAAAGAAGGGATGGGGAGGAAGAGAAACTATACCATCTTCATTATCCCTTAACTTTTTGGAAAGGAGAGGAACAAAACAAAAGGCAAGCATAAGCCTGATGAAGTACTTAATTTCAAAGTACCACATGTGCATCTCTAATATGATCTTTATAGGTACTGTTTAAGCCTTCAAAATAAATTATCCAAATTTCTTTTTTTATAACCTTGTATAAGTCTGCTAGGGCTACTAAATAATATACCATTGACTGAGGGGCTTAACCAATAGAAACTTATTTTCTCACAGTTCTGGCTATTGGAAGTCTGGGATCAGGGTGCCAGCATTGTTGCTTTCAGGTGAGATCCCTCTTCTTGGCCTACAGATAGCTGCCCTCTCTCTACATGTTTAAAGGCCTTTCCTAAGAGCATGCATAAGGGGAGAGTAAGAGCTTTGGTATCTCTTCTTTTAAGGACATAAATTCTATCAGATCAGGGCTTAATTTAATCTTAATTACATCTATAAGAATTCTATACAGTCAAATTAGGAGTTAGGGTTTCAACACATGAATTTTTGAGGAACGAAATTCAGTCCATAGCAACTCCCAACATTTTTTAAAAATTGTATTTGTTTGTTTTGTTTTTATATATAATATTCACAAATCCTAGCTTAATTAAAAAACTATTTTATATTGAAAATAGGAGTAAGACTCTTGAATCTATACTATTGATAGAAACCTTAAAATATTTCATATATTTTCTCCCTTGTCTATACCATCTTGAAGAGATGGTTCACTATTTTATTTAAAGATATCTGGAATGGTGACACAGCCTTCTTGGATAGTCAATGTCAGAATTTAACCCACTTTTATATCTTTCTGATATCCAATCAAACTTATCCAATTTGAGTTATAAATAAAACTAATGAAATCTTCAATTCATTCTTTAGTATCTTTATCTTGCCATATTCAAAGTACTTGCATATACATATTTTGTCTGATCACCTCAACAATCTTGAGAAGTAGACAGAGAATTTCTAGTTCTCATTTTACAAAATAGCAAGAGGATAAGTGATTTAACAACCATAGCAAACAAACAAAAAAGATAGAGCCAGCAATAAAATATATTGTTTTAAAAACAATTGGTTGTTTTTTTCTATCTTTTCTTTTCTGTTTTCCCATGCAATGTTTCAATTCATTAAATAACTCATAAAACTTTTTAATTCCATAAATTGGTAATGAGGAGGGTACTGGGAGAGAATGAAACAAGGAATCTATATATATAAAACCCTAAGCAACCATTATGACTGAATGACCGGGAAAAAACATATCTACTGGTCAATCAGTCACTATGACATCCACTGACCACAGTGGGAAGATGTTCAATACAGAAGCTGTCACCTGGAGGTCAGTGTGTTCTCACAGCCAACCTCCCATGGCCGGCTGGCGGTGTTGGAGTCCAGCGTCCATTCCTTCCATGCCTGAGCCAGTGACCATTGCCTTTTCTTCCAACCCCATCAGGGTCTTTGAGCCCTGGAAAGGGACAGAGAATTGGGGTGGCTGGCACTAGCTCCCTCCTTGAGGCCGGTGTCCAACTTCCTGTACCCCATGTCTCCCCCTAGCTGGCAGGCCCCAATCAGCCCACAGTCCCTCTCCCCATCCCTCCCTCCAGGCAGCAGGCCCTAATAGTCCCAGCCCTGATTGGCCCTGATTGCTGGCCAGGCCTACAGAATCCACCTGTGCATGAATTCATGCACTGGGCCTCTAGTAAAACATGTTTTCTCGCTTTAGGAGCTTACATTAGCTAGTATAGTACTTCCTACAATCTAAACAGCATGGCTGTATGAAGACATCCATGTCTTTCTAGTCCTCCTTAAGTCAACAGTCTATGAGGATCCCATCATTTTTAATTATGGTTTAATATTCATTTATTGTTAGGATTATAATTAAAGTACAATTAATCTCTGATAGGAGAAAAAATGGCGGCGGAATAGATGGACGTGTCTGGAGCTTTGTCGCTGGGCAGAGGGAGAGAGAGCAGCTGAGAGTTGCACGGGGAGTGTTTGTTGGCAAGTGAAGAGTCAGTTATCCTCCAGGAGAAGGCGGAGAACTGCTGGAAGGGGCTCTCCTGGCCAGGCAGCCCCACTGCCGCGGGGTTTTTGTCGGCTGGAGCCACCCGCGCGAACGCGGAGACCACATCATCTTGCCAAGGGAGGTGGATGTCTGCGGAGGTCTGAACACTGAGGCTGAATTACTCACCGAACAGCAGGGGACCCAGAACACCGCTCTCTAATCAGTGCAGACATTCGGGCGGTGGATTCAAAGATCCATACGGCACACAGAAACGTCAGATTTTGCCTGGGATAAGGTGAGGTCTCCAGCCCCTCAGAACAGAGACGCCCACACTGGGAATCGGGCTGCCGGAAAGCTGCCTCTGGAGATGTCTGCGGAGGTGGGCAGGGCATGATCCCTAATTATGGAGGCTAAGTCTCTGAGCTGTTGACAGAGGGAAGCTCTGGAAAATGACTCGTTTTTATCTGAGGCAGAGGGATAGCTTGGGAATTATTATAGTGTCCCGGCTGCAAAATCCCCACAAACTGGCTTTGAGAACCACAGAGTAGCAGGATCTGAGCACAGCCTAGAGAGGTCCTGTGCTTTGCCTCAGAGATCAATTCTGAAACACTGCCAACCAGTGGATGACACACAAATTGACTCTCGCATAACCACAAAAGAATAAAGAGATTAAAATGCCAAGAGGTCAACACAGGGAACTGCAATACCTTCCCTACTGGGAAACAGGAGTGCCAAGCAGAATAATAGTGGAAGTGCATCACCATTCTATTTTTTTTTCTTTTTCTTTTTCTTTTTTTAAATTTATTTTTATTTTTTATTTTTACATATTTTAATTAAAAGACTATTTTTTTTTCTTTCCACCTCAATTGATTTTACCTTTTAAATTATTACATTTTTGTTTTCAACTAGTATTATTACTACCAGTTTTTTACTTTATTGGAAAAAACAAGTGTCATTTGTTTTCTCTTGATTTTACTTCAGGATTAGAGTTTTATATTCTATTTTCATCTTTCATTTAGCATAATTTTATTCCATCTCAACTCTACCTTTATGCCAACACTTTCCACCTAACTTTCCCTATTTTGTTGTCTTGTTTCTCTTTCCCTTTTCCAACTTTAGATTCTCCCTATTCTTTCTCTTTACCTGGTTAAAAATTTCACCTCACTTATATATCTAATTTCAAATCCCCTACTACAAGTCCATACAAACCTCACCCTTCTTCTCTTCACTAGCCAAAAAGTTGTTTTTTCTCTATGTCCTTTTTTTTCCTATTTGCCTGAACAGTGATTATATCGATTTTTTTAACTTTTTTTGTGAGATTGTTTCAGCTTATTCTACTTGTTTTAATTTGCCTTTTGCTTGCTTTATATTCTACCTCTCTTTTCCCTCGCCTCCCTCGATACCAGTTGTTATTTGCAGTTTGTATTCATCTCTAGGTACTGGTTACTGGCCTTTATTGGGATTAGTGACTGTTCTATTGGAGTTTTCTCCTGACATCTATATTTTGTTCCCCTTTTCTCTCTTATACGCTTTCTTTTCTCTCTGACTTTGTTTCTCTTTCTCTTTTCTTTTTCTTCTTCTCCTTTATTTTATTTTATTTTATTTTATTTATTTTTTTTTTGTTCATTTAGTTATTTTTTTTCTCCCTCTCCCAATGTGGTTTGGGCACTTCTTTCCTTTCTTTTTCCCTTATTTTCCTCTTTTTCTTTCTCTACTTACCAATAATTTGTCTTTCATTGGTGGTCACCTTATTAGTTATTATTAACATCGTGAATACATTTCTGTTCCGTGCCTTGTGTGCTGTACCGGGTCGTGTTGTAGTTTGTGCCTTTGAATCAACGTAAGAGAGAGAACCACATAACCAAACACCCGGAGAAGAAAAACCATGGCAGAAGAAGAAACAGCCCGGTTATGACAGATAGGCAGGTATCACCAGAAAAGGAAGTAATTGAAATAGAAGCAGAAATAAGCCTGCCAGAGAAAGAGTTCAGAGAAATGATCATAAGGTGGATGAAAAGAATGGAAGACAAAATTGACAATCTGAGTAAGAGCCAAGAGGAAATGTAGAAGCATGAAGAAATGCACAAAGAAAAAGAAAATTGACATCACTGCTTTAAAGAACTCAATAGAAAGCATCAAAAGCAGACTAGAAGAAGCAGAGGACCGCATTAGAGAGCTAGAAGACATGGTAGGAAAAAATACCCAAGTACAGCAGCTTCTAGAAAAAAAAATTAAAAGCAAGAGGAGAGCCTAAGGGAACTTTGGGATAACATGAAACAAAACAACATCCACATAATTGGGGTTCTGGGAAGAGTGGAAACTGAACAAGGATTAGAGAACCTGTTTGAAGAAACAATGACAGAAAATTTCCCCAATATAGGAAAGGAAAAACCCAAGAAGCTCACGGAGTCCCAAGCAAAATGAACACCATGAAACCAACACCAAGGCACAGAATATACATTCTTCTCCAGTGCACATGGGTCATTTTGAAAGATAGATCATATGTTGGGTCATAAGAAAAGTCTCTTCAAATTCAAGAAGATAGAAATCATATCAAGCATTTTCTCAGACCATAGTGGCATAAAACGGCAACAACAGCAACAAAAAAGCAAGAATCTTAAATGCAGCCAAAGAGAAACAGAAAGTTACCTACAAAGGAAACCCCATAAGACTAGCTACTGATTTTTCAACAGAAACTCATCAGGCCAGAAGAGAATGGAATGAAGTATACAAAGTCATGCAAAGGAAGGGTCTCAATCCAAGAATACTCTACCCTGCAAGGCTTTCAATCAAAATTGAAGGTGAAATCAAAAGCTTCACAGACAAAAAAGGACTAAGGGAATATATTTCCACCAAACCATCAATGCAAGAAATGTCAAAAGGTCTGCTGTAATAAAAAGAATGAGGAAGCGAAAAAGGAAGTAACTCGGGGGTAAGGACTAAAAATGGCAACAGAAAAGTACTTATCAATAATAACTTTAAATGTAAATGGATTAAATGCTCCAATCAAAAGATATAGGGTAATGGATTGGATAAGAAAACATGATCCATATATCTGCTGTCTGCAAGAAACCCACCTCAGGAAAAGAGATGCACACAGATTGAGAGTGCAGGGATGGAAGATGGTATTTCAAGCAAATGGAAATGAAAAAAAAAAAAAGCTGGGGTTGCAATACTTATATCTGACAAATTAGATTTCAAAGTGAAGGACATAACAAGAGATAAAGAAGGCCACTTCATAACACTAAAGGGAACAATCCAACAAGAAGAAATAACTCTGGTAAACATATATGCACCCAATATAGGAGCACCTAAATACATAAAAAAAAACTCCTAGAGGATATTAAGGGAGAGATTGACAGCAATACAATCATAGTAGGAAACTTTAATGCCCCACTGTCACCACTGGACAAATCCTGTAAACAAAGAATCAGAAAAGAAACATCAATCCTAAATGAATCACTAGCCCAGATGGCATTAATTGACATATTCAGAACATTTCACCCCAAAGCCACAGAATATACATTCTTCTCCAGTAAAAATGGGTCATTTTGAAAGATAGATCATATGTTGGGTCATAAGAAAAGTCTCTTCAAATTCAAGAAGATAGAAATCATATCAAGCATTTTCTCAGACCACAGTGGCATAAAACGGGAAATCAACTATAATAAAAAAAATAGAAAGAAATCAAACACATGGAGACTAAACAGCATGCTGTTAAACAACAACTGGGTAACCAGAGAGATCAAGGAAGAAATAAAAAACATCATGGCAACAAATAACAAAGACAACAAAACAATCCAAAATTTATGGGACACAGTGAAAGCAGTCTTGAGAGGGAAGTTCATAGCCCTACAAGCCTATTGCAAAAAACAGGAAACAATGATATTAAATTACCTAACCCTACAACTCAAAGAGCTAGAACAAGAGCAACAAGAAAAGCCCAGTGTACTCAGAAGGAAGGAAATAGTAAAGATCAGAGCAGAGATAAACAACTTGGAGACCAAAGAAACAATTCAAAAGATCAACAAAACCAAGAGCTGGTTCTTTGAAAGGATAAACAAGATTGAAAGAACTCTAGCCAGGCTCAACAAGAAGCAAAGAGAGAAGACCCAGATGAACAAAATCAGAAATGAAAGAGTAGAAATAACAACAGACCCTGTGGAAATACAAAGGATTGTTAAAAAATACTATGAACAACTCTATTCCAACAAACTGGACAACCTGCTAGAAGTGGACATTTTCCTAGAAAAATATAACCTTCCAAAACTCAATGAGGAGGAATCCAAAATGCTCAATAGTCCAATAACTATGGAAGAAATTGAATCTGTCATCAAAAAGCTTCCAGCAAAAAAAGCCTGGGACCAGATGGCTACACAGAGAGTTTTACCAAACATTCAAGGAAGAATTAAAACCTATCCTCCTCAGACTATTCAAAAACATTCAAGAAGAAGGAACACTTCCAAACACCTTCTATGAAGTCAGCATCACCCTAATACCAAAACCAGATAATGAAAGAGAATTAGAGGCCAATATCTCTCATGAACATACATGCCAAAATCCTCAACAAAATTCTAGCAAATCGTATCCAGCAGTATATCAGAAAGATCATACACCATGACCAACTAGGATTCATCCAAGTAATGCAGGGATGGTACAATATCTGCAAAGCAATAAACGTGATACATCACATAAACAAATTGAGAGATAAAAATCACATAGTCATATCAATTGATGCAGAAAAAGCATTTGACAAAATCCAACCCCCTTTCTTGATAAAAACTCTCAGCAAATTGGAAATAGAAGGAGCATACCTCAACATCATAAAAGCCATATATGATAAACCCACAGCTAACATCATACTCAATGGGCAAAAACTAAAACCATTTCCCCTAAGAACAGGAACAATACAGGCATGCCCACTCTTATCTCTCCTGTTCAACATAGTACTGGAAGTATTAGCCATGGCAATTAGACAAGAAGGAGAAATAAAAGGCATCCAAATTGGAAAAGAAGAAGTAAAGCTGTCCTTATTTGCAGATGACATGATATTGTACATAAAAAACCCAAAGGACTCCATTCCAAAACTAATTGACTTAATTAATGAATTTGGCAATGCAGCAGGTAACAAAATTAATGCTAAGAAGTCTGTGGCATTTCTATACACTAATAGTGAAATTACAGAAAGAGAGATTCAAAAAGCAATCCCATTTACCATCTCACCAAAAAAATTATGATACCTAGGAATAAACCTAACTAAAGAGGTAAAAGACCTATATGCAGAAAACTACAGGACACTGAAAAAAGAGAAAGGGGAAGATGTTAACAAATGGAAGAGCATACCATGCTCATGGATTGGGAGAATCAACATCATTAAAATGTCCATACTACCCAAAGCAATCTATAGATTCAATGCACTACCCATTAAAATACCAACGACATATTTCACAGACCTAGAAAGAATTCTTCATAGATTCATCTGGAACAAAAAAAGACCACAAATAGCTACAGCAATTCTGAGAAGTAAGAATAAAGTAGGTGGGATCTCAATACCAGACTACAAGCTATACTACAAAGCAACTGTTCTCAAAACATCCTCGTACTGGCACAAGAACAGACATATAGACCAATGGAATATAATAGAGAACCCAGATATCACCCAAACCACTATGCTCAACTAATATTTGACAAAGGAGGCATGAACATTCAATGGAGCGAAGATAGCCTCTTCAATAAATGGTGTTGGGAAAATTGGACAGATACATCCAAAGAAATGAAAATGGACCACCAACTTACACCAAATACAAAAATAAACTCAAAATGGATACAGGACTTAAACATTAGAAGGGAAACCATAAAAATACTAGAGGCGTCCACAGGCAGCACAATCTCAGATATATGCAGAAAGAACTTCTTTACTGATACTGCTCCAAAGGCAATGGAAGCTAAAGAAAAAATAAACAAATGGGACTATATCAAAATAAAAAACTTTTGCACAGCAAAAGAAACCATCAACAAAACAACAAGAAATATCACTGTATGGGAGAACATATTTGCAAATGATATCACTGATAAAGTTTTAATCTCCAAAATCTACAGCCAACTTATACAACTTAATAAAAGGAAGATGAATGATCCAATAAAAAAAATGGGCAAAGGACCTAAATAGAACCTTTTCGAAAGACGACAAAAGCAAGGCCAAGAGACACATGAAAACATGTTCAAAGTCACTAATCTTCCGAGAGATGCAAATCAAAACGACAATGTGATACCATCTTACACTTGTCAGAATGTCAATCATCAACAAATCAACAAATGACAAGTGTTGGCGAGGATGTGGAGAAAAAGGAACCCTTGTGCACTGTTGGTGGGAATGCAAACTGGTGCAGCCACTGTGCAGAACAGTATGGAGTTTTCTTAAAAAACTAAAAATGGATCTCCCATTTGACCCTGTAATCCCACTCTTAGGAATTTATCCTAAGTAATCACAAACAGCATTCAGAAAGGATTTATGTACCCCTATGTTCATAGCAGCACAATTTACAATAGCCACCATTTAGAAACAGCCTAGGTGCCCATCAGTAGATGAATGGATCAGAAAACTGTGGTACATCTACACGATGGAATTCTATGCTGCCATTAAAAATAAGGAATTCTTACCATTTGCAGCAACCTGGTTGGAACTGTAGAACCTATGCTTAGTGAAATAAGGCAGTTAATTAAGGAGAAGCATCACATGATCTCACTCATTTGTGGGTAATATAGAACATTATAAACTGATGAACAAAAGGATAGATACAGAGGTAGTAAAGCATCAGAATGTGAAATTACAGCAGGAAGATTAAAGTTAGGTGAGGTAGATAAGATATCAATCAAAGGACTTGTATGCATGCATATAAGCATAACCAATGAACATTGACACTGGGGGGCTGGGGTTTGCCGGGGACAGAGGGGGGCAATGGGGAGATATGTATAAAAAATTAATAAAAAAAAGATTAAAAGAAATCTCTGATAAAGTCATGTCTGTACTGATTCACTAAATCAAAATTTCGAGGGTACATTTCACTTTTATTACTTCTTTAATAACTAACTTCTGGTTAATCAAAAAAGTACTACAGTAAGTCCATGTGAGTCATAAGATTGAATTGACTTTTTCTTTACAGTATTTGAATAATGACATGTTGTTGATATTCATACCTCCTCCAATGTTTTCATGCTTATAGTACCATTTTGATTAATAAAGTATTTTAAAAAATAGTTCAAATATAGCTATTACAAATAAACAATTTTCTGAGAATTTACACATTGCTTTATCTTTCTGACCTTCAATGATTAATTACTTTCTTTTCTCCTTTTAAAATTATTTTCAAAATATTTACTGAAACATTCCTTAAAGATTTTGTCTTTTAATGAAACTCATAAAAATCCATTACGTCCACTGATATAAGCTTATTTTTAGTTTAAGAGCTTACCTTTTCAAGGGTAAGCCATTGAATCATTGATGCTTCTATCACAAAACCTCTGAAACGGCAGATCATTTATCTTCAGTATGTCTTTAAGATAGAAATCACAGATCAATTTTGTTTAAAATTTCTGAGAATAGTTTGAGGATTGAATTATATTTGGTTATTAAAGAATCAGAAAAATACCAAATTGACTAGGTCAGATTTAATGGCTTTTTATCATAGGATTTATTAATAGCTTATATGTAGAAACTTTACTCATCTTCAAATCGCCTTGCCCAAATGTGGGAAGCTGCTTTAGGCCTTTCAAAATCTATAAGACAGCTGCTTATACTTGAATTAAGTAAAATAATCAACAAGGGTTGCAAGAAATTCTGTTCAAGATGAGTTTGAAAACATTTAACAGGGAGATCTTAAAAGCTTGAAAAGAATTACTTGCTCCATGAATGCTGCTGTTTGAATTAACTCAGGAGCAATTCAGTCATTGCTTGACCAACAAGTCTCTGACACTGCACTGATACATAGAAAGTTTTAAATGGTCTGTCACAATTTTCATAATTTGGACAAAGCCTTTCTGGACATACCTATCTACAAATGTCCAGGCTTCCATAAAACACATGCAAGACAATTGAAATCAGCCATGGAATGATTTGTTTATTGTTTTCAGCCATCTTTATAATTAACTAGAGGCCCAGGGCAAGAAATTCATGCCTGGTAATGTCCCTAGTGGCTGCTATTGCTGCCAGCCCCACCCCCTGGTCCAACTCCTGGTCAAACTCCTGGTGGAAGGGACAATTTGCATATTAGGCGTTTATTATAAAGGATTGAGTAGCATTTAAATTAATAATGCAACGATCCAATTTGGTTTTGTGACCAGGCTTTCCTGATGATTTTCTAGTTGTTTTGATTTCTAGGACCCAGTCACAGAAATAGTGATGCTTTTATTAGTTTCTTTAAATATTCATATAACAGAGCTTTTTGAAAATAATTTATGCAGACATCACAATGCCAGTATTGAGTATGGAATCTTTAACTAAACAGTTAAGTGATTTTTCATTTATATGTATTACTAATGCATTGACTATGCCATTCCCACTTAAAATCATTATATTTATACAAGATGCCAGGTGCATGAAATTCGTGCATGGGTGGAGGGTGTCCTTCAGCCCAGCCTGCTTCCTCTACAATCTGGGACCCCTTGAAGGATATCCAACTGCCTGTACCTAGATTGGGCCTAAACAAGCAGTTGGACATACCTCTCACAATCCAGGACTGCTGGCTCCCAACTGCTCACCTGCCTGCCGTTCTAATTGCCCCTAACCACTTCTGCCTGCCAGCCTGATCATCCACTAATTGCTCCCCTGCCAGCCTGTTTGTCCTTAATTGCCCTCTTCTGCAGGCCTAGTCACCACTAACTGCCCTTCCCTGCAGGCCTGGATCCCCACAACTGCCCTTCCCTGCAGGGTAGGTCACCCCCAACTTCCCTCCTCTGCTGGCCTGATCACCCCTAACTGCCCTATCCTGCAGGCTTGATCACCCCCAACTGCCTTCCCTTGCAGGTCTGGTCCCTCCCAACTGCCCTCCCCTGCTGGCCATCTTGTAGTGGCCATCTTGTATCCACATGGGGACAGTAATCTTGTGTGTTGGAGTGATGGTAAATCTGCATATTACTCTTTTATTAGATAGGATAGAGGACTGGTGCATGGGTGGGGGCCAGCTGGTTTGCCCTGAATGGTGTCCAGGATCAGGGTGGGTATTCCCTTGGGGCATGGGGTGGTCTGGACAAGGAGCCTGTGGTGGTTTGCAGGTCAGCCATGTTCCCTAGCAACCCAAGTGGAAGCCCTGGTATCTGGGATTTATTTATCTTCTACAATTGAAACTTTGTAGCCTGGAGCGGAGCCAAATCTTCTGCTCTCACAACCATTGAAACTTTGTGTCCTTAAGTGGAGACCTGGACCAGCCAAAGTTTGCAGAAAGCTTGGCTTCCTCCATCACCAGGGGGAACCCAAGCCATCCTCCTGCTCTCTCTATGGCCGTAGCCATCTTGGTTGGGTTAATTTGCATACTCCCTCTGATTGGCTGATGGGCATGACTTGTGGGTATAGCAGAGGTATGGTCAATTTGCATATTACTCTTTTATTAGATAGTATACATTTTTTTAAATATATTATCTACCTAATATCTTCCTATCTACCTATCTATATACCATCTTCCTATCTATATACCTATCTAAAGAAAGAGAGAGAGAAAGGTCTCTAAAGATATGAAACATGAGGCCAAACATTTTAATAGAGTTTGGGGAAATTTTTCTTATAAATAAGTGTTTCATGAGAAGTTTTGCTCTTCTGATATAAATATACTAGAGTCCCAGTGCATGTAATTTGTGCATGAGGGAGATCCCTCAGCCCAGCCTGTATCCCTTCCAATCTGGGACCCCTCAGGGGATATCTGACTGCCTCTTGCAATCTGTGACTGCTGGCTCCTAACTACTCTCTTGCCTGCCTGCCTGATTGCCCTTACCCACCTCTGCCTTCCTGATTGCTTCTAACTGCTCCTCTGCTTGCCTGATTGCCCCTAACTACCTATGGCTTGCCCCATATCTATCTCCATTCCTCTCTCCCCAGTGTTGAGTATCTTAGCCATTACAGTGTGATGGTGTGAGGGCATGATGACCATTTGCATGTCACCTCTTTATTGTATAGAAATATACAACTATTGCTCTCACACACACATTCATTCTCTGTTTTTGTACTCCCTTTCCTGCACTTTCCTTTTTCCGTGGAGGAACAGTGCTCTCTGCCTGGTGCATTCTGGGGTCCTAGGTCGAGCCCTACAGCACTGGAGAGGAGTCCACTATCCAGCAGCTGCCACCAGAGAGGCCCATTCATCCATCTCATGCTCCACAGGATACAGCTTGTGTCTTCAAAGTGGTATGATCAAAGGGACTGTCTTCATTGAATTTTGTGTTGAAGACAGTAAAAATCTGAATGTAATTTTTTTGAAAAATCCAAACATACAACCATTTTTCTTGAAAGAAGTGATAATTTTAAACAATCAATGAGCTTATATGTTTATATGCATAATATATGGACATAAACAATGGAGTGGTGAGGGCCTTGGCAGGAGGCAGGGTGAGGATAGGAGTGAGCTGGAAGAAGTTAATGGGGAAAACAAGAGAACCTATGTAATACTTTCAACAATAAAGATTAAGAAATAGGTAAATAAATAAAAATATCCTCCCAATTTTTTAAAAAAACATTTAAATGTGGGCTTTTTTTAAACATTTAAATGAAATTGATCTTTTTAATTGCATTGATCAAATAATCCCAAACATAGAAGAATGGAAATATTAGTTTTATGTTGTTTAGGAAAAAGAGAATGTGCCGGTCATGGCCAAAGTTAACAAAAGAAAGTGCAAAGCTTAATTGCCTTAGTGTGGAATTCAGTAATTGGAGAGACTGAAAAGATTCAGATGAAAATATGTTCAGTTTGATTATTTCTCTGAGATGATGAAC
This sequence comes from Lasiurus cinereus, assembly GCA_011751065.1. NCBI lineage: Eukaryota > Metazoa > Chordata > Mammalia > Chiroptera > Vespertilionidae > Lasiurus > Lasiurus cinereus. The sequence goes on from JAAGEH010000032.1 coordinate 15,454,029, forward strand.
AACATAGGTGGTGATGAAGATGTAGATTTACCAAAGTAGATGGAGAAGAGGATGATTCACAAGGCAGTGATGATGAAAAAATGCCAGATCAGAAGTAAGGAATGTTGTCTGTAACCGGATTTTAAGGATGAAAAGTAATGTCTATGCAAAATTACATAATTGAAAGAATTCCTGAGTTGATAGCTTTAAAGGCAGATGTTGCATTTGCCTCCTTTAATGCATTTTTCAACCTGTTGTTGTTTTAGGGCTTCATATGTACCATTGTATGGAGCAATAAATCAGCAAAGGCAATAACCTATGCATGAACATTCCACAAACTTTGATACTGTTGAAGTCCTAGGCAATTGACACAGCAGTTGTGATAAATAAAAACTTGCACTGTCATCTCCTTTACTTCATAACATAGGTACTAACATGACAGGATGCTCTTGGATTACAGAAAGATAATTAAGTTTTACATTTTAGAACATGAACTCAAGCTGGCTGAAACAAATTGGTTGACATCTGAAATTGGTAACTTATTATTCCCCTGGTATATTCTTCAGGATTTTTCCATTAAAGTTTTTTTTTTTAATTTACTTTGTACATTATTGTACGTAAGTGACCACTTGTCAATGTTTCAAATATATTTAAGTGAATGTTCTAATTTAGATGGTTTTGAAGCCTGTACATATGGTATTACTTGATTCTTAAACTTTTACATCACTTAGCCTGGAGGATGAAGAAAGGCTGTTCATTGCTACTTGAGAGTCTGTACATTTAGACCAAATTTGTATTCGTACTGTTAGTATGGCAAATGAGTGAAAAAAATGTTAATATATTATTGGATTTTTAATTCCTTTTATATTTTATTTCATTTATTTACTTTTTATCTTTATTGTTGAAAGTATTACATAGGTACCTCTTTTTTCCCCATTGACTTCTTCTAGCCTGATCCAGCCTCCCACCTTAGGTTTTCACCACCCTATTGTTTGTGTCCATGGGTATTTCTTTTTTTGATACAGCTTTTACCAGGGCTGAAAAACCTCAATTTTTGTTCATGACAGTGGGGATTTTTTTAATGCCTAATATTTTCTAATGAACTGTTGAAAACTTAAAAAATAAATACAAATATATTGATATATCTCAAATAATACATCCCCCAGTCCAACACCTTCTCTCTAACACTTTTGCAGCCTAAAAAAACTAAGACCTATAAGAGTCAAATATTAAAATTTTACTAAAGTATTTATGCATATATATAATTAGATAACTAGATAAATTAATTTGAAATGCTTGACAATAATTAAGATTTTAAAAAGAATTTAGAGTGTAACAAATCCTAAAATATAGAGATCAGTGAGAAAATTTTGAAATTATTATTTGTGAATATTTTTTTATTCCATGAGATTTTTTTCATTTGACAAAAGGCTTAACCACTTCTTCAAGCAGAGGATCTATTAAATCCCTGAAGATTAATATCTATCAACCTTTAAACAATGCTTGTCATTTATGAAGCAAGCTCATATATTGAAAAGACAGAGCAGGACTGACTCCATTTTATACCGTGTCCTCCATCTTGTATAGCTGTGTCTCTGACCTGACCCCTCTTCTGAGAAAGGCCACAGAATGTGTCAGTTACCTAGATCACCCTTAAATCAACCAATAGGGATCGGCCAACTCAGTGGTGGGAGGAGGCCCCACCTCCCCCTATAAAACCTTTATTCCCTAAAGACTTGCTCTCTTCCTGCATCCTCTGCTGCGAAGGTGGAGGCAGAAAGCCAAACCCGGAACTTGAATAAAGGCTCTTTGCTTTTACATGGGACTCTGCTTCCTGATGGTCTTTGGGGATCTTGAAATCTGGGCATAACAATATAAATTAAGTTTTCCTAAACTGTAGCTATGAATTGGAATCCCATGAAATGTGCTAGTGCTAACACACTCTGGTGGGATGTTGCTATCAGTTCCATTCTTTTAATGATAAATTTCCTTTAGGAAATGGAAGAATTTGTTGAAAGACAAAAACAGAAGTTAATAATTGACAATTTAGACTCGCAAATGATGGGACATTTAATCATTCCAAAATAACATTCCCCAGTGAGAGTATGATCGTATGATCATTAAATCCATCATCTTTAAGTTTATATGCATGTAATATGAATATGTCTTCCTCAGACAGGAGTCAGTCATCTAAATAGAGATTTTTTGGACCATTCATTTCAATCTAATATTTCACCAAAAGCCTGGACTCTTATTTATTTTTTGTAACATGGATAAAGTGTTTGTAAATGATGTGATCAAACCATAAAGAGAAAGTAATGTGCAGGAGGCGGCTGATCGATGTCTCTCTCTCTCTCTCATCAATGTTTCTAACTCTCTATCCCTCTCCCTTCATCTCTATAAAAAAATAAATAAAATATATTAAAAAAAAGAGAGAGAAAGTAAAGTGAAATCCAGCTTTATAGAGAGATAAATACAGACTCCACTCAAGACATTACTACCAGAGAAAGAGAAAAATAAGAGACAATATATGAACAACCACCCAGGTAAGAGTCAATGTTGTCTAGATATAGATTTTAAAAAATGTGTAGTCAATGTTGATATTCTGAATTTGTTGACTAATTTGCATTTAAACTCAAGACACAGAAAATCAACACACACACACACACACACACACAACTAAAAATACTTGAATTATTCCCATCAGTCTTCAAATACTAATTTTTTTCTCTTATTTGAAAGATAAATGTCTCAGAAAACAATGTTTTATGAAATTCAAAATTTTTTTCTATAGATTCTCTTTTTTAAAAATATATTTGTATTGATTTCATATAGGAAAGAAGAGGGAGAGAGGGATATAGAAACATGAATGATGAGAGAATCATTGATGGGCTACCTCCTGCACACCCCACACTAGGGATTGAGCCTGCAACCTGGGAATGTGCCCTGTTGGAAAATTGAATTGTGACCTCCTGGTTATAGGTTAACACTCAACCACTGAGCGATGCTGGCTGTGCACATTCTCATTTTTTAGGAGGTATATACTATAACCAGATATTTATTATCCTAATACTAATTAGAGAAAAGCTATGTTTGGGACCTGAACAAAAATTTCATGGAACTACAAGTACAAATGAAAATTAAATAATTCTCCTAAAGACAGCCCATCCTCTCTTGACATGCTTGTGGAACAAGAGGTGCTTAGGAATGATTTATAAGAAAATTTCGCAGAAAGAATCTTCAAGGGAAGGTCCTTGAGTGGGCTCTTTGTCTCTACCACCATTTAATAGTCTAGAAGACCAAGAGTTAGAGAAAGTGACTGGCCCAGGCCACATGCTGTTGTCAAAGTCACATTTCAAAGTCTTTAGTTCATATTTCCTGATATTTATTAAAATGCATTTCATTTCTCTCTTTTGTCAATGGAAAATGTGTGTGTCTGTGCAGATGTGCAACAAAGAAGTACCTGAAATTTTAACCACACTTGAAATTGAGACTGTCTAATAGCCTATCCCAATTAATTAGGCCAAGAAAACATTTTCAACTGGTGTTCCTAAGCAGTTTTGAACATCCTATAAAGGCACAAAAAGTTTTCATCTTTTTTTCTTGATATTTGTGAAATATATGTTTATGTTTTTGTGTGTTGTGTGCATATACAGTAACCTATCTACTAAAAGAGTAATATGCAAATTGACCATCACTCCAAAACACAAGATGGCTGGCCCCATGTGGATACAAGATGTCCACCACAAGATGGCCTGCAAGGGAGGGCAGTTGTGGGCCATCAGGCCAGGAGGGAAGAGCAGTTGGGGTGGAGCAGACCTGCAAGGGAGGGCATTTGGGGGCAATCAAGCCTAAAGTTGATGGCAGTTAGGGGTGACCAGGATGGCAGAGGAGGGAAGTTGGGGGTGACCAGGCCTGCAGGGGAGGGCAATTATGGGCAATCAGGTTGGCAGGGGAAAAGTTAGGCATCAATCAGGCTGGCAGGGGAGTGGGTAGGGGGTTATTAGGCTTGCAGACAGAAGCAGTTAAGGACAATCAAGAAGGCAGTCAAGTGAGCATTTAGAAACCAACAGTCCTGAATTGTGAGAGGGATGTCAGACTGTCCATTTAGACCCAATCCTTACTTGGGAGATCCAGTCGACATTCCTCTGGGGTCCCAGATTGGAGAGGGTGCAGGCTGGGCTGAGGGAAAACCCCAACCCATCCCCACCCCCCATTCATAAATTTTATGCACCAACCCTCTAGTATGTATGTGTGTGCGTATGTGTGTGTGTGTGTGTGTGTGCGTGTGTATGTGTGTGTGTGTGTGTATAGGAGAGAGAATGTTCAAGAGAACTTCACTTTAATTATGCTCAAAAACTGCAATCAATTAGTATAGCTAACAATATGTATACTCCTGAGTCCTCAGATTGATCTTTTAAAACTTAAAAGACATAGATGTTTTCCCTGATTCTCCATCCCATCTAATAATCTTGTTTCTGAGCTTTGTTGTCTCCACATTTGATGTCAGCTCTGAGTCAATGATTTGTAGATTACAATAAAAAGATAAATATTTAAGATGCTTAGTGGTGGAGTTAGCACTGACCATATTTAACTTTCCCCCTATTGTATCTATAACATAGAAATAGGCAATCACAGGCTTATGGAACTTTCTTTGGGTTTTAACTAACTGATGTATGACCTTACAAATAGCCAATTCTCTCTCTGATTTAGCCTTCTCATTCTGATGGAAGAGACCTAATTCATTGATTTTTTAAAAAATATATTTTATTGATTTTTTTACAGAGAGGAAGGGAGAGGGAGAGAGAGTCAGAATCATCGATGAGAGAGAGACATTGATCAGCTGCCTCCTGCACACCCCTCATTGAGGATGCTCTGCAACCAAAGCACATGCCCTTGGCCGGAATCAAACCTGGGACCCTTCAGTCCGCAGGCTGACGCTCTATCCACTGAGCCAACCCAGTCTCGGCCTAATTCATTGATTTTAAGAAAAAAAAAATTGCTAAGTAGCTCCAGATAAATTTCTATTGTATTTTCTAAAAGTCTTTTTTTCCTAACCAGAGAATTAAAAACTAATATTGATAGATAGCATGAACTCTTAACTACTATGGTAATTTAGCTGACTGATTCCTAAATAAAGGGTATAAATAAATAGCAAGTGCACTACTATTAGTGACATAAGCATAGCCCACCAATTTTCTTTCTAATCTTTATTGTTGATAGTATTTATAGATGTTCCCCCTTTCTAACCCATTGCCCTCTCTACCCAATTCCCACTTGCCCCAGGCCTTCACCATACTACTGTTTGTGTCCATAAATAAGATCTTTGGTTAATCACTTCCCCCACCATCTTCCCTCTGAGATTCATCAGTCTTTTCCATGTTTCCATGCCTCTGATGCTATTTTATTCACCAGATTATTTTGTTTAGTAGATTTATTGTTCATTTGTTTTGATTTTTAGATTCAATTGTTGACAGATATGTATTTATTGCCATTTTATTCTTCATATTTTTATCTTCTTTTTTTCTTCATCTTCATCTTTGTGTTCTTAAAGAATTATTCAAGCCACAGCAGTTTGGGTCCTCACCACTGACACTATCCTGGACTGTACAGGGAGGCTAAAGACAGCAAGATCTCAAGCACCTGCAGCAGACATCTGTGAGACAAGCTCCATGGGGGGAGGAAATATAGTTCAGAAAAGGGTCAATCAAGGTGTGATTTCCAAGGAAGACCCAGCCTCTTGGCAAAGGAGTCTGTGACCACTATATAGCTGGCACTATGACATTCAGGTTGAACCATACTGGCAGCAAGTTAAAAGAGAGATGCCTCCCAGAAACAGGATATCGACAGTAGGGCCCAATTACAACAGGAGAGACCAAACAATCCATGCAAGGGGCATTTCTAGAGCATCCATCTCAGGTGAAAAAGAGACTACATCACAGCACCCATCAAGACACTTTCTACATAGCTAGAAGGCATAGCAGTTCTACCTAATACACTGAAGCAAATACAAGGAGACCACAAAACGGGGAGACAAAGGAACAACTCCCAAATGAGAGAAAAGAAAGAGTCTCTAGACAAAGAACTAAATGAGATGGAGGCAAGCAATCTATCAGACATAGAGTTCAAAGCAATGGCTATAAGATACTTAAGAAACTTAGTACAAACTACAACAACATGAAAAAGGAGATAGAGGCCATGAGCAAGAACCAGATAGAAAGGAAGAATGATATATCTCACATCAAGAACACAATGGAAGTGATAAAACAGAGGACTGAATTAAACAAATAAGCAGGTGAAGAAAAAGGTCACAAAACTTCAAGATGCACAGAGAAATCTAATCAAGCTGAACCCAAAGACAATCATACCTAAACATACCATGATTAGAATGGAAAACATTAAAAATAAAAGAAAGAATCTTAAAGGCAGCAAGAGAGAGAAAATTACCTATAACCAAGTTTTGATCAGAATGTCAACTGACTTCTCAATAGAAACATTTAAGGCCAGAAGGGAATGGCATGAAGTACTCAAATTAATGAAAATCAAGGGCCTAAGTCTAAGACTACAATATCCAGCAAAGCTATCACTTAAACTTTAAGATGAAATAAAAAGCTTTCCAGACAAAACAAGATTAAAGCAGACATTACCACCAGACCAGCAATGCAAAAAATGTTAAATTGACTGCTTTAAGAAGAAGAAAGGATAGAGAGAGGATCATAGACATAAAGAAAATAAAAATGATAATAAATAAATATGTATCAATAATAACAGTAAATGTAAATGGATTAAATGTTCCAGTCAAAATTATAGGTAACTGAATGGATAAGAAAAACATGACCCATACATATGCTGTCTACAAGAGACCCACTTCAGACCAAAAGATACACATAGGATGAGAGTGAAGGGATATTAAAATATATTCCATGCAAATGAAAAGAATAGAAAAAAGCTGGAGTAGCAATACTCATATCAGACAAAAGGGACTTTAAAACAAAAGCCATAATAATAGACTAAGGAAGTCATTTCATAATAGTAAAAGGAATGATTCAATAAGAAAATATAACCCTTGCAAGCACATATGTACCAAATATAAGAGCACCCAAGTACATTACAAAACAAAAACAAAAAAAACTCCTCTTGATAGACAAGGCAGAGATTGACAGCAATGCATCATAGTGGGGACTTTACTACCCCACTGACATTACTAAATAGATGTTCCAGACAAAAAATTAACAAGGAAAGAGAGGCCTTAAATGACACACTAGTTCAGATGGTTCTAACCAATATAGACAGAACATTTCATCCCGAAGCAACAGAATGTGCATTCTTTTCAAGTGCACATGGACATTCTCAAAGATAGACCACATGTTATAGCACAAAAGAAGTCTATACAAATTCAAGAAGATTCATATAAAACTAAGCATCTTCTTGGGTCACAATGGTATGCAGTAAGAAACCAGCTACAATTTTTTAAAAAATACTCAAAACAGTCAAATACATAGAGACTAAATAACATGTTATTAATTAATGAATGGCTTACCAATGCAATCAAGCAATATATTAAAATCATCCTGGAAACAAAAGAAAATGAACACACAATCACCCAAATCTAAAGGACCACAGTGAAAGAAGTTCTGAGGGGGTAGTTCATAGCACTACAGGTCTACCACAAAAAAAAAAGAAAGAAAGAAAAAGAAAAGAGACTAATAAAATAGCTAATCCTTCAACTAAATGAATTAGAAAGAGAATAGCAAGAAAATCCCTGAGGTAGTAGAAGGAATGAAAAGGTCAAAGTGAAAATAAATGACATAAAGACTTAAAAAAGAGTACAAAAGATCAATAAAAATAAGAGCTAGATTCTTTGAAAAGATAAACTAGATTGATGAACCATTAGCCAAACTCAACAAGAAGCAAAGAGAAAGGATCCCAATGAATAAAATCAGAAATGAAAGATGCAGTATAACAACAGATACTACACAAATGCAAAGGATTTTAAGCAAATATGAACAACTATATGCCAACAAACTGGACAACTTCTGTGACATGGACAAATTCCTAAAAACATACAATCTTCCAAAACTCAATCAGGAAGGATCAGAAAACACGAGTAGGGCAATAACAACTGATGAAACTGAAGCAGTAATTTAAAAAATTCCAGCAAACAAAATTCCTGGACCAGATGGATTTACAGGTAAATTTTACCAAGCATTCAAAGATGAACTAAGAGCCATCCTCTTCAAACTCTTCCAAAAATTCCAAGAGAAAAGAACACTTCCAAGCTGGTTCTATGAAGCCAGGATTATCCTAATTCCAAAACCAGATAAAGACAATATAAAAAAAGAAAATTACAGGCCAATATCCCTGATGAACACAGATCTTAAAACACTCAATAAAATATTAGCAAAATGGATCCAGTAATATATGAAAATAATCAAGTTCCATGACCAAGTGGGATTTATTCCAGGGAATCAAATCTGGTACAATATTCACAAAACAATAAATGTGATATATCACATAAATAAATTGAAAGATGAAAACCACCTGATCATATCAATAGATGCAGAAAAAGCATGACAAAATCCAGCACAGTTTTTTTGATAAAAATACTCAGGAAAGTGAGAATAGAGAGGTCATTTCTCAACATAATAAAGGCCAGTTTTACACAAAACTACAGCCAACACAATACTCAATAGGCAAAAAAACTTTATTTTTTATTATTTTTTAATTTATTTAAAGTTTTTTTTATTGTGTTACATGTATACATATCTTCCCATTATCCCCCCCACCCCCCCGCCTTCCCAGGCGATAGGCAAAAATTAAAAGTGTTTCTCGTAAGAATAGTCAAAAGACAGGGATGTCTGCTTTCACCACCCTTATTTAACATAGTACTGGAAGTGCTAGGTACAGTAATCAGAATAAAAGACATAAAAGACATCTAAATTGTAAAGGAGGGAGTAAAATGGTCATTATACGCAGATGACATGCTATTATGCCCAGAAAAACCCTAAAGACTCCACCAGGAAACTATTAGGCTTAATAAACGAATTTGGCAAGGTAGCAGGATACAAACTAACATCCAAAAATTGATGTTATTTTTATACACCAATAAAGAACTGTCAGTTAAAAGAAACTAAAAAATCAATCCCATTTATCATTGCAACAACAAAAAAATAAGATACCCAGGAATAAACTTAACCAAGGAGGTAAAATACCTGTACTTGGAAAACTATAGGATATTAAACTTAAAATAGATAAATATTTAAACAAATGGAAGCATATGCCATGTTTGTGAATTGGAAGAATTAACATCACTAAAATGTCTATACTACCCAAAGAAATCTACAGATTCAATACAATCCTTTTTAAGATAACAATGGCACACTTCACAGAGCTAGAACAAATATTCCAAAAATTTATATGGAACCATAAAAGAATAACTGCAGCAATCTTGAGAAAGAATAATGAAGTAGAAGGGATTACAATACCTTATATCAATCTATACTACAGAGCTATTATAATCAAAACAGCCTGGTACTGGCATATAGACCAATGGATCAGAATAGAGATCCAGAAATTGATCCACACCATTACGATCAATTAATATTTAACAAAGAAGGCAAGAATTTACAATGTAGTTAAGAGAATCTCTTCAACGAAAGTTGCTAGAAAAACTGGACAGACACATACAAAAAGATAAAACTAGGCACCAAATTATACCATACAGAAAAATAAACTCAAGATGGATAAAAGACTTAAATGTAAGACATGAAACTGTAAAAATCTTAGATGACAACATAGGCTGTAAGATCTCAGACATCTCACATAGCAATATGTTATAGATATATTTCCTAGAGCAAAGGACTAAGGAGAAAATAAATAAATAGAATTACATTAAAATAAAAGATTCTGCATAGCAAAAGAAACCACATCAAATTGATAAGGAAACTTACTGAATAGGCGAACATATTTGCCAATGATACATCCAATAAGGAGTTAATATCCAACATATATAAAGGACTCATACAACTCATCCAAAGGAAGATAAAATTCATTTTAAAATGGGCAGAAGAACTTAAAAGTCATTTCTCCAAAGAAGACATACAAATGGCCAAGAAACATGAAAAAATGCTCAAAGTCACTAATCATCATTAATAAAATTAAAAACACAATGAGATATCACTACACATCTGTCAGAATGGCTATCATGAAAAATCAACAAACAACTTCTGGTGAGGATGTGGAGAGAATGGAACACTAGTTCACTGTTCGTGGGATGCAGATTGGTGCAACCACTACGGAAAACAATATGAGGTTTTCTCAAAATATTAAAAATGGAACTTCCAATTGACACAGTGATCCCACTTCTGGGAAAATATCTTAAAAAACCCAAAACCCCAATCAGAAAGAATATTTGTACCCCTATGTTCATAGCAGCATCCTATCTAATAAAAGAGTAATACGCAAATTGACTGTCACTCCAAGACACAAGATGGTTGCCACTGCATGTGGTCTAAGATGGCTGCCCCATGTGGACATAAGATGGCCACCACAATATGCCTGCAGGGGAGGACAGTTGTGGGCAGTTAGGGGTGACCAGGCCAGCAGAGGAGGGCAGTTTGGGGTGACCAGGTTAGCAAGGGCAGTTGGCAGGGGCAGACTTGCAGGGAGGGTAGTTGGGGGAGACCAGGTCTGCAGAGGAGGGCAGTTGGGATGGACCAGACCTGCAGGGAAGGGCAGTTGCGGGGAGCAGGCCTGCAGGGGAGGGCAGTTGGGGGGATGCAGGTATGCAGAGGAGGGCATTTCAGGGGAGGGCAGTTGGGATGGACCAGGCCGACAGGGGAGGGCAGTCGGGGGAGATTAGGCCTGCAGGAGAGGACAATTGGGGAGCCAGGCCTGCAGGGGAGGGCAGTTAGGGATGACTGGTCCAGCAAGGGAGGGTTGTTGGGGACAAACCAGCCTACAGGGGTGACCAGACTGGTAGGGAGGGCAGTTAGGGGTGACCAGGCTGTCAGGGAAGGGAAGTTGGGGAAAACAAGGTCAGCAGGGGAGGGCAATTGGGATGGATCAGGACTGCAGGGGAGGGCAGTTTGGGGAGACCAGGTAAGCAGAGGAGGACAATTGGGATGGACTAGGCCTGCAGGGGAGGGCAGTTGGGGAGGCCAGGACTGCAGGGGAGGGCAGTTAGGGGTGAATGGGCCAGCAAGTGAGGGCTGTTTGGGGCAACTAGGCCTACAGGAGAAGACAGAGGCAACCAGAGTGGCAGGGAGAGCAGTTAGGGGTGACCAGGCTGTCAGGGAAGGGCAGTTAGGGGCAATTGGACCAGCTGAGGAACAGTTAGGCATTGATCAGGCTGACAGGGGAATGGTTAGAAGGTGATCAGGTTGGCAGGCAGAAGCAGTTAGGGACAATCAGGCAGAGGCAGGCAAGCAGTTGGGAGCCAGCAGACTTGCATTGTGAAAGGGAGTCCAACTGCCTGTTGAAGCCCATCAGACATCCCTCAATGGGTCCCAGATTGGAGAGGGTGCAGGCTGGGTTGAGGGACAGCCCCCTCCCCGCCCATGCACGAATTTTGTGCACCAAATCTATAGTTATTTATAACAGCTATGATTTAGAAACACCCATTTTCCCATCCCTGCATGAATGGATAAAAAAAATCTGTGGGACATTTACACTATGGAATACTATACAACTATAAAAGAGAGGGATCTCTTACTCTTTGGGACAGCCTGGATAGACCTGGAAAATATGCTAAGTGAAATAAGCCAAACTGAGAAGGACAAATATCACATGATTTCACTTATTTGTGGACTCTAATGAACAAAATGAATTGATTAACAAAATAAAACCCGAAGCAAGGAGGCATGGAATAGACTGACATACCTGAATGTGAGGATGGGGGGAAGAGAAGAAATAAACCAAAGAACCTATATACTTACATGCATAGTCCATGGACACGGGCCATGAAGTAGTGAAGACTGGGTGGATGGGTGGGTGGGTAAGGACTGGGAGGATGGGGTAAAAGTGGAGGAAATAGGTGATATCTATAATTCTAGCAACACTAAAATTATATTTTAAAAAGAGTACCCTTCAACATTTCATCCAATATTGATTGTTGGTGATGAACTCCTTTAGCTTTTTCTTGGTTCTGAAGTTCTTTATCTGATCTTCATTTCTAAATTAGAGCTTTACTGGGTGAAGTAATCTTGGTTATAGGTCCTTGCTATTTGTCATTTAGAATATTTATTGCTATTCCCTCTAGCCTGCAAAGTTTCTCTTGGGAAATCAGCTGACAATTTTATGGGTGCTCTTTCTACTTTTAAGATTCTCTCTTTGTCTTTAACCCTTGAAATTTTAATTATGATGTGTCTTGTGGGCTTCTTTGGGTTCCTCTTGTTTGGTACTCTCTGCACTTTCTAGACTTGCAAGTCTATTTCTTTAACTGGGTAGGGGGAGTTATCTATCATTTTTTCAAATAGCTCTTCACTATCTTGCTCTCTTTCTTCTCCTTTTGGCATCCTCATAATGCAAATACTGGTTTACTTGAAGTTGTCCCAAAGGCTTCTTACACTATCTTTACAACTTTTGATTCTTTTTTCTTTTTATTCTTCTGATTGGGTGTGTTTTTTTTTTTGTTGTTGCTTCTGCATATTCCAAAATTGTTGATTTGATTCTCAGAATTTTTTACTCTACTATTGACTCTGTAAATTATTCTTTATTTCAGTTAGTATATGCTAAATTTCTGACTGGTATTTTTTCATGTCTTTGACATTCTCATGAAGATCCTGGAAATTCTCACTTAAAACTCGCATGATATCCTTGAGTAACCTTATAACCATGGTTTTGAATTCTGAATCCAGTGATTTGTTTCCTTCTATTTCTTTCATTTGTGACATCTTTCTTTGACTCTACAATTTGGCTGCTTCCCTATGTTTGTTTCTATGTATTAGGTAGAACTGCTATGTCTCCTGGAATTAGTAGAGTGGCCTTGTGTAGTAGGTGTCTTATAAGGCCCAGTGGCTCAGCCTCCCCAATCACCTGAACTGGGCTCTCTAGGTGCTACCCTGTGTGGGATGTGTGCACAGCCTTTGTAGTTGAATCTTGATTACTGTTGGTATCTCTGGGGGAATTGACCTCCAGGCCAGTCAGCTGTGAGGACCCACTGCAACTATAGTGGAAGAGCTGCTGTGCAGAAAACACCTCTATGTAGAAGGACTTTGTTGTTCACTGAGTCTGCCTCTTGAGTATAGCACTTGTGAATGTGTAGAGTTGTAATCTGCTATGATCTGAAGCTGTCCACAGGGTTCACTAACTCTAGGGCCTCCAGGGAGTTGCAAAGTCAGCCATTTCCTGGAACCAACCAGCAGGAACTCTCTGTATTGGACTTGGAGGTGCTCAAGTAAGGCCCCTGTGAAGCAAGGCAACTGGTGCTGATACAGGATATTGGGCTTTAATATGGAAAACTGCTGCAAACAGGTTAGGTGGGCTGCAAATTGAATGGGGTAGGGTCTCAGGGATTCATCTAGGCAGAGCAAACAGTGTGGGCCACAATGATGGAAACTCATATATGGCTGCCAGTCAGGGAAGGTCCTAGCACAGGGACAATGATGCCTGGGAGCACCTCTGTCTGTGAGAAAGCCACTCCTGACTTCCTTCCCTGATTCCAGACAATCTAGTTCCTCCCTGTATATGTTTTCTATTTCCCAGACCTCTTGCCCAGTGCTGGAGCTCAGAGGAAGCAGGACCTTGTATGTTTGGGCACTGGCCCTTTAAAGGGAACACTTGAGTTTCCAGCAGCCTCTGTGTTACTCAGCCTCAATCCCTGCTGGATTTTACAACCTGTAGTTGTGGGACTTCTCTTCCCAGCTTTTGGACCCTGTTGGGCTGGGACCACTTGCTCCTCACCAATGGCCTTTGAAGAAACAATCTCCTTACCAGAAAAAAAAAAAAGCACATGTGGGTGCTGGTCTAGCCTGTTCCATGCCTCTTTCCCCACCCACTCGTCTCAATGTGCTTTCTTTTATAGTTGTAGGACTTCCATTCAGCCAACTTTCAGGTAGTTTTGAATGATGGTTGTTCTGTATTTTAGTTGTAATTTTGATATGGTTGTGAGAGACGGCAAATACAGGCATTTACCCATACCACTATCTTGGTTTTCTCTGATCCATTTTCTTATAAATGAGCTGGCATAACAGAGGATACAGCAAGAGAAGATTTAAACTAAGAAGTCAGATACTACAGGAAGCCTTAACTGATTTTATTTTATTGTTTTTATTAATATGTTTTATTGAGTTTTTACAGAAAGGAAGGGAGAGAGATAGAAAGTCAGAAACATCGATGAGAGAGACATTGATCGGCTGCCTCCTGCATGCCCCACAGTGGAGATGTGCCCGCAAGAAAGGTATGTGCCCCCAACTGGAATCGAACCTGGGACCTTTCAGTCTGCAAGCCGATGCTCTATCCACTGAGCCAAACCGGTCACGGCCTTAACTGATTTTATAATGTGTCCTATTTATGAGGCAGTTAAGAAGGTAAATATCACTTGTGTTTAAGATTGCCCTGCCTTCAAAACCAAAATCCCATCATTTTGACTGGTGATTTGCATATATTGGGACTATAAGATCAAGCTTGATATGTGTGATTTCTTACAATAATCAGTATATCAATCTTCCTTTCACTGGCATGCAACACTGAAATTTATTACATCTAAACTCTGCCTTACATAACATTTGTATAACATATGCTTAACTTGCATCACCTGTATCAGTTTTCTTTTCTCTCTCCAGCTAAAATTGCTTACAACAATATCCTCATGTTTACCATATTTTCATAGACAGAGTTTTGAAATGTAGTACCTTAGAAAGTTTTGGAGAAAAATCCTTTGCCTGGTGAAAGCAGTTTATAGCAAACTTACATGTATATGGAAACATTTATATGGGAATTGGAAAAAAAAAAAGTGCCACCAGGCATTTCACAGAACTAAGTGCTGAAATATCCCTGAAATGGACAAAATCTTCTCCCAGTAAAACATGATCTTTTAATGTGAAAATATTCTGTCACATCTAGCTCCCTAGCTCCCTTATGTATCTTTTTTCATTCCTCACCAATTTACCAGTCTCCTCCACTTCAATTGACTCAATTTTCTACAATTTCTATGAAAAATATTTAGAAAATATTATTTTGCTTCTCATAACTACTACCCAAATTCAATTTTCACACCATTTCTCTGTCCTCACATTCCTCCCTTATCCCATTTAACAGTAAAAGGTAAAGGTAAAGCCAGTTAGTGAGCAGGCAGCTTCTATCTGTATGTGCTTCCATTTTTTCTTCCTTCAGTTTTTCCCACCTCCTTAGCCATTTAATTACATTTATTCAGCTGAACATCTTTCAAATCAGGGTGGTGATTTGCAGAAGAGAAATGGGCATATTTGGTGTGCTAGTGACACACATATGAGTAGAAACTGGGAAATTGAAAATTCATTATGTGAAGGAATTCAGGAAACTGAGGGACAAATAGTCATGGTGATATACCTTTCTCAGTGTCAACACACACTGTAAGGTCAAAGTGAAAATCAAGGCAACAGCTAATGTCAGTCTTCAGAAGCTGATAGTCACCACACAGTCAAGCCAAGTGCAGGTCAAGGACTATGAAGTATATGAAGCTTAACAGCATCCAGGTCAGTAACTGGGCCAAACAAGCCTGAGAATGTTCCAGAAGCAGAGAGACATTGTTAAATTCCTGAGGTTATTTTAGGTTTTGTAAATTTAAACACAAAAATTAGTGGACTATATTCTGTTCAGTTCTGCAGAAAGAAGAAGGTGGAGAGAGCCACTGGCTTATAAAGATCTCAACATCATCACTCCAAACAAATGAAAAAGGGAAAGAATTTAACATCTGGCAAATCTGTGTTTTTCCCTTCCCTCAAGAAGTAAGGATAGTTCTTTGTTCCTCAAATTTAAGAATATTATTTTTCCTCTTTATAAATTTTTAATAAATTAAGAAAATTAATGCCATGCAAAAAATTGTACATAACACACATAGATATTTTTCAAATCTAATGTATGTGATATATATGTACATACATAATATATTTGAATGTAAATATATATGTGTGTATATGTATATTGGTTTATATTATATACATGTTCAATTTGAAGAATTTACTAAAAATGAAATAATTGTAAAGCAAGGATTTACTTTCCAGAAACAGCAAGGTGGATAATCACTAACAATTTGCTCCAGATCATTTTTAGACATTGCTATGAACATAAAAATCTGTGGCACTGGCATTGTTAATATAAGATGCTCTTAAAAACTGAAAGGTTAAGGAAAGAGAGTAAGATAAAATAACTGATGTATAACAACTATAGAATCAGAGAGAAATACGATAAAAAAAAACTGCCCTTAAAAATAACATATGGGGAGGAGAAACCAAGATGGCAGCATAAGTGAACACCTAAACTGCTGCCTCGCACAACAACTTCAAAACTACAACTAAAAGACAGACTGGAAACCAACCAGAACCACAGGAAAGCTGGCTGAGTGGAAATTATACAATTAGATGGAAAGAGAGGGGCTCACGGAGACTCAGAGAAGCTGCTAAAAGCTGAGGTATGGAGTCACGCATGTGGAGAGGACAGGCAGTGGAGTGCCTGGCTGGCTTCTTCTAGCAGGAGCGAGACAGAAAATCCTGACTGCACTGAACCTCACTTCTGACTGCACTGAACCACAGTTCCACGCAGGACTTATATGGGGGGAGTCTGGACTGTCGTGTAAAGGGAGGAGTGCACAGAAACTTAGGGGAGCCATGAAAGGCATAGGTCTGGAGGCGCGCGAACAAAGAGCACTGACTGCTGATTGTGCCTGGGGCTTTCTCTAGCAGAAGGAAAACAGAACCTCCCAACTACACTGAAATCCAGGTCCGACTGTACTGAACCCCAATTTCAGGCAAGACCCTGGGGCCCCAGACTCATATGGGTCCCAGAATGCACAGAAGCTCAGGAGAGTCAGAAAGGCAGAAGTCTAGAGATGCATGGGCGTGTGCATATAGAGAGGGCTGCAATGATTAGTGAGGGTCACTGAGAACCAGGGGCTGCCATATACAGCAGGGCTGACAGGAAGCCAAGGCTGCCTGCTCAGCCCTGAGACTGCCACATCCAAACCCAGCACAGAGGCTGTTGCAATCTTGCATGTGTTAAGGCTGAGTCCAGCACAGAAGTTCAGTGCAGTCAGAAGTGGGGTTCAGTGCAGACACAGCTGATTGGCTTGGAGGTCAATTTCTCCCAGAAATACCAACAATATCCAATAGGCTTGGAGGTCAATTCCTCCCAGTGATACCAACAACAATCAAGACTTAACTACAACAAAACAGTACACACAGTCCACAAAGGGGTATACCAACAGTTTCCACCTTAGGTAACTGGGGACGTGGAGCTACTGGGCCATATAGGACACCTAGCACACAAAGCTACTATACCAACTCTGGGAAGCAGAGAAAAATGCAGAGACAAAGAAACAGATCACAAACAAAAAATGGAGGAAAACAAATGACTGGATATAGAGTTCAAAACACAGTTATAAAGTTTTTTAAGAATTTCCTAGAAAATATGGATAAGAAGGGAATCCAAGATTGTGGCATAGGTAAACACCTACAATGCTGCCTTGCACAACAATTTCAAAACTACAACTAAAAGAACGGACAGCATCCAGAACCACAAGAAAGCTGGCTGAGTGGAAATTCTACAACTAGAAGGAAAGAGAGGGGCTCACAGAAACCCAGAGGAGCTGTAAAAAGCTGAGGTATGGAGATGTGCATGTGGAGAGAGCGGGTGCAGGAGAACCTGGCTGACTTTCTCTGGCAGAAGGGAGACAGAGACTCTCAATGGCATTGAACCCCTTATCCTACGACACTAAACCCCAGATCCAGCTGAAACTCATATGGGGGAAGTTTGGACTGTGAAAAGGGGGAAGTGCACGGAAATTTGGGGGAGTCACAAAGGATCAGAAGTCTGGTGGCATGCACAGCACTGTGTGCAGAAGACCGACTGCTGATTGTGCCGCTGGCTTTCACGAGTGGGCGGGAGACAGACCCTCCCAATGCATCACTTCTAACTCCACTAAACCCTGGTTTTGAGCAAAACCCTGGGGACCCAGACTCATGTGGTCCCGTAGTGCAGGGGAGCTGGAAGGGCAGCAGTCTAGAAGCATTGTGAGAGAAAGCTCGCACATGTGCACAGGGACTGTTCCAGCGATTACCCAGTCATGTGAGACTCAGGGGCAGTGGAGGGTGGGGCCGACTGGAAGGCAAGGCAATCCCTTAAGCCCTGAGATTCCACCCATCCCAAGTTCAACAGAGAGGCTTCTGCAGTTTTGCAAGTCTGGTATCATAAGGCTGAATCCAACACAGAAGTTCTCCAGGCATAGTGAAAATTCCGAGAAAAGGGAAGGTATCACAAACAAAAGAAATGGAGGAAAACAAATGACTGGATATAGAGTTCAAAACCACGCTTTTAAAGTTTTTCAAGAATATCCTAGAAAAGTTGGATAAAGTTAGGGAGATCCAAGAGAAGATGAAAAAGAACCAACTGGAGATGCAAAAGAACCAACTAGAGATGGAACTAGAAATTAAACATACACTGACTGAAATAAAAAAAAATATTATACAGAGACCTAACAGCAGACTAGAGGAAGGCAAGAATCAAGTCAAAAATTTGAAATATAAAGAATCAGAAAACACTCAACTGGAAAAGCAAGAAGAGAGAAGAATCCAAAAATGTGAAGATAATGTAAGGAGCCTCTGGGACGGCTTCAAGCCTACCAACATCAGAATTGCGGGGGTGCCAGAGGAATTGAGAGAACAAGATACTGAAAACCTATTTGAAGAAATAATAAGTGAAAACTTCCCACATCTGGTAAAAGAAATAGACTTACAAGTCCAGGAAGCACACAGAACCCCATATAAAAGGAATCCAAAGAGGACCACACCAAGACACATCATAATTAAAATACCAAGAGCAAAAGACAAAGAGAGAATATTAAAAGCAGCAAGAGAAAAACAGTTCATTACCTACAAGGGAGCACCCATACGACTGTCAGCTGATTTCTCAACAGAAACTATGCAGGCCAGATGGGAGTGGCAAGAAGTATTCAAAGGATGAATAGCAAGAAACTACAACCAAGATTGCTCTACCCAGTAAAGCTATCATTCAGAATTGAAGGGCAGATAAAGAGCTTCACAGATCAGAAAA
>JAAGEH010000032.1:15473352-15769737 GCA_011751065.1 Lasiurus cinereus
AATCTAAAAATCAACTGAATTAAAAATCTGATGAACAGAATAAACTGGTGAATATAATAGAATCAGGAGCATAGAAAGGGAGTGGACTGACAATTCTCAGGGGGAAAGAGGTGAGGAGTGTTCAGGGAGAGACTGGACAAAAATCATACACCTATGGATGAGGACAATGCGGGGAAGGTAAGGGCAGAGGGTGGGTGGGATCCAGGTTTTGGGGAGTTATGGGAGAGGAATGATTGTAATAATCTGAACAATAAAGATTTATTTTAAAAATGTCATATGGAAAATGTAAAAAATAGTTACATGGATTTCTTCATCTTTCATTTAAAAACAATTAATTTTAGGTTACTGAGGTAAAATTTTAGTATAGTACATGGAAGACACGTTTTCAGATAATAATATATAATGGTAATTTAGGTTTGTGTTTTTATCTTCCAGGCAGTGAAAACCACCAATATCAATAATAAGTAAACGTTAAGCCGCCGATATCAATAATAAGTTTGTTTCCTTCAGTATTATAGTTTTCAAAACATAGACCTGTGTTTATAGATTAGGATTAAATCAAGGAGGGACTTGGGTAGTTGGTAAATCATAATTATGTCTCTTTTTCCTAACAATGAAATAAATCTTAACAGGAATTCCTTTTAACCAAACCTTTAGGAGGGAGATTACATTAATGTTTGCGGAGATTGTTAAATTGAAGCAATAATTAGCTATTGGTTTCTGAGTTACATTTTAATGTCACTATAAATTTTGAAGCTAATTAGCACAAGAAAAAATTCCAACCACTATTCTTATTTACTTTAGGACATTTCGTGAAAAATTCCAGAAAACTTTCAGACTCATTTTATTTATTTTTTATTTTTTTCTCTGAAATTCTTTTTTTTATTGTGTTACATGTATGCATATCTTCCCATTGCCCACCCTCCCTCCCAACCCCCCAGTGTCTATGTTCATTTGTTATGCTTATATGTATAGATACAAGTCCTTTGATTGATCTCTTATCTACCCCACCTCTCCTTAATCTTCCTGCTATAGTTTCGAAGTCTGTTTGATGCTTTACTGCCTCTGTATCAGACTAATTTTAAAACATGTTGAATTTGTAGCAGAATAACTCATGACTGTCAGTAATATCACCTTCCACTCAGAATCACTTCAGGCTATGATAGAGTAAAAGAAACAGATTTAGCCTCCTGCTTGAAACAACCAAACCTCCCCCAACACCAAAAAAAAAAAAAAAAAGACAAAACATATGAAACAAGTTTTCAAGACATTGGACATCAAATAAAGAACAATGATCCCTGAAAGATGATAGATAAATAAGGTGAGTCCTGTGATTGCCTCAGCTATTGTCCCAGCTTACTTACAAACCACTGTGGAGGGAAGAAGTGTCCAGGCAAAGTCTGATAGTGTCACATAGTTAAGCAGATTAAGCTGAGAGTTAAGGGAGACTAAGGCAGCTAGAAATCGCAGGACACCATACTGTTAGATGGGAGGGAAGGAAAGGGGATGCTGAGAGGGAGGGATGGACAGAGACTCTGGAGGTGTCCCGAGTCCTGTTCAGTATCTGAGTACTGACCAGATTATGCATGGAAGAAAACTATGGGAAGCTGGGGGGAAATCTACCTGAAATGGTGAGAAGGTATGCAATAGAATCATAAAAAGTATATATACAATAAAAGCCTAAGCGACTGTTCCATCAGAACAACCAGAATAACCAGCTGCTGCCCCCTGGTGGTCAGTGAGCTTCCACAGGGGGTTGTACAACTCAGCCAAAGCAGGCTCAGGGCTGGCAAGCACAGCAGTGGTGGCTAGAACCTCTCCCACCTCCAGTGAAGCCCAAAGGGGCAGCAAGCCAAGTGGTAAGGGGCAGTGAGTAGGTGGGTGGTAAGGAGCAAGGGGTCCTGGACTGCAAGAGGGCACAGGCCGGACAGATTGAATCCCCCACCCCACCCAGTGCATGAATTTTGTACACCAGACCTCTAGTGCAGTTGTTAAAAAAAAAAAAAAAACATAAAAAGAGAAAAAAGGGAACAAAGAACAAATGGGACATATGAAAAACAAGTAATAATATAATGGATTTACTTTTATCAATTGTTTTATAAATTGTCAGAGAAGTGAAGTCTAAATTTATTGTCATGCATAATTTGGGATAAAGTCATCATAAACCCCATAAATCCTTAGAATCCAAATAATTGATAAAATTGGTTCACTGTTTTTAGACAATCTCTCTAGAATCATGAATGTGTCTCCTGAGTCATCACTCAGTTTCTGAGCTCATCTGAGCTTTGTGTAACAATAGTTATAATTCTGGACTTAGTACAGGTCCTTTCATTTTCAAAGCCTTTGGCAAACGTTAAGTAATTAGCCTTCAGTCCTCAGGAAAATGTCATTGTGCCACTTAAAATGAAGGGTAAAAAATAGGGAAACTTATAGCTCATTAGGTTGAAGCTAGCGACTGAGGAATTAAACCTAGAACTATTCCAGTCATGTGAGTTTGGACAATAGACCTCCACTAGAGGACTTCACAGAAATCATGAATTTAAAGTATTTCCTTTTGCAAGGAATGTGAGTAAAAAGTGCTGTGACTTAAAGTGGTAGGATTTCTTATTTATTTATTTATTTATTTATTTATTTATTTATTTATTATTGTTTAAAGTATTACAAATAGTGGTACATATGTCTCCTTTTCCCCCTATTGACCTCCGTCTGGCATATGCCCTCTCTATTACCCTCTCAGTGTCTTGTGTCCATTGGTTATGCTTATATGCATGCATACAAGTCCTTTGGTTGATCTCCTAACCCCCTCCCAACCCTCTCCTGCCTTCCTGCTATAGTTTGACACTCTGTTCGATGCTTCTTTGTCTCTGTATCACTTTCTGTTCATCAGTTTATGATGTTCATTATATTTCATAAATGAGTAAGATTTATGCCCTGCCTATTCCCTTTAGAAATAACCTCCAAATCTTGATTCACTCTTAGGTGGTATTAGGCTTTTAAAGAGGCTTTTTCTGGTGCTTATGCCAAAATAAGAATATATATGCACAGGTCACACTGAAGTCAATGAAAAGAAGTAGGTAAAAATAATGATGCTTACAAATGTTTTGCTGCAGGGCATTCTTGTCCCTTTGGACTTAAACCATTCACACAATAAAAAATTATACCTTTCTGAGTATTTGATCAACTGCTGCTGAAGGTCCCTTTGGTTAAGCCTAAATTTAATAATTCCCTTCCATCCACATTAACTCACCTTAATCATTTGGAATATATTTCACTTTTGCTGCCTCTTTTATGAATTAACCTGGCAATCACAACTGAAAAGCTTACATTGCTACCGGTCTTATATAGAATTTCACAAATAATACTGTGTCATTATCAACAAAGTATTTGCTAACCAGTTCACTCATGAGCATATGTTATAACTGGAAAGCAAATCTGATAATCTCTTGTATTAATTGGTTTACTTTCCCAAATGTGGCAAAAATTATGCCTCAAATTAATAAAAATAAAGCATGTGGAACACAAACATCCACTGAATCATGCAAATAGCAGCAAGCATTTGCATGAACCTACCTTTCAATGAACTTGATAGCTTCCTTCACCACTAACAGTAAATTACAATGCTTACAATATATGACTCTTTCTGAGAATTTCAGTGTGCTTTATTTCATATGTATATATTATATAAAATTTATTTAATGATTTTCAATGATATAATTGCAGAAAACTTAGCTCCTTTGTGCTGTGCAGCCAGACCCAGGTCTTACTCAAAATAGGCCACCATCTGTCCTGGCCAGGTGGCTCAGTTGGTTGAAATGTCATCCCATATACCCAAAAGTTTTGAGTTTGATTCATGGTCTGGGCATGTGCAGGAAACAATGGATCAATGTTTCTCTCTCTCTATCTCCCCTTCCTCTCTCTCTAAAAATTAATAAAGCATATCCTTGAGTGAGGATTAAAAAAAGTAGGATATCACCTTTAGAGGAAGCATTTACTTCACTATTTAAAATGTTTTGTTAATAGTAGAAAATTTTCTCAATAGTTTTATTTTTATATTGTTTTATAATTATTGAATTTATTGGGGGTGATATTGTTTAATACAATTATATAGGTTTCAAGTGTATAATTCTATAATACATCATCTGTATATTGCACTGTGTGTTCACCACCCAAAGTCAAGCCTCTTTCTATCACTATTTATTCTCCATTTACCTTCTACTTCCCACTACTCCTCCTTTTCCTCTCATAATCACCATACTGTTATCTATACCTTTGAGTTTTTTGTTCTATTTCTTATGATTAATAACTTCACTTTTCCAATCAGTCCCCCAGCTCAGTTGATTCTCCATATTATGAGTCTGTTTCTAGTTTGTTTATTTTGTTCACTAGATTCCACATATAAGTGAAGTCATATGATACTTGTCTTTCTCTGACTGGCTTAATTCACTTAGCATAATACTCTCAAGGTCTACCCATACTGTTATAAATGGTAAGATATCCTTCTTTTTCATGGCCCAGTAGCACTCCATTGTGTAAATGTACCACAGCTTCATTATTCACTCATCCACTGATGGGCACTTGGGCTGCTTCCAAATCTTGGCTATCTGTATATATAAAAGCTTAAGTGACTGTTATGGCAGAATGACTGGAATGACCAGTCACTATGATGCACACTGAACACCAGGGAGCAGACACTCAACACAGGAGCTGCTGCCAGGTGGTCAGTGTGTTCAGCACTGCTATATCCCCCAAGGAGTCTTGGACTGTGAGAGGGATGTCCGACGGTCAGCTTAAGCCTGATTTAAGTGTCATTCTCTGTAGAAGGCAGTCAGTCTGAACAACTCAGTGACTCAGGGAAGCACAGGGAACTTAGGGTGAGCCTGCCTCTATGCTTGATTCACCCACTCAATGGTGTTTGCAGGACAAACCATGATAGCCCTGCCCATGCACATGCAGCAGCTGCTGAAGCTCAAGCAGCAAGCCATGTAGCAGCAGAAGGCCATCCAGCCACAAGCCAACAGTTGAACATCCTCCAAGGAATCTTGGATTGCAAGAGAGTGCAGGCCAGGCTGAGGGATTCCACCTCCAGTGCACGAATTTCATGCACCAGGCCTCTAGTTTTAAATAATGCTTCAATGAACATAGGAGTAATATTCTTTCCAATTAGTGTTTTTGGTTTCTTTGGCTATATAAACAAAAACAAAGTCACTGGGTCTTAAGGCAGTTCTATTTTTAATTTTTTTAGGAATCACCATACTGTTTTTGCCATAGTGACTGCACCAATCTGAATTCACATCAACAGTTCATGGCGATTACTTTTATCCACAGCCTCACCAATACTTTTTGTCTGTTGCTTTATTGATGATAGCCATTCTGACAGGTGTGAAGTAATATCTTAGTGATATTAATTTGCATTTCTCTTATGATTAGTGAAGTTAAGTATCTTTTCATGTGTCTATTTTCCATCTGTATGTCTTATTTGGTAAAGACATATTCAGGCCCTTTTGCTAATTTCTTAATTAAATTGTGTGGTGTTTTAATGTTGACTTATATAAGTTCTTTATAGATTTGGCTATTAACCACTTATCAGATGTATCATTGACAAATATGTTCTTATGTTCAATGGATTGTCTTTTCATTTTGTTGATGGTTTCCTTTGCTGTGGTTTCCATTTTAGTTTGATGTAATCCCATTGTTTATTTTCACTTTTATTTCCCTTGCCTGAGAAGATATAAAGTAAAAATATTGCTACAAGAAATGTCTGACATTTTATTGCATGTAACTTTTTATAAGATTTTTATGGTTTTGAGTCTATCCATTTTGAATCTACTCTTGTGTATGGTGTAAGAAGGTGGTCTAGTTTCATTGTTTTGCATGTATGTGTCTAAATTTCCTAACACCATGTACTGAATAGACTATATTTGTCCCATTGTATATTTTTACCAACTTTGTCCAATATTAACTGACTATAAAGGCATGGTTTATTCCTGGGCTTTCTATTCTGTTTCCTTGATCTATATTTCATTTTTTATACTAAGTATCATGCTGTTGTGATTTCTATGACTTTGTAATATAGTTTGATATCAGGTAATGTGAATCTTCCAAGTTTGCTATATAAGATGGATATGGCTATTCATGGTCTTCATGGTTCCATATAAATTGTTGTAATATTTGTTCTATTCTGGGAAATGTGCTATTGGAATCTGATAGGAAATGAATTGAATGTATAGATTGATTTGGGTTGTATAGACATTTTAATTATGTAATTCTTACTATCCATGAATGTGGTATATATTTCATCTTACCTGTATCTTTTTCAGTGTCTTTTTTAAGGTATAATAATTTTCTGAGTACAGGTGTTTTACATCCTGAGTCAAATTTATTCCCAAATATTTTATTTTCTTTGATAAAATTGTAAATGGGATTATTTTCTTAGTTTCCCTTCCTGATAATTTGTTATTGGTGTATAGAAATGCAACTGACTTATGAATATTTATTTTGTTATCCTGCTACTTTACTAAATTCATTTATTAGATCTAATAGCTTTTTGGTGGAGTACTTTGGGTTTTCTATGTATAATATTATATTATCTATGAATAATGAGAGTTTGAATGCCTTCTTTCTAATTTGAACAGCAATGGTGAAAGCAGACATCACTGTCTTGTTCTTGATTACAGAAACACTTAGTTTTTGCAAATTGAGTATGATGTTTGCTGTGGGTTTGTCATATATGTTTTCTCTATTCTCACTTTGTAGAAGTTTTCATCATAAAAGGGTGTTGGATTTTATCAAATGCATTTTCCCCGTCTATTGATATGATTATGTAATTTTTATCCTTTATTTTATTTATGTCATATATCAAATTTATTGATTTGTCAACACAGTACAAATTTTTAGTCTCAGAAATAAGTCCTACTAGATAATGGTGTATTATTTTTTCAAATGTAATGCTGAATCCAATTTGCTAATATTTTTTTGAGAATTTCAGCATCAATGTTCATCAGAAATGTTGGTCTATAGTTTTCTTTTTTTGTAGTGTCTTTTTCTGATTTTGGAATAAGAATAATGCTGGCTTTATAAAGTGAGTTTGGAAATGTTCCCTCCCCATGAATATTTTTGAATACTTTGAGAAGAATAAATATTAGTTATTCTTTGTTTTTTAAAATTCACTAGTGAAGCCAGCAGGTCTAGGATTTTTGTTTCTTGGGAGGTCTTTACAATTTTTTATTTCTGCTTCAATTTCACTCCTTGTAATCTGTCTGTTTGGATTCTATGATTTTTCTGATTTTATTTTGGAAAGTTGTATATTTCTAGAAATTTATCCATTAATCCAATTTGTTGGCATAGAGTTTTTTGTAATTATTTTTTATAGCCCCTTTACTTCTTTGATATTAGTTGTTATTTCTTGCCTTCCCTTTCTGATTTTATTTATTTGGATCCTCTCCCACCCAACTCCTTCCTCTCTCAGTTTAGTTAAAGGCTTATCTTTCAAAAGAATCAGCTTTTAGATTCACTGATTTTTTTGTATTGTTATTTAGATTCTATTTCATTTATTTCTGCTCTTATCTTCATTATCTCCTTCCTTCTACTCAATTTGGACTTGGTTTACTGTTCATTATCTAGTTCCATTAGATTATTTATTTGAGATTATTTTGTTGTTTCTTGTGGTAAGCCTTAATGCTATGAATTTCCCTCTGAGGACTGCTTTTGCTGTGGCCCATATATATTCAGTTGTTGTATTCTCATTTTCATTTATTTCAAGGTATCTTTTAATATCTTCCTTGATCTCATTGTTAACCTATTGATTGTCTAATAACATGTTATTTAGACTTCATGTGTTTGTGTTTTTTGCAAATTTTTTTTCTTATGATTGATTTCTAGCTTCACATCATTCTAGTCAGAGAGAATGCTTGATATGATTTTAATCTTCATACATTTATTGAGACTTGTATTATGTCCTAACATGTGGTCTAACATAGAAAATGTTCTATGCACACTTGAAGAGAATGTATATTATGCTGCTTTGGAGTAAAATTTTCTGAAGATATTAGATGTAGTGTGTCATTTGAGGACACTGGTTCCTTATCATTTTTCTGTCTGGAATATCTGTCCATTGATGTTAAGGGCGTGTTAAAATCCCTTACTATGACTGTATCACTGTCTATCTCTCCCTTTATATCCATCAAGACTTGCTTTATATATTTAGGTACTCCTATGTTGGGTGTATAAATATTTAGAAGGTTTATTCCCCCTTGTTAGATTTATCTCTTTATCATTATGTAGTCTCATTCTTTGTCTCTTACTATACCCTTTGTTTTAAAGTCTAATTTATTTGATATAAGTATTTCAGCCTCAGCTTTCTTTTAAATTTCCATTTACACCTATATAACATTTTTTTCCATCTCCTTACTTTTAATCTATCTGTATCTTTTGTTCTGTTGTGCATCTTTTGTATACAGCATATATATTGGTCTTATTTTCTTATCCATT
Organism: Lasiurus cinereus; assembly: GCA_011751065.1. NCBI lineage: Eukaryota > Metazoa > Chordata > Mammalia > Chiroptera > Vespertilionidae > Lasiurus > Lasiurus cinereus. Next base: position 15,481,840 of record JAAGEH010000032.1, read on the forward strand.
CAAGCTACTCTATGTCCTTTTTATTGGAGTATTTAAGACATTTACATTAAAGTGATTATTGATAGATACATATTTATTGCCATTTATTCTTTATAATTATTCTTCTATTTTTTGTTTGTTTGTTTTATTTTTACATCTTCTTGAAGAAGTCCCTTTAACCTTTCTTATAATACAGATTTGGTGGTAATGAACTTGTTTAGTTTTTTCTTTTCTGGGAAGCTTTTTATTGCTCTCTCAATTTTAAATGATATCCTTGCTGGTTAAAGTAGTCTTGGTTGTCAGTTCCTGCTCTTCATCACTTTGAATATTTTATGCCAATCCTTTCTGGCATGAAATGTTTTTATTGAGAAATCAGCTGAGAGTGTTATGGCAGCTCCCATGTAGATAACTAACTTTCTCTTGCAGCTTTTAAGATGGTCTCTTTGTCTTTCACCTTTGCCATTTTAATAATGATGTATTTTGGTGTGGGTCTCTTTATTATCATCTTGTTTGAGAATTTCTGAACTACCTGGACTTTTATATTTATTTTTTTCACTAGGTTAGGGAAGTTTCAGCCTTGCTCTTTCAAATAGGCTCTTTTTTCTCCCTTTCTCTCTTCTCCTCCTGGTACTCCTATAATATGGGCCTTCTTATGCTTCATGTTGTCCTAAACATCCTTTGTTGTTTTGTTGTGTTTTTATTTTGTGGTTGTTGTTTACTTTCTAAAAATAAATTTTTATTTCAGAGAGGAAGGAGAGGGAAAAGAGGGATAGAAACATCAATTATGAGAGAGAATCATTGATTGGCTATCTCCTGCATGCCCCCTACTGGGGATCAAGCCCACAGCTGAAGCATGTGCCCTTGACTGGAATCAAACCTAGGACCCTTCAGTCTGCAGGCTCACCCAAACCAGCTAGGGCCTAAACATCCTTTAAACTATCCTCATTTTTTAACATCATTAAAAAAAAAATTCTTCTCTGATTGGGTGTTTTCTGCTACCTTGTCTTTCAAATCACTGATTGGATACACTACTTCATTTAATGAATTTATTCTTTCAGGTATATTCTTCATTTAAGGTTGTTATATTTTTTATTTGTGACTGGTTCTTTTTCATGGTTTTGATTTCCTTTTTTTCATGTTGTTGCAGTTCTCAGTAACTTCTTTGAAGTTCTCACTAAGTTCCCTAACCATCCTTACAACCATTTTTTTTTAAATTCTGTATCTGTTAAATTGCTTCCACTCCATTTTATTTAGCTCTTTTTTTCTGAAGTTTTCTCCTTTCATTTTTTATTTGTGATATTTTTCTTTGTCTCTCCATTTTGGCTGTCTCTTTATGTTTGTTTCTATTACTAGATAGATCTGCTATGTCTCCCACTGCTGGCTTTATGTAGTAGGTATCCTGTGGGATCCAGGGTGCATTCTCCTTGATAACCTAAGCTGGGTGTTCCAGGAATTCTCTGTGTGGGTTATGTGAGCTCCCCAGTTGTAATAGAGTCTTATTGTTATTATTCCATTTACACATGGGGTTGACTGTTAAGCTGGGTGACTGTAAGGATAGATTCCAACCACAGTGTAAGAGTTGCTCTGCAGGCACTGATCACATAGAGCAGAATTTGCCTTAGCAGTGTCTTGTGCCTATTAGAATACCCTTTGGATACATTGCTTTGAAGCTAATTTGATCCTGCTCTGCTGTTATCTGAAGCTGTTCACAGGATGTGTTGTTTCTGGGGCCTTTAGGGAGATACTCTGTTGCAGGTCAATGTCAGATTCTGCCTGTGATTGGCCCTAGATAATCTATTTGGATCTACAAAGTGGTCCATAGTTTGTAGCTGCCTCTGCTAGGTATGGGTATGTGTGGGAAGGACTGAACTGTACACCGAAGTCAACTTCCACCAGCACCAACCACCCCATCTCAGAGCAGGTCAGCATAAATCCCAAGGCACCCCAAAATCTACCTCTGCCTGCTTTTGCCTTCCAGCTGCCTGTTGTATTGTCACTGAAAAAGCCTCTGGCAGTACACAAGCTGCATGAAGTAGATTCTCAGTGAGGTACCAGATAGTGGCTAATGTTGTTCATCAGATTGATATAGGTTGAAACTGAGTTTCAGTGCTGTGTCTTAGGCCACCGAGAAAAAAGTCCCAGTGCATACCAAATCTACATGTCACCCAGTAAGTGGTGGGTGACACTTGCAGATCTCTGTGGTGAGGTGGGATCTCAGGGAGTCATCAGAGTGAAGCCATCAGAGTTTATCAGGCTAAGACAGGCCAAGAACTGGTTGTGTGAAGCAAAGGCTCTGCACCTGTCAGGCATCTGAGGGAAAATAGGACCCCTAACCTACAGCCACACAGCACAGTCTGTCCCAGATTTCACTGGGACCTCCTGGAGAGACTGAGCTCAGCATGGCAGGGTTTCCAGATGTAGGGAGGGTGGGGCTTTTGGACCTCCTGTGAGGAGAAGGCACCAGTCAGGTTCACAGGAAGTTTGAGGGAGTGATTCTCTTTACCTGAGACTATTATGATCTGGATTCTGCCTGGACTTCCTCGATATCCTAAGCTGGGGCCACCAGTAATTTGGAGGGTGGGCCTAGTGCATATTTTGTGAGATGCAGGTTAATGAGATGATGGGGGTAATGGCCTCAACCCCAGAGCCACACAACTCAGTCACTGACACTCCCTGAGTTTACCTGAATCTGTACACCTTGGGTTCAAAAAACTGACTCCTCAGTTGTGTATGACCTTTGAAGGATGGTGCAACTGAGGGATGGGCTATTACATTCTCCCAGGCAATGTTGTAAACAGGGGAGTGGCATCTGGGGGGGTGTGTGAGAGACTCAGCCCAGGGACCCCAGTGGCTGTCTCTTTAGCTTTCTCCCCAGACCTCAAACCACAGTTTATCCTCACCGAACTCTAGTCCACTCTTCTCTCCCTCCTCTGGAGCCTAGCATGAGTGGCTATATATGAGAAATTGTGTTGGCGCTTTAAGAGGGCAACTGGGTCTCTAGCAGACTCCTGATACTCCCTAGTGGACAGAATCCCTACTGATTTTCACAGGCATATGCTAATATGTTATGTGGGTGCCTCTTCTCAGCTCTGGGCTGGGGATTCTGGCATGGAGTAGAGACCCTACATTCTTCATGGGGGATGTTTTCAACTGAGATATCCCTCCAGAATTTCAGCCACCACCTATGAAAACAAGGCCAGCCTTTTTCATGTCTTTAACCTTCCTACCAGTATCAATGTGGCTTTCTTAGTAAATCCTTGGTTATAAGACTTTTCAGCTAACTTTCTGTTGGTTATTCAGATTGATTGTTCTGTGTTTCAGTGGTAGCTCCAGTTTGGTCTTGGGAGGAGATGAGTGTAACTTCAAACTATACTGCCACTGTTTTGGCTCTTCATCTCAATGGTTTTGGAAAACATCAAAACAATGGTTAATAACCAAGTTGTTAGATGGGAAACCTAACTCAATAAATCCCTCACTGAAGTCAGAATAATTAGCATAAGCTAATTAGATTTGTGTCTGGTGCTTAGTTCATTTATATATTTGACAAATATTTATCAGGTATTTATTATGTTATTAAATAGTACATACCTAATCCCTGCCCTCCTAAACTTTACAGCCTAAAGAGAATGTGAGATGGCTATGTAATTAAACAATTATAAATAACATAAAACTCTATGAGAATAAAGATTCACTTGTGAAACTTAAGGTTACCCTATTTTTGATTTGTGGTATCAAGCATGGGATGGAAACTGAGATCTGCAAGGCAGGTAGAGGCTAGTGTGCATGAAGCATGCAGCAAACAAGAATATAGAGTGATTGTAGAGGTAGGAAGAGAAATAGATGAGGCTATGGATATACTTGAACTAGGCTTTTCTCATTTTGCAAACCATGTTGAGGACTTAGGGATGTTTTCCTGAGTGCACTGGTGAAAACATTGAAGGGTTTAATGAGAGGCTTATCATGAATAGTTTAATGTTTAAAATAATATAACTGTGGAACAGTGCTGAAGTAATCCAGACATGTAATAATGGTGATCTATATTAGGGAAGCAGTTTTCTTAATGAGGAAGAAAAGGGGATGAATTTATAGATGACACAAGAATTAGAATTTTCTGATTCTTGAAGTTGACAGGTAAAGGAAGCTGAGCAGTCAAAACCGGCTTCCAGTTGGGCTAATGGTAGTATTTGTTGATAATTTGAAGCACAGGGAATAGTAGATGGAAGTGGAGGGTTAAGAAGAGAAATGGAAATTTCAATTGATAGCATGGTTTATTCTATTGGAGATGACAAGTAGGCAGCTAGCTATATTGATCTGAACTCTAGGAGAAAGACATATAATAGCAATATTGGTTTGAGAATTATTACCACATAGATGGTAGATGGCTCCAGAGGAGTTACCTAGGGAGAGTATGTAGAAGAAGAAAAAGAGAGCATTGTACCTCAAAGAAAACCATCATGTAAGGAACAAAGAGAATCTTAAAGAACATGAAGTGGCCAGAGAAATAATAAGAGAAAAAAAAACAAGGAAAAATATCACATAAGCCTGTAACTATTTTCTCCATTTTCCATGTCCAGCACTGCTAGAGAGCGGGTCCAATTCCTGAGTAGAGGTGGCTGGGGATTGAGAAATAAAAGAAAGAGACAAGACACAGAGATAGAAAGAAAAGCTGGGGCCTGGTGGACAGTTGCCCTCTTGTGATGGAGAGACAGTGAGCCAGAGCCGATACAGCGTATTTATTTTATACCCCGAAATACCAGGAAGTTTCTCAAAAAGGTCAAGATAAAATATTATTTGCCTTCTTGATTAGGCCCTGAGCATTCCTCATATTAGGCTGGATTTAGATATCAAAACCCACTTTCCCACATCATGGGCTGAAATGAAGATCAAGCTGACAACACCATTGCCCTTTTGGCAAGGCGTGTTCACAGGGCATGGCCTTGCTGATGCCACTGGGTTCAGCTGACAATAATTAAAGAATGCCCATGTGCCTTCCCAAGGGGCCCTCTACAGAAACCAAAGCAATTGTGCTTCAAGGGTAAAGGAAAAGTGGATAAGTAAGGAACTGAAATGTATAAATTTGACTTAGAAACAAAGTTGTTGGTGTATTTTGTGAAGACATTCCATTTCAGTGAAATTATTATAATAGAAAACATATTTCTGTGGGATAAGAGTGACTAGGAAGTGAGAAAGTATAGGCGATATGTGAAAAACACATTTGAGAAGTAGGGAAGAAGAGAAAATAAATTGGATAGTAATTGAAAGGTGAGGGGGATGGACATACAGTAATTTTAAAATGTGACTAAATTAAGCATATTTACCTTAGAGAAAGGAGCTAAGAAAGTGAGAAAGATACAGGGTAGAGAGCACATAGTTTATAGAGCTAGCAGAATTTGAGGAATCAGCAATCCTAATTTTAGAGGTCCTTCCTGACCTCAGATCAAACATATTAAAATATAACCCCAGCTCAACTTAAGTACATTTTATACAATAAAAAATTAGGATTTTTATAACTTTGCTTTCAAAATTTTTAGTTGGCTATGGAAAACTCACTTTATAATTCAATATTGCTTGTTAAAATTCAATGTGCACACTGAAGAATTTTAGAAAATGGATAATATCCAACTTATAAATTGTTTTCAAATACAGTGAAATGTTTATGAATACTAAGTTTATAATGCTGATATAATATTACATTTCATATAATTTTGTCACTATATTTGATTTTCAGTATTTATAATTTGAATTCAATAATTTCCTTTCTGGATACAAACATGTCTGTAGATACTGAAATAGTTCACATATTCCAGGTGGTTTATCTATATTGTTTAACAGCTGAAATTATATGAAGAACAGGTCCCTGAGGTAGCAGGAGGGAACAGGGTAAGGTGCAGAAGTGAAGGGACTGGTTTTCAAAAGCTAAATACTTCCCTCTCTTTTTATAGAAGAAAAGGACAAAATAACAGGCGAAGAAGTACAATGATTAAATTACTATCTCATGGTTTCTATTTACTCTCTAAAGTAGGAATTGAAATGTTGTCATCTATTTGTGAGTGTATCTGTGTGTGTGTGTGTGTGTGTGTGTGTGTGTATGCAAACATGTATTCTTGAAGTTAAAGCATTGATCTCTTGAAGGTAAAGCATTGATATTGTTTGTGGAAATCTTCTAGAAGCTAACATGCTAAAAATTTTCTCTGCTGATGCTATTTGGAACTTGTTGGTTCTTTCCCATTCTCCTTCCATCTAGTCACAGTCCACTCTGTGCAGATGAGCAAGAACAGATACACAGAAGTGCTGTACATCCCTGTGTGATGCTAAAAAACTGCATACTTGCCTCCTTTTCTCCTCAAATAAGTACCTCTTTTCCCATTTCCTCACTTTAGGGCACAGGTAGCTGATCAGGGAATTCTTATCCACCTTCGGAACAACTGTATTCCTCTCCCCTTTAATCTTCTTCAAAATACAGAAAAGAAACATTAACCTTAATATAGAATGGAATGATTATTTCCCACAGGATAATTAGAAAATGCAGATAAAAATTTTAAAATACCACCATTGATATGTTAACCATGTTTCATAAAAAAAAAGCTCATAAAACCTGTTTTATAACTTGCTTTTTATTTCTAGCCAAATATTGCGAAAGCCAATAAACATACTTTTACAAAAAAAAGTTTTGTAGCTGCAATGTATTATATCGTTTAACTTCTTCCCTATTTCTGGTTATTTGTTTTCAAATTTCAATATTGCAAAGAATGCTGTGATTAATTATCATTGTATTTAAATATGTGTGTGCATTTTTTTATTATAATTGATGAAGATAAACTTTTAGTAGTAAAGTTGCTAGTTATAAGAGTTTGTAATTTTAAGGATATTGATACATATTCATTTTGAAATGATTTTAACATCATCCCTTCACTCCTTTGAAGGTACCTAAGGTCTTGGCATATACAAAGTGGGGTAAAAGTAGAATTACAATTGTAAGTACTTGGAAGTGTTTATTCTTGTATTATTATTTATTAATTTTTATATGAACAACTGTAAACTTACTTTTACCTCACCTTGTGTTTTTGTCATATTCTGTATATGAAAGAAGTCAGAGATGACTCAATGAATTTTTGAGCCAGCTAGGGAAAAAATCAAAATGTCAAAATCTAACTTCTAAAAATGTCTGCCTTTTAAAAATTCTGAATCACTTCTATTCTTAAAATTATCTTCACAGAATGGTGTCAAATTCCCAAACTATAAACACCTTTGCCAAGCAGTCCATTTCAATAATGGATGCCTCATGCTGTTTCAGCATTACATGAATGGAAGGTCATTTGCAGTGATAATGAGGACATCTGTCCTGAAGCATTAATACTCTCTTACTTCAGAAATGTCTTGTGTCTGTGGGGAACCTGAGCACATTCACAGGTACTATTATTAAAATGTCCTAATTATTTGAAAAACCATTTTGAATAATAGAATGGGTTTACTTTTCGCTCATTAATGTCCCTGGGCAGACTATATAGAACTTAGAAAACCACTTCACTGCTTTTGGCCAGAGGCCATTGCAGTGCTGCCAGATGGAGGGATAACACAGGTACAGAGTGTTCTTCTGAAAAGGTTACAATCTGGTACACAGAACTGAATTAGAGTACAATTCTGAGTGTACCACAACACAATACTTTGACACTGGTTTTCTGAAGAGCTGGCTCAGATCAATACACTGCCATGTCAAATTGACTATTGTTTAAAATAACTTGAGATCTGAGATACAGCTTGAGAAGGAATTGTGGGGAGGCGGGGGAGAGAAAAGAAGTTACATGAAAGCCCATTTGACAGGAAGTAGCTTATTTCTTAGAAAAGAGGTCTTGATAACATACTGGATAACTTATATTAATAAATTTCTGGAATTTTTCAAAATGTGGGTAGACAGAAGTTTAAAGTAATGAGAAACAAGTGCATGTTATAATTCAGTGTAAGAAATACCATTTGAGTTATGATATTTGTATTGAATAAATTTGTCTAAGCCACATAAATGATGACATCTTTATTTCCCAAAAGTTATTTCATGGAGTAAAATTAGAATAGAGTGGTATTAAGGGAAGAGTCTCTTGAAGGTTACAACAATGTGAAGAAGCTGGCTGTGTACAATGTCAGCTGAATAACCCACAGGGACTGAAGGAATAGGACTAGATTTCTTCCACAGAGCAAGCCTGGCAAATTCCCATAAAATTAGGTCACTAGGCAAACTTTCCAAGGCTAGCAGTGTACTTATGATTCTCAACCTCCCTTCTAAGCTTTTTTTTTTTTATTACTATTTTGGCACTTATAAATTCTGCAAAGGCAATATCTGAAATAACAAAATGGCTTAAAGGAACACCAGATGAATGCTAAATATGAAGAATTTATAGAGTGTACAGAGAGCCCTCAGAAAAAAAAAAGAGGACTTTTGAAACTAATAGGTAAAGTCAGAAGATTATCTATCAACAAATGAATTAGTATTTATTGGCAATGTAAAATATACTTGTTACCATGTAACTACATATGGTGAGAAGTATGAGATCTATGTTTGATATTTGCCTTTGTTCATTTGGAAGTATAATAACAACTCAAACAGGGTTACTACATAGAAATAATCCACATGGTCTATTTGTTTGCATATTTGGATGTGACTTAAAGCTAACCAAAGTAAATTATTGAAATCAATGGGCAGTATATTGAATGACAAGATTTACAACCTTCTCACATCTCAAATCTCAATTTCTGTTTTAGAGACACATTTTCTGGCACTTTTACTCCAAAAAGATTCTAATTTGTCTTGGGAATCTAACATCTATTTGATTTTTCTAGTTGACAGCACAGATATTCTCAAATATTTGTTTTAAATCTTTAAAGAAATTCTTTAGCTAGGTTAGGTGGAGGTGGTTATTCCTCATTTACCAGTAACGATCCAACTTCCTAGGGAAGAACAAAGTAACTGAGCTTTCATAATAACTGTGGAGTATCACCAGGCAGCTCCTTGCTCCTCAGGGATGCAGTCATTAGCATCAAAATGCTTAGAAAGGTGACCTATACTCTTCCAGCTATTTGGATGAAGATTTTCTCCTATAATTAAAATGGGAAAAGTCACTTCCTATTATAGTAACCAAAGCACAAGTAGTGTTTATCACTTGATTATTTCATTTATGGTTTTTTAGTCATTAGCTGTTATGTGTGAAGACCCAACATGTGAAAATACTCATCACCAGCTCCGGTGGTCTGTGTTTAATGTATTTAGAACAATAGTACCAACCCACAATTATTTTTATTTAAAATATAATCTTGGACTCAGACTCTCAACTGTATTTACTTTTTAAACTTAGAGAAAAAGTAGTAGACATTAGCTTCTCTTGGTTGAAAGTCGTGAAAAACCTTCCAGCTAGGGAAATCGTCTTTTAGTGGCTGAGATACTATAACTTTATTTTTACATTCCTTTGGTTTCATCACACTGAAAGCAGGTCTTTAAATTTCTTATGATTTTTATTATTTATTTCTATCAGATAATTTGAGAAGTTCTAAATATATTGTAAAACTATTTTTAAGAAGTACTTTAGGTAATTTATGACTGGCTGCTTATCTATAACATGCAGAAATACTAATGTTATTTGGAAATAACCAAAAGGCCCTGTTAAATTATAAATAAAGTATAAATAATTTTATTTCATTATAAAAATAATGAGTAAAATATTTTAAAAAATTGTTTGGGGAATTCTAGTTTAAAAAAAAAGTGTTACTAATTTCCCTAATAGAGCTCTGGAGGTAATTGTATTCCCAATTTTATGGAGAAATCATTTCATTATTATTAATGTGTTTAATTCTCAAAAGCTAGTTGCAGCATTTTTAGTGTAAGCTTGTTTGGAAAATACAAGCGGAATTATATAATTATTATCTGAATTTTATTATCTCTCTAAGAAAGCAAAAATAAACAGATATGAATAAGGAAATGTAGGTTCTTTTCACTCTACCACTAAGCAATCTTTGGCAAATTGTTTTAATTTTCTGGAATTTGATTTCCACAGCTATAAAATAAAGAGACTAAAAGTAAATCACTCCTGATATTCTCTACAAAACAGTTCCTTGATCAAGTAAATTTGGAAATCACTACACACTGTATCTTTATAGTATATTTAGATTGGATCCTGCAGTAATAGAACTTGCTTTTCTTTGTTTACATCAAATTTTCCTAAAGCCATCTGAACATAGATCTCTTTCTCATTTTTTTTGTATAACAATTAACATACTTGGAACAAGCTTTGAGAAATTCCAGTTAAATGATCTACAGAGTATGCTAGAGATCCCATATTTTATTATCTTATGTAATTCAAGGCAAGAGAATGAAAAGCTATCTACTTCTTTTGATAACAAAAATTGGAATCCTATGCATGTATTAAACTCTTTTTATTTTTCCTAATAATGTCTTTCTAGTCCCCCTTTTTTCATTTCCATGAATACCAAAATAAATAAATTTTATGCATATACCATACACCATAATATTCTAAGTCACTAAGACATCTGAGGAAGAAGCAAATAACCAGTATTAGGTTACAACTTACTTAATTACTAACCAGATTTTAACAAGCACAAAATAGATGAATAGCCAAAGCTTTAAACATTCAAACTAACCCTTCCTACTTAAATCATTGTAGCAAGTCATTGTCCACATTTACACAATAAACATTTAGTGAAGAAATGTCATATAACAAATAACAATACTGTGACAGATATTGTCCAGTAATGAAGAAATGCTCCCTTATACTAAAAAAAAAAATTTTCTCTAGCAAGATATGAGATCCTATATAATAAAGCCCAGTGACCAAATAGTGGAACAACCAGATGACTGGTCACTATGATTTGCACTGACCACCAGGGGGCAGATGCTCAATGCAGGAGTTGCCTTCTGGTGGTGTGCTACCACAGTGAGAGCACTGCTTGGCTGACAGAGAGGAGCGGCTGCTCCTGCTACAAACCCTGGGCCAATGCGTAGGAACCTGGGCTGCGATTGTCACCTCCTCACTCCAGGCTCCTCCTCACTTATTGTTGCCTCTTCTGGAGGCCTGCAGTCCACTGGGCTCCCAGAGCTGACCCTAAAGCTTGGGAAGTGGTTTTGTGGCTGGGACTGAGGCCTACTCTGCCACCTCTCAGTACTATTGTCTCTGAGCCTCACCTCAACTGGGTCTCCTGGAGAGGCAAGTGTTCTGGCACCATGGAAGATGCTGGACCAGGGATCAGTCCCTCAGAGGGCAGGTCCACAGCCACTCAGCTGAATGGGATGAGCAGCGCTCACACAGAGGGCCAATCCCCGCAGGCGATCCCCTACCAGTGCACGAATCCCATGTACTGGGCCTTTAGTAATAATATATTAGTAATTATAATGGATTATTATATTACATGTATAATAATAATAATAATAATAATAATAATAATAGTATAAAATAATTATTTCTATTTATTTGCTCCCTACGGTGTGATGCACACTATAAAAACCCTTAAAACATTGATTTTATTGTTGTTTTCATCAAATGCCTATAAACAATGTATAGAAAAAATGTTTTTTTAGGTTCACTAAAAATGAGAACAGCATTTTTTCCTAAAGTAGTTTATTTTTGCCATAGAGAACCTTTTTCTAAGGAAGTTAACGGTTAGATATTTTTCTCTCAATGTCTTCCAATAAACTCTTCTAAAATGAAATGTATTATTTTGGCCAAATTTACTTGGCAAAAAATAATATGAAATCAAAGAAAAGCTACCTCTTTTTCCCCTCATCCAAGTCCAATCATAGCTTTTCTAATCCTGGGTTCAATTACTACGAATTCTGCAGTATCCTATCATTTCTTCTAGAGCTATATAGAGCAGGACAAACGAAAACATTTTATGCTACCACTGCCTTTATTTTACTCCTTGCTTGTTCCTGTGTACAGAGGAGAGTTGCCTTGTGAGTGGCTGAACATTACCCTTTCATTTTTAATCTTAAAAATCTTCAACATTAGAAACACTAAAAAAAGAAAAACACACATATAGAAACTCTTTCTATAAAGTGAATTAACAGCTTTCATATAAACAGATGACAAAATTATTTTTATCTTCCCTAAAGAGTTTATTCATAAAAATAAGAGTGTTCATTTTCCCCTCTGAAGAATAATAAGAGTGAGCCAAAAGAAACCTATGTAATGTATATGTAAGAATTTATTAATTTGTCTGACAAATGTTTATAAAGCACTTATTACATAGCAGTCATGGTTCTAGTTTCTGAAAATACAATAGTAAATGATAACAACAAAGTTCTCTACAATAACAAGGGAGTTTATTTACCAACTAATTGTTTAATGTAATTTCAGGTGATGCTATGAAGAAAAACAAAAGCATGGCAAAGCAGAAGGCAAGGATAAGCGTTTGTCTGAGGGACAACATACCTATGGAGACCTGAGTGACATGAAGAGAAATATCAGAAAGGAAAACCCTATGTGGACGTGTGGGCTGCAATTCTCAAAAAGAAGGGGAGAAGAACAGGATCCAATGACCCAAGTTGAAGTTTGAATTTTATTCTATGTGTAATGGCAAGACATGGAAGACTTTGACAGAGGGTGATGTGATCTGATTTCTATTAAAATATCTCTTTAGATATCTTAGGAAAAAGGGAGGCTGGAGCTAATTCAGAGCCTTTTTCAACAGTCCAGGTAAGCAACAAACAGTGGTGAAAATAATAAAGTGTCAAAGTAACAGAAATCTCTCCATCTGTGTTTGATATTTCTGTATAAATTCTATCCCAATATTGCACTATCCCAATCTTGTAAGTAAGAATCCTGAATAACCCAGCCAGTGTAACTCAGTGGTTGAGCATCAACCTATGTATGAACCAAGAGGCCCCAGTTTGATTCCTGGTCAGGGCAGATGCCCAGGTTATAGGCTCTATTCCAAGCATGAGGCATGCAGGAGGCAGCCAATCAATGATTCTCTCTCATCATTGATGTTTCTATCTTCCTTTCTGAAACCAATCAAAATGTATTTTAAAAATATGTTTTAAAAAATCCTGACTAAAAACATTCTACAATTATGTCTCACATAGTTGGGTGTGGAACTCACTTTTTTCTCTTATCACTAAGCCTAGTTAGGAAGCTTCTGAAATGGACAAAATGAAGAAAATCATGTGAGGTAAACACAAACACATGATAATAAAAGAGGAATTTTTGTTCAAAGGAAGATTACAGTGGGACTAGTAGGAAAGACAGTGCTCAATGATGTGTGTATTTGGACACACCAAGCTATTTTCAACTTGCTCAATAAAAATGTAGATGGTTGGGCAAAATAAATACACAAAAAATAAAATATTCCATTAAACTATGCAGTAATTTACATTTTCAACACCAAAAATTCAGAGTATGTCCAGAGAAAAGATAGTTGCAACATTTTTTTATGCATGTTTGGTAGAACAGAAAATGTAACTTGAACACTGAAATGTTGAAATTGCCTAAAAATGTTCTTGGTTTTATGTACAAAGGGTCAATATTGTTTGGGATTATTTAAGAAAATAGGGAATATACAGACATTTGAATTGGTCATGTTCTTTCTTAAAACAGGCAATTTTCTACCATTTAATCCACCAGATATAATAGATCAAGGAATAGAAAACCTGTTTGAAGAAATAATGGCAGAAAACTTCCTTGATAAAGGGAAGAAAAAACTCACATGAATTCAAGAATCTCACAGAGTCCCAAGCAAAATGAACCCCAAAAGACTGACACCAAGGCACATTATAATTACATTGGCAAACACCAATGACAAAGTAAGAACCTTAAAAGCAGCCAGAGAGAGACAGAAAGTTACCTACAAAAGAACCCCCATCAGACTAGCAACTGATTTCTCAACAGAAACTCATCAGGCCAGAAGGGAATGGAATGAAATATATAAAGTCATGCAAAGGAAGGGTCTGAATCCAAGAAGATGGCATCCAGCAAGGCTTTCAATCAAAATTGAAATCAGGAGCTTCATAGACAAAAAAAGGACTAAGGAAATATATTACCACCAAACCAGCAATGCGTGAAATGCTCAAGGGTCTGCTGTAAAAAAAAAAGAAAATAAGAAGTGAAGAAGGACCATAGGGGTAAAGAATAAAAATAGTGACAGATGCAGAGGAAAAGAAGCAATAAACAGATGGTTGTGCTACAGTGGGAAGGCAGGGGAGGTTGGGGCAGGGAGGGGCTTGTAGGAGATCAACCAAAGGACTTGTATGCATGTGTGTAGGCATAGCCAGTAGATACAGGACAATGGGGGAGGGTGAGAGGGAGGAATTGGGTGAGGGCATGTACTGGGGGGTGGGGAGAGCAATAGGGAAAAAAATAAAAATAAAATAAATTAAAAAATGGTGACAAATAAGTACCTATCAAAAATAACTTTAAATGTAAATGGATTAAATGCTCCAATCAAAAAACATAGGGTAATGGATTGGATAAGAAAACATGACCCATATATCTGCTGTCTACAAGAAACCCACCTCAGAAAAAAAAGAGGCACACAGACTGAGAGGGAAGAGATGAAAAAAGATTTATCAAGTGAATGGAAATGAAAAAGAAATCTGGGGTAGCAATACTTATATCTGACAAATTAGATCTCAAAGTGAAGGACATAACAAGAGATAAAGAAGGCCACTTTATAATACTAAAGGGAGCAATCCAACAAGAAGAAATAACTCTGGTAAAGATATAAACACCCAATACAGGAGCACCTAAGTACAAAAACAAAACAAAAGAAAACAAAAAACTCCTGGAGGATATCAAGAGAGAGATTGACAGCAATACAATCATAGTAGGAGACTTTAATACCCCATTATCACCACTGGACAAATCCTCTGAATAAAAATATCAGCAATGAAACATCAATCCTAAATGAATCACTAGGCCAGATGGAATTAATTAACATCTTCCAAACATTTCACCCAAAGCCACAGAATATACATTCTTCTCAAGTACACATATGTCATTTTCAAAGATAGACCATATGAGGCAAAGTCTCTTCAAATTCAAGAAGTTAGATATTATATCACATGTCTTCTCAGATCACAGTGGCATAAAACTGGAAATCAACTACAATAAAAACAATCTAAAGAAATCAAACACATGGAGACTAAACAGCATGCTATTAAACAATGACTGGGTTATCAGCGAGATCAAGGCAACTAAGGACAATGAAAACACAATAATCTAAAACCTATGGGACACAAGGAAAGCACTCTTGAGAGGGAAGTTAATAGCTCTACAAGCCTAGTGCAAAAAACAAGAAACAATGGTAATACATTACTTAACCTTACAACTCAAAGAGCTAGAAATAGAGCCAAAAGAAAAGTCCAGTGTAAGCAGAACGAAGGAAATAGTAAAGATCAGAGCAGAGATAAATGACATAGAGACCAAAGAAACAATTCAAAAGATCAACAAAACCAAGAGCTGGTTCTTTGAAAGGATAAACAAGATTGATGTATCTCTAGCCAAGCTCACTAAGAAGCAAGAGAGAGGAATCAAATAAACAAAATCAGAAATGAAAGAGGAGAAATAACAACCGATGCATCAAAATACAAAGGATTGTTAAAAAAATTACTATGAACAACTCTATCCCAACAAAATGGAAAACCTGGAGAAAATGGGCATACTTCTATAAAAATATAACCTTCCAAAACTCAATCAGGAAGAATCTAATAATCTTAATAGACCAATAACTATGGAAGAAATTGAAGCAGTCATCAAAAAGCTTCCAGCAAAAAGCCCAGGGCCAGACGGCTACACAGGAGAGTTTTACCAAACATTCAAGGAAGAATTAAAACCTATCCTCCACAGACCATTCCAAAAATTTCAAGAAGAAGGAACACTTCCAATCTCTGTCTATGAGGCCAGCATCACCCTAATACTAAAGCAAGATGAAGATAACACAATGAAAGACAATTGCAGGCCAATATTACACATGAACATAGATACAAAAATCCTCAACAAAATTCTAGCAAATCGGATCCAGCAGTACATCAGAAAGATTATACACCATGACCAAGTAAGATTTATCTCAGGAATGCAAGGATGGTACAATATCCACAAATCAATAAACATGATACATCACATAAACAAATTGAGAGATAAAAATCACATAGTCATATCAATTGATACAGAAAAAGCATTTGGCAAAATCCAACACGCTTTCTTGATAAAAACTCTCAGCAAAGTAGGAATAGAAGAATCATACATCAACATCATAAAAGCCATATATGATAAACCACAGCTAACAATGTACTCAATGGACAAAAATTAAAACCATTTCCCCTAAGAACAGGAACAAGACAGGGATGCCCACTCAAACCACTCCTGTCCAACATAGTACTGGAAGTATTAGCCATTGCAATTAGCTAAGAAAAAGAAATAACAGATATCCAAATTGGAAAAGAAGAAGTAAAGTTGTCCTTATTTGCAGATGACATAATATTGTACACACAAAAAAATTGAAAGACTCCATCAAAAAGCTAAAAGACTTAATAAATGAATTCAGCAATGTAGCAGGATACAAAATTAATGCTACAAAATCTATGATATTTCTCTACACTCATAGTGAACTTACAGAAAGAGAGACTAAAAAAGCAGTCCCATTTACTATCACAGCAAAAAAAAAATAAGATACCTAGGAATAAACTTAATTAAGGATATAAAAGACCTATACACAGAAAACTACAGAACACTGAAGAAAGAGATAGGGGAAGACATAAACAGATGGAAGAGCATACCATGCTTAGGGATTTGGAGAATTAACATCATTAAAATATCCATTCTACCCAAAGAAATCTATAGATTCAATGCACTCCCTATTAAAATACCAAAGATATATTTCACAGATCTAGAAAGAACTCTCCAAAGATTCATCTGGAATAAAAAAAAAAGACCCAAAATAGCGACAGCACTCCTGAGAAAGAATAAAGTAGATGGAAACCCAATACCATATTTCCAGCTGTATTACAAAGCCACTGTTTTCAAAACAGCCTGGTATTGAAACAAGAACCCACATACAGACCAAATGAATATAATAGAGAATCCAGATATTGATCCAAACCACTATGCTCAATTAATATATTTTTTATAATATATTTTATTGATATTTTACAGAGAAGAAGGGAAAGAGATAGAAAGTTAGAAACATCAATGAGAGAGAAACATCAATTAGCTGCCTCCTGCACGTAACCCTGCTGGGGATTTGCCCTCAACCAAGGTACATGCCCTTGACCAGAATCGCACCTGGGACCCCTAGTCCGCAGGTGGACGCTCTATCCTCTGAGCCAAACCAGTCAGGCTCAATTAATATTTGACAAAGGAGGCATGTACATACAATGGAGTCAAGACAGTCTCTTCAATAAATGATGTTGGGAAAATTGGACAGATACATGCAAAAAGAAAAAAAAAAGAAACTAGACTACCAACTTACACCATATACAAAAATAAACTCCAAATGGATATAGGACTTTAAACATTAGAAGGGAAACCATAAAAATACTAGAGGAATCCACAGGCAGAAAAATCTCTGACATATGCCGAAAGATCTTCTTCACTCATACTGCTCCAAGGGCAACGGAAACTAAAGAGAAAATAAACAAATGGGACTGCATCAAAATAAAAAGCTTTTGCATAGCAAAAAAAAAAAAATAATAACAAAATAACAAGAAAGCCCACTGCCTGGAAGGACATATTTGCAAATGTTATCAATGATAAATGTTTAATCTCCAACATCAACAAACAAATTATACAACTTAATAAAAGGAAGATAAATGATCCAATAAAAAAATGGGCAACAAACCGAAATAGAACCTTTTTGAAAGACAACAGAAAGAAGGCCAAGAGACACATGAAAACATGTACAAAGTCACTAATTATCTGAGAGATGCATATCAAAAGGATGATGCAATACCATCTCACACCTGTCAGAATGGCAATCATCAACAAATCAACAAACAACAAGTGTTGGGGAGGATGCAGAGAAAAAGAAACCCTTGTGCATTGTTGGTGGAAATGCAGACCGGTGCAGCCACTGTGGAGAACAGTATGGAGTTTCCTCAAAAAACTAAAAATGGAACTCCCATTTGACACAGCAATCCCACTTGTAGGAATATATCCTAAGAAAGTAGAAACACCAAACAGAAGTGATTTATGCACCCCTATGTCCATAGCAGCACAATTTACAATAGCTACAATTTGGGAACAGCGTAGGTGCCCATCAGCAGATGAGTGGATCAGAAAACTATGGTACATCTACACAATGGAATTTTATGCTGCCATTAAAAAGAAGGAACTCTTACCATTTGCAGCAACCTGGATGGAACTTGAGAGCCTTATGCTAAGTGAAATAAGCCAGTTAATGAAGGAGAAACACCATATGATGTTACTCATTTGTGGATTATAAAGAACATTATAAACTGATGGACAAAAGGATAGATACAGAGGCAGTAAAGCATCAAACAGACTTTCAAATTAAAGCAGGAAGGTTAAAGAGAGATGGGGCAGATAAGAGATCAATGGAAGGATTTGTATGCATGCATATAAGCATAACCAATGAACACAAGACACTGGGTGGTTGGAGTATTCCTGGTAAGGGAGGGCAATGGGAAGATATGTATACATGTAACGCTATAAAAATAAATTAAAAAAACAAAACACAAAATTGAAATCCCATCAAGGATCTTCTCAGGTCACAACAAGTTTTTTGAGGAAACTCCATACTGTTCTCCACAGTGGCTGCACCAGTCTGCATTTCCACCATTCTCAGCTCACAACAACAAGAAATTAGAAATCAGCTACAATAAAACACCCAAAAACAATCACAGAGAGGCTAAATAGCATGCTATTAAATAATGAATAGGTTATCAAGATTTCAAAAGAGAAATAAAGGACATCCTATAAACAAATGAAAATGAACACACAGCAATCCAAAATCTCTGGACACAGTGAAAGAAATTCTGAGAGGAAAATTCACAGCTCTACAGGTCTACCTCAAAAACCAAGAAAAAGTTGTAACTTATCTAACCTTACAACTTAAAGAATCAAAGAAAACCACAAGAAAACCCAGATTAACTGGAAATAAGGAAACAATAAAGATCAGAGTGGAAATAAATGATATAGATACAAAAAACCCCCACAAATGAACAAACAAACAAAAACAAAACAATAAAACACATCAATATACCAAGAGGTGGGTATTTGAAAGAATAAACAAGATTGATGTACTTCTAGCCAGACTCGCCAGGAAACAGAGAGGACCCAAATAAACAAATCAGAAATGAAAAGGTTAAGTAACAGCTCACCCCACAGAAATACAAAGTGTCATAAAAAATACTATGAATGGCTGTATTCCAACAAACTGGACAAACTGGTAAAATAGACAGATTCTTACAAAACAAACAAATAAACAAACAAATCCTTCCGAAATGAAATCAGAAAGAATCAGAAAACTTGAAAAGGTTAATAACTTCTGATGAAATTGAAGCACTAACTAAAAAAAAAAATTACAGCAAAAAAAACCCTGGTCTGAATGGCTTCACAGGGGAGTTTTACCAAACATTCAAAGAAGAACTAGCAATTATACTCCTCAAATACTCCAATAATGTCAAGGGGAAGGAACACTTGCAAGCTCTTTTCATGAAGCCAGGATTACCCTAATTCAAAAACCGGATAAAGACACTAAAAGAAAGAGAATTATAGTCCAATATTTTGGATGAACATAGATGCTAAAATCTTCAACAAAAATTAGCAAATTAGACCCAAAAATACATTACAAAGATCATACACCATGAAAAAAGTGGGATTTATTCCAGGGATGCAAGACTGATACAATATTCTTATATCAATAAATGTGACACAGCATATTCTTATATCAATAAATGTGACACAGCACATAAAGAGATTGCAAGACAAAAATCACATGATCATATTAATTGATGCAGAAAAAGCACTCAATGAAGTCCAACAGCACTTTTTAAAATAAAAACTCTCAGAAAAGTGGGAATAGAGAGATCATACTTCAACATAATAAAAGCCTTAAATGACAACCCTACAGGGAACATCATACTCAATGGGAAAAACTAAAACAATTTTCCCTAAGAACAGGAACAAGACAGGGATGCCCTTTTTCACCACTCATGATCAAAATAGATCTGGAAATTCTAGTCATAGCAATCAGACAAGAAGACGGAATAAAAAGCACTAAAATTGGAGAGGAGGAAATAAAACTCTCATTCCAAATGAAAACCCTAAATATTCTATTAAAAAAATAACACACAAAGAATTCTTCATAGATTCATCTGGAACAAAAAAAGACCACGGATAGCTACAGCAATTTTGAGAAAAAGAATAAGGTAGGTGGGATCTCAATACCAGACTTCAAGCTATACTACAAAGCAACTGTTCTCAAAACAGCCTGGTACTGGCACAAGAACAGACATATAGACCAATGGAATAGAATAGAGAACCCAGATATCCACCCAAACCACTATGCTCAATTAATATTTGACAAAGGAGGCATGAACATTCAATGGAACCAAGAAAGCCTCTTCAATAAATGGTGTTGGGAAAATTGGACAGATACATGCAAAAAATTGAAACTGGACCACCAACTTACACCAAATACAAAAATAAACTCAAAATGGATACAGGACTTAAACATTAGAAGGGAAACCATAAAAATACTAGAGGAATCCACAGGCAGCACAATCTCAGATATATGCCGAAAGAACTTCTTCACTGATACTGCTCCAAAGGCAATGGAAGCTAAAGAAAAAATAAACAAATGGGACTACATCAAAATAAAAAGCTTTGGCACAGCAAAAGAAACCATCAACAAAACAACAAGAAAGATCAGTGCATGGGAGAACATATTTGCAAATGCTATCACTGATAAAGGTTTAATCTCCAAAATCTACAACCAACTTATACAACTTAATAAAAGGAAGATGAAGGATCCAATAAAAAAATGGGCAACGGACCTAAATAGAACCTTTCAAAAGACGACAGAAGGAAGGCCAAGAGACACATGAAAACATGTTCAAAGTCATTAATCATCCGAGAGATGCAAATCAAAACGACAATGTGATACCATCTTACACCTGTCAGAATGGCAATCATCAACAAATCAACAAAGGACAAGTGTTGGCGAGGATGCGGAGAAAAAGGAACCCTTGTGCACTGTTGTTGGGAATGCAGACTGTGGAGAACAGTATGGAGTTTCCTCAAAAAACTAAAAATGGATCCCCCATTTGACCCTGTAATACCACTCTTAGGAATTTATCCTAAGAAATTACAAACACCAATCAGAAAGGATTTATGCACCCCTAATGTTCATAGCAACACAATTTACAAATACCACAATTTGGAAACAGCCTAGGTGCCCGTCAGCAGATGAGTGGATCAGAAAACTGAGGAAATGAGTTATAAAACAATAAAATGTCAGCACTAGAAAAAAAAATGGGCAATGGACTTAAATAGAATCTTTTCAAAAGAAGACACATTGAAGGCCAAGAGACACATGAAAACATGCTCAAAGTCACTAATTATCCAAGAGATGTAAATCAAAATGAGAATGTGATACCATCTCACACCTGACAGAATGGCAATCATCAACAAATCAATAAACGACAAGTGTTGGCAAGGATGCGGGGGAAAAAGGAACCCTCATGCACTGCTGCTGGGAATGCAGACAAGTGCAGCCACTGTGGAAAACAGTATGTGGTTTTCTCAAAAAACTGAAAATGGAACTCTCATTTGACCCAGTAATCCCACTCCTAGAAATATATCCTAAGAAACTAGAAACACCAATCAGAAAGGGTATATGCACCCCTATGTTCATAGCAGCACAATTTACAATAGCCACAATTTGGAAACAGCCTAGGTGCCTGTCAGCAGATGAGTGGATCAGAAAACTATGGTACATCTACACAATGGAAATCTATGCTGCCATTAAAAAGAATGAATTCTTACCATTTGCAGCAACCTGCATGGAACTGGAGAGCCTTATGCTTAGTGAAATAAGCCAGTCAATGAAGGAGAAACACCCCATGATCTCACTCATTTGTGGATAATAAAGAACATTATAAACTGATGAACAAAAGGATAGACACAGAGGCAGTAAAGCATCAAACAGACTGTCAAATTACAGCAGGAAGTTTAAGGGGAGGTGGGGAAATAAGAGATCAACCAAACTTGTATGCATGCATATAAGTATAACCAATGAACACAGACAATAGGGATTTGGGGTATGCCTGGGAGGGGAGGGGGCAATGGTAAGATATGTATACATGTAACACAATAAAAAGAAGTGTAGATGTACCAGTTTTCTGATCCACTCATCTACTGATGGGCACCTGGGCTGTTTCCAAATTGTAGCTATTGTAAATTGTGCTGCGATGAACATAAGGGTGCATATATCCTTTCTGATTGGTCTTTCTAGTTTCTTAGGATATATTTCTAGGAGTGGGATTACTGGGTCAAATGGAAGTTCCATTTTTAGTTTTTTGAGGAAATCACATATTGTGGGATCCTTTTTATTGTGTTACTTGTATACATATCTCCCCATTACGCCCCCCTCCCTCCCAGGCATATCCCAACCCCCCCAATGTATTGTGTTCATTGCTTATGCTTATATGCATGGATACAAGTCCTTTGATTGATCTCTTATCTACCCCACCGCTCCTTAATCTTCCTGCTGTAATTTGACAGTCTGTTTGGTGCTTTACTGCCTCTGTATCTATTCTTTTGTTCATCAGTTTATAATGTTCTTTATAATCCACAAATGAGTAACATCATATGGTGTTTCTCCTTCATTAACTGGCTTATTTCACTTAGCATAAGGCTCCCCAGTTCCATCCAGGTTGCTACAAATGATAAGAATTCCTTCTTTTTAATGGCATCATAGAATTCCATTGTTTAGATGTACCACGGTTTTCTGATCCACTCATCTGCTGATGTGCACCTAGGCTGTTTCCCAATTGTAGCTTTTGTAAATTGTGCTGCTATGAACATAGGGGTGCATAAGTCCTTTCTGATTGGTGTTTCTAATTTCTTAGGATAAATTCCTAAGAGTGGGATTGCTGGGTCAAATGGGAGATGCATTTTTAGTTTTTTGAGGAAACACCATACTGTACTCCACAGTGGCTGCACCAGTCTGCATTCCCACCAACAGTGCACAAGGGTTCGTTATTGTCCACATCCTCACCAACATTTGTCGTTTGTTGATTTGTTGATGATTGCCATTCTGTCAGGTGTAAGATGGTATCACATTGCCGTTTTGATTTACATCTCTCAGATAATTAGTGACTTAGAACATGTTTTCATGTGTCTCTTGGCATTCCTTCTGTCATCTTTTGAAAAGGTTCTATTTAGGTCCGTTGCCCCTTTTTTTATTGGATCATTTATCTTCCTTTTATTGAGTTGTATAAGTTGGCTGTAGATTTAGAAATTAAATCTTTATCAGTGACAACATTTGCAAATATTGGAGAGTGGTGTTCTGGGTCCCTGGGTGTTCGGTGGGTGCTTCAGCCTCAGCTTTCAGACTGCCGCAGACATCCACCTCCCTCTGCAAGATGGCGTGGTCTCCACGTTCGCGTTGGTGGCTCTGGCCTACAAAAAACCCTTGGCAGTGGGGATACCTGGCCAGGAGAGCTTGTCCAGCAGTTCCCCACCTTCTCGTGGAGGATAACTGACTCTTAACTTGCCAGGAAACACTCCCAGTGCAACTCTCAGCTGCTCTCTCTCCCTCTGCCCAGCGAGAAAGCTCCAGATGCATCTGTCTATTCTGCTGCCATTTTAAGTGTCACTCTCTGGCTGCTTTTAGATTCTTACTTTGTCATTGGTGTTTGCCAATTTAATTATAATGTTCCTTGGTGTTGGTTTTCATTTTGGTGTTTGGGGTTCATTTTGCTTGGGACTCTGTGAGCTTCTTGAATTTGTGTGTGTTTTTTCTTTCCTATATTGGGGAAATTTTCTGTCATTATTTCTTCAAACAGGTTCTCTAATCCTTGCTCAGTTTCCACTCTTTCTGGAATCCCAATTATGCGGATGTTGTTTTGTTTCATGTTATTCCAAAGTTCCCTTAGGCTCTCCTCTTGCTTTTATTTTTTTTTCTAGAAGCTGCTGTACTTGGGTATTTTTTCCTTCCGTGTCCTCTAGCTCACTGATGTAGTCCTTTGCTTCTTCTAGTCTACTTTTGATGCTTTCTATTGAGTTCTTTATAGTAGTGATGTCATTTATCATTTCTTCTTGATTATTCTGCATTTCTTCTAGGTTCTTCTGCATTTCTTCTTGCTTCTTCTTCATTTCCTCTTGGCTCTTACATTGTCAATTTTGTCTTCCATTCTATTCATCCACCTTATGATCATTTCTCTGAACTCTTTCTCTGGCAGGCTTATTTCTGCTTCTATTTCATTTACTTCCTTTTTTGGTGATACCTGCCTTTCTCTTGTATGCAGGCTGTTTCTTCTTCTGCCCATGGTCTTTCTTCTCCTGGTGTCTGTTTATGTTGTTCTCTCTTCATGTTGATTCAAAGGCACAAACTTATCCCAGGCAAAATCTGACCTTTCCGTGTGCCGTGTGGAACTCCTCTGAGTCCGTGTGTCTGCGCTGATTGGAGAGTGGTGCTCTTGGTCCCCTGGCTATTTGGTGAGTGCTTCAGCCGCAGCTTTCAGACCACCACAGGCATCCATCTCCCTCTGCAAGATGGCGCAGTCTTTGCGTTCTCACTTATGGCTCCGGCAGACAAAAACCCCGTGGCAGTGGGGCTGCCTGGTCAGGAGAGCCCCATCCAGCAGTCCCCCACCTTCTCCTGGAGGATAACTGACTCCCAATTTGCCAACAAATATTCCTAGTCAAAAGATGGAATTCTTACCATTTGCAGCAACTTGGATGGAACTAGAGAGCATCATGCTAAGTGAAATAAGCCAGTCAATGAAAGAAAAATACCACATGATCTCACTCATTTATAGATAATAAAGAACATTATAAGCTGATCAACAAAAAGATAGATACAGAGGCAGTAAAGAATCAAACAGATTGTCAAATTACAGCAGGAAGGTTAAGGAGAGTTGGGGTAGATAAGAGATCAACCAAATGACTTGTATGCATGCATATATGCATAACCAATAGACACAAGATACTGAAGGGTTAGGGTATGCATGGGAGTGGGGGATCCGATGGGAAGATATATACACATGTAATACATTAATAAAAATTTTTTTAAAAAAGAATTTCATGCATTAGGCCTGTAGTACACATACATACATCACAAATCATTCCTCCCTTAGAAGCACTATATTTTTTGTGCTTCTGGCCATGTTAGGATCTACTATTCATATCCTATATAATAAAAGCCTAATATGCAAATTGTTCAACTGGGAGTTTGACCACTTGCCATGATATGAATTGACCACCAGGGGATGCATGAAACATGTCCAATTTCAGCAGCAGTAGAGGCACTGCCATCCCTGATTGGCCCTGATGAGAGCAAGTCCATGACAGAATGGTGGATCATCAGGCCAAGGTGGATGTGAGCAGGATTCCCAGGCACTGAAAAAGCTGGGCAAGGGTCCTTGCCCTAATCAATCATCCCACAGGCAGGATAGTGGAGCAGGTGAAGGAACAGTGCCAGGTCTTGGCAGGGTTCCAGACAGAGCTGCAGGGCTGTGAGCCTGGGGGTCAAGCTGGGGCCTGATCCCTGCAGCCACTGAAAGGGACCGTACCTGTGCACTTATTCATGCACTGGGACTCTAGTATTTAATGAGAAGTCAAAATAAGTTAAGAAGTGAAGAATGAATCTCAGGAAAAAGAGATTATGTGGTATTGAGAAGCTTAATTCTGAAAAACAGTGACTGAAGAAAGATAAGTCCATAGCAATCTACAATTTGGTGACAAATTGCTACAATTATCATGGAATTGATTGTCTTTTATTTATTTTTAAATCTTTATTGTTTTTTTTAATTTGTATTTTTATTGTTTAAAGTATTACAAATAGTAGTACATATGTCTCCTTTTTCTTTTTTTCCCTATTGACCTCCCCTGAGCCTTCCCCATCCCCCAGCACTTGCCCTCACCTGTCCCCCCTCCCCCAATGTTCTGTATCCGTTGGCTAAGCGTACACACATGCACACAAGTCCTTCAGTTGATCTCTTAGAGCCCCCCTCCTCTAACCTCCCCTGCCTTCCCACTGCAGTATGACAGTCTGTTCATTGCTTCTTTGACTCTGTATTTGTTCTCCACCCCTTCCCCCCTGATTCTTTTCTTTAAAAACATCTTGCCTCTGTAGGCTAGAAATAAACTTATAAGAACAAAAATGTTTGAGTCCCAGTTTCAATGTCAAACATTTCCTTATTTGTACATGTCAGCAATGGTATCTGGATAGTGGACAAATGGTGGCAATGCAGGTCCGACCCTCTCTGGTTTGGTCCTAGGCATCCTGTAGTGATGCACAACTGCTGACTGCTAGCATGGCGAGGTGTTGTCAGCATCTTCCATCTCTGGACTGTTTCTCCTCTTGTCTTCGTTGTTGGAATAGACCTGTCAGTTCCTCTCTGTTGCTGGAGTCCTCTTGATCTTGGAGTTGTTTTCTGAAAGTATATAAACATAATTTCGACCAAGAATTAGTAAAGGAATCTTTTCTATAAAATTGACTTGGGATCCTTTTTATTTTTGCCCACCCAATTTTCCTTTGGCTAATTTTAACACCATGTGTGTTTTTTCACGGGTGACTTGCTGTTAAATCTTTATTGTTGATAGTATTACATATGTCCCCTTTTCTCCCACAAATGATCCCTTCAAGTCTGCTTCGGCCCTCACCCTAGGCCTTCATCAGACTATTATCTGGGTCCATGGGTTATGCATATCTGCTTAGAGCTACTTTGGTTGATCTCTTTCCACTTACCCACCCACCCCTGCTTTCCCTCTAAGATTATATAGTCTAATTTCTGGTGCAAGGATGTTGATTTAGCTCCATAATGAACACAATAAAAATGGATTTAAACTTCACAATGAGCATTCCTGGTTAATTATATCTAAAACTTCTAAATATAATTCTATTCTTCTAAGGCCCTTTGCTGTCATATCCTTCTTTCTGTTTTTTGGATGTATTGTCTTATATACTCTCTCTCTCTATTTCCTTCTGTTTTTAAGCCCTAGCTTATTTCAAGATATAGTTCAATCCCACCATATTGAAACTCAATGACTTTCACCTTTTATGAATCCCTACAATAAAGGAAAATATAAAAGCCCTGGCCAGTATTGCTCATAGATTAGAGCACCAGCCCACACACTGAAGGGCTTGATTTCTGGTCAAGGGCACATCGCTGGGCTGCAGGTTTAATCACTGGCCCTGATTTGGGTGCATGCAGGAGGCAACCAATCAATGTGTCTTTCTCACATTGATATTTATCTCTCTTCCCCTTCCTCCCGCTCTTTCACTCTCTCTAAAAGTTAATGGAAAAAATATCTTTGGATGAGGATTAACAAAAAATAAAAATAAAAAGGGAAATATAAGAATTCCTAACTAAAAGTTGGTCATGGTGGGATGTCACATCCTAGGCCTATTGCTTCCTTTATAAAGGTCAGTTTTACCTGAAGTGAGACTTTATTTTCTTTTTGCATCTAAGGTAGCATACCTTTGAAATGTCAGAATAATCTTCTTTTTCCAGATCCTTCAGGTACAACACCTGGCACTAGAGCAGAAAACTACAGAACCTTTCATTGTTAACTTGTTGCCTGCACACCATCTCTATGTACTGTCAATATGAATTGTTAACCATCCTGTACCCACCACTGTAAAAGAAATGCATGTGCCTTCCAATTTGCTCTTCATGCAACCCCAGAGATTTTCCTGTTTTGCTTTCTCTTGTCCCCTTAATTTCCTATCAATAGATTTCATGTAACTCTCATGTCTCTTCCTTTGATTCTAGTGTCTAAAATAATAAAACTATCATTCCCTGGAGTATTTTCTCAATCTATTGAGATTTTGTTTGCCAGCAATTGTCCTCCACTTGGTTTAAATAAACTAAAATTTTTTCTACAGATTTTATCATTTCTACAGCAACATATCTGTTACATCAAAAGCCTGGGTCATATGATGTAATTCAGGGTCCAGGGCGGGTCCAATTTGAATATTTCTCCTTAGGAATTCTGGAATACCGTGGCACAACTCTCAGTTTATGTATAGAATCATTTTTAGCCTGTGAGAATAGACTGCATTTTCATAGTTTCAGTTATTTAAAGCAAAAATATCTAGGAAAACAGTTGGGTTTGAAAGTTTAGGGTCAACATAAAATTGTAGGCCCAATAATTCTATTAAAATTATAGTATAAAGAAGGTACTTTGAGCGAGTCTATATACTATATAACGAGATCTGAGCTCTGATTCCAGGGAGAGTCAAAGAAAATGGGTTCCACTTGCAGTCATGGTGAAATGGCAAGAAAAGTGGGATCATGCAATAAAAATTTATGTGGTCTAGCTTTACCAGTATGAACTTTATCTGAAATCTTTTAAAAAATGACATCTAACATATTAAAGTAATAATACTTACTATTCAGAGGACATGCAAACTGCAATTATTGGCAAGATAGAAGCTTCAAGAGATAAGATGAATAGGGGAAGATGGCATTGGTCAGTGGAGAAAACTGACTAATTCTGCAAAAATAATAATAATAAATGCAATAATGGTAATACTCATCATTGATTAATTATCTTTATTAGTCAACACTATTACATTATCTCATTTAAACTTTATAACTACTGTTTGAGGTAAATATCATTAAGTCATTTTACTGAGTGGGGAACTAAGGCAAAGTTTAAGCAGATTAACAGGAATCACAGAGGACATAACTGAATGTATCAGAATTCAAGCCTTTTGTGATTTCAGAGCTCCTATTCTTAATCCTCATGCTCTCTGTCTTCTACACAAAGGTACAAAGGCAGATGAATGCTCTTGTATTAAAGAGAGCTCATTTGAATCTCCCTCATTAAAGGAGTTTTTAAACTGGCCATCTGAGGGCAGGGGTGGAGTGGGGTGAAAGACTGGTGGAATTAGGACCTAAGAATCTTCAGGGGAGACCTCAGTAGAATGGACCAATCTTGGATTTCCCAGTAATAGAGATGGCCTAAGAACCAAAGGCTTCTTTTATATTTTTCTCTAAGAATTTCACACATGTCATGCATCTAGTTATAAATCCTCACTTTCAGGATGAGAACTTAATCTATACTAATAATATTTATTTAAGAATACTTAACATTTTAATTGATAAATTCTTAATTCCTCTAAGATGAGGTTTTATTATGACACTGTGGAAATACAGGGCAGAGGACTGACCACAATTTTTAAAAAATGTTTTATTGATTTCAGAGAGAGGAAGGGAGAGGAAAGAGAGAGAAAATATCAAAGATATTGATCAGCTGTCTCTTGCACACCCCATGCTGTGGATTGTACCTGCAACTCGGACATGTCCTCTGACTGAGAATTGAACCATGACCTCCTGGTTCTTAGGTCAATGTTCAACTACTGAGCCATACCAGTTATACTGACTACAATTACTTTTAAAGGGCTTTTCAGTTCCCAGTGAATTTGTGTTTTACTCACATTCTCATTTGTAAAAGATATATTCAGGATGAGACTCTTAAAAGATATATATATATATTTGACACAGAATCATAGTTTCAGGGATACAACCTAGTGATTTGACATTTATGCACTTTACAAGGTGATCACCACACTAAGTCTAGGAACCATCAATCACTATGCATAGTTATTACAATATTTTTTACTATATTCCCTTCTCCTTTTTACACACTCCCTTAAATTCCTCCCCTCTGGCAACCATCAGTTTGATCTCTGTTTCTGTTGTTTTGTTTATTCATTTTGTTGTGTGTTTTTTAATTCCACATATAAATGAAATCATTTATCATTCTCTATCCAATTTATTTCACTTAGCATAATACCCTTACGATCCATCCCTGTTATTGCAAATGGCAAGAATTTATATGGTTAAGTGATATTCCATTGTATATATATTCCATATCTTCTTTATCTATTTGTCTATAAATGGATATCTATATTGCTTTTATATCTTGACTTATAAATGTTTGCAATTAAAATAGAGGTGCATATATCTTTTTGAATTATTCTCATTTTCTTAGCATAGATATTGAAAAGTAGAATTTCTGGGTCATATGATAAGTTCTATTTTTTAGTTTATTGAGGAAACTGCATATTGTTTTTCATAGTGGCTGCAATATTTACATTGGAATCAACAATGTATAACAGTTCCCTATTCCTCACATCCTAGCCAATACTTGCTGTTTGTTAATTTATTGATGACAGCCATTCTGACAAGTGAGATGAGATATTTCATTATTATTTTGATTTGCATTGCCTGATGATTATTGATGTTGAGCATACTTTCTTGTCTGCTGGCCATCTGGGTGTTGTCTTGAAGTAATGTCTTTTTATGTCCGCTGCTCATTTATTTTATTTTTTTTAGTTTGGATTGTTTATTTTTGT
Source organism: Lasiurus cinereus (assembly GCA_011751065.1). Lineage (NCBI taxonomy): Eukaryota > Metazoa > Chordata > Mammalia > Chiroptera > Vespertilionidae > Lasiurus > Lasiurus cinereus. Next base: position 15,512,368 of record JAAGEH010000032.1, read on the forward strand.
TGTTGTTGTTATTGAGTTATATGAGTTCCTTATATATTTTGGATATTAACCCTTTACCAGAGATAACATTTGAAAATATATTCTTTATTTCAGTAAGTTGTGTTTTCATTTTGTTGGTGGTTTCTTTTACTGTGCAGAAGCTTTTTAGTTTGATGTAGTCCCATTTATTTATTTTTGCTTTTGTTTCCCTTGATTCAGTGGACACATCCAAGGCCAGGTGCTTTACAGGAGAATTCAACCAAACATTTAAAGAATTAATACCTATCCTTCTCAAACTATTAAAAATAATGGAGAAGAAGTTATACATCCAAAGTTATTCCATGATAGCAGCATTATCTTGATAATAAAACCAGTTATATTTCTTGAACAACAAATATATTTTATTTTGGATAGCTATCATCTTCACTCTTATTATCAATTCTAAACTTTCCAAGCAAATAAAATATAATCAAATTCCATGCCCAAACCTGCTAATTATGCATGTGTAGATTTATGTGAATATTCATGCAAATAAATTGTAGCCTCTGGGTTTCTGAGGAGCCTTTAGTATAGCAGAGGTCAAATATCCTTGGATTAGAGCTCAATTCTACATGCAGATTTTCATAGATAATAGCAGCACATGTACACAGTAGTCTTTAAATGCTAGATAATTCTATGCTTGAGTAGTTTTTAGTCATAATTAGAAAGAGGTGACCTAGTTCAGAGAAAAATGAAGAGCAGAATGAAACTGAGCACTAATGTTCTAGTTTATTTACATTGGATACTGAAGTTAGATACTCAGCAGGCATGGATTTTTAAATTTTTAATTGGCTTTGATTTGAGTGCTTAATTTTCCTAATTTACCTAAAAGGCAGGATAATCCAAGGCCTTGGAAATGCCTAAATGCCAAGGAGCCACCTGCCTGTGTGGGCACTTTCCCTGATATACTGCACTGCCACCAGTTATATTATCAAAGGCTATAGCAGTAAAGAATCTGCAGTGACTATTATTTCTATAAGCTACAGAATTTTAATTTTAGGTAACCTGTGAAACAAGCATTATATGTTGGACTATCCTTGTAGGAGCTTACTGGATATTCTTGGGTAAAGTTGGATAGGCTTTTCTAGTCCCTCTTCCTATGGCAGGGAAAATAGTCTGTTGAGCATATTGGAGTGATCATACAAAATCTGTGATAGAACTGGAAGAATGAAATAAAATGGCCCCTGTCATTTGTATGTGCATCAGCTATTGTGTTCCTACCCTGGGGTTTTTTGTGTTTCTACCACAGTGTTCAATTAATTGTACTGAGTAGTTAGACTTTGAGCTTCACTAGCCCCTCTTTCCCAAAAACAAATCTCATTCAGGGAAACTTGAATAGTCCCCAACACTGACCACTCCCAAACTATTGCCACACAGCACTGCCTTCTTATCTCCCAAAACACTTTGTCTTATAGCATGACAGTAAGAATATTCCTATATTCTTGATGTGTTTACAGAACTGTGGCCAATGTCAGATACCAGGTCATTAAACACATTCACAGCAAATGATGAAAGAAAGGACATGATAGTTTTAATTAATATTTTACAATTGAGTCTATTTTCCTTGGATAGGGATTTCTTATTTTACATCTATAAAACTAGGATTAAAGTGACAATTTTCTTCAATGAAATGGTCTGCAAAATAAGAAAAAAATATGAAAGCATTTACAAATATCTGGTGTGTTGTGTTTTGTTTTTATTTTCAGGTGAGAAAAAAAAAAACTAGTGAGTATAAAATTAGCCAAATTCCATAAAGAGTTTCTGTAAAACTTTAATATATCAAGGTAAAACTATCTTGTCTTATGTGGTTCTGGTGGTGACAAAACTGGGAAAACAAAATTAAAGGAGGTGTGAAGCATCTAAAAGTCAGAGATGAAGTTTGTTTTGTTCAGTACAGAAAGCCAAGGACTTGGGAAAAGAAGAGTGGGATGAGGAAGCTTCAGCTTACATGATATAAGATAAAGCAAAGAAATTATGCCATGGATAAGGGGATTGAATCAAAACCCAGCTTCTGGTTTTCAAGATAAGTACTTTCATTTAGACTATTAATAATTCTCACCTGTGGTCAGGTATAAACCATGTAAGCAGTACCAATATTTGAAAGAGAAAATTGTTCTCACTTCTAATTAAAAGGTATTACATTCTCAGCTGGTTGTGTTGTCAAAACATCCATTAATCAAACAGGCCATTAGATTCCCACTTACATTAATTCTATTATTGTCTCACGTGAATTATGTTCAAATATTTATTGCCCTATAAGCTTCAGAAAAGTTGGGTGGAGATATCATTACCGTGAAGAGATTTTTGGCACAGAAGTTAATGAAGTGCATGAACTAACCCTCCGATCCCAATTATAATGAACTTTTCCAAATTCCAAGGCTAATGGGTAAGCTCCAAGCACTGTAAATGAGTACTGGATTTGGGCAGCACTCTGTGAATGTCAATTTAGCCATAGACTTTTGCAAGATTAACATCAGGTAAACAAAATCAGGGAACTTTCTGATCTTCCAGAATATTTGAGGCTATTTCTTATTTGCCCATTAATTTTTACTAACAACTTCCATTACATGAAAATGTTTGTGTGTGTGGTTATTATGTCTGATGCATTTTATCACTGTACTTGTCAAATTTCAGAATAAGGAGATAAGTAGTAATGATAATCACATAACATTTGTTTTAGTAAGTCCAAACAATTGTAAAAATATGCTGTACTACCCATACCTAACACTTGGTTTCAGACTCTGAAATACAAATGGTTTGCTATCCATTTGAGTCAAGAAAAAGAGACTAAAAGTGAGAACCTTTGGATTTTGGCTAATTGATAGCATCTTAGAATTTGAAAGGACTTCAGTGGTCATCAAACCCTGACAAGTTCTCCTAGTCAGAGTTGAGATGAGGTCTGAAACTAAAGAATCCAGTTGCCCAGCCATAAAAAATGTGTATGACCTAGGGAGGCCCCTAGGTTCACAGGGTATACTTCTACTTTTTAGCCACAGAAAGTCAACAGAACATGTTTTAGCTAAAATAATATATGAATTCCCAATGTATAAAATATAAAGTAGAGATGGTTGGGTTGAAGGCAAAGAGGGTGGAGGAGAACTCCTACCCAATAGGCTCTATACCCCACCCCTCTGCAGCTTTCCTATGGGAAGTTATCAGACACTTAGCTCTGGGGAAACTGCATGAACAGTACTGCTTTGGTTGTAAAATAAAGAACTCCATCTGGCTCAGTGGATAGAGCATCGCCCTGCAGACTGAAAGGTCCCGGGTTCGATTCCAGTTGGGGGCATGTACCTTGCTTGCGGGCACATCTCCACTGTGGGGCGTGCAGGAGGCGGCTGATCAATGTCTCTCTCTCATTGATGTTTCTGACTTTCTATCTCTCTCCCTTCCTTTCTGTAAAAAATCAATAAAATATATTTTTAAAAAAAGAACTCCATCTGAATAAGAATAAGATCAAGCAAATATGCTGTACTACCCATATTTGCTTGATCTCATACAGGAGTAATACATCTTAATTAGATGGAGGGACTAAAACTGGGTTATTTGGTCATTGGATCTTGCTATCTCTCTGTATAGCTCCCACTTTACACACACACATACATTTCCAAATTCTATGACAAAAAATATGATTGGTTCAGTTTGGTTAGGGCCCATCAACTGTGATGGTGTAGAAAAATGGTAAGGCAGGGTTATATAGTGCAGGGTTATATAGTGAATTGGCTAGGTCATCCAGCAGTTTGAAAACCACTGAAATATTATGCTGTAAGTAAATATACACATACTGGAATGGGGCAAGAACTTGGAATCCAACTGAGTTACAGATAATACAGCCACACAGGCTGAGCATCTGAGCATAATTCTGAGATCGATGGCTGCCAGAGATCAGCAAAGGCACTGATGGTTGCCATCTAAAAAGTCTATTAGGGATGTTTTGCCGGAGGAATCCAAGATGGCGGCATAGGTAAACACCTACACTGCTGCCTTGCACAACAATTTCAAAACTACAACTAAAAGACAGAACGGACATCATCCAGAACCACAGGAAAGCTGGCTCAGTGGAAGTTCTACAACTAGAGGGAAAGAGAGGGGCTCACGGAGATCCAGAGGAGCTGCAAAAAGCTGAGGTACGGAGACGCGCACAAGGAGAGAGCAAGGAGAGAGCGGGTGCCGGAGTACCTGGCTGGCTTTCTCTGGAGGAAGGGAAACGGAGACTCTCAAAGGCATTGAACCCCTTATCCTACCACACTAAACCCCAGATCCAGCCAAAACTCATACAGGGGGAGTTTGGACTATGAAAAGGGAGAAGTGCTGGGAAATTTAGGGGAGTCACAAAAGATCAAAGGCCTGGTGGCGCGCACAGCACTGCGTACAGGACAGACTGCTGATTGTGCCGCTGGCTTTCACGAGTGGGCGGGAGACAGACCCTCCCAACTGTGCCACTTCTGAGTCCACTAAGCCCCTGTTTCGGGTGAAACCCTGGAGACCTAGACTCCTGTGGTCCTGCTGTGCAGGGGAGCTGGAAAGGCAGCGGTTAGAGGCACTGCGGGTGCACGCACAAGGACCGTTCCCAGCGATTACCCAGTCACGTGAGGCTCAGAGGCCGTGGAGGGCGGGGCTGACTGGAAGGCAAGGCGGTCCCTTAAGCCCTGAGACTCCACCCCTCCCAAGCTCAACAGAGGCTTCTGCGGCTTTGCAGTCTGGTATCATAAGGCTGAATTCAACACAGAAGTTTCCCCGGCATAGTGAAAACGCTGAGACAAGGGAAGGGATTACAAACAAAAGAAATGGAGGCAAAAAAACAACTGGATATAGAGTTCAAAACCACGCTTATAAGGTTTTTCAAGAATATGCTAGAAAAGATGGATAAATTTAGTGAGACCCAAGAGGAGATGAAAAAGGACCAACTAGAGATGGAAAAGGTCCAACTAAAGATGAAAAAAGACCAACTAGAAATTAAACATACACTGACTGAAATAAAAACTATTATACAGAGTCCTAACAGCAGACTAGAGAAAGGCAAGGATCAAGTCAAAAATTTGAAATATAAAGAAGCAGAAAACATTCAACTGGAAAAGCGAGAAAAGAATCCAAAAATGTGAAGATAATGTAAGGAGCCTCTGGGACAGCTTCAAGCGTACCAACATCAGAATTGTGGGGGTGCCAGAAGAAGAGAGAGAGCAAGATACTGAATACCTATTTAAAGAAATAATGACTGAAAACGTCCCACATCTGTTAAAAGAAATAGACTTACAAGTCCAGGAAGCACACAGAACCCCAAATAAAAGGAATCCAAAGGGGACCACACCAAGACACATCATAATTAAAATACCAAGAGCAAAAGACAAAGAGAGAATATTAAAAGCAGCAAGAGAAAAACAGTTCATTACCTACAAGGGAGCACCCATACGACTGTCAGCTGATTTCTCAACAGAAACGATGTGGGCCAGACGGGAGTGGCAAAAAATATTCAACGTGATGAACAGCAAGAACCTACAACCAAGAATAATCTATCCAGCAAAGCTATCATTCAGAATTGAAGGGCAGATAAAGAGCTTCACAGAGAAGAAAAAGCTAAAGGAGTTCTTCAACTCCACTCCAGTATTATATGAAATGCTGAAAGGTACTCTTTTAGAAGAGGAAGAAGAAAAAGGTAAAAGACAAAAAATTATGAACAACAAATACATATCTATCAACAAGTGAATCTAAAAATTAAGTGAATTAAAAATTTGATCAACAGAATAAACTGGTGAATATAATAGAATCAGGAGCACAGAAAGGGAGTAGACTGATAATTCTAAGGAGGACAAAAATCATAAAGCATCAAACAGACTGTGAAATTACAGCAGAAAGGTTAAAGTTAGGTGAGGTAGATAAGTGATCAATCAAAGGACTTGTATGCGTGCATATAAGCATAACTAATGATCACAGACACTGGGGGTTCGGGGTATGCCTGGGAGGGAGGGGGGGCAATGGGGAGATATGTATAAAAAATTAATAAAAATTAAAAAAATAAAATAAAAAAATAAAAAGTCTATTAGGTCTCTAAGACCCAAGACAACATGGCAATGGCAACCCAGGGCAGGCACCATGAGAAAGCTGGCAACAGCAACAAGGACTTTCCAAGCATGCTCCTGGACCCTCACTTCTAGCTGAGGTTTAGAGTCCAACCATCAGGTTCTCTGAGCCAGAGTAAAACATGACCCTATCCTACTTAATAAAAGAGCAACATGCAAATTGACCATCACTCCAACATGCAAGATGGCTGCCACAAGATGGCCAGCAGGGGAGGCCAGTTGGGAGAAACCAAGCCTGCAAGGGAGGGCAGTTGTGGGCAATCAGGCCAACAGGGAGGACAGTTGAGAAGGACCCAGGCCTGCAGGGAAGAGTAGTTGGGGGAGGGGACCAAGCTTGCAGGGGAAGGCAGTTGTAGGGGGGACCAGGCCAGCAAGGTATGGCAGTTAGAGGCAATCAGACTGGCAGCAGAGCAGTTAGGCATCAATCATACTGGCAGGGAAGTGATTAGGGGGTAATCAGGCTGGCAGACAGAATCGGTTAGGGGCAATCAGGAATGCAGGCAGGTGAGCAATTGGGAGCCAGCAGTCCTGGATTGTGAGAGGGATGTCCGACTGCCTGTTTAGGCCTGATCCCAGTAAGATCAAACCTAAACAGGGAATTAAACATCCCTTGAGGGTTCCCAGATTGGAGAGGGTACAGGCTGGGCTGAGGGACACACATACCCCCATGCATGAATTTCATGCACTGGGTCTCTAGTCTTAAAATAACTGGAAATGAGGAAAGTAGTTTTGACATATGCAGGGATTTTTGGGTCAAAAGGTAGTTTCATTTTTAATTTTTTGAGGTAACTTCATACTGCTTTCCACAGTGGCTACACCAATCTGCATTCCCACCAATAGTGCCCTTTTCTCCACATCCTCACCAATACTTGTTGTTTGTTGCTTTATTGATGACAGTGGCCTGGTGCACAAATTCATGTACATTGAAAGGGAATTAATTAGAAGAAATACTTTGACATTACTATTAGCCATTTCTCTATAATAGAAGTGTCAGAGATTAAATAAAAACAGTAAAATGTATATGAAAACAATATATAAATTTATTAATAAATAAACAACAACATGATATAAAAATTAAAAAATGTGATATAAAACAACAAAAACATGATATGAAAACAACATTGATACAAATAATGACTGATAAATTGATTAAACTTATCCTAATATCTGCTTGTATACCACATTAAGAGTAAAAACACTTTCAGAGAGCTTGACTAATTTCTCTTGTGATGAAGTATTTACAACTTTAAGTTTAGCATCACATGCTCTTTGAACTAGAGAGAAAGAAATATATAACTGACCATGTCCAAAAACGGGTTCAGGTAGGAATATTCCTACTGTCTAGAGTTTATCTTTTTGATGTATTAATTGTCATCACAAATGCTGGCATCACGGGAAACTGTCTTCGAATTAATTTAAGTGTCAGACAGGGACAAATCAATTCTTGGAATCAGAACAACTTCTCCTGCAGATTCTGTTAAAACTTCAGCTTTGATTATGTTAGGTTGCAATCTTTTGTTATTAAATCTAGTACCATTACAAAGACCCCATTTACTATCAAGATTTCTCAGTAGCATGATGATTGAACCTACTTTTAATTTTAATTTATGACACAGCATTCCTGAAGGTATAATACTATTAAGAAATTTGATGGACCCTAATCAGTTTGGTTCAGTGAATAGAGCATCAGCCTATGAACTGAAGAGTCCCAGTTTCAGTTTGGTGAAGGGAATGCACCTTGGTTGCAGGCACATCCCCAGTAGGGGGTGGGTAAGAGGTGGCTGATCTATGTTTCTCTCTCATTGATGTTTATTACTCTTTATCCTTCTCATTCCCTCTGTAAAAAATCAATAAAATCTATTTTTAAAAAAATTGATGGGAAAATTTCCTTTTTTGGCATCATCTGTGAAGTCTATGAGATCATCACTCAAATAGATGTGAAAATCTCCATCGAGTATATTCAAAATTTCTTCATTTAATTTAAGAATGTGCTCATTTTTAGGACAAAGAATTGCACATTTAGATATATATTTTAATATTAATAGATATACTATTTCCAAAGGTAAATTCAATAAAAGATCTGTTATAAATCATTTCATGGGGGATTTCAATAATATCCATTCCTAAATGAAAACTGCTATCAAGTTTGCCATCTCCAAGTTTTACAAACCATAAGTGGAATCTGCTATAAGTGGAATCCTCTGATATCATATTTGTTTTTAGAGTCAATTTTCTGAAATATTCCCAAACACTAAATACTTTAAACTCATTTGTACTAGGGCTGTCAAATAGCATGTGGCACAATACTGAGACATTGTTGAAAATCACCTCTGAGAAGAATTTTCCCACTAAATGCAACATTCAAATTCATAATTTTTCTTAGTAATCTATCTAAAGCATTTATACCATTACTGGATGCCATGGTGCATTCATCAATAATGAGAAGTTGGGCCTTTTTAATGGTTTTAGCAACTTCACTCTTTATATTGAATCTAGAAATTGAAGTTTCATTTCTTGAAATTGGTAATTTATATTGGGAATGAAAGGTTCTTCTACCAAGAAGTAAATTTTCAGCAATTCCCATAGACACTGTAGATAAAACAATACCACCATAACCTCTAATATAATGTATTAAAACTTAAAGATATGTTTTTACAATACCACCTGGACCATCCAAGAAAAAGCATTCAGGGTGTACAGTTTGATCTTCAATGGTGGAAGTTATAGTCTTAAGGGCTGCCAACTGTTCATCATTCAGAGAACTTACCAAAACCTCTGCCTGTTGTCGCTTATACGATTCATCACATGTAGTTGTATTTGTTAATAAATGATAGTCTAGAAGTTTGAAATGCAAACATTTCATTCCATGCAATGTGAATACTTCTTGAATTTTATTAAGAGCATGCATTTCACAGTTTACACAGGAACCTTCCACTTTGTTGTAATTTCCAACAAAAATATTCAATAAAATGTGATTTATTCTCATCCCATATTTGTCTGCATCAGAAGGACATCCAAACACACACATGTATGCAAAAAGTTGCAGTAGTTTTTTGGGCATATTAAGAGTGACTGCATCATCAATCATATCTTTCCAGATAGTATCATCAATTAATAATCCTCTATGTTTAGTAGCATCACCAAGTTTATCATAAATTATATCACCTACAGTTCACAGATCTGCAAAACTTATAGCACCTTTTACATGCAAAAAAAAAAGTCTAAGGTAATATCATTCTGGTTCTCTCAAGCTCGCAGTGAACAGTCTACCTAATACTTTATTCCGGTCCTTTTGGCATATTCTCCATGAAGGATTATTAAACACATAATGCTGTGGAATCTCCCAATAATAATAATTATGCATATCAGAATCTTCTCTATTCAATAAAAACCAAGCTATCAAAGTGGAGTTATGCCTTTTAGCCCTATCTATAACTTCAGCAAAATCATCAGTATGAAAATACAAATATGATCATTTGACAAATGAATAGCTAATGTTATGATTGCATGAGATTGGTCATGGATTCACATTGCCTAAAGTCTCCAAATGGCCTCAGGAGTGCTCACATACCTAGAATCAATGAAGTCCTGTACTTCATCATGATTGATAATATTTTTCTATAAATTTGAATATTTGCACAATCATGCCCTTTATAGATATATTTAAATAAATATTTGACACCCTTAATTGATGTGCAGACTTAGATGTTTATATGACAGTTATATTTAAGGCACACATATAAGAGACAATTCAAACATTATCAACAACTTTATTTCCAATAGACATTGTGCTACCAGATCTTCACTTGTAGTTGGGATATCCATCAATATTTCCAATGGTCACATTTTGAAATTCTTTCAGTATCCCTTTGAACATTTTCCATTTTCCATACATGGTCTATTTGGGTTTTGTATTCCACATGGTCCATGTGCCATATTTGAATTTACAATTTGAAAAAGTTGAGGATACTGGTCTTCATCCAGAATTTCTGCCTTAACTATTTGGTCAATGTCATCTTCCATTTATAATTTGGATTTACTACCTAATATCAATAATATGTATGAGGCAGTTCGCATTTCTGAAATTCAATGACATGAATTTTAGCTGTAACTTTGCTAAATAAATGGAATTTACATATATTATTTAAAAGAGCATTCAGCTTAATATTAAAAACCCTGGCTACCAAGTCAGGTCTGTTTTCAACTTTTTGCCAGCATTATGAATTGTTTGTAATATCTGCCCATTTGGGGTTGCATGTCATGGTTATGAATAAATCGGGCTTGTCATATTTTGTTATAATTGCCATAGCATCCTGATATTGATGCTGCTTATTTCTGGGACTACCCTCAAAAGACGATGGAAGTATTATCATATTACCAATTGGCACATTGTCTTTTTCAGATCTAGATGTGAGATAATCCATCAAACCACTATATTTTTTAGCTCTCAACTTAGATTGGTTTTCTTTAATTAAATTTATCTGATTGGCTTCCATTTTTTAATATGAATCGACAATATACTGTTGAGTTAATTTTCCTGCATTTAAAATGGGATTTAATGTGTCTTGGATAGACGGATGAAATCCATAATACTGCATTTTTGTGACTCGTGCCCTTATATTTCATCTAATTTTATTGTTGATTATACTGTCATCTGAGTCTAATGCAATATCTGTTCCCCAGCCTTTGTCATCATGTGGAAAAAGAATAGGATACATCACTGCAACTAAAGTAAGAAACAGGATACTGATTTGTTTCATTTTAGTTATTAGGATCTGGTTTACAAAACCTCAAAAGGAAGTTTTCCATTTTTGCTTCTGAATATGATGTAAACTTTGGTTACACTGGGATATTTACCTGGGTCACTATTATGATCATATTTAATTGCCATTGTTACTTCTGTGAGAGCAATACCTTTTGCTGCTGCTTCAGGTTGGGTTTCCTTTTCTATGTCATTTTCATCTTGTTTGATTTTGTTAATTCATTTATTTCATATATGCGGTATTGATGTTGATCATGATTCTTTCTGAGCAACCTTGGTTTTCTGGCATTGCAAATCTTTTACTTGTCACTTCAGCCATATCTAAAATATAGAGTTGAACAAACTTCTGAGAAACACCATCCAAAGGATATAAAATTCCAGTATGGTGATAAGCTTACCCATGTATTCTAAAACAGTATGGCCCATATCCTGATGGTAATGTAATATTTGCACCCACTGAAGCAAGAACAAAAGAATAATTTATTGAATGAATATTTTCCATGACATTTTTACTCTCAGAATCTTTGTTTATCATTAATTTTTTAAAAAATATTCTGGGTATTCTGGAAAATATACATCATTTGGACAAACTTTACCTTTGCTACAACATGGAGTAAATTTTCCATCAGATAGTTTTTCACCAGAGAAATTTAGTGATAAGCAAAATTGACATGTAATAGTCATTCCACCACAACTGTGTTCAATAATTGTAACCTCATTTACTCCATTTTCACTGTGAAGGCAGTTCCTATCAGTATTGGTAGTACTTGTTGATGACTTCTTCAGATATCTGTTGATGACATCAGTTTCTTTCAGCTGCAGAGATACGTTGTGTCAATAGTTGGTCTTCAGATACATTCTGTCACTGATGCTGGCTTCTTTCGCTTCAGAGATACTTTGTGCCAATAATTGGTCTTTAGACATATTCCCTCTCCATGCTGTTAGGATTCTAGGTATGGGTGAACAGGACTCTGGGCTGTCAGGCTGTGGACAGCAAGCTAACTAGTGGCCGATTCCATGAGGAATGGGGCTCATGCCTCCCTGCTATCAGGGTCTCGGTGTGGTTATCCAGCTCCCTCCTCCTTGCTGTAAGGTCTGGGGTGCAGGTGAACAGGATTAGTGGTTGTCAGGGCACCAACAGCAAGCTGACCAAGGCCAGTTCTGGGAGGAATAGGGCTCCTGACTCCCTGCTGTCAGGGTCTGGGGTGCGGGTATCTGGCTCCTTCCTCCCTGCTGTCAGGGTCAGGGGTGCAGGGATTCAGAGCTGTCAGGGCACTGATAGCAAGGTCTGGGTTATTACTTGTCATAGCTACTGGCTGGTGATCTGATTGTTGGTCATGCTGGTCATTATGCCATTATGCCGTTGCTGAGATTTTATTATATAGGTTGGTCTTTCTAACAGGTGCGAGGTGATAGCTATTTGTGGCTTTAATTTGGTTTTCTCTGATGATTGGTGATGTTGATCATCTTTTCATTTGTCTATTGGTCATCTATATGATCTCTTTGGAGAAGTGTCTATTCAGGTCTTTTTCCTATTTTTTTTTAATTGGATTGTTTTATTTATTTGTTTCTTTTCCTTTGGTATTGAGTTTTATAGGTTCTTTATATATTTTTGGTATTAACCCCTTATCAGATGTATTATTATTTTTTAATATATTTTATTGATTTTTTACAGAGAGGAAGGCAGAGGGATAGAAAGTCAGAAACATCGATGAGAGAGAGACATCAATCAGCCGCCTCCTGCACACCCCCTATTGGAGTTGTGCCCACAAGCAAGGTACATGCCCCAGACAGGAATCAAACCTGGGACCTTTCAGTCTGCAAGCCGACTCTCTATCCACTGAGCCAAACCGGTCTCGGCCAGATGTATTATTGGTGAATATGTTCTCCCATTCAGTGGGTTGTCTTTTTATTTTATTGATGGTTTCCTTTGGATGAACTTGGAGAACATATGCTAAGTGAAATAAGCGAGTCAGAGAAAGATAAGGACAATGTTATTTCACTCATATGTGAAACTTAATGAACAAATGAACTACCAAGAAAAACAGACAGACTAATAGAGATCAGGCAGCCAGCTCTAGTAATGAGAGGTGCTGGGGGTATGGTGGAAGGACTGAGCAAAAAAAACAAAAAAAAAAAGAGAGAGAGAGAGAAACTTGTGGTCATGGACAACAATATGATACCTATGGGGTGGGGTGGAGGTAGAAAAGAGCATAAAGAGCATAAAGAATATAAATGCCAATGGAAAAATTAAACAACTTTAAGAGAAAAAAAAATAAACAGGGATTTAACAAGAGAGAAACCCAGTTCTTAGTATAAAGCTCAATGTCTAGGGAAAGGAGGATAGTAAGTTCTATGAGCTACTTAGTCAGGCCTTCATTGTCCTGACTAGTTCAGGATTGTTTTCTGAGTGTAAGCTCTAGTGGAACTTGAAGGATTTCCTGGAGCTCTGAGGATGTGGCCTCTGCTGGGAGAGAATGAATTTTCCACTTTCTCTGAAAGATATTTGTGGGGAGGGGACATCTGAGTGCCTCTTGTTTAGTGGTGGTATCTCTCTTAACCCTTCCTCACAGTATGAGCAATTCATGAGAGGAGAAAAACTACTCAGCTCCAGTAATGCATAGTGCCTGAGCCAAAATAGAGAGAGATGGGTTGAAATTTTGTGTTTTCTGCTAATCAATTAACATTATTGGTCTGTCCCTTCTAAGTTAATTAACACTTTTGATATATGTAGTCATAAGATATATAAAAAATTTCTTGAGAAATATCTCAGAAAATAATTTCAAGAGATGGTCATATATACTACCCTGTGATATTTTTCATGCAGACAAGGATTGATGCATTAAGCTTTACAGCTCAGGGTGGTACATGTTCTACATATTTGCTTAATTTGCTGAAGATTTTAAGGTGAAATAGCTCCTAGAAAATTAACATGGAAACATTTAAAAGCAGGACTCTGGGTTTTAACTTCAAAAGCTCAATCCTAACGCTTCTGCAAAGAATTAACAAAATATTTGTCTCCAAGAAAGTTAACCTCTCTCTCATACAAAATCTTCAGCACACTGCTTTGTCAAGCTTTAGGCAATCCCCCTTTTCTTCAATAGAGAATGGAAATCTTTTTACTTAGTTTTTCAGCTTTTCTCATCTAAAAGATAAGAAACAACAGGAACACACACCATTCTCCAATAAATTACCTTGTCTTCAGACTGTTTTCCATCTAATTTAAGGGTAAATTTCAGAGAAGAGTTTCACTATACTGGAACTAAGAAGCTAAAATTCCAAAGACAAAAAGCATGGTCTGTGACTGGCAGTATGAGGCTTTTATCTACACAGAACTCTCTTCCAGTCTCCAGAATGCAGTGTCTATAGGAAAAATAGACATCTCCACTTGTAACCCTAGGGTGACAGAGTTAAGCATCTTCTGTTTTTCCAATTCTTTTTTTAAGAACTTTGGATGTATTATATTTTATAAAACCCTGGCTTTTGTGACATATTTTACCCACTATGGAGTTATACACATGTGGTAATCACCAGTGAAAGGTGATTACATATTCAGTAGAAAGGAACTCTGAAGAACAGTGGGACACAGTTCCATATGAATGACATGTTTTATCTGTTATTCAAATAATTCAAGGAAAACACTGACATAAAGTGCCAATTATTTTTTCCATGAATAAGGCTAGCAGTCTTATTGCATACTTTAAAAGGCCTTGCAATTTGCTCTCAATTTTTTTATTCTCCAGGGAAAGGATATATTTTCTTTGCACTAAATATTAAAGTTCAATTTAACTTCATATTTTATGAAAGAGACTTTTAAAGATAATGCATTCTTATGTACTCCTAGATGTCATGACAAGCTATAAATTTAGTTATTGATGTCTACTAGGACTACCTCCAGGGCTGCATACTAATTAAAATAATAAACTGCTCCTTATCCTCTGGTTATGTTAGAGAGAATAGCAGGTGGTCATTGTTTACTGTGCTAAAGGAGCCACTCTGTTTGAGACAGCTCATTTTGGACTCAAGCTTAATGCCATGCCTGAGTGATTCAACTTCTAACAGAGCTGCCAAAAGACTCATTCTCATTGTTTAATTTGAATGAGAATTAGCTGCTGCTGCATGTTAGCCCAAGACCCTGCATTATATAATGGTTCACTAGTGCTGCAAGATTTGGAGGGGGTGGAAATAATGTCCAGTGGAAGTACACTTTCAGTTCCAACCTATGCACTCAGAGGTGGTAACATCCTTTGGCTAGTGTCAGGAGCAGCTGTGTCATTCAGACTACCAGACAACAACATGGAATCAGGGAATACAGCGACCCATATATTTTCATTAAAATAAGGCATGCAACTGCTCTATCAGCCATCAGGTTAATTAGCACAGAGTACTTCTCAAAGAACATTGTAACAGCACAAGCAGAGGGCTGGTCTGTACCATGGCTGGTGAAGTTTCAGTGAGAAGGTAAGACAATAATAATAATTTTTTAAAACACATACACACATTAAAAAAAACACACACACACACAACAAATCCAGAATTTGAGAGACACTGCTCCCTAATATATCCTCCTGGATACAGTTGTACATGATTCTTGGGAAAAGCAGTAACTATATTCTAGACACTTGACAGGTTCAGCCATGTCAATATAGAGCATTCTAGCATTATACCATACAGCATGCAGTATAGTATAATGTGATTTCAAACTCATGAGTATCAGATAGCTTTAGAAAGGATTCACTGGTGTAAGCATTGAAGCCAAAGCAGGAACTAAAATGCCTATTTCTCAGCAACTGCTCATATTCCAAGGACTAGCTTGTTTTTGTGCATTTATTTGTGATACTGTTCTTTTGTCTCTACTCAGGAAATATGGAATGTCATATTTTGCTTTAAGGAAGACAGATCTTTTTCCTAAGACCCAGATGAGTCATATAGTATGGAATGGTCACAAAAAAAAATCTTATTGAAATACATTCAAGGTATCAATACAATCACTATTGTTACTAGAAGAAAAAAATAGATAACATAACTTATTTTGACCATGGCAATCCTTATTTGCTTATTAATTTATTTTTACTTCAAGATTTTTTCTTGTCTCAATCAGCCTCTACTAGTAAATACCAATACTTTGTTTCTCATAGCACTTATTGTTTCCTTTAATGATTTTTACCACTAATGTTGGACATTCTCAAGGCCAGTGTAAAGATGTATGTGGACAGGCTTACCAGTAGTCTCCACTATGACTCGCTACTCCTCTAGTTTCCAGGAGCTCATTGCACCCATTTCTTTAGGAAACAAGGCTTTACCTCTTGGGGCCTCTGGATCTCCAGTTTAAATAGCTCTAATCTTATCTTCTTTTCTAAAACTTACTATTCAATACCTACTATTTTTTTATTAATATCCTTGGGATTTTGATACAAGGTATAAAATAAATTTGTTAAGGTTTCAAGAATCTCCCAAGTTACAATCCATTGGTGACACTCGGTAGTACATTGAGAAAGCTGTTGCATTTTTGAAAAGACTGTCTATTCTTTTATGATCCTCATTTACTCAAAGTCTGGATAACTTAAGAAATGGATAAAAGAAAACATTTACTAAGTCTTAGCTGAGAAAAACAGGAAGGTAATCCTCCTGGAGAAAGCAAACAACATACAAAAAATAATAGAAAAGGCAATTTTATCTTTTCCAAAAAGAAAGTACCTATTTATTTTTTCCCAGTGAAATCTACAGTAGGGGAAAACTCTCTGGCCATTTAGTGTAGTTCTCTTTTTTATTGTTGTTATAACCCTTGGATAATGGTCTGCCTTCTATAACAGGTAAGATATCAGAACCTGAAATATAGAAACCAGGCCTTTAGAAAGTTGTGGACTCTTAACAGGTAAGTAATCAGAAGTTGGGAGTCAAAATGCATGAGTATCAAGGTACAATAAAAAAGACACTCAGCAAACAGGAATAATTTTAAGGAAGAGCCCAAATACTCAGATTCCAAGGTAAAAACAAAACAGAAGGTGGAAACCTGGTGATGTCTAGGACTCCATTCATAAGGCATGTGTGACAAGGCTTACAACTGTGCTTCTGCTAAGGCAGAAGTCTTTCTCATTGTTATCCAGTCCAGGGCCTGAAAAGAAAGGCTGCTGCTGATGGGGATATAATAGAATATTAAAATAGCTCTACTGGATAAATTCATTTTTCATGGTATCCATTTCCTAATATAGATATTTTCTGTGGTTCATTCATTTTTACCTAGCTTTGTTGAGGTATAAGTGACAAATAAAAATTGTATTTATTTAGGTCAAGCAATTTAACCATTAGGTTAAATACTTGCATATATTATTAATGTCCAGAACACATTACTACAGGGCCTCCAACTTTCAGTGGTCTTTAAGGCTCTCTGGTAACTTTAGATATAGATATATTTAATCTTAAACACAGGCACCCAAGTTCCCGCAGGCTTCCCTCGGGCCATTCACAGGCACCTGGGACCCAGGCTGGCTTCCCTCCAGCCCTGACTTCATCAGGATAGATGTCTGGAAGACATCTGGTCTAATTAGCATATTACCCTTTTATTATTATAGATTATTAGTATTATCTAATACTGTTTTAGACACTATAATAAAGCTATAAACAAGACAGATAATTTCTTTGTCTCAGAGTATAAAATCTAGTGGCAGAGAAAAAATAGAAGAAAAAAACACAATAATTATAAATAATATGACAAATACTAAGTTTAAAATGGTAAGTGCTATGAGAGAAGTAAAGCAGGGTAATATAATTTATAATGAAGTTAAAGATGGCAACTATTTTAGATTGGGTATCATAGAGGACCTTTATGAGAATGTAGCATTTGAGCAAACATCTAGAGACAAGGAGGAGATAGTCATGAAAATATCTGAAGTAATTCTAGTCAGTGGGAGATCAACACATGTAAGGACTAATATTATCCATTTCCAAATATTCTCCCTGATTACAGTATATTTGGCTCAAAGGATAGCAAGACTGGATGAAGGAGCATTAGTTAAGACAAGGTCATGAGGATGAAGATTAAGTTGGTCATAGCAGGAGAATGATGAGTGAGGGGACGATTGGGTAGAGGTGAAGTTAACATTAATCGGGGCCACATCTTTTTAGAGTCTTGTAAACATATTATGGAATTTTAGTTTTATTTTATGTGTAGAGCAGCCTATGCAAAGTTTGAGCAGATGAATAAAAGGAAGTGATTAATATTCTTAAAAGATTACTCATAAATAAGTAGGGGGTGGCACAGAAGATAGAAGGTAGATTAGGTGCTAAGAAGTGAGAGAAATGATGGAACCAATTAGGACAATGTTTTCACAACAGTAAAATATGACTTTAACTAGGATGTCACTAGTGGAGACAGTGATAAATTTTAAGGTTATTTGAAATATTGTTTTTCATTAAGTCAGCTATATTTACATGCATGTAGGGAGTGAAGAAAAGAGAGGGGAAAAAAAGATGACATGACTTTCTGGCACAAAAAATATGGTAGCGCCTTTCATTGAGATGAGAGAAGCTCGGAGTAGAACACATTGCAAGGAGACAATGGAAAGTTCTGTTTTAATTATACTCAGTTTGAAGTGCTTAATCATAGATGTAGAGTAAGTTTAAAGAAAAGCAGACACATTCTTTCAACTGTACCTGGTGCATGGTGGTTGGATTATTGCATGTGAATAGGAAGCAGTCAAGTCTAGGCATCTGTGGCCTAGACTTGACTGCTTCCTATTCACATAGGCAAGGACCAGATCAAGGAAAGAATTGCATGACACATGAAGTTGGATTTTGAACTATAGGCAATGAGAAATATAGAGAACCTGAATTAAGGGACTAACATTAGCTGTTTTTAGTTTCCAAACACTTACCCTGAGAACAGTATAGATGACTCAAAGGATAGCAAGACTGGATGAAGGAGGACTAATCAAGAAGTAATTATTATCAATATAAGAGAGAATTTAAAGATAAACCTACATGAAGACAGAAATAGTTAGAATAGAAAAAAAATGTTGGACATTTGGGTTTGAGACACAGTTGTTCCTATGGAATAGATATTCTGATAGCCAAGCTCAAAACAAAGTCCTGGGCTTGTGATGTTGCTATGGAAGTCATCTATATCTGGATAAAAGTGACAGCTGTAGGAGAGATGAGATGTCATGAATTAATATGCAGTTAGAAATCCAGAACACCAAAGAGAGACTTCTGAGAACAATTAATCTTAATGTTTAGTGAAGAATAAGAGACCTAAGGAGACTGACTGGATAAGAATATCTCTATAGTGACTGTTGGTCATCTCAGGCTGCTATAACAAAGTATCAGAGACTTAGGTGGCTTGCAAAAAACACATATTTATTTCTCATTGTTCTGGAGGCTGGGAATCTGAGATCAGGGTGCCAGCACAGTCAAGTTCTGATGAGAGTCTGATTCTGGATTGCAGACTGCCAATTACTCATTATATACTTACATGGTAGAGAACAGAGAGGGGAAGCAAGCTCCCTCCTGACTCCTATAAGAACACTAATCCTATTCATGAGGGCTCCATACTCAAGACCTTATGTAATCCTAGTTACCACCCAAAGGCCTTGTCTCCTAATACGATGACGTTGGGAATAGACTCTAAACTTTTGAATTTTTTTTTTTTTGGCAAGGGGCACAAACATTCATCCATAACAGTAACTATCGGTTCTGATATCTGATATCTACAAAATAAACCTAATTTCAAGCAGGGAAAAAATTGACATTGGGAAAGAAAGATAAACATCTTACAATGTTCAGCCCCATGCATCAAAGTATGCAATTTTGTCAAGAGGATAACTGTTTAGCCTAAGTTCCTCAAAAATAAGAGCCTGATTTCTTCATCATGAGAAACAATTCCAAATTACAGGGAGGAGGGAACAGAGAAACAGTCCTAGCTTGTTTTGCTCAGTGGTTAGAATGTCAGCCTGTGGTCCGAAGTGTTCTGGATTAAAGGTACATACATGAGTTGCAGGTTTTGGTCCCAGATTTGATGTGTCATTCTCATCTCTCTCTTTTCTTCCCTCTTCCTTTCACTCTCTCTAAAAATCAATGATCAGTGGAAAAATCCTCAAGTGGTGATGAAAAAAAAAGAGAGAAAGAGAAAGAGAAAAAGACAATGAACATAAGATACATCATAAAGTGGGTCCCTTCTGATTGTGACTGACTGATGGGACGATCCTTCAAGAAGTTACATAGATTGCATTTGGACAGTACATCTAGGGGAGAAATTTATACACCATCTTCATCTCCCAGGGTGCATTAATTCTCCCTCTCTTTTGGTTGCACATACATGGCCTTTGAACATGGTCTGCCTTGATCAACAAGGACACTCTTAGACAGCAGGTGAGAGGAACATAGCATGGAAATGAGGGAGGTGACAAATATCATATTGTGCAAGATAGCCAAAAACTGTGCAGAAAAAGAAGGTGTTCCACTGATGGCTAAAACAAGAGATAGTTGAGGACAAGCTCTGAAATGTTACTTAAGAGAGATCTGTTTTGTAACTAAATGCCACAAAAAGTAGTCAGCATTTTTGAGGTTTTCTGTTTATTCATTCAGAAATATTTATTGAATACTTGATGGATGTTCCTGACATTCTTCTAAGATTTTTGCATGTATATTTCTAAAGCAGTACTGTATTTTTAAGTAAGGTCATTTTACAGGTTAGAAAACTGGTGCTTAAAGAATTAAATACCTTGACCGAGATTATATGCTAATAAGGGTTAGATCTGGGATTTGAACCCAACTCTGTCTAACTCCTAAGCCACTTTTTGTTTCACTACATTAGCACTTTATAACAGACCAATTATATCAGAATTTACTGGAGAGGGTCCTATATATCAATACTTTAAAAATCCCCAGCTACTTCTCATGGCTTGGGTATAACTACCCTATTTTTAAAAAATTCTTAAAATAATTACCCACTGATTTCAGATATGAGTTGGCATTCATTAGCACCTTGCTTATTTTATTATGTAAATATTTGTTGGATTGCAAAGTTGATGGGAAAGGGGCTTTCTTGCAGTTTAGAAACTTAAGTAGTAGTCAACATTTATTAATGCTCTGACATTCAACACTATGTGGAGATTACATCCTTATATTTGATAACTGCTTTGTGATCTTCTGGACTGTGTTCTCCAATATCACTAGATTCTCTCTGGTAAATATAAATCTTAGAAAAATCAATTTCCAAGTAGAAAAATCTGGTTTGGATCAAAATTACTAAATCATTAATCTGGATCTTTCTCCCAAACTGGAGCTAATCCAAGCCCAAGCCATTATATATATATATATATATATATATATATATATATATATATATATATACATTCCACATATTTAGAGGGTTATTAATTCTTCCCCACTGTTGATGTGTTATGCTGACAAAGGTGACAGAGACCAATGGAAGGATACTGAGAGGTGGTGTTTGAATATTTTTAGCCTGATTAAAATAATGATTTAAAACTATTCAAACAGCCTTCCCACAGAATTCTGCAAAGGTTCAAGCTCCATTTCTGGACCTGATAAGCTTGGCCAAAGGATCTAGATGTTGAGGAACTTTTGCCATTTGATTAAGCCTCCAGCAGTCAGAGGCTGAACCTCATCAGTTTAAATAGCAGGGTTTTTTTGTTTTTGTTTTGTGTGTGTGTGTGTGTGGTAGAAACACAGACCACAGTTGGGAACTGCCTTTTAATATCTTAGATAGAAAACCCCAGCAGTTCTCATGGGCCATTTGAAGACATTAAAATTCACACTGCAGTGGGGAAAGCGATTGTTTACCTTATGAAGAAACCTCTCAGGTGACAACAAACACAAGCAGGTTCTGAATCATGGGAAGATACTAATGTGAACCTAACTTGCACCCCCACTAAAAAGCCTTGTTATATAGCCCTCTGAGACTGCCTCATTTTTAAAAAGCTGGCTTTCCTGACTCCCACAGTCAGGGTGGAAGGAGGGGCAAGAAGGAGGAAAGTGTGGTTAGCCCAGAGTTTCTGTCTTGTTACAGTGCTAACCTTGCAGTTTCTCCACTGGATTCGTGAGAAAGCCTGGATTGATGAGCGATTCTGGTGCTGATAAGGCAGAAGCATAATTACTCTCCTGGGTCCTTGCATATTGCAAGGTGACTTGGACAACACACTCCACTTCGGCACCTCTGAAAGTCTGACTCACTTCCTCTATCCAGAGAAGAAGCAAGGGCTACTTAAGAGGAAGCACTTACCATTCCTAGCCCATGAATCAGGCAATCCTCCAGATTCCAGGAAGTGTTAGTGACAAACCCAAAAACTTTTCAGATTTAGTTCTTTCACTACTGACTGAGTTTCATTCCATGCTTTGACTAATTAAATGCCCTCTATGTGAAAAAGGGAAAAGATAACTTGATACTAAAAGTAAATACAAATATGTTCCACCAAGATCTCCCTTTGTTCCTGTTCAGATAAAAATCTACAGTGTTTTATCAGTAACAGAGCATATTCAAACCTAATTTCGTTCAGTATTTCCTAACACCTTTTCTTGTTAATACTCACACTTTAGACAAAGCTGATGGAAAAGCTGAACAGAATTCTACAGAAAGAAATTGAACCAATCCAATCCTGTACCTCATCTTAGAGTTATGCTGCCTCTGAGTCACCCGAACGCTCAGTACTGCAAGGTCTCAGTGGTTACCCTGGCACAAATGGAGCCCTTAACCAGTAACACTACTCTGACCAAGAATTCTTATATTTATAGGTTTGATGGTGACAAACTTGATCCCAAGTGCCTCTTTTAATGAATTTTTCTTCTATCTAAATGGACTGTATACCCTGTAAACTTGCATTCAATTTGCCTACATGTAATGTTCTCTCTTCCTTTAACACTTGAAAAGTCATTTTTCTTTAAGTCAAAATGGACTACACATCCCATGGGAACAGGAAACTACAACCAGAAAATGCCACTAGGGTGGCTGAATTAGACACATTTGGAATAATCAGCATTCTATGTGTTACATTTAATGTGGTATGAATAAGGCTAAATATTCAGAAATCAGACTCCAGTGTTAAAATCACAGCTTTGCTATTTTATGTCTGGGGGCCAATAAGTTTACCTCTCAAAACCTTAGTAGCTTCATTTATAAAATAATTATAAAGTAGTCCCTGCTGTGGAGTTCAGTGAGATCAAATCTGTCAAAGGCTCAGAACCCTGTATGTGGCAAGTGGAAAGGATGGTTTATTGAATATTAGCTGTTATCATTTTCCCATCATTATACTTATTCAACTTTGAAAGGATGCTGAAAAATTCAGTGGCATTGTCAGGATAAAATCAGATTTTAAAAAGGAAATTCCTCAATTTTCATGATGAGATTTAAGGTTATTTCTCTGAGGTTGTGGGAAGATCTCCCAGTTTTCCTAACACAACAGTTTCTTTTTTTTCCTACTTCAGAGTAGTTAGAAGGTAAAAACTGGGGTTCTTTATTATACCAGGACCTACCTGGGTGGTGTCAAGAGTCTTGAGTTGAGCTCAGGGAGCAGGTGTAGGCTCCCCCATCCTCCAGCTATTGCTTATGTTACAGGCTTTTTTGACCTGACATTAACTGTGTCCTCCTTCTCCCATCATGAGATTGTCTGATGGGGATTGTGAATGTCAGGACACTATGTTTCACAGTTAATGGACATAGCTAAATAGATGAAGTGAATGAGCTTAATTGATTTTACCCAAGTTATATGTGGGAAAGGATAGAAAGTGCCAAGAATGGATTCCCAGAGAAGACTAAACTTAAGGCTATAGAAAAGAAATAAAAAATTTCAATTTTCATTGTTCACTAAGGAGGATCTCAACTAGGATCCCCTCTAAAAATCAAGGAAATAAGGTTAGAGGAAAGGTAAAGACAGGTCATACCAAAGATAAATGAGCTAAAACATACTGTACTGTATTGCATTGCATTGCATTGCATTGCATTGCATTGCATTGCACTGCACTGCACTGCACTGTACTGTATTGTATTGTATTGTATTGTATTGTATTGTATTGCTATTGTCTACTTTTTTTCAGGTCTCATTTATTGTAAACAGAGATTATCTCCAAACCCAAATGTATAGCCAAGATACTCCCCTAAACATTTTCCTCCTTTCCATTTTCCTTTCTCTTTAATTTTTTAAACCATAGGAATGTGATAGAATATTTGTTCCTAACAGGAATTATTTTTACATCATCAAAATGTCAGAACATTAATTTGACTTCATGTCTAAAATTATTAAAATATATATTTATTATCCTAAAAATAACAAAACAGGAAATTATATTTCACTTTTAAAGAAGCAACCTATTCCTAAAAGATTTGGGCTTTGTTAGAAATTCCTGGAGTATGATTTTGAGGATCATCTAGGAGGGTCTATTTTTTCCTTTTACCACTAATTTCCCATAATAAGCACAATAAAAGCAGAAATGCCCAATATATAGGACCAAACACCTGCAAATTTGACTCACATCCTAAATGTTTAAATGTATCCAGAAAATATCTGGACCAAAGGTTTTTTTTTCTCCCTCCTTTAAACACACACACACACACACACACACACACACTCATTTGTTTGTGTCTTTACATCTTAAACAAAAAACGAATTAATAGCTTTTAAATCCTTTGCACTAAAAATGGAAAGTGCTTCCAGCTTGACAACCTAGATGATAAGTTGCAGCCCAATGTGATTTGAAATAGACCAAACATAAATCCATCTTCAATAGGGAGTTTTTAATTGGAAGCCACACTGACCCTTTTCTCCAGTGGTGCTGCCACACAGCTTGCTATAATGAAGATGGACAAATTGCTGCAGCTGGATGTAGACTTTCAATATGCTCCCTCATGGTCTTAATCACACCAACCATCAGGAAGAAGACATACATTTCCCTGGTGCAGGGAACACTGTAAAGGTCCACTGTGAGCTGCTGGACAAGAGCTCATTCATGGTGGAGGCAGGCTCCTCAGTGATGGGAAGCAGGGTCAGGGCAGGGCCCACACCTTTGTGAGCAGTGGGAAGCCAGGAAATGCCTCTAAATCTAAATCAAATGAGATAGAGGAAAAAAGAAGAAGAAACAGTTTTATCTCATGGAGAATTCTGTCTGTATAGCATCTTCTTGGGCTTCTAAAGTTGGTATAAGAAGAGTTGCAAATCTCATCCAAATCTCTGATGATTTTTTTGAAGTAAAGCAAACCAGAGCACAAGAAGAATTTTTAGTTTAGAGTGTGCTGTTGAGCAAAGACTGCAATATTGAGACCATTCCAGGAAAGGAAGTTTTAAGGCCAAAATTAAAATAGCACATTTGTTCCTTGCAATTTGACTTTAGAATCCCCCAAGGCTTCTTCCTTGGGAAGCCTTATTTTTCATTTGAGAGAAGTTGTGCACCATAGGGATTTTTTATTTTTTATTTTTCATACTACTTTTGCCAAGAATGTCTTATGACACACAGTACTTCATTTTCCTGGGATCCCAAAAGATAATAGGTATTTTCAAAGCTCTCTATTTTTGCTTGGTAAATGTAAGCATACAGAAGAAAAACACTATTTAGCAAATCAAATGATCCTCTCATAACTTTTAAGCTGTGCAAATCATAATTACAAGCATCTCAATAATTATCACTTAATGTTCAAGGAGCACCAACCTTCATTTAGAAGCACTAAAATTGGAATCCAGTCTTGATATTAGTCTATGAAGACTCAGAGTCTATAAGGAGACATACATATTTGAACATTTTGACTTGATTTACAAGTGAATTCAATCAATTTGTAAGTTGAACTTACAAATTGTTGACTTAATTAATTAAACAAATTGTCTTGTGTTGTCACCTCATAGACTTAGCCACTGCATAGATGTGGAATTGGAGAGTTAGCTGTGAGGAAGATGTGACATGAAAAAGGAGAATGCCTAAGGTAGTTGAGTGTTGTGTTATTCTCTTCCTAATTATGCATAGTTGTTGTTGATATATTTTTGGATATTTGAATATTGGCAGTTTTCAGTGAAATGAAACTCACTAAAGTAGACTTAAAATGGAGCTGTAGAAGTGATGAATTTAGAAGAACATTTTCAGCTTCCAGTGACAAGTTCCTCAATTTCTCTGACTTCACTTCTTAACTGCTGGCAGCCTAGGATAACAGACTGTCTCATGATATTTCAGCATCTTTTTTCTGGCACTCCAGCTTACTGAGTATTACAATTTGACTATCATGGTTAAAGAAGAAACTGTCTTCTCTTCACTTCCTAAATAGTCTTAACTTAGAAAAGAATTACTCTCGCTGTCTGATTTTATCTGCTGAATCACAGAAATCTCATCCAGTGTTAAACATGTGTTAGTGACAGAACATGGAGAAGACACAGGGTCTCTGGCCACTTGAAGATCTTGTTTTTGGTTCACAAAGGCTGTTTGTTTTGTAATTTATAATTAGAGTACTCTGATTTACATGCTTCCTATGGAATATTCCAGGAAAAATAAAATATATGTATGTATTCCTATAAAAGCACACTTTGGAGATATTATGGGTTTGGTTTCAGACCATCACAATAAAACAAATATTGCAATAAAACAACCCACAGGGATTTTTGTTTCCCAGTGCATATAAAAGTTATGTTTATTCTGTTTTGTAGTATATTAAGTGTACAATGAGCATTATATCTAAAAAGATGATGTACTTTAATTTAAAATACTTTATTATTAAAAAATGCTAACCAATATCTGAGCCTTCAGTGAATCACGTGTTGATGGTGCTGACTGATCATGATGGTGGTTGCTGAAAATTGGGGTAGCTGTGACAATTTCTTAAAATAAGACAACAATAAAGTTTGTTGCAGTGGATAATAATTTCTTGCATAATAATTTCTCTCTCTAGAGCATGTGATTGTATTTGATAGCTTTTTGCCTATAATAAAATTTCTTTCAAAATTGGAGCCAACCTTTTAAAACTGCTTTATCCACTAAGTTTACGTAATAATCTACATTATTTGTTGTCATTTTTAACAGTCCTCACAGAATCTTCACCGGAATAGATTCCTTCTCAAGATACTACTTTCTTTGCTCAAGCATGAGAAGCAAGTCCTCACCTGTTAAAGTTTTATCATGAGATTGAAGCATTTTAGTCACATCTTCAGGCTCCTTCAATTTGTAAAAAAAGTTCAGTATCTGTAAAGCACAATAAAGCAAAGTGCAACAACATAAGCTATGCCTATACACACAGAGACATAAATATATATACACATACATACAGCAACCTCTAAAAAATTACCTATATAAATAAAAGTGTAAATTCTTTATAATAAAATGATATTCATAGTATACTATTAAAACACTCAGAAAATGATTGTATTTGACAGGATAATTAAACGCATAGTGACAGATGTAATGGGAACAGGGCAGGAGGAAGGGACTGTGATAACAACAGTTTAAGCCATCAGAGCAATCTAGTTTGAAAAGTCTTGCTGCAAACTGTTTCACAATAATCCACAGTGATTGTTCTAATTTGCTGGCTTTTTTAACTACTAGTTTCATTTAAGTTTAGGAAGGCTGATGAAGTGGGCAGATAACTTGCAAAAATAATGACTCAAACTAACAATTTTCAACCTTTCTCATCTCATGGCACACATAAAGTAATTACTAAAATTCTGTGCCACAATATATACTAATATATGTGTGTGTGTGTGTGTGTGTGTGTGTGTGTGTGTATAGTCAAGTGTATGAAATTTGTGCATGGAGGATGGGAATGTCCTTCAGCCTAGCCTGCTCCCTCTCTAATCTGGGACCCCTTGAGGGATGTCCGACTGCCCGTTTAGGCCCGATCCAGGCAGTCAAATGTCCCTCTCATAATCCAGGACTGCTGGCTCCCAACTGCTCACCTGCCTACTTCCTGATTGCCCTTAACCGCTTCTGCCTGCCAGCCTGATTACCCCTAATCATTCCCCTGCCAGCCTGATTGATGCCTAACTGCTCCCTTGCCAGCCTGTTTGCCCCTAACTGCCCTTCCCTGTCGGCCTGGTCACCACTAACTGCCCTCCCCTGCAGGCCTGGGAACCCCCTAACTGCCCTTCGCTGCAGGCTTGATCACCCCCAATGGCCCTCCCTTGCCTGGACCCTCCCAACTGCCCTCCCCTACTGGCCATCTTGTGGTGGCCAGCTTGTGTCCACATGGGGGCAGTCATCTTGTGTGTTGGAGTGATGGTCAATCTGCATATTACTCTTTTATTAGTTAGGATAGAGTCCTGGTGCATGGGTGGGGACCAGCTGGTTTGCCCTGAAGGTTGTCCTGGATCAGGGTGGGTGTTCCCTTGGGACATGGGGTGTCCTGGGGCCTGTGGTGATTTGCACACTGGCCACGACCACTCAGTGATTCAAGCAGAGGCCCTGTTATCTGGGATTTATTTATCTTCTACAATTGAAACTTTGTATCCTAGAGTAGAGCCAAGTCTTCTACTGGCACAGCCATTGAAATTTTGTTGCCTTAAAAAGAGGCCTGGGCCATGTGGAAAGCTTGGCTTCCTCTATTGCCAGGGGCAACCCAAGCCTCCTTCCTGTTCTCTCTGTGGCTATAGCCATTTTGGTTGGGTTAATTTGCATACTAGCTCTGATTGGCTGGTGGGCATGGCTGGTGGGTGTAGCGGAGGTATAGTCAATTTGCATATTACTCTTTTATAAGATAGGATATATACTAGGGGCCTGGTGCACTAAATTTGTGAATGGGGGGAATGTTCTTCAGCCCAGCCTGCTCTTTCTCTAATATGGGACTCCTTGAGGGATGTCTGACTGCCTGTTTAGGCATGATCTTACCTGGATCGGGCCTAAACAGGCTCTCAGACATCCCTCTCACAATCCAGGACTGCTGGCTCCCAACTACTCACCTGCTTGCCTTCTTGATTTTTCTTAACTGTTCTGCCTGCCAGCCTTATCACACCATAAACATTAATAGCTCCCAACAGCCCTCCCAGCCTGATTGATGTCTAACTGCTCCCCTGCCAGCCTGTTTACCCCTAACTGCTCTCCCCTGTGGGCCTGGTCACCCATAAATGCCCTCCCCTGCAGGCCTGGATTCCCTCCAACTGCTTTTCCATGCAGGCCCAGTTATGCCCAACTTTCCTCCTCTGCTGGCCTGGTCACCTCTAACTGCCCTTTGCTGCAGGCTTGATCATCCCAAACTGCCCTCCTTTGCAGGCCTGGTCCTTCCCAATGCCCTCCCTTTCTGGCCATCTTGTGGTGGCCATCTTGTGTCTACATGGGGACAGGATCTTTTGACCACATGGGGGCAGTCATCTTGCATATTACTCTTTTATTAAATAGGATAGAGGCTTGGTGCATGGGTGGAGGCCAGTTGGTTTGCCCTGAAGAGTGTCCTGGATCAGGGTTGGTGCTCCCTTGGGGAGGGGGATGGCCTGGATGAGGGGCCTGTGGTGATTTGCAGGCCAGCCACACCCTCCCAGTGACCCAAGGGGAAGCCCTGGTATTTGGGATTTATTTATCTTCTACCATTGAAACTTTATAGCCTGGAGCGAAGCCAAGCCTTCTGCTCGCACACTCATTGAAACTTTGTTGCCTTAAGCGTAGGCCTGGACAGGCAAGGGTGTAGAGAAAGCTTGGCTTCCTCCAATGCCGGGGGCAATCCAAGCCTCACTTCTGCTCTCTTTATGGCTGTAGCTTCTTGGTTGGTTAATTTGCTTACTAGTTCTGATTGGCTGGTGGACGTGGCTGGTGGGTATAGCAGAGGTAAGGTCAATTTGCATATTACTATTTTATTAGATAGGATACACACACACTCACACATATGTGCACGCATATATATATAATCTATATAATAAGGAGGCAATATGCAAATTGACCATGACACCCTCACAAGATGGCTGCCAGGCCAACACGGGGGTTAGTGAGGGACCTGGTAGGAGGGCATTGAGAGGTGACCAGGCAGGCAGGGGTGGGGTGCAGTTAGGGGTGACCAGAACACCTTGGGGTGCAGTTGGGGGCTATTAGGCTGTCAGGGGAGGTAGTGAGAGGTGACTAGGAATGCAGGGGGAGGGCAGTTGGGGGTGACCAGACCAGCAGAAAGGGACAATTAGAGGTGATGAGGTCAGCAGTGGGGGCAGTAATGGGTGACTAGGCCAGTGTGGGGGACAATTAGGAATAATCAGGCCAGCAGAGAGGGGGCAGTTAAGGGTGACGAGGACTACAGGAGGGGGCAGTAAAGGGTGACCAGGTCAGCAGGGGGCACAGTTAGGAGTGACCAGGTTGGCAGGGTGTGGGGGCAGTTGGGAGCAACCAGGCAGGCAAACAGTTGAGCGATTAGTTGTCCGACTGCTGGTTTAGGCCCGATCCTAGGGATTAGGCCTAAGTCAAACATCCCCCAAAGGGTCCCAAATTGGAGAGAGTGCAGCATACTGCAGAGAGAGAGGGGGTGCACAAAATTCATGCACAGAGGTCAGGGAGAGTATGTCCCTCAGCCCAGCCTGCACCCTCTTCAATCTGGAACCCTTTGAGGGCGGTCAGAAATCCTCTCACAATCCAGGAATGCTGGCTCCCAAACGCTCGCCTGCCTGCCTGCCTGATTGCTCCTAACTGCTTCTGCATGCCAGCCTAACTACTCCCCTGCCAGCCTGATCGACACCTAACTGCTCTCCTGCCAGCCTGACTGCCCCTAACTGCCCTCCTCTACTGACCTGGTTGCCCACAACTTCCCTCCCCTGCAGGCCTGGTTGCTCCCAACTGTACTTCCATGCAGGCCTAGTTGCCCTTAATTTCCCTCCCCTGCCAGCCTGGTCATCCCCAACTTCCCTCCCCTGCCAGCCTGGTCACCCCCAACTGTCCTCCCCTGCAGGCCTGATCACCCCCAACTGCTCTCCCTTGTAGTCTTGGCCCCTTCCTACTGCCCTCCCCTGCTGGCCATCTTGTGGAGGCCATCTTGTGTGCACACGGGGGTGGTATCTTTGGCCACATATGGGCAGCCATCTTGTGTGTTGGGGTGATGGTCAATTTGTGTATTATCTCTTTAATATATAGGATATATTATGCTATATTTTTTGCTGATTGACCAAAACAAAATAGTATAATTTTGATTCACTCACATCAGATGGCTATTGTTGTGTTGGCTGTTGTCATTTATTTACTTGATGATCTAAGGGAAAAGACGTCAGTGTCTCTGATTAAATAGTCAGGTAGTGCATATTTTAAAAACTTTTGCAGCACATCAGTTGAAAATTGCTGGCTCAAACCAAAGGAGTTAACAAATGGTAGCACTCCAAAACAGTCACAACAACTGAGCTACTAACTTGGTGTCAGACCACATAACACATAGGTGATTTATGTGTTTTACCTCTATTAATCCTTGCTACTTGGTGAAAGAGCATGGCTTCTGAGGACAGATAGAACTTGCATCCATATCTTAGCTGTGCCATTTAATTAGCATTGTGAACATGGAAAAGCTATTCAAATGATTCAAAGCCTCTGTGATCAGGTACTGGTCATTGTCTGACAAGTTCTTAAGGTAACTTTTAAAATGAATGTTTATTTATGTTGAGTCTTTGTGTGTGACATTATGCACATTGTTTGTGAATGCTACTCACTCCCAGGCTTAGTTCAGCCTATATAATCATCTTTCCGGCACCCAAATACCCCCAGTTTCTTTGGTCTTTTCATGAAGCTCTTTTTCGAGGCATTGAATCATATTCACTGTTCTTCCTGAATCATGTATAAATCTTTATAATTCATTTTAATTTAGCTCCAAGCAAAACACAGTTCCCTAATAATGGCCTGGCTGAAGCTGAGTTACAGAGAGGGATTAGTTTCTTTGTCTTGCAGGCTATATACCTGTGCTCTAATCCCCACATATCCCGGTGAAACAGTGAATCCTCAGTTCCTAATGGAGAAGCTGAGGCACAGAGAACACAAATGCCTGGTGCTGGCATCCAATAAACCCAGCAGCAATTTAGCTTTCTCTCTCCAATATAATTTTCATGAAATATCAAAACACTCTCTCTATTTGTTCTCTTGAGGAAATTACAGTAAGATGCTTTTTGTAAGATTAAAATGCATGAGATGTTGGCTTTTTGCTTTATAAGTACATAAACAGTGTTTGAATTTTTATATAGCAAAGGACGATTAGTCTTGGGCAGAGTGCTATAAGTGTAATGATTAGAATTACATTGATGTAAAAATAAAGTACAGATGAAATTTCGCAAACAAAATTACTCAGTTCAAGTTCTTGTTGAGTATATTTTTTCTGATTCATTTGATACTTTTAAAGCAATATTATCAAAACAACTTAAAACAGAATGAAATAAATTCCTTAGCCATGTTAAATTGGGGAATATTAAGGTTGAAAAAAGGACAAAAAAAATGAGAAGGGAAGAGGATTCTGGAAGTATCTGTCTGAATGCAGTTCCTTAATGACATATTCTGTCTATCTGTTGTATTCCAGTATTGTCCATGTTGGTGCTTAATGTCCTGTTACGGGGTAATTTACTTCATAAAACCCTATGTTCATATTTTAGAGTTTGTTTTTGAATGAAAATCATGAAAATAAAATTTATGTCATTTCATCTACAGCTAAGGTGTCAGCAGGGGCTTTGACTTGCTTTTACATGGTCTTATAAACATCTTAAGTATGAAGAAGATATCCCAAAAGCAATTATTTCATTTAGACATCCAAGAAAAGCTCTACATTTTGAAGAGTGTCTGGCAATGAGTCTTTATAAATATTGCTTGCTACCATCCCTGTTGTTGTCTCAGTTACAGACTTAGCTCTTGCCTTTAGAAATCTCCTTTCCCTCTCCTTTGGTGGCATCACTCCTGGAAGGTGGTGCTTTCCCTGAGAAAATGAAAGCAGTGGTTTATTATTTTATTTTAAATATATATTTTAAGTATTTTTTATTAATTTTAGGGAGAGAGGAAGGGAGAGGGAGCTGCCTCTCACAGGCCTGATACAGGGGGGAACGAGCTGACAACCCAGACATGTGGCCTGATCAGAAATTGAACCAGTGACTTCTTGGTGCATGGTTTAATGCTCAACCACTGAGCATCACTGACCAGACAATGGTTTCTTATTTTGTAAGCATTTCTAGGGTTTCCTCAAGTCTATCAGGTAAAAAGCACTGTAGGCCTTCTTCCATAAGCAAGCTCGTAGTACTGCCAACATACCTTAGAAGATATGGACTCCTATAGAAGCAGGCTTGTCCTAAGAAAGGCCCAAGTGTTTTAGGGGTCAGTCAAAAGGCTGAAAGTTCAGCTTCCAACTCCTCTGAGCACTTTGCTCTTGTGTCTAGCCTCTAGGCTCTGGTGACAATTAATAGCCGGATTCTTGGTGACGTGAAAACTCGATTACATCCGTACACAGACCATCAAATATGTGACCCTGAGGTGAAAGTCCCCATATTGTGCTCCCTCTCCTCTCAGCCTGGCTGTCCCCCCAAATCGCTGCTTTACAATTTATATTTACATTCCCTATTCTTCTTTCCTGTTCTTTCACATGAGGCAGTTGACAATAGTAATAAATATGGTCATACTCAAGGATAGCACTGTGACAGCTGAAAAACGAGTGGACTGATTTGTCGCTTTGGGCTTGAAAGCTCTGACTTTCATGAAATAAATATATTATATTCAGGGTAATGATTTATGGCCTTAACTCCTATTTGATTGCAGACCGTAAATAGTAGCAAATAGTATTTACAGTATCTCTAGAAGACATTAGAAACATACTCAGTTTTATTTTATACAACAACTAGAGGCCCAATGCACAAAATTCTTGCACTTGGGGTCTGGGTCCCTCAACTTGGCCTGCACCCTCTCACAGTTTGGGAGCCCTGGGAGATGTTCAATTAACAGCTTAGACCTGCTCCCTTAGCACTGCTGCAGAGGCAGGAGAGGCTCCCGCCACTGCTGCTGCACTGGCCAGCCATGAGCTGGGCTCTGGCTGAGTAGCCTCCCCCTGTGGGAGCACACTGACCACCAGGGGGCAGCTCCTGTGTTGAGAATCTGCTCCCTGGTGGTCAGTGTGCATCACACCAACCAGTTGTTCTGCATTCAATCAATTTGCATATTAGCTTTTGATTATATAGGATTATTATATAGGATTACTGACTCAGTATAACCATGGGCATTATTTGAAAGACATTATTTTCCCTCCAATAGTTTTTGGAGATGATAATGTTCAACACTGATTTTAACATGTTCTAACCTTATCCAAGTGACTCAAAAGTGCCCAAATAAATCTACTGACAGATCAACTAGTGAGGCAAAACCTGATGCAGTTGATACTCTGACAAGGTTGTCATTTTTTAAAAATTCTGTAATAATCAAGCTTCGTGGACTCAAATGCATGGCCTCTGACTTGCTTTACCTCATTAACACTTGGAAATATCCAAGGTACTTCAAAGTAAACTGGACCCACGGCATGACTTGCTCAAATATCTTTGATATCCTCGTGCCTAATTTCTTTAATGGTAAAGTAGGAACACCAGCTTCAGTGATAATTTGGGCTTGATCATTTCTGGCTGCCTTTTCAGTGTAGTTTTGTCATTATTCTCACTGCAGGATAGGTCCCATTTGGAACTATATGAATGAGATACTATTACTCATGAGATGCCAAGCAAAATGACATATCAGGAAGAATGGAGAGTGCCTTGTGTTTAATTTATATTACAAAAGCATTTCAGTCCCAGAAAGATATTATTTATACTTATTTATACTTAGTGATCAGTGAATTAACTTATTTAACACAGTGAATTATATGCTGCTTTACATTTGTTTTTACAGTGATTAGCCACTTTACCATCCTTATCTTATTTGAGCGACTTCCCAGAATTAACTCTTTAATTTGGCAGTAATTATCCTAGGTGTTCTTTTAATGGACATTATATTTGCTAAATTATAGATGAGCTTGATTGTAAGAGAAATGCCATTATCAGTGTTATTTATTCATGGGATGTCATCAGTAACATGCCCACACTAGTTTTTTCTAAAAGTTTGGTATTGATTACTTGCTTTAATCAGTTGTACCAAGGGATACTAAAAGACTCAGCAATCATTGCTTTGAATATGAGCACCTCTCCCTGGGTCTCAGCCAGGCTCAGAATGAACACTGTGGCTGTTTTGAAACTCTTACTAACAAGAACACTAAGTAAAAGTGGCTAGAAGACTCCTTACATTTAGGTGGGTGAATGTATATGACTCTCCAAACTTCACACACACAAAGTCATCATCTTGAAAATCTCTTCATGTCTTTGTGAACACATTTTGTTTAATTGTGATATTAGCAGGAAGGACTACAGACATACAGCTCTATCTTCTTTAATAATAACTATATAATATTTTCCAACTTTGCTTTCAAAGCAGAGAACAAACTCTGTTAGCTCCCCAGAAAAACATGGCAAGACCTCAGTAGGTAATCAGCATTCTGTCTAAAGGCAATTAAAGTTAATATAGTTGAGGCTTTTTTATTTATACTATGCAATGAGGCTCCAAATTAAAAGAAGTTGTATCCTGACTTCAGGGGAAGATGGTGGTTGGCAGGATGGAGGTGAGGGACAGGAAGTGAGTGAGGGGATGAAAGAAGAGTGTGTGGATGTGTGTGGTGTATGTGTAAGTAAGGGACAGTTGAATCATGAGGAGCAGCAGGGGCTGGCAGTCCAGGCTCTCTTGGACAAGGAGAGACTGCCACCGCACCGGGCATTCCCCAGACTGCGGAACTCAGACTTGGAGCCCAAGCCATCTTGAAGGGAAAATGGCCTTTCTTTGGAAACACATAAATACCACCAACCAGACAGGCGTTAGAGCTGCCCTGCATCCCAGCAGCCACACCAGCCAGAGTCCTGCTGCCACAGCTGCAGACCCACGGACACTGGGACTTCTACATCCAAAGCAGTGAGTGCAACATCCTTCTCCCCAGTGACAGAGCTCCTGTACACATCAGTGCAGTTGAGCCGCACCCACAACAGTGCGTTTACAGTGTGCCCTCATCGCCACATTTGCAAAACGCCCTCATCAATGAGTTTAGAGCACACCCATATCAGTGTGTTTATGGTGCGCCTTCATCCGTGTGCCCTTATCGCTGCATTTACAGTGCACCCTGGTTAACAGCGTGCCCACATCAGTGTGTTTACAGCCTTCCCATATCAGTGCATTTACAGCACACCCACAGCAGTGCATTTCTGGCTGTCCACTACCTAGGCACTGCCTGGGAGCCACCGGGAAGCCATACGGATGTGATTTTGTAACAGACAGATCTTTGGTATTATTGTGAGTTCTCGCTGGGCACGCATGATCTCTTAAGGGTGCAAAACAGCAAAAATAGGGACACTCCCCTCCATGGCTGCCGACTTTTAGACAGCACAGTTGAGCTGCTCAAGCTTACAGATATACATCAAGAGAACTCAAATAGCTCAAGTGGGGACTACAATAGATTAACAAGCTCAGGAGACCGAGAGACAACACCAGGACCATCACCAAAAAAAACCTGAGTAGCAAAGCAATTTGATCTATAATTAAAACATTACAGGGTAACATGGGAACATAAAAAAGCAATCCCCAAAGGAAAGAAAAAGAGGAATCACTAAAACTGTAGTTAAATAAAATTGAAGCTAGCAGCTTATCAGAGAAAGAATTCAGAGTAATGGTTTTAAGGATGTTTAAATGGATGGATGACAAATAAACACAACTCAACAACAAATACACACAACTCGAGAACTATAGGAGCTGAATGAGAATGTCACCAATATGAAAAGAAACCAAGAGGAGATGAAGAACAACATAGCTGCAATAAGGAACATAATGGAAGGCCTAAACAGTAGAGTAGAAAAGGCTGAGGACTGCATCAGTGAATTAGAAGACAAGGTAGGAAAAAACACAAAAACACAGCAGCAACTGGAAAGAAGACTTAAAATACAAGAAGAGATCCTCAGGGAGCTTTGGGACAACACAAAACGAAACAACATTTGCTTAATTAGGATACCAGAAGGAGAAGAAGAGAAGCAAGGAATAGAAAATCTATTTGAAGAAGTAATGACAGAAAACTTCCCTGATATTGTCAAGAAAAAAATTATGCAAGTGCAAGAAGTACACAGAGTCCCAAACAAGTTGAACCCAAAAAAAACTGACACCAAGACACATCATAATTAAATTGGCGAACACTAACAACAAAATAAGAATCTTAAAGGCTGCTAGAGAGAGACAGAAAGTTAACTACAAGGAATCTCCTATTAGAACATCAACTCATTTCTCAACCGAAACACATCAGGCCAGAAAGGAATGAAATGAAATATATAAACTGATGCAAAGCAAGGGTATAAGCCATTTAAAATTGAAGGTGGAATCAGAAGCTTCATAGACAAAAAAAGGGCTAAGAGAATTTATCACTACCAAGCCAATAATGCAAGACATGCTAAAGGTACTGCTGTAAAAAGAAGAAAGATAAAGGCAAGAGGAAACACAAACACTAAAGAAAAATATGACAACAAGCATGAACTTGTCAATAATAACATTGAATGTAAATGGGTTAAATGAACTAATCAAAAGACATAGGGTAGCTGAATGGATAAGAAAACATGATGTATATATTTGCTGTCTACAAGAGACCCACTTCAAAGAAAAGGACTCACACTTACGGAGAGTGAAGGGATGGAAAAATATTTTTCAGGCAAATAAAAATGAGAAAAAGCTAGGGTAGAGCTACTTATATCTGATAAAGTAGACCTCAAAGTAAAGGACTTAACAAGAGATAAGGTAGGCCACTACATAATACAGTAGTACCTCGAGATACGAGTGCCCTAACATACAAGATTTTTGAGATATGAGCCGTCAAGCGAGCGATTTTTGCTTTGAAATACGAGCAACATTTGAGATAGGAGTAATCGCGCAGATTGGCTGGCTGCACATGACCCACCAGTTTACCAGGACTTGCGTGTCTCATAGTTTCCCACGCCTCAAGGTTACGGAATGAATTAAACTTGTATCTTGAGGTACTACTGTACTAAAAGGAGCAATTAAACAAGAAGATATAACTTTGGTAAACATATATATATATATATATGCCCAATACAGGAGCACCTAAATACATTAAAAAAAACTAGAAATGGACCCAAACCACTATGTCCAATTAATATTTGACAAAGGAGGCATGAACATACAATGGAGTCAAGAGAGTCTCTTCAATAAATGGTGTTGGGTAAATTGGACAGATACATGCAAAAAAATGAAACTAAACCACCAATTTAAACTATATACAGAAATAAACTCAAAATGGATAAAGGACTTATACATAAGACAGGAAACAATAAAAATACTAGAGGAATCCACAGGCAGAAAAATGTCGACATATACCAAAGGAACTTCTTTACTGATACTGCTCCTCGGGCAATGGAAACTAAAGAAAAAATAAACAAATGGGACTATTTCAAAATAAAAAGCTTTTGAACAGCAAAAGAAACCATCAACAAACAACAAGAAAGCCTACTGCATGGGATAACGTATTTGCCAATGATATCAATGATAAGGATTTAATCTCCAACATTTACAGAGAACTCGTACAACTTCACAAAAAGAAGATAAACAACCCAATCAGAAAATCGGCACTTCTCAAAAGAAGACAGAATGAAGGCCAAGAGACATATGAAAATCTGCTCAAAGTCACTAATCATCAGAGAGATGCGAATCAAAACATCAATTCGATACCATCTCACACCTGTCAGAATGGCTATTATCAACAAATCAATAAGTGACAACTGTTGATGAGGATGCAAAGAAAAAAGAACCCTCATGCACTGCTGGTGGGAATGCAGACTGGTGCAGCCACTGTGGAGAACATTATGGAGTCTCCTCAAAAAACTAAAAATGGAACTCCCATTTGACCTAGTGGTCCCACTTCTAGGAATATATCCTAAGAAACTAGAAGCACCAATCAGAAAGGATATATGCACCCTTATGTTCACAGCAGCACAGATCACCATAGCTAAGATTTGGAAACAGCCTAAGTGCCCATCAGCAGATGAATGGATTAAAAATCTGTGGTACATCTACACAATGGAATACTATGATGTGGTAAAAAAGAAGGAGCTCCTACCATTTACAACAACATGGATGGAGATGGCAAGCATCATGCTTAGTGAAATAAGCCAGACAGAGGTATAAATATCACATGATCTCATTCATTTGTGGAATATAATGAATGGCAATAGACTGATGAACAAGATCATATTCAGAGACTGAGAAATGTCGATCAAAACATTAAACCTCGGGAAATGTGAGGGTCATTGGGAGCAAGGGGGAGAGATCAACAGAGAGACTTGCAACATGCATATGAGCCTACTCACTGGACGCAGACAAAGGGGGGTGGGGCATGAGAGGGACTGAGGATTGATGGCAGAATAAGGACACATGTAAAAAATAAAAATTAAAAATATAATTATAACAAAGTATTAAATCTAGTCACCATAACCTTAAGAGAAATTATTTCATGTGACAAAAATTTTTAAATGAAACTCTGTAGCCTGAAAATTAATTTGGAAGGAAATAAAGAGAAGTTTCCTTCAAATGTTGTAAGGATTATAATTGAAACCCCGTATATTTGGCCTCTTGAGCTAAAGTAAGTAATCTGTGTTTTTTCCTCCCTGAAAAAGTTTACACAAATTTACAAAAAGAAATTGACAGCCAGTTTGTAATTGAATTGGCATGGCCTAGAGCAAAGAATATTCTTGCATGATATTATTCTACAATGTCAGTATAATTCTTGATATTTTGCAACAGCATATTGTACAATTATCCTCCCAAAAAGTTAAAAACTAATTCTTTGAATGTTTGGCAGAAATTTAAAGGATTTAATCCCTTTCAGAAGGAATTAAGGTACTGGGAAGGCACTTGAGCATTCTATACTTGCCCCTCTTACTTTTTTGCCAAGAGGAACCCTCGTCTTACAATCCAATGGCCCTCAGCTGTAGCCTGAGCTCTCTATTCATGCTGAGGTTGAAGCCTACAGGAGGCTGGTATAATGGATCTGTCTCTCACCAAATGGTGTGAGCTGGGCCCTCCTTCGAGATGGAGGAACCTGAATTCCCTGAGATATGTGATCATTGCCAGGGTCCTCGCCAGCAGGCCAAGGAATCTCCAAGGCAGGTGCTGGGCATGGAGGCTACAGGGGCATGGGCTACCAAGGAGATATATCTGAACCTCACAACACCCTGCTTGTCCCTGGAATATATCTGATTAGCCAGAGATGGGTAAGATTCCTCAGGGAAGGAACAACCTAATGCAGACACAGTCCCAGAGGGGCCATCAGGAAAGAACTTGGGGGTCAACAGAGGTGGGGCACAGACCCTTACCTCCTCAAGTTTGCAGGGGCCTAAACCCTCACCCTTTCTCAGGAAGGTCTCTTGCCCCCGTGGCTGCTTTGCTTTCCAGGCTCAGCACCCAGGTAACAGACAGTGACTTGGCCCAACTCAGATCAGGATCCAGGTAACAGGCAGAAACTTGGCCAATAGCAGCTGCCCTATATCTAAATTGAAACTAGCACCAGGAATGCTCAGGGCCAACCCAAGAATGCAAATAAGCCTTTCCACTAATATTTACAGGGTAATCTAAGAGTGTTGGTAGAGTATTAAATTTGACAGTAAACGGGTAATCAAGCTTTCAGATTAATTTAAATTGGCTAATTGAAATAAGTGAATATTCAAGAAAATTTAATTGTACTGGACAAAAAGCTGTTTCTAAAGTATTAACCAAAATTTCTATTGGTAGTTCATCTCATGGTCAAATTGCTTAACACGCAATGAACATAAAGTAGTCATATTTTTGTGCAAGAAATTAAAATTTAAAGTTATCAAGATTGCTTTAAAATTTTACAAAAGTCTCCATTAATCAAAAAAGAGGGATATTAGAATAATATCATGTAAGGTAAACAACCCAGTTACCCAGTTACCCAGTAAGTAAATTACACCTAGAAAATTTTTACTTTAGAAAAAAATTTTCATTTGTAATGCTAACAGCAAGACACCAATGAAAAACACACATGGTGTCAAAATAAGTCAAAGGAAAATCATTTGGACAAAAATAGAAAGGACCCCAAGTCAATTTTATAGAAAAGATTCCTTTATTAACTTTTAGTCGAGAATATGTTTATATACTTTCAGAAAACAACTCCAAGACCAAGTGGACTCTTGCAACAGAGAGGAATTGACAGGTTTGTTCCAACCATGAAGACAAGAGGAGAAACAGCCCAGAGATGGAAGACGCTGACGACTCCTTGCCTTGCTAGCAGGCAGCAGTTGTGTGTCACTACCGGATGTCTAGGAAGAAACCAGAGAGGGTCTGATCTGCATTGCCACCATTTGTCCACTATCCAGATACCATTGCTGATGTATACACATAAGGAACTGTTTAACATTGAAACTGGGACTCATAACTATTATACGTTGAAATTGGGACTCAAACATATTTTGTTCTTATAGGTTTACTTCTAGTCTGCAGAGGCAAGATGTTTTTAAAGAAAAGAATCAGGGAAAAATAAAACAGCTACAGAGGCAAAGAAGCAATGAACAGGCTGTCATACTACAGCTGGAAGGCAGGGGAGGTTGTGGGGAGGGGTGGCTGTAAGAGATCAACCGAAGGACTTGTATTCATGTATATAAGCATAACCAGTGATACAAGACACTGGGGTGGGGGGTAGGTGACAGCATGTACTGGTGGGTAGGGAAGGCTGAGGGGAGGTCATCAGGGGAAAAAAGAAAGGAGACATATGTACTTCAGTGGTGCAGTGGGAACAAATTTATCATTTTTACACTTTCTTTTGGTGCCAAGATTCAGCATTTCATGAGGAAAGTGCTGATGTAAATTGCAAGAGAACTACGCCCTCTCTCCTTGTCCTACTGTGGAAGTGGGTTTCATTTGGACAATAAGACCTAACATACTGTGCCTTTGTGGGAAATTATGGCATATCTTATGTGGTATTAGAAAGCACAGGTCAAAGAATAGTGCTTTAACTTCCTAAGAAGTGTGATAATGATCCT
This sequence comes from Lasiurus cinereus, assembly GCA_011751065.1. Lineage (NCBI taxonomy): Eukaryota > Metazoa > Chordata > Mammalia > Chiroptera > Vespertilionidae > Lasiurus > Lasiurus cinereus. Next base: position 15,554,232 of record JAAGEH010000032.1, read on the forward strand.
GAAATTAACAGGTTGGGCATCTTATTAATATTTAAGATTGATACATTAAAATGAAGAAAATAAGGAACGAAGATATAAGTGGACATTGGTGATGGGTGAAATCAATGTCAAACAATCCTAAGAATTTGCATTTGAGTTTTTGAAGACATTTCCAAATGGTTATCCCTTTACAAAGTTCTGCTGCTTTCTCAAGCACAATAATCACAGATAGTATATAAAAAGCTCTGACCAATTTCTCTAAATTTTTAAATAAAATTGGTAAGCACTGAAATGTTTTGTTTGAGAAGAGGACTTTTCCAGAGAGATGGCTAATTGGGGGATCTGTAATGGTTTCTAGAATTAGGCCCTACTTCTAAATGGGACAGAGGTATTGGCGAGGGCCAGAACCCCTTTGGGTCAATAACACCTTATTAAGTAATTGCAGAGAAATTCAAGACAGTCTACAAAAGAAAAGCCCTGAGGTAGGCTTGAAAATAGCCTTCTGAAAGATACATCTTTCTTCCTGGGACCTGGGACTATTACCTTATCTAGCAAAAAAGAGGCTTTGTAAACTAAGTTGGGTTCTTAAAATGAAGAGGCTATCCTGGATTATCTAGGAATGCTCTAAGTGCATTCACACATTTTTTTTTTTAGCAGAAATAGGCAGAGGGAGATTTGACACACACACACACACCAGAGAAGAAAGTCAGGTGATTAAAGGCAGAGATTAGAGTAAAGCACCCACAAGCCAAGGAATGTTGGTAGCCCCTAGAAATTGGAATAGGCAAGGAACCAATTTACTCCTAGAACTTTGGGATGGAGCCCAGCCCTGGTGATACTTAGCGTATCAAACAATGTTATTTTTGGACTTTTGGCCTCAGTAATTAAAAAAGAATAAACTTGTGTTGTCTTAAGCCTCCCTTTACGTGGTAATTTGTTATGGCAGCTACAGGAAACAAATGTCCTGCCCCTTCTATGACCATGCTTCAAGGTTACATTATGGATTTACTCTTATATAATGTTCTATTTTCAAAGAATTTCAAAGATTAAAATTCCTGAGTACCACTCAGTTGCTTTCTCCTTGCTATAGTTCCCTGAGGGAACCTGAGACACAGATTCAACGTCTCACAAATACAGTCTCACAAAAATTGTTATTTGAAGGTTCATATTACATAACTTGGCTTTTATGAAAGACCTATGTTAGCACCTGTTTTTGCTAACTAAAAAAATCCCAAGATGATTTTCACTTTTATTTTTTAATAAAATAAAAAACAGCCTTCAGTGAGTGTTATAGAGGCAACACTCCAAGCAGTGAGAGCGACACCAAACTCCTTTCCCAGGAACCGCCCTCAGCATCTCCGCATGAAGCTGCCAGTTTTTAACTGTCTGAGAACATCTGTGCTGTATCTCCATTTACTTTTTGCATTGTTACCAAGATATGTCTGTCCTAAGATAATTGCTTCTTCACTTTACACTATTTGGGCTTAGGAAAGGTTTCATTGGAACGCTCTACTTTCAGATAGTGGGGGAGACTTGTGCTCCATTTTTAGTGTAGGCCTATCTTCAGCCTTGCTACCCACTGCCTATACAGCCAAACTTCTGCTTTCTTTTCCAGGTCCACTTCTTTCAGAGTTTTCCTCGAGGATTTTACCTGGGAATATTCTTCTTTCTCAAATAACTTGTATCTATTTTAACTCTCTGTGCCATTTGCCACAGAGATACCTGGTTGTGTAGTTATCTTCTTGGTGAGGGTATGACCTCTAGAAAAGAAAAAACACCTTTGCATCCTACAAGGTACCTGACCTGGGCTTTGCATTTTGAGGAGCAATATTGATTTAAATACATTTTGACTGAAGACATAAGAAATGTCTAGAAGCAGGTGGGCTTGTCCTTTGTTGCCCTGGGCTAAGATGGGGACCTGAGAGCTTAGACAGCTCACTAGGTCAAAACTGTGAGACATCAAGCCCTGATACTTTCAACAGTCACCAGGTGGGAGAACCTGAGTGGCAATACCTATGCAGAAACTAAATGGAGAAAGTGGGGAATACATTAAGAGGGCCCCACTTGTGCAAGCAGAGTTGGTGGACTCATAGTTTGAGTGTCTGGAGCAGAAATAAGGTCAAAAAGGCCATAAATTAAGATACATTGATGAACATCTGGCATGACCTTTAGCATGGACAGGGATGTGCACACTCCCCAACTCTGTCTACATGCACCACATGTGTAATCAGGAAAGTTAGTCACCAGGCTCAGAGGTCATGAGGTTCCCACTTACTTAGAAATTAGGGGCCAGATCTGGACTGTGGTATACTGAGGATTGTCTACAGTCCCTCTCTTTAGCTCTGGCAATTCTTTACACAAATCAATGTATTATTTCATTCATATCCATTTTCTATTTTCATAGCAACTTAAGGATATAGGAATATTAATAGTCCTCACAGTATAACTTATGGATAAAAATTCATAGATTCCTACCCTACACTGAACACTGAATTTCCACAGAATTAAAGTTGGCTAATTTCAAAGCTCTGCAGCATGAAATGTATAAGAAAGAATTATCCTTTTCCTTTCTGCTATTTGCCATGTGTTTCAAGACCCTGATGAGCCTACTGGATCCTTGGAGATCAGAAATTTGGCTCACTTCCCTTTGTTGGGAGAATATAGAGCAGGTTGGACTTCCTACATTCACAGTTGGCATTCTTACCTGGCAGTAGGGAGGCATTGCCCCTATTAGGATTCAAGCAATTAACTACTTAAGATCTAGAAAAAAAATATTTTTCCCCAGAAACATCTTCCTAAAGGTATTTTGTTTCACATGCAATTTAGTAGTCTCCTGGAGACACAAAAAATGAGATTTAAAAAAAAAATTGTTTATTTCTTAAACCTTTGGTGAAAAAAGTATTCATGAATAACCAGGGCTGTGAATTAAACTATATTTTTAGGCATAGATATCTCCCTCACAGGTAACAATTGGGATAGTTATAAGAAAGAACTGTAGAATAATAATTAATAATAATAATAGCTGATAATTATTGCACCTCTGTTCTATGCCAAAGATACAGATGATCTCATTTTATCCTTGCAACAGCCATCTGAAATTGGTACTGACATTAATCCCAGTTACAGAAAAAGAAGCTGAAGTTAGTGAGGTTAAGAGACTTGCTAAGGTCACACCTGGCTGGTTTTGGTAGAGTTGGGGTCAGAACCAGGAATCTATCTCATGATTTTGTGCTCTCCAGGATACACAGGGTAAGAGATTTATACTTTTGTAGCAAGTATAAATCTTAGTCTATAAACTCAGATGTTTTATTCTCCATAAATCAATTTAGTATTATCTCTGAGCCTTTTCCTTCTGGGCTGAAGGAAACACTAGTTCAACCATTCTCAAGGCTTTCTCATTATCAGCAGGTTGGAGTAGAGTTTGGAGATTTGACCCACAGATCAAGACATTGCTTAGGCCTCCATTCCTCTCTTGTCTGGTGGCTACCAAGAAGCACATAGCTCCAGGCCAGAGGATGATCTTTGCCCTGTGGCTTCTGTGCCAAGCATGGTGCCAAGAGTGTTGAGGCACTTCCTCAGCCATCACATGCCTAGCTCCTCCAAGGTCCTGCCTCAACCTCAGGATGTTGCCAAGAGCAGGGAGCATGTTCTCACTCTCCTGGAATAGCAGATTTGGAGTTTCTCTGAGGGAAAGCAATATCCCTTCCTATTACCTTCCTTCTCTTCCTCTCCCCCGGACATAAGTACCAAGCACGTCTTCTTGAGTCCCCAGTCTTCTCAATGGTCTTAAAATCTTGACTTTTGCCTGGGTACTTTGGCTCAGTGCATAGAGCAATGGCTTATAGTCTGAAAGGTCCCGGGTTGGATTACAGTCAAGGACATATGCCCAGGTTGTGGTCTTGATCCCCAGTTGGGGGTGTACAGGAGGCAGCCCATGAGTGATTCTCTCTCATCATTGATGTTTCTATCTCTCTCTCCCTCTTCCTTCCTCTCTTAAAAAAAAATCAATAAAAATATATACTTTTTAAATGTTGACTTTTGCTTTCTCCCCTCCTACAAAACACCAGCAGGCACCTATCTGGATGTTGATTTGAACAGATGGAGATAAAATAATACACAATATGCTCTTACCAAATCTTTCTTCACTGAATTTCACATTAGTGATGAGTGTCCCCCTGTTCACTCTTGCTCTCATACTCATACACAAACATACTCACGAGTACATAATTTCTCATTCTTTTGATATTTAATAGTATTTTCTTCACCTATCAAGTGAAGCTTATATTATCTAATTGTATGTCACAACTGATGCCTATGATTTGACTTTTCCCTATATGTCAATTTGTGCCCACAGTACTTTTTAATATACCTTATAATTTATATTTTAATTTATGAGCTATCTTAGAAGATCTGAGTGTTTAGAATTCATGCTTATCCCATTTATTTGGATCTTTAGAAAATTTATTAATGGAATATTTAAGTATCTCACTTCATAGAAATTGGGAACACTGGATCACAATCCTATATAATAAGAACCTAATATTCTAAGTGTCCAGTCGTCTATCCAACCAATCAAAGCATAATATGCTAATGATATACTAATGCCACTCAATCACTAGCTAGAGTGTGCACTGACTACCAGGGGTCAGAAGCTCTGACTGGTAGATTAGCTTACTGCTGGGGTCTGGCTGATCAGACTGAACAAGACAGGTCAGACATGCCCCAGAGCCCTCCCTCCTGGCTGGCCAACCCCCTGCATTCCTTCCCACCCCCGATATGCACTGGTGGGGTCCCTCGGACTGGCCTATGCCCTCTCATAATCTGGGGCCCTTCAGGGGATATCAGAAAGCTGGTTTTAGTCTGATCCCACAGGCCAGACTGAGAGACCCCAGGTCTCTAGTGTAAATATATTTATTCAAAAGTGAAGTGGGGGACCTGTAGGGAAGATATGATATTTATAGTTTTTATTATCCATATTGGTTTCAATGTTTCCATGTGTGTTTTTTCTTAATATATTGCTAATATTTTATTTAGTGTATATCTCTCCACTACTATTAAATCCCTGGATTATTCATGTCTATAGGATACATAGGAATGCTTTCTTAGTATACCTCAAATTCAGGAATCATTTTATTTCCATGGTTTAGTGTCTTCTTACTAAAATAAAGCACTCCATATTTTTTCCTAAAGATTCTGACAGTCTTGATCCAATGTGCCAGGTGATAAATGACTAGAAGTTGGCCACAGGAGGGATGTAAGCAATGAGTCATGCTGCCTCCTTGTAACCAATCAGTAAATAGCTTCCAGCAAATATTTAAACCCCAAATCACACTTGCCTTTAGTATTATCCTTAGACAGACTATCCTAATCTATGTATGTGCTCTCATCCCCCTTTCACAATTCCAGACAGAGAAAAAAAAAAAAAAGATCAAGTTTGTATATGCCTATTATCTCCTTCAAGACCAGAATAAAGATGTAACTGTGGGGTCTTTCCTAACATACCCTGTCCTCAATTTAATCTCTCTGTATTTTTCTTGCTCTCAAATGTTATGAGGTGGTTTTTACTAAGTATTACTTTTGCTTATAGATATGTTCCTCTACATGGCTGTTAAATCAATCATATTCCTCTGTGGTTCCATTAATAGGTCAGAATAACTGAAGAATGGAATGCAGCAGGGAAGTGTCCTCGTGCATCCCATCTACAGAACATTGTTTCAAATTAATTCAAATGTACTAAGGTTATTTAAAACATAAATTATCCCTAAGTGAGAAGTAGAAAGGGGAAGAATTAAGCCTATTGACCTTAATAACTATTTTTATTTTTATTTTTTCCTCAAACATTAGGGATTAGATTCTGTAGAGTGGGAGGAATATGGGAGAAAAGAGGAGAGTTAGTTTTGGAGCAGGGAGTCTGGAAGATGTGCCACATAAGCTGATGTAGAAGGGTACTTTAGATGGACAGCAGCAAGAGAAATTCAGAGTCTTCAAAGGCAAGAAATAAAGAATAAGTAGACTGGAAACATGAGTGACAGGGGCATAAAGAGCATTGCAAATCACCTTTGAAGAACCTCTGATGTGTGGTTGTGGTTGCAAGTGTCTGGACTAATCTGTAAGCTCTGCAAACATATGAGTTACTTTGTTTTCCTCTAAAACTCTTGTGCAGAGTAAGTGTGTAGGAAATGTTTGCTGAACAAATATATATCCACTTTAGACAAAAAGGGTAGGCAATGCTTAAAAAAAATAACAAGAATATTTGGAAGGGGTTATAAGAGGTAGCTCAGGGATTTTACCAAGAAAGCTTTTGGCTTTTGGAAAAGTTGTGCCAAAAGTGAGTGTCTCTTTGATAAACCAAACCCCAATCCTTCTTAGAGATACCTCTTTATGTTGCAGTTTTGTTCTATTAATGGGAAAAGTCACCAAGTGACCACTGACTTTAGATAAGGTCACACAGAAAGATCTACAGGGATGCTGGTGACTGATATCAATGCCATAAGCTTTCCTCCTCTAGATGGACCTGTGCTGCTGAAAGATTTGCAAGGTAATATTAAGGTTTGGGGCTTCAAATTGTTACTACCAGTGATAAGAATTATTTGTGTAGGAAGATACTGTTTTTTGTTTTTTTGTTTTTCACTTCACTTGGTATTGTATTAATAAAGCGGCTATGTAGTTGAATATTCATATTTCAAACACAATGTAAGCTTTTCAATAAGTGATCTAGTTTATTCTTCCCAAAATGCCAAGAGGTGAGTATTTTGTTCTAAATTTACCTCCTAATGCTTAGAGAGGCTAAGAAAATTACCCAGTGTTATTAAACTAATAAAACATAGAATTGAGACTTGAACCCAAGCTTTCCTGGTTGTGAAATTCATATTCTTACCACTGTGCCACATAGTTTCCCTTCTGTAAGCCTCTAGCCAAAAGAGGTTGAAAACATTTTTATGTTTATTAATTTAGTTAAAGAATAGTAGTAGAATTGCATGACAATCATAAAATTGTAGTTCCACTAGAAATATTAGAAAGTATTGTGATTTTTTAACCTGTAATTCTTGGATTTCTCCCAGGTACTTGAAGGCTGACCAGGTGAGCTAGAAGTGGGCAGGCCCTGGGGACAAAGGTCAGGGCTTTCAACCCTCCCTCGAGAGATGGAAGCTTCTCTCAACTCATCATAAGTGGGAGTTCTACTGAAGATTCTATTTACAGGAAACAAAAGGTTTACCATCTGAAAAAAACTGGTTAAAATCACTAAGCTAGTCTCAATGTTTTACTTTACATCTGAGAAAACAGAGACCTAAACAGTAATTTAGCCAAGGTCACTCTGTTATAATCATAGCATCTCTGAGCTTGGAGCACCCCTGAGGGAGGTTATTTGATCCAACCATCTACTATTGTTGGCCTCCCTGACCTGTGTTCACTCACACTGGGCCTAAACATCTCTATCATGAAATAGGGTAGGGGGTCACAGTTCACCAAATCTTTCCATCTTTCTGGTTCTTAGAAAGTATCCTATATAATAAAACCCTAATATGCAAATTGACCAAATAGTGGATCTACCAGCAGAACAAGTGGTTACTATAATGTGTGCTGACAACCAGGGGGCAGACGCTCAATGCAGGAGCTGCCCCCAGTGGTCAGTGCACTACCACAGGGGAAGCATCACTCAGCCAGAAGCTCCTCCATGGCAGCACTAAGGAGCATCCAGAAGCCAGGCTCATTGCTGGCAAGTGCAATGGCAGGAGCGTCTCCCTCCTCCACTGCAGGTGCGTGGTAAAGAGTGAGGGGTCCAAAATTGTGAGAGCCCTGGACTTTAAGAAGGATGTATGGGCCAACTTAAGCCCAATCCCTCAGCAGGGTCCCAGACCACAAGATGGCACAGGCCAGGCTGAGGGATACCCCCCCCACCAACCCTTGTGCATGCTTCAGTGTACAAATTTCATGCACCAGGCCTCTAGTTTCCTTATAATAAGCTAAAATTTGTCCTTCCATGTTACTAAAGCCAAGTACATAATGAGAGTCATTCTTCTACATGACAATATTTCAGATATTTGAAGACTCCTCACATATTCCCACTGAGTCTATCATCTTTCTCTTAACTATTCCTCAGACAACATGGTTTCTTTCAAGTCTGGTTTCTCTACTTCAAAAAGGTGTCCATTTTTTTTATATCTCCTTTAAAGAGAAGTGCAGAATTTAATGTAATCTATGTTAATAAAAGGGTAATATGCTCATTAGACTGGGTCTACCAGACATCCCCTGGATGTCCGACTTCCTTCCAGACAAAGCCACAGTGGTGGGGGCTGATGCAGAGGTGGTTAGGAGTGATCAGGCCTGCAGGGAAGTAAGCAGTTAGGGGTGATCATGCCAGCAGAGGAGAAAGCAGTTAAAGGTGAGATCATGCTGATGAGAGGGAACACAGAGTTAGGGGGGCAATCAAGCTAGCACAGGGGAGCAAGCAATTAGGGGACAACCAGGTCAGCAGGGGAGACCAGTTAGGGACAATCAGGCTAGCAGGGGAGAGCAGTTGGGGGTGAATAGGTCTGCAGGGGAGAGCAGTTAAGTGTGACCAGGCTTGCAGGGGAGGACAGTTAAGGGTGACCAGGCCAGCAGAGGAGGACAGTTAGGGGCAATCAGACTGGCAGGAGAGCAGTTAGGTGTTGATCAAGCTGGCAGGGGAGTGGTTAGGGGGTGATCAGGCTGGCAGGTAGGCTAGTGGTTGAGAGCCAGCAATCCTGGAGTGTGAGAGGGATGTCCGTCTGCCTGTAACAGTGTCTCAAACTAGAAACAGTTCAGGCTGGGCTGAGGGACACCTCCATGCATGAATTTTGTGCACCAGGTCTCTAGCATATTAAAATTGCCCTTTCTTATCTTTGCTAATGGAAGACACTGTTAGGTAAATACTCCAAACAGCAAGTAAAATGCTATTAAACCATAGTTATGGAATTTATATTTTCAAAATATAACAAATTACTTTTTAAAATAATAGGTAGTTTTGTTAAATATCAAAGTAGCTAGTGTTTTTTTAGTTCATCAGACTATCCTTATGCATGCTGAGTGGCAGAGTATCAAATTTGTTAGAAATAACCCTCCAAGAAATAATAATACATATAATTTAGAGTTGATTATGTTCCATAGTTCCTGTTATTTTTGAGTTGCTATAAATGGTTTACTGTTTTTTATTACACTGTTTTTTATTGAAGGACTTTCTATGTATCCTCTTATTAACTGTCACCATTGTCTTCTTATATACAGTTAGCTCTGTTTTATAATTGTGATAATTGAAGGTTCAGGATTTTTAAGGAGCAATATTTAGAATTCTTGAGTATTCAAACTGGAGATGATTCAAGAATCATATGGTTAATCCTCTTATTTTAATATTTTCATTGATTTCAGAGAGGAAGTAAGAGGGAGAGAAAAATAGAAACATCAATGATGAGAGAGAATCATTAAATGGTTGCCTCCTACATGCCTCACACTGGGGGTTGAGCCTGCACCCCGGGCATGTGCCCTGACTGGGAATCAAACCGTCACCTCATGGTTCATAGGTGGAGGGCCAGGCAACCCTCTTATTTTAAAAATGAGTACAGTAACATTAGAATTGTTTTAATGTTCTATTTAGAAAAGTTAAAATACTTTTCAATGTTGTTTCCATTTCCTGAATTTGAAATAAGAATACTTACACAAGCTGTTTCTAATGCTAAAATTCTCAAAACCACTGAAGGGAATGTGCCAACATGAATGGAAGTGTCTGTCTGTCTGATGTTTGGCTAATGTGTCCCTCAGTAGCATGGCATGTGTAATGCTGGGCTCAGTCTGAGATCCTGGGTCTCATGGCTTCTATGACACTTCCCCTGCTTTCAGTATCCAGCTCTCAGACATGTTTTTGGACCTCAGTGTCTTCATCTCTAAAATTAGGGATTGGACTTATTCTTTTAAATATTCTTAGAATTCTAGTGTGCCACAATTCTCACTTTTTTATTTAATTTTTTCAAATACATTATATATATATATATATATATATGTCATAGAGATAGAAATTCACAAACACAATAAAGACATGGATAAAGGAGAAATAAAAAATTAGATTACTCTTGGTTGTATTTCAAAGCTAAGTGATCTCTAAAAAGAATAGGTTAATTTGAGAACAGAATGATGGCGTCTGGCAGGACAGAGGTGAGGGAGAGGAAGTGAGTGAGGGGACAAAAGGAGAATGTATGGGTGTGTGTGGTGGGTGTGTGATTGAGTGAGGGACAGTTGAATATCATGGAAGCACTGGGGGCTGGCAGTCCAAGATCTCTTGGACAAGGAGAGACTGCCATCTTGGCTTTCATCCCCAGACTTGGGCAGGAGCCCACACCATCTTGAAGGAAAAAATGGCATTTCTTTGGGAACTCATCAACACCACCAGGCAGACAGTCCTTAGAGCTGCCTTGTGACCCAATAGCCATGCCAGCCAGAGTCCTGCAGACCCGCAGACCCTGCAGACCTGCGGACTCTGGGACACCCACCTCCAAAGCAGTGAGTGCAACCTCCCCCTCCCCAGCCATATCCACGCAGCTACAGCTGCAGCCACACACTGGTCCGGGTTTGCGAACTCCTTTCAGCTGTGGGCCACACACTTGTCCCCGCCTGAAGAACTCCCCGGTCAATGTGTTGCCGAGCACCAAGGTTTCCCAATCTGCAGCATGCCTTCATGCCAGTTTGCAAAGCAACCTAATCCCTGTGTTTGCGTGTTCTGGTTGCCTTGTCTGTGGCATGCCCTCCTATCTGGTTTGTGGAGCTCCCTGGTCATCACGTTTGTGGTGAGCCCTCAAGGAAGCCACCCAAGGCAGGTTTTCAGCAGCATATTTCTGGCGGTCCACCCCATAAGCAGTGCCTGGGAGCCACTGGGAGCCCCCTCGGGTGTGATATTTTAACTCTGGGAACTGCAGCCACGGCTGTCCAGGGTGTAGGCCCCTTGAAACACATCACCCCGACAGATGGATCCTTGGTGCTACTGTGTATCCCCACTGGCTATGCGTGAGCTCAATTAAGGGTGCAAAGGAACAAAAATAGGAACACTTCTCTCCATGGCTGCCTACTTCTAGACACCACAATTGGGTTGCTCAAGCTCACAGATCTACATCAAGAGAACCCAAAGAGCTCAAGTAGGAAACTACAATAAATTAACATACACAAGAGAACTGAGAGAATACACAAGTAGCACCATCTCCCCTCACAACACTAAATGAAACAACACATGCTTAATTGGGATACCAGAAGGAGTGGAAGAAAAGCAAGAAATAGAAAACCTATTTGGAGAAATAATGACAGAAAATTTCCCTGATATTGGCAAGAAAAAAATATGCAAGTCCCAAACAAGCTGAACTCCAAAAGACTGACACCAAAACATGTCATAATTAAATTGGGAACACTAACGACAAAGTAAGAATCTTAAGGCTGCCAGAGGGAGACAGAAAGTTACCTACAAGGGATCTCCTATTAGAATATCAACTGATTTCTCAAAAGAAACACACCAGGCCAGAAAGGAATGGAATGAAATATATAAAGCGATGCAAAGCAAAGGTTTGAGCCCAAGAACACTATACCTAGCAAGGCTATCATTCAAAATTGAAGGTGGAATCAGAAGCTTCAAAGACAAAAAAGGGCTAAGAGAATTTATCACTACCAAGCCAATAATGCAAGACATGCTAAAGGGACTGTTGTAAAAAGAGGAAAGAGAAAGGCAAAAAAAAAGAAAAGAAAAGAAAATGAAACACAAACACTAAGAAAAAAATGACAACAAACATGAACTTGTCAATAATATCATTAAACGTAAATGGGTTAAATGTACCAATCAAAAGACATAGGGTAGCTGAATGGATAAGAAAACATGACACACATTTGCTGTCTACAAGAGACCCACTTCAGAGAAAAGGATTCATACTGACTGAGAGTGAAGGAATGGAAAAACATTTTTCAGGCAAATAGAAATGAGAAAAAGCTGGGGTAGAGATATTTATATCTGATAAAATAGACCTCAAAGTAAAGACTATAACAAGAGATAAGGAAGGCCACTACATAATACTAAAAGAAGCAATTCAGCATGAAGATATAACTGTGGTAACCATGTACACACCTAATACTGGAGCCCCTAAATACATTTAAAAAAAAATTCCTGGAGGTATGAAGGGAGAGATTGACAACAATACAATCATAGTAGGGGACTTTAATACACCCCTGACATCACTGGACAAATCCTCTAGACAAAAATAAAGCAAAGAAACAGCAATTCTAAATAACTCACTAGATCAGATGGACCTAATTGACATCTTCAGAGCATTTCAACCCAAAGCTACAGAATATACATTCTTCTCAAGTGCACACGGGACATTCTCAAAAATAGACCATATATTGGGTCACAAGCAAAGTCTCCCCAAATTCAAAAAAATTGAAATAATATCAAGCATTTTCTCAGACCACAATGGCATAAGATTAGAAATAAACTACAATAAAAGCATTCCAAAAAATTCAAACACTTGGAAGTTGAATAGCATGTTACTAAACAATGATTGGGTTATCAATGAGATCAAAGAAGAAATTAAAAATATCCTGAAGACTAATGACAATAAAAATACAACAACGCAAATGCTATGGGACACAATGAAAGCAGTGCTCAGTGGGAAATTTATAGCTCTACAGGCCTACCTCTTATAACAGGAAAAAATGGTAATCACCTAACTCAACAACTCAAAGAACTAGAAAGAGAGCAACAAGAAAAGCCCACTGTGAGCAGGATGAAGGAAATAAAGATCAGAGCAGAAATGAATGACATAGAGACCAAAAAAAAAAAAAAATACAAAAAATCAACAAAACCAAGAGCTGGTTCTTTAAAATAAAGAACAAGATTGATGAACCTCTAGTCAGGCTCACATAGAAGCAAAGAGAAAGGACCCAAATAAACAAAATTAGAAATGAGAGAGGGGATATAACTTCAGACCCAACAGAAATAAAAAGGATTATTAAAAAATATGAACAACTCTATTCTAACAAATTTCACAACCTAGAGGAAATGGACAGATTCCTAGAAAAATACAACCTTTCAAAACTCACATTGGAAGATTCTAAAAATCTCAATATGCTGATAACTATGGAAGAAATTGGAGCAGTCATCAAAAAGCTTCCAGCAAACAAAAGCCCAGGGCCAGACAGCTTCACAGGGAAATTTTACCAAACACTCATAGAAGAACTAAAACCCATCCTTCTCAGACTATTCCAGAAAATTTAAGAGTAAGGAACACTTCCAAACTCCTTCTATGAAGCTAGCATCACCCTAATACCAAAACCCTATAAAGATAACACAATGAAAGCGAATTACAGACCAATATTCCTCATGAACATAGATACCAAAATCCTCAACATAATTATAGCAAATCGAATCCAGCAGTACATCAGAAAGACCATATACCATGACCAAGTAGGGTTTATCCCAAGGCTGCAAGAATGGTACAATATCCACAAATCAATAAATGTGATACATCGCATAAACAAATTGAGAGATAAAAATCACATAGTCATATCAACTGATGCAGAAAAGGCATTTGGAAAAATCCAACACCCTTTCTTGATAAAAACTCTAAGCAACATGGGAATAGAAGGATCATACCTCAACACAATAAAAGCCATATATGATAAACCCACAGCCAACATCATATTCAATGGTCAAAAACTAAAATCATTTCCCCTAAAAACAGGAACAAGAAAGGGATGCCCACTCTTACCACTCCTATTTAGCATAGTGCTGGAAGTATTAGCCATTGCTATGAGACAAGAAAAAGAAATAAAAGGCATCCAAATAGGAGAAGAAGAAGTAAAACTGTCCTTACTTGCAGATGACATGATACTGTACATAGAAAACCCTAAAGACTTCATCAAAAATTATTAGACGTGATAAATGAATTCAGCAATGTAGGATGATACAAAATTAACACAAAGAAATCTATGGCATTTCTATATACCAATAATGAACTTACAGAAAGAGAGACTAAAACAGCAATCCCATTTACCATAGCACCAACAATATTAAGATACCTGGGAATAAACTTACCTAAGGAGGTAAAAGACCTATATGCAGAAAACTACACAACACTAAAAAAAGGTAGAGCAGTGGTTCTCAACCTGTGGGTCACGACACCTTTGGGGGTCGAATGACCCTATCACAGGGGTCGCCTAAGACCATTGGAAAATGCAGATATTTACATCATGATGCATAACAGTAGCAAAATATCATGGTTGGGGGTCACCACCACATGACGAACTGTATGCAAGGGTCACAGCCTTAAGAAGTTTGAGAACCACTGAGGTAGAGGAAGACATAAACAGATCGAAGAACATACCATGTTCATGGATTGGGAGAATCAATATCATCAAAATGTCCATTCTACCCAAAGCAATCTAAAAATTCAATGCAATCCCCATGAAAATACCAAAGGCATACTTCACAGACCTAGAACAAACATTCCAAAAATTCATCTGGAATAAAAAAAGACCCTGGATAGCTGCAGCAATTCTTAAAAAGAAGAAGAAAGTAGGTGGGATTTCAATGCCAGATTTCAAACGGTATTACAAAGCCACTGTTCTCAAAACTGCCTGGTACTGGCATAAGAACAGACACAGAGATCAATGGAATAGGATAGAGAACCCAGAAATTGACCCAAATCACTATGCTCAATTAATATTTGACAAAAGAGGCAGGAACATACACTGGAGTCAAGACAGTCTCTTCAACAAATGATGTTGGGAAAATTGGACAGAAACATGCAAAAAACTGCAACTAGACCACCTGCTTACACCATACACAAAAATAAATTCAAAATGGATAAAGGACTTAAACATAAGATGGGAAACCATAATAATACTAGAGGAATCCACAGGCAGCAAAATGTCCTACATACATAGAAGAAACTTTTTCACTGACACAGCTCCTCAGGCAATGGAAACTAAAGAAAAAATAAATAAATGGGACTATTAAAAAATAAAAAGCTTTCGCACAGCAAAGGAAACTATCAACAAAACAATAAGAAAGCCATTGCATGGGAGAACATATTTGCCAATGATATCAATGATAAGGGTTTAATCTCCAACATTTACAGGGAACTCATACAATTTCACAAAAAGAAGATAAACAACCCAATCAAAAAATGGGCAACTGATCTAAATAGGTACTTCTCGAAAGAAGACAGAAGGAAGGTCAAGAGACAATGAAAACCTGCTCAAAATCACTAATCATCAGAGAGATGCAAATCAAAACAACAATGCGGTACCATTTCACACCTGTCAGAATGGCTATCATCAACAAAACAACAAATGACAAGTGTTGCAGAGAAAAAGGAACCCTCATGCACTGCTGATGGGAATGCAGACTAGTGCAGCCACTGTGGAGAACATTATGGAGTCTCCTCAAAAAACTAAAAATGGGACTCCCATTTGACCCAGTGATCCCACTTCTAGGAATATACCCCAAGAAACTAGAAACTCCAATCAGAATGGATATATGCACCCCTATGTTCATAGCAGCACAGATCACCATAGCTAAGATTTGGAAACAGCCTAAGTGCCCATTAGCAGATCATTGAATTAAAAAACTGTGGTACATCTACACAATAGAATACTATGCTGCGGTGAAAAAGAAGGAGCTCCTACCATTTGCAACAACATGGATGGAGATGGCAAGCATTATGCTGAGTGAAATAAGCCAGGCAGAGAAAGACAAATATCACATGATCTCACTCATCTGTGGAATATAATGAATGACACAGACTGATGATCAAGATCAGATCCAGAGAATGAGAAACGTTGATCAAAACATCAAACCTCGGGGAAGGTGGGTGTTGGTGGGAATAAGGGGGAGAGATCAACAGCGGGATTTTCGTACATGCATATGAGCATAATTATTGGTCACAGACAACAGGGAAGGTGGGGCATGAGAGGGAATCCATACAGTGGTCACCATAACCTTAAGAGAAATTGTTTCATGAGACAAAGATTTTTAAATGAAACTCTGTAACATGAAAATTATTTTGGAAAGAAATAAAGAGTAGTTTCCTTTAAATGTCATAAGGACTGTAATTGAAAGTCAATATATTTGGCCCCTTGAGCTAAGGTAAGTAATCTGCATTTTTGCCTCCCTGAAAAAGTGTATAAAGTTACAGAAGAAATTGATAGCCAGTTTGAAATTGAATTGCCATGGTCTAGAGCAAAGAATATCCTTACATGATATTATCCTACAATATCATTTAATTTTTGACATTTCACAACAGCATATTGTACAACTATCCCAAAGAAACTTACAAACTAATTTTTTGAATATTTACCAGCAATTTAGAAATAAGACATGAAAGGATTTAATCCCTTTCAGAATGAATTAAGGCACTGGGAAGGCACTGGAGCATTCTATACTCGCCCCTATTTCCTCTTTTGCCAAGAGGGACCCTCTTCTCACAGCCCAATGGCCCTCAGCTGTAGCCTGAGCTGTCTATTCACGCTGAGGTTGAAGCCTCGAGGCGGCTGGTATAATAGATCTGTCTCTCTCCAAATGGTGTGAGCTGGGCCCTCCCTGGAGAAGAAACCTGAATTTCCTGAGATAAGTGATCAGTGCTGAAGTCCCTGCCAGCAGGCAAGGGATCCCCAAGGCAGGTGCTGGGTGTGGAGGCCACAAGGGCAAAGGCTACCATGGAGACAGAACTGAACCTCACATCACCCTGCTTGGCCCCGGAAGATGACTGGTTAGCCAGAGATAGGTAAGATTCTTCAGGGAAGGAACAACCTAAGACAGGCACAGTCACAGAGGGTCCATCAGGAGAGAACTTGGAGGTCAATAGAGGTAGGGCACAGACCCTCACTCCCCCTATTCCTGCAGGGGTCTGAACCTTCACCCCTTCTGAGGGAGGTCTACTGCCCCCATGGATACCTTGCTTCCCACACTCAGCACAGATCAGGACCCAGGTAACAGACAGAGACTGGGCCCAGCTCAGATCTGGACCCAGGTAACAGATAGAAACATGCCGACAGCAGCTGCCCTATATCTAAATTCAGCCTAGCACTAGGAATGCTCAGTACCTACTTAATGCCAATAAACCTTTCCACTAATATATGCAGGATAATCTAAGATTATTGATAGAGTATTACATTTGACATAAAAGTGTTATCAAGCTTTCAGATTAATTTAAATTGGTGAACTGAAATAAGCAAACACCCAAGAAAATTTAAGTGTACTGGACAAAAAGCTGTTTCTAAAGTATTAATTAAAATTTATATTGCTAGCTCATCTCATGGTAAAATTGCTTAATATGCAATGAACATAAAACAGGTATATGTGTATGCAAAAAAATAAAATCTAAAGTTACAAAGATTGCATTAAAAATTTTTACCAAATTCTCCATTAATCACAAAAAAGAGGGGGGTAGAGTAGGATAATATCATGTAAGGAAATATATCTGGTAAGTAAATTACATCTAGAAAACTTTCACTTTAGAAAAGTAACATCCATTTGTAATACTAACGGCAAGACACCCAGGAAAAACACACATGGTGTCAAAATAAGCCAAAGGAAAAGCGGGTAGGCAAAAATAAAAAAAGATCCCAAGTCAATTTTATAGAAAAGACTCATTTATTAACTCTTGGTCAAGAATATATTTATATACTTTCAGAAAACAACTCCAAAACCAAGTGGACTCCTGCAACAGAGAGGAACTGACAGGTCTGCGCCAACCACGAAGACAAGAGGAGAAACAGTCCAGAGATGGAAGACGTGGACGATCCCTTGCCAAGAGAGCAGTCAGCAGCTGTGCATCGCTACAGGATGCCTAGGATCAAACCAGAGAGGGTTGGACCAGCACTGCCACCATTTGTCCAGTATCCAGATACCATTGATGACATGTACACATAAGGAACTATTGGACATTGAAAATAGGACTCAAAGCTATTGGACATTGAAATTGGGACTCAAACATTTTTCTTTGGCTCTTGTGGGTTTATTTCTAGCCTACAGGGGCAAGATGTTTTCAATGACAAGAATAAGGGGATAGGGGGAAGCAGATGCAGAGGCAGAGAAGCAATGAACAGACTGTCTTGCTACAGTGGGAAGGCAGGAGAGGGTGGGTGGGAGGGGCCTGTAGGAGATCAACTGAAGGACTTGTATGCATGTGTGTAGGCATAGCCAGTGGATACAGGAGTCGGGGGCAGGGGAAAACGGGTGGGGGCATGTACTAGGGGGTGGGGAGGGCAATAGGGAAAAAATAAAAATAAAATAAATTAAAATAAAATAAAATAACTTGAGAACATTGTTAATTTGATATTTTTAAATTTTGCACTTTTTAATAGACAAATTTTGTTTCCTTGTGGGACATGTTCATTTTCTGTTGTCATCATAAAATTTGGGGAGTTTGTGTTTTCAAATAAACATCAAGTTCTCTTAGTTTGATATGTTGTGGCTACTCCTACTTGTGAATGTGTTTGTGTACATTAGCTCTTGATACTTCCTCAAGTAAGGGAAGCAAAGGATGGGGTATAACTCTTTGAATGAATCTCTTTAAATTTGCTTGGAGTCTGGAGCTGTAATCTCAGCTGGCAGTACCACTACGTGCCCATAGGAACCGATTATGTCATCACAACCTGCTTTATGAGCTTGGACTCTAAAGAAACAGAAAGCAGGATGAATTATGAGAATTTCTAGGTCTGCACATACTTTCTTCAATAATGTGTCTAAGGTGGGGAGGAGGGAGAAATTAACCTCACTAAACTCCCATTTTACATAACCCAAATAATAAATTGCTAACATCTCACTGAGCGTGGGAATTCAACTTGAGGTGATTCCATTTAAAATCTATTTGTAAATTCAGTCTGAAGGGCTTCAAGGGAAAGGGATGAAGCTGCCTGAAAAGGCACAGTGGGGAACTGGGGGCAGCCTAGATGAGTTAACAAGACCGTTACATTGCTAATGGATGCATCTCTGAGATGGCCCACAGATAAATATGAAATAGTTTTATTTCAAGAAGGAAATACAGAGTTCATCACTACAGACACAAGCTTCTGTGCTTCCCTGATGCAAATATAGGAAGCCAACGTGCAGAGGCAGTGATCTCTCCATAATCATTCACCATAATAGTGTGAGTTTGCCGGACACCAAAGTCAAGGACTGCATCCTTTACTGAGTGTGGTTTTACTCAGAGACACTAAATTAGCTGTAAAGTTACAACCTAATATTCACTCCATGTTTATGTGTCCCCTTGGTAAAAAAGCTACAGGAGAAGGTGTCTTTGGAAAGGGTAACAGGAATACATTAATCTATTAATGAATATTAATTGTATATCTATCATGTGAGGGAGAAAATAATGAGATCTAATAAGGAATAATAACTAAATATTTCGGGTGGTTCTAGCTCTAACGAATTTTCCAGTCTAGCTTCAATAGGTACAATACATGCACACAAGGAGAACCAGTGATACCAGGATGGAAAGATGATGTGAGTAATGGAAACAGGAAGTAAGATGGGAACTCAAAGGGAGAGAAAGAGCCTGAGGGTTGTAGGAATCAATAAATGCTTCCAGTACTTGAACAGTGTCACTCAATGGTTGAGCATTAGACTATAAACCAGGAGGTTTAAAACTCAATTCCTGGTCAGGGCATATGCCCAGGTTGTGGGCTCAATCCCCAGGGTGGGGCATCAAAAGGCAGCCGCTCAATGCTTCTTCCTCATCATTGATGTTTTTCTCTCACTCCCTCTCCCTTCCTCTCTAAAATCAATAAAAATTCTATTAAAAAATAAACAAAAATCTCTGGTGAATGGATGAATATGAAAGCCAGAGAAGAGCTATAAGTAGGATTGTGAATTCACTATGAACAGAAACAGGGAGAAAGACAGAACTAGCTGAAAAGCAAGAGAATAAGAAAGGTAGATTCTTGAAAGAGTCATTTGAGGAAATAAGGAGAGAGAATGAGGAGGAAATAAAACAAATTGGAGAAAAAAGAAAGGAGGTGATTAGTTATTCAGAGCCTAATACATCCCAGCCACTGTCCCAGGTGCTCAGCTTTTATCTCATTCATTTCTCTAATACTGAATGTGACCAATATCATTTTATAGATGAGTCATTAAGGCTCAGAGAAATTAAATAAATGGAGCCAAAATGAACTCCAGTCTCTATAGCTTAAAAACTCGTATTTTTTTTACATTATTCTTTCCATGTCCTGCGTCCTCTTTAGGTACATTTTCAACTACCAAAACAGGGGTCTAGACTACATCAGCTTTGAGGTACATGTTAACTTCAAAGTGCCATGAGTCTAAGATTATAAATAAACAGAAAATAAAAACAAACAGAAAATCAAGAAACTGGAAAGTTCCTTGGAGTTCTGAAAGATAATGTTGATGAGAAAATTCTGATGAAATAACACTGACTCATACTCTCTTTCTTGCCACCTTCTTGCATGCATTTGTATTAACTAGTGCAAATCCTTTCTCTAACTAGGGCCTGAGAATTTCAGACCCTCAGAACTAATTTGTAGTTAGATTCCATTTATGTGACTGTCCCCATCAAACATGAAGATTAACCCAAAAAATGTGGTAGGTCAATTTCTCAGGACACCTCAGGAAGCACCCTTTTCCTACCCATGGCTGCTGCCAACTCCAAGACTGGTTGGGACTGAGTGGCCTTTCCAAAACAGATATAGCCCAAGGTCACTGGAGTCTTGTTTCAAATGTATTTCATCTCTCCAGCAGATGACTGGAAAGAATAAGAAATTCTAATAAGAGACATATTGAGGGAAGAAAGATGAGAAATGGAGAGTGAAGTGTGAATCAGAACATACAAGGCAAAGAGAAGTGTAGAAAAGAAAGCATACTAGACAATACCAGGATATTTTTAAATTTTGCACTTTCTAATAGACAAATTTTGTTTCCTTGTGGGGCATGTTCATTTTCTGTTGTCGTCATAAAATTTGGGGTGTTTGTGTTTCCAAATAAACATCAAGTTCTCTTAGTTTGATATGTTGTGGCTACTCCCACTTGTGAATGTGTTTGGGTACATTAGCTATTGATACTTCCTCAAATAAAGGAAGCAAAGGATGGGGTGAAATAATAGAACAGATTATGGCTATAAACTTTTATAAACATACCAAAAATTGCAAATTTGTTCATGGTAAATGTGGGTAGCATCAAAGTGAGAGTCAGAGTTAAAGCAGTAGAATGCCATGAAAGGTGATAAAATACTCCACTTTTGATAGGGAAATCCTCACTATGATCTTGCCCAGGGCACATCACTTTTCTTAAACTGAGAGAAAATGAGTTTGTGTGTCTCCATAGACTTTGCATATGTGTACTAATGAACTTCTGGCAATTCAAATAATAAGAACTGGAGAAAGTACTCCAGAGCCCTGGGTCATTCTCCCCTCCACTTACCACAAGTCAAATATTTCTTTCTTTGTAATAGGTCTGGATTCCATTTAGAGAAAAATCTAGAAAAATCCAGGAATGCAAGCTACTTGCTATTATAGTGCTGAAATGAAGTCCTCAAGTATCTGAAAAGAGTATATCAAAATATTATGACTAGTAAACCAGAACAAAGATGTAATCCATATTTTATCCTTTAAATGTTTTAAACTGTTGGGGAAATAAAACTTAAGACAATAGTCTTCACCTGGCACGGGCTCAGTGCTATATTTGTTTTCTCATCTTCCTTCTATAACTTTGGAAGTTGGATACTAATAGCTGAGGTGCACAGTGAGATGGAATCACATTCGATCAGGATTGACTGAATATAATGAACTCTTTGACAACCTGGCCTCAATTCATTAGTTCAAATACATGCAGGAAGCCATGTGAAATGCTTTGGTGCAAGTTTCTTTTTTTGCTCTTTTTCTTTTTCCTTAATGGACATTTACTCAGACTTGCATTACACTGGAGTTATAAATATATAGATGAAATATTGATTACTTGTCTCAACTCATCTACAGCTTGTGCAAGATCAGACACATGTAACAGCAGAGGCTGAGGGGTGGGGCTGTGAGTGCTTTCAGGAAGTGAACTCTCTTGAATGGTTCTGTGGCTAAAATTGATTTAAACACACACACACACACACACACACACACACACACATTTTTTTTCAGTGAACTATTTTGAGAACCAGAAATAAGATTTAAGATAGACTTTTTTCCCATAAAAATTGAGGCCATGTCATACTGCAAATATTTTCCTTTCCACTCACAGAGCTGGTCAGTCTCCATTCATTTGGACACCACAGGAATGCAGCATTATGGGTGGTTGCCCAGATGGTGGTGGGAAGAGACTCACAGCTACCCAGGCATTGGCACAGCTCTCAGTTGAAAATAGCAAGCACATAGCAAAAGGCTTATTTTTATTCCAGGCAGATAGCAAGTAATGTGTTCCCTAGATGTTAAGTCAAAACAACCACTAACCTAAACAAACCAAGAGAAAGAAGTTTCACAAAAGCAAGTCTCCACCATTCCCCTAAACTTGTTCTGGGAAGAAACACTATTAATTTTTGATGCATAAGCCTGGTCAATGCTACCTTAAGTTATAAAACAAATATTTGGACAAATTGACAACAAGAGACTGCTGCTATAATTCATTGAGAAGAACACAACATCACTTTTGTGGTATTCCTACCAAAAATTCATAGACTGAAACTAAGTATGAGAAAATATCGCTAAATTCAAATTGAAGGATGTCTACAAAATATTAACTGTTATTCTTTAAAAAGTCAAGCTCAAAGAAAGGTGAAAAAGACTAAAAAACTGTTCCTGATTAAGAATACTAAAGAAACAGAAACTAAATGAAATGCATGATCTTCAAATTTAAATATGAACTGTGGGTTAAATAATGGTATTATGTCAATTTTAAATTCTTTGACTTTGATAGTGTACTATTGTTAGGTCAGAGTATGTTCTCTGTTCTTAGGAAATACATAATGTCTCCAACTCATTCTTCAATGACCCAGGGGAGAAAATTAACTATCTATCTATCTATATATCTATATCTATATCTATATATATATCTATATCTATATCTATATCTATCTATATCTATCTATCTATCTATATCTATCTATCTGTACATATATATATATACATATATATATATGTATATATATATATGGAGAGAGAGAGAGAGAGAGAGAGAGAAGAGAAGGAGGAGGAAGAAAGGAAGAGGAGGAGGAAGAAAAGGAGGAGGAAGAGGAGAAAGAGGAGAAAGAGGAGAAGGAAGAGAGAGAATGATATAACAGATGGGACAAAATGTAAAACATTCAATAAGTCTGAGTAAAGATTATGAATTTCTTGTACTATTCTTACTATTTGTGCAACTTTTCTTGAAGTTTGCAAATATATAGTTTTTATATATTTGTGCACTGGTAGGGGGTGTTCCTCAGCCCAGCCTTCACCCTCTCCAATCCTGGATGCCAATATAAACTGGCAATCAGACATCCCTCTCACAATCCGAGACTGCTGGCTCCTAACTGCTTGCCTGCAGGCCTGCTTGATTGCCCCTAACCACTCTCTGCTGGCCTGATCTTGCCCACAACTTCTCTTCCCTGCCAGTCTGATTGCCCCACCTGTCTCTGCCTGCCTGATCATCCCTAACTGCCCTCCCCTGCAGGCCTGATCTTGCCCCCAACTGCCCTCCTCTGCTGGCCAATTTGGTTCTGATTGATTGGTTTCCATACTAGTAATGTCAAAAACTCTGCTTTCTAGGCAGCTATTGGCTCCTCACAGTTCACCCAGATTTGGTTCTGATTGGTCAGTTTCTATGCCAGTTAGCATCTCTGGGCCTATCAATGAGGCCTGTTCAGAAAGGTGGAGCAGGCAGAAGCCTGGAGATAAATGGAGGTGTGGCTGCTGGCCAGGCCCAGAGAGAAAGAGAGAGGAAAGTGCTGATCAACAGCTGCCACAGAGACTATGGATCAGACCCTGCTTCTCTCTTCAGGCCTCTCTCTCGGCCTGATTTGCAGCCCCCTCAGCAGTCAATGCTGGGTCACTATGCCTGCAGCTGTAGTAGTCAGTGCTGGGTCACCACAGCAACCCAATGCTGTCTACAGGACTGACTTCTGGTTGGTCAAGCCTTCAGTCATTGTGGATGTGATGGACCCAGGGTTTTTAATATATTAGGATAGAAGTGTTCAAACAAGTGCCCTCAATATTGAATTTATTGTATTCAGGACCATAGTCAGTCATCAGCCTGTCCTTTGAGAATAAGACTTAAAAATCCACCAGCAAGGTTCCAGCTCCTTGAAATGGAGGAAGTACTTTCCACTCTATTGCATAATTTAGCAGATGTTTGAGAACTCTGCAAAGTAAATAGGAGCTGACAAATTGGGGACCATGTTCGAATTCCATGTGCCACTGAACAGGTGACAAGTTTGCCATTTTATCTCTTCTTTGGTGTACCTGGTCTGAACTCAGTGCAGTCTGAAACTGGAAGTGGAGCTCTGGAGGCTGACACAGAGAACTCTAGAAGAAGACTCGAGTTCTGGGTTTGAGAGCATGAGGGGAATCCTTAATTTTCAGAAAGAGTTGGGGAAATCCTGTTATTCTTTTTATCTTCTTTGTTTTTATGCTTTCTCTGTTTCCTCACACCTTAGCCCAAAGACATCCTACTGTTTTCAGTGGTGGTTTGGGAAACAGCGTGCAAGAATCTAAAACTCTGAGAGAGGGAACTGTGATCCAAAAAAGGGAGGGGCAATCCTAATTGCTTTTTTAATGTTTTTTTTTTTACAATAGCTAATTTCATTTTTTATGCCAGTGTGTGGGCAGATACAGTCATACTCATAGGAAGTGCATAATAGAGTGAGGTAACTTAAGCCCCCACTTCCTCTCTAGAGAAGTGAAAAGGAGAGCACAGGGAAGTGGAAAGTACTGTGGTGGTTACAGAGAAGAAGAAGCTTAAGGAAGCAAACTTTTAAAGTTGTTTGTGAACCCCTTCCCTGCCCCACCCTGCCAACCAGCTGATTATATCTGGATCTATACCTAAATGGCATAGGCAGATAAACCTTGAGAGATGAGAGTTCAGCTAAAGAATAAACTACCACCAAAGTCCCACACTGACCTCTAGGTGGTATACATTTGTGACAGGTCTAAGGAAAAGTGCAGAGGTTTTAAAAACCAATCAGTAGCACTGCTGTTGCACTAACAGTTCAAATGAGGATGGTTATAACCAAACCAAATCAGATGTTTTTTGCAGAAACAAAACAAAACAAAACAAAAATTTTCATAGAATTTAATCAAGATCCAAAGCTTCATGATATATTACTCAGGATATTCAGAATAAAACTCAAAAATTATGTGACAAAAAGAATCTGGAAAATATCAACTTATATGGAAAAGAAGACAATGGATACAACAATGAGATTACATAGATGTTGGATTCTCTAACAAAGATTTTAAAGCAGCTACTATAAAAATGGTTGGACAATTACCACATTCTTGAAACAAAGTTAAAATAGAAAATATCATCAAAGAAAGAGAAGATATTTAAAAAAAATTAAAACTTCAGAACTGTTAAATGAAAACATTAGAATTATCCTATATAATAAAAGCCCAGTGACCATAATGGTGTAACAGTCAGTCGCTATGAGCTACATTGACTACCTCTCAGTCCCTCCCCCCCCAGCCCACAGGCTTTGATCTTTGGATTGTGAATGGGGAACCATAGGGAACTGGGGTGGGTGGCAGTGGGGCAGAACCGGGGACTGGAGAGCAGGCAGAAGGCAGACCTCTTGGTCTCTCCCCCTGGCCCACAGGCTCCCATCGCTAGATGGTGAATGAGAAACCATGGGGAATCAGGGTGAGTGGCAGCAGGGCAGTCTGGGGACTGGCGAGCAATTGGAAGATGGCCCTGATTGCAAGCTAGGCCGAAAGACCCTACCCACTCATGATTTCATGCGCTGGGCCTCCAGTTATATATACAAGCTAAAAAAAAAAAAACACTATCTATGCTCAGACTAAAAAATTAGTGCACTTGATGACAGAAGGATAGACATTATCTGATCTGAACAACAGAGAGAAAAAAGTTAAAAATGATAAAGAGGGTTGGGGGGCATGAAATAATACCAACAAAAAGTAAGATTTAGAAAAAAAATACTTTGCAGAAATAATGGCTAAAACTTTTATAATTTGGTGAAAGACAAGAAACTCAGTGACCCCCAAATTAGATATAGCAAAAAAAAAAAAAATTCATACAAATACATCACAGTCAAACTTCTGAGAAGTAAATGAAGAACAAGAAAGCAACCAGAAGAAACATTAAATTATTTATAGGGGGACAAAAATGCAAATAACAATAGATTTTTTATCAGAAATATTAAGGGATTAATAGACAATCCTAAGAAATTCACAAAAATACTTTTAGAACTAATAAATAAGTTTGGCTAGATTTCAAGATATAAGGTCAATAACCCTAAATTAATTGTGTTTCTACAAATTCAGAAATCTACCCAAACCATTATGCTCAATTTATATTGAACATTGAAGGCAAGAGTACACTATAGAGTAAAAACAGTCTCTTCAATGACAATGAGGCACCAACTCACACTTTACAGAATGGTTATCAATAAATCAACAAACAACAAGTATTTGTGAGGATGTAGAGAATAAAAGAAACACTTTTACACTGTTCATGGGAATGCAAACAGGTACAACCACTATGGAAAACAGTGTGGAGTTTCCTCAAAAAATTCAAAATGGTACTGCCATTTGACGCAGTGATCCCACTTTTAGGAATATATCCTAAGAATACTGAAACACCACTCAGAAATAATATATGCACTCCTGTGTTCATAGCAGCATTATTTACAATAGTTAAGATATGGAAACATTCCAAATACCCATCAATAGATGAGTGGATAAAAAGCTGTGGTACTTTTACACAACAGAGTACTATGTAGCTTAAAAAAAAAAAAAGAAAGATCTCTTACCCTTTGAAATGGTATAGAGAGATCTGGAGAGTATTATACTAAGTGAAATAAGCCAATCAGAAAATGATATGATCTCATTTGTATGTGGAATCTAATGAACAAAATAAACTGATGAACCAAATAGAGCCAGAGATACTGAAGCATGGAACAGAGTGATGTATTTGTAGGGAAGAGGTATGGGGAGGCATTAACCAAGGAACTAAAATGCATATATGCATAAATCCATGGACACAGACAATAGTGCAGTGAATGCCTGGGGAAGGGATGGGAGCAGGGTAAAGAGGGTGAATGAGGGAAAAATAGGGGACATTTGTAACACTTTTAACAAATAAATATTAAAAAATAATTGTGTTTCTACATAAAAACAACAGATAATTGGAAACTGAAATAAATAAATAAAATATGTAATTTATAATAGCTCATAAAAATAGAGGGATTAGATATAAATCTAATAAAATGTGTGCAGAATGTGCATTCAGAAAACATAAAACACCAGTGGAAAAAATCAAAGACCTAAATAAGTAGGGAGATATATTGTGATAATGGATTAGAAGGGTCAACAGAGTAAAGATAAATTAATTAACAGATTTAATGCAATTCCTCTAAAAATCCCAGCAGGGAATTATGTATACATGGACAAGTTGGTTCTAAAATTTATAGGGTAATAAAAGAGAACTAAAATAGTCAAATGTTATTTGAAAAGAAAAGTTGAAGAAATCATACAATATGATTTTAAAACTAATTTTATAATGCCATAGTAATCAAAACAACATGTTAATGATAAAGAGTAGATATTGATTAATGGGACAGAACTGAGAGTCTAGAAATAGACACACACAAATGTGGTCTGTTGACCTTTGACAAAGGAGCAAAGGCAACTTAATGGGAAAGGATAATCTTTTTAATAAATGTGTTTGAAACAATTGGACATTCACTTGCAAAAAATAAAAGCAAACTTTGACTTTATGCCTGGGTTAAAAACATTTAACCCAAATAGATTATAGGTATAAAAGTAAAATATAAAACTAGAAAATGTTTAGAAGAAAACATAAGCAAATATCTTCAAGATCTGGAGTTAGGCCAAGAGTAGTTTTACACATGACAGCAATGAATAAAAATGTGGTCATTGGACTTTGTGAAAATTAAAAATATTTGCTCTATGCATAAAATTCAACTATAATAAAGCAAACAACCCAAAATACTCACATAGACACTTCACCAAAGAGGGCATAGTCAAGACAAATATGCATATGAAAAAGATGCTCCATATCATTAATCATTAAAAAAAATAAAAATTAAAACCCCAGCAAGTGAGCATTACATTCCTATTACAATGTCAAACAATACAAAGGGCTGGCAAGGATACTGTGCTACTAGAATTCTCATACACTGCTGGTAGAAAGATGGTCCAACCACTCTGGAAGATACTTGACATTCATACAATGTAATATTACTCAACATGAACTGTTGATGCATGCAATAACTTAGAATATTGAAAGCACTATGTTTGAGTGAAAGAAGCCAGTCTCAAAGGTATGATTCAATTTATGGGGCATTCTTGAAAAGACAAATTCTAGTGACAGAGACTAAATCAGCAATTGCCAAAGGTTGCGGGTTGGGCAGTATGTCTGACTACAAAATGATAGTGTGAGGGAGTTTAAGGAAACTAATGTAACTAAACTCTTATCTGATTATAGTTGAAATTAAACGATTCTATTCATATGTTCAAATTCATAGGACTATATATACTAAAAAAGTCGGTTTTATTGTACATAATTTTAAAATTAACAGAAAAAAACTCAACTATAAATTACTTAGTCAATTTACCTTCTAAATGGAAAGAGAAAATTCAGAGGATGAGCAAGTATGACTTACCTGCAATTCATTTTGTTTTCCTAATGCTTTGGGTAGATTGGAGGAAAACATTCACCAGCAAGAATTCAGTCATTTTGTAATTCAGCAACTGCCACCACACCCCAGCAGCCTGCTGCAATCATCCCAGGAATTTGAAAAGAAGGAAGCTATCCTGCCCAGTTCAATTCACCTAGGTGTTCTGCTGACTTTCGAATTAATTCCTATAGAAGAGAGCTTCCTCAGGTAACAGAGGCTGGAGATGTTTCAAATAGAGATAGGAGATGAGGGTAGGAAATTGCCAAGGAGGACCAGCTGCCAAGTTTTCACTTGTCCTAACAAGAAAGTACTGTTTTAATGATTTCACCATGACACACAGTATGACCCTCATCCTTGGAAGGCCAGATATTTGTTCTGGTTATTGCTTTTGACTTGATTGGATGTAGAATGTGGTGAAGATCCTTCATAGCCTCTATGTACACTTACCATTGTGAGCTAACACTCTTTCTTAGAACCATCCAACTTTCTCAACAGCCAGCCTTTGGATACTCCTTTCATTTATCCATTTATTTACTATACATTTTTCCAGACCTTCATTGTAATAAACATTATACCAAGCACTGGATATACAAGATAAATAATGCATGTTTGAGCAGCACAGAGGTTTTCATGCAGAGTAGAGAATGTGATGGACAGCTGACAGGTATTCCAGTCCTGATGGCAATGATTTTCCATGTTGCAATTTAACAAGATGCAGTTAGGTGCAGTCAGTCATTCTCTTGTGAATTTAACAAAAATCATCATCCCTGAATTTTACTACACAGAAAAAAAAATATGAAACCGAGGATTATAACCTAAACTGATTACCCCAATGGGGAATTAATTGCCAACTTGTGAGTTTCCAGCCTTTATCATAACACTAATAGCCCACATTAGAGTCCAAAAGGTGGTTGCTTTCATACTCAACCCACACTCAGCAGTGTTTCTCTTTCTCTCTCCTTGTTTACCACTTATATCATCTGTGCTGCAGAGATCAGAAACTGTCAGTAGTGATATGGTTCTTTCCATCCTCAGCAGCTAGTTTAGTGCTTTCAAATTGATACTGCAAAGGAATTATAATTTATGTTTTTGAGAAGGAGGGGTGGGAGAGGGAGAGAAAGAGAGGAGAGGAGAGGAAGTGGGAGAAAAGGCTTAAGCCACTTGGAATTTAGAGTGTAAGTGCCTCTTAAGTAAAGCATATTTTTAATAGACTAGTACAAGAAGTATATGTTTCAATGGAAAATAAGTGGGTTTTAATTTTAGCTGCCACCTATTAGCTGTGTTATCTTTATAAGGTAATTATCATCTCCAGCCTTTTTTTTCTCAACCATAACATGAAATGATTGAGGTAAAGAATTTCTAAATCATTCTAGTATATGTTTATTCTGATATTTTCCAAGACAAAATCCTCTTCTTAGATCCTGCACTATGTTTGTTTTGTTTTATAATTTGTTTCACTATTTTCTCTTGACACTTAAAAGGACTTTATGAAACCTACTAGTATAAAAAAAGATTTCCCTGCAGAAACCGGTTTGGTTCAGTGGATAGAGCGTCGGTCTGCGGACTGAAAGGTCCCAGGTTCGATTCCGGTCAAGGGCATGTACCTTGGTTGCGGGTATATTCCCAATAGGGGGCATGCAGGAGACAGCTGATCCATGTCTCTCTCTCACTCATAGATGTTTCTAACTCTCTATCCCTCTCTCTTCCTCTCTGTAAAAAATCAATAAAATATATTTTTTAAAAAAGATTTCCCATAAACATCATTTCATACATGTTTTCTATTAGGGCTTATGACATTCTACATGTTTTCAAAGATAATTGGAAATAAAGTGAAAAAAATATGTAAGGGTCATTATTGGGGGAGCTTAGAAAATATCTAATGATGACTTTAGCTACCAGATTATTCAACTGATCATAGAACCAAACCATTAGTTCAACTAAGTAAATAAATGGGGAAAACATTCGGACTTAAAAAGCCACCATCACTTACTATTTGCCTATTTGACTTCTATTTCATGGTAAACTCCAAGTGTTATTTCTTCTATATGGAAAAAAATGAGCAGATCGTCTGACTTAGCAGATGCAGTGATTCAAGATAACCTAGCATATAAAATGATAAACCAAAATTACATTAAATTATTTTAAGAAGGCAGGTAAAACTAGAAACCTTCTGTGTAAACAGGGTTTGAGCTTCTTTCTCTGGGATGGTTCATGTCATTGTACTGAGGCAGGTGAGGGAAGTAACAATTAGTCTTTTCCTCCCCTAAGGTACATTTTTCAAATCTGGAATGGGCTTCAGGTTCAGATTTGTGGGAAGGCAGAGAACTGGCATTGAATTGAACATTTATGATCCCAAACATTCAAATTCTAGTTGTTTATAGCATTTGGATATTTAGTAGATCATTAAGCTTTTGAAGACCAAGACCTCAAGATAATGCTGCCTTTAACTTGTATTCTTATTATTATTCAAGTGGTCCATTCACAGGATTTTTGAGGTGACTCAAGAAGAGAAAAGAATACTCATTGTTAACATTTTATAAGTGTGGTCATTATATTCAGACCATGCTTCTGCTGGAAAGAGTTGGTCCAATGAATGAATGTTCAAAACTGATGCAGTGAATCTTTCATCCAATTATAAATTTAACAATTGATGTGATCAGTGGTGTGCTGGTAAATGTTTGACAATGATCTTTCCAGCACTGGTTTTTATAGTACAGACCCTCCCTTCATGGCCATCCAATATCAAGCAACCATTGTGATGTCATCTAGTTGCACAGATGGAAAAGCTAGAATTCAACAATCAGCTGTCAAGCTGAACAACTCCAGTATTGCTGGATGTAACTTAAGGAATAAGGAAGAGAATGGCCTGCCTGTAGTTGGAATTCCAGAAGAATTATTTTTAGACAACACATTTGAATTGGTAGAGGATGCTGGGTCAAGTTTTTCAAAAGATCCCAGAGGAGCCCTTTGGAAAAGGCTGACCTTCAGGAAATCTACACTCTAAATATCTACTGTTCCTCATCTGCTATGTGTCCCTGGGCAAGCCTTGGACTCATATTAAAATGAGACGATTTCATATCTTCCAGGTGTCAGTTATCTACTAAAAAAGTCAATTCATTTGCCGATCATTAAACTGGGTGTCATAATAGCCAGGGGGTCTTGAAACATAAGTGATCACTACCCAGATAGGAGGTAGGAAGTCACTAGAGCCTCCCCAGGGTCTGACTGAGATCTTGATATATCCCCAAGAGATATCAAGGGGACCTGAGGCTGACGGCCCCCTCCTACTTCCCCCCCTCCCCAGCCTGGCAGGGCTTGATGGGGAACCTCAGACCGTGCCCCTTGGTCCAGGCCAGGGGACCTCAGGCCACACCCTCTACCCCACCACTGGGCCATGTGACTGGAGGTGGTGCTTAATGGGGGTGTGGCTGCCGGGTCTGGATCTAGCCCAATGGGGGTGGGGCTTGCTGGGTCTGGGTCTCCTGTGATTCCAAGGCACACTTGGATGGGCATGGACTTGACTCTGGTTCCCATGGTGTGCCCCAGACTCTGACAAGAGAAAGATTTTCATATATATTTTACTAATTTTCTTTCATCTCTGACACTTATAGAGAAAGGGAAAATAGCAATATTAAAATATTTCCTCTAATTCTCTTTTAATGTGCAAAAATTTGATGCACTGGATCACTAGTAATATAATATAATGAAACTAGTCATTGTTGCCTCTTCAACTGTACCTTAATGTTAACTATTTTTATTGATATTTATCTATTTAAATATCAGTTGTATGCACATTCTACTCAATGAATACCTGTTGAATGAATAAACACATGAACAGATGATATTATATCTGAGTAGATGAGATGGACTCCCTACTTTATTTTCAGGCCTTTGGTTCTATGATTCCCATTTTCCTATTTTCATATTTTTCTTTATGTTCTCTATTTATCTCTAGATAACAGCAAACAACTTCTTGCACTCTGGGGAGGGGTATTTTGGCAGGAAAATAATGTGTTTTTTTACCACCCATTTACCTTTAGAAATGTGTGAATGGAGAGACTGAGAAAGTAAAAGTCAGTCTATGCAATTGATAACAGTTGGTAGAGCATCAAGTACATTATGATCTGAAGCTTGTATGACAGATGTAGTGGGGGCTAAAAAACTGTGGTGCTCATTTGTGGAGGTGAAAATGCTAGGAAAATCAGAGGGCACAATCAGTGGCTACACAGTCCCTCAGGCTAATGAACTTGTTGGTCCTGCTGCACATTTTTCCTGCAACAACATTTCAATCATTTGCAATGTGAGAAACAATGGCAAACATCACTAATTTAACATGTCTTTATAAGACAGAGCACCAGAATTAAAGTGTATGGAACTTCTTGAAAATATTGTCATCTAGTTTAGTTTGATAAAATTTAACCTCCCTCTTTACAAAATTAGCATCACAGAAACCTTTTTTGTTGTTGCTGTTAATCCTAAAAATGACATGAGAGTAATATAATTCTATTGTTACTTAGTAGGCATCAGCCTGGTATCTATTTTATATGTATAATGTCTAATATTTTTATGTTGCTCTTATTATTTTATTTTATTTTGACTCTCCTTTCTCTCACATAAGCTCACACATTATATTCTAGCTTTCATATTTCTCTAAGTAAAAAAAAAAATCTTAGAAAGCTGTAGGAATAACCATTTAATCAATAAATACATTCTTTTATGTGTATTTCCACAGTTAAGATGGTAAAAAAGAAATACCTGACAAAGAAATAGTTTACTTGCAATAATCAAATCTGAGTTAATCCTTAATTTCATATTTTAATCAATGTGTATACAGAGGTGGGCAAAAGTAGGCTTATAGTTGTGAGTGCATGAAAGGGTTTATTATTGTATTATTATTTCTTAACTAGAGGCCCAGTGAATGAAATTCTGCATGGGGGGGAGGGTGGATCCCTCAGCCTGTCCTACAACCTCTCCAATCCAGGGCCTCTGGGGGGATGTCTTACTGCCTCTCCCAATCTGGGACCACTGACTTCTAACTGCTCACCTGCCTGCCTGCCTGATCACCTCTAACCATTTATGACTGCCTGATCACCCCTAACTGCCTCTGCCTCACCCTGCAGCCGGAACCCAGGGGAAGGCCAGCAAGGGAGAGCAGTTAAGGGCAACCAGGCTGGTAGGGGAGGGCAGTTGTGGCGAACCAGGCCAGCAGGGGAGAGCAGTTAGGGGCAACCTGGCTGGCAAGTGAGGGCAGTTAGGGGTTACTGGGCCAGCAGGGGAAGGCAGTTGGGAGAGACCAGGCCTGCAGGGAAAGGCAGTTGGGGGCAACCAGTCTTGCAGGGGAGGGCAGTTGGGGAGACCAGGTATGCAGGAGAGGGCAGTTGGGGCCAACCAGGCCTGAGAGAAGGGCAGTTGGGGGACCAGGCATGCAGGTGAGGGCAGTTGGGGGTTACCAGGCCAGCAGGGAAAAGAAGTTGTGGGTGACCAGGCTGGCAAGGGAAGGCAGTTGGGGTGACAAGGCCTGCAGGGGAGGGAAGTTAAGGGTGACCCAGCCAGCAGGGGAGGGCATTTAGGGGCAATTGGGCCAGCAGGGGATTGATCAGTTAGGCATTGATCAGGCTGGCAGGGGAGTGTTTAGGGTGTGATCAGGCTGGAAGGCAGAAGCAGTTAGGGGCAATCAGGTAGGCAGGCAGGTATGCAGTTGGGAGCCAGCATTCCAGGATTAGAGAGGGATATCCCACTGCCCACATTGGGATCAGTCCTGAACAGGCAGTCGTACATCCCTTGAGGGGTTGCAGATTGGAAAGGGTGCAGACTGGGCTGTGGGACACACCACCCTCACCCCATGCATGAATTTCATGCACCACTCCTCTAGTCATTAATATATCCATACTACCCAAGATAATCCACAGATTCAAGGCAAATCTCTATTAAAATACCAACAGCATATTTCAGAGTGAGAACAAATACTCCAAAATTAATATGAAATCAAAAAATTTCCTAAATAGCCACAGCTAACTTGAGAAAGAAAAAAAAAGTTGGCAGAATCACAATATCAGATTACAAGTTATACTACAAAACATTGTGATACTGGCACAAAAACAGGCATGTAGGCCAATGGAACAGAACAGAGAACCCCCAAATTGACCCAAGTAGTTATACTCTATATTTGACAAGGGAGGAAAGAACATACAATGGAGTCAAGACAGTCCATTCAATAAATGGTGTTGGAAAAATTGGACAAAAATAAAGAACAAAAGGAAGATAAACAATCCAATCAAAAATGGTCAAAGACCTAGACACTTTTGAAAAAGAACATACAGAAGGCCAAGAGACATGTGAAAACGTGCTCAAAGTCACTAATCATCTGAGAGATTCAAATTAAAACAACAATGCAATACCTTCTCACACCTGTCAGAATGGCTACCATCAACAAATCAACAAAGGACAATTGTTGACGAGGATGTGGAGAAAAAGGAACCCTCTTGTACTGCTGGTGGAAATGCAGACTGGTGCAGCCACTGTGGAGCATTTCCTCAAAAAGTTAAAAATGGAAATTCCATTTGACCCAGTAATCCCACTTCTAGGAATATATCAAAAAATAAAAATAAATAAAACAAAAACAGAAACACTAATTAGAAAAGATATATACACCCCTATGTTCATAACAGCACAATTTAAAATATCTTAGATTTAGAAACAGCCTAAGTGCCCATCAGCAGATGAGTGAATTAGGAAACTTTGGTACATCTACACAATGTAATTCTGCACTGTTATAAAAAAGAAGGAATTTTTACAATTTGCAATAGCATGGATGGAGCTAGAGAGCATTATGCTAAGCAAAATAAACCAGTCAAAAAAAGATAAATATAACATGATCTCACTCATTTGTGGAATATAATGAACAACATAAACTGATGAACAAAAATAGAACCAGAGACATAGAAGCATTGAACAGACCATCAAACTTCAAAGGGAAGGCAGCAAGGGTGAAGAGGGCAGGGGGTGAGAAGAGATAAGAGACCAATCAAATGACTTGTAT
The DNA here is from genome assembly GCA_011751065.1 of Lasiurus cinereus. NCBI lineage: Eukaryota > Metazoa > Chordata > Mammalia > Chiroptera > Vespertilionidae > Lasiurus > Lasiurus cinereus. The sequence continues at coordinate 15,590,091 of JAAGEH010000032.1, forward strand.
GCATGCATATGAACAAAACCAATGGACACAGCCAATAGTAGGGGGTGAAGGCTTGTTCTTGAGGTGGAGTCGTGGGGGAGAGATTAATGGGGGGGAAAAAGAGAGTCATGTAATACTTTAAATAATAAATATTTTTAATAAGAGATAATATAGGTAATATCAAGAGAGATGAAAACTGTAAGAAAGAATAAAATGGAAGTGCTAGAAAACAAAAACACAATAGAGATGAAGATTATCTTCTATGAGCTTATCAGTAGGCTTGATATAGAAAATGAATGAATAAGTGAACTTTAATATAGATTAATTGAAATTCCCCAAATGGAAGTACAAAGCAAAAATTGGGGGCAGATGGGTACCAGAACATAGCACCTAAGTGTTTCACACAATATTAAATGACCTAATATATGCATTATTAAAATCCCAGAGAGAAAGAAAATTGGGCTGAAGAAATAATTTAAAAAGTAATAGCAGAGGATTTTTCAAAACTATTAACAAATTCCAAACCACATATTAACGAATCTCAGAGAATATCAAATAGGATACACAGAAAAGTAAACACACAAAACCATATAGGCATATCATATTCAAACTTCTAAAGACTAAAGACAATAAGAAAATCTTGAAGGCAGCCATAAATAAAAAGGCACATTACCTACAGAAGAACAAGGATAAAAATTACAGTAGTCTTCTCATCAGAAAACATATAAGCAAGGAGAAAATGGTATGATGTTTTAAACATGCTGGAGATAACTCTTAACCCAGATATCTATATCCAGTGAAAATAGCTTTCAGAAATGAAGGAAAAACAAGATTAAAAAACAATAAGTGGCCAAAACCGATTTGACTCAGTGCATAGAGCATCGGTCTGTGGACTAAAAGGTCCCAAGTTCTATTCCGGTCAAGGGCATGTACCTTGGTTGTGGGCATATCCCCAGTAGGGGGTTTGCAAGAGGCAGCTGATCGATGTCTCTCTCTCATCGATGTTTCTAACTCTCTATCCCTCTCCCTTCCTCTCTGTAAAAAATGAATAAAATATATTAAAAAAAAAACAATAAGTGAGACTTTCTTAGACTGACAAAACCTGAGGGAATGAATGCCTTGGTGGCAGACATATTACATAAAATATTAAAGGAACTTCTTCAGAAAGAAGGATTATGATAGATGTCAGAATTTAGATTTATACAAAGAAATGAGAAAATATAAGTTACTTTTCCTTCTTATAAATTTCTTTAAAAATAACTGTTTTACAAAAATAGTAATGGAAGAAGTGTATCAGGGGAGAAACCAAGATGGTGGCATAGGTAAATACCTAAACTCACACAACAATTTCAAAACTGCAACTAAAAGACAAAATGGACATCATCCAAAACCACAGGAAGGCTGGATGAGTGGAGATTCTACGACTAGAAGGAAAGAAACAAGCACACTGAAACTTAGAGGAGCTGCAGAAGGCAGAGGTATTGAAGCATGTATGCATGTGGAAAAGGCAGGCAACTGAGTACACCACTGGCTTTCTCAACCGGGAGGAAGACAAAAGCTCCCGACTGCACTGAAATCCACTTCCAGGTGAGACTCTGGGGACCCAGACTCATACAGGGAAAAATTGGACTGTCAAGAAAGAGAAAAGCACACTGAGACTCAGAGGAACTGCGGAAGGCAGAGGTACCAAGGCATGTATGCATGTGGAGAAGGCGGGCAACTGAGTACACCAGTGGCTTTCTCAACTGGGAGGGAGAAAAAAAGCTCCCTATGGCTCTGAACTCCAGTTCTGGGCAAGATTCAGGGAACCCACATTCTTTCAGGAGAAACTGCACTGTCTTGCAGGGGGCAAAACTCTAGGGTGGCTTTCTCTCAGAGGTGCTTACAGTGATTACCATAGGACACTGAGAACCAGGGGTCTTTTAAGGCAGGGCTGATGGGAAACTATTGCTGTCTGCTCTGCCCTGAGACTCCACCCCATCCAAGCTGAGCTCAGAGGCTTCTGCAAGTCTTGTCTCATAAGGGTATCTCCAGCATAGAAGTTCTCCTAGTGTAGACACAGCTGATCCTCATAGCCAATTGGCCTGGGGTCAATTCCTCCCAGTAATACTAACAACAATCAAGACTTAACTAGAACAAGACTGTGCACACAGCCCACAAGGGGGTGCACCAATAGTGTCCACCTCAGGTAACTGGGGAGGCTGAGTCACTGGGTCTTATAGGACACCTAGCACACAAAACCACTCTATCAACTCAGGGAAGCAGCCAAAATGTGGAGACAAAGAAATATGTCACAAATGAAAGAAATGGAGGAAAGCAAATGACTGGATATAGAGTTCAAAACCACGGTTATAAGGTTTTTCAAGAATTTTCTACAAAATGCCAAAACCAGTTTGGCTCAGTGGATAGAGCGTCAGCCTGTGGACTGAAAGATACCAGGTTCAAGTCTGGTCAAGGGCAGATATCCTGATTGTGGACACATCCCCAGTGGGGGATGTGCAGGAGGCAGCTGATTGATGTCTTTTATCGATGTTTCTAACTCTCTATCCCTCTTTCTTCCTCTCTGTAAAAAATCAATAAAATATATTTAAAAATAATAATTTTCTAGAAAAGGCTGATAAATTTAGTGAGACCCTCAAGGATATGAAAAAGGACCAACTAGAAATTAAGCATACACTGACTGAAATAATAATATACAGAGATCCAATAGCAGACAAGAGGATCATAAGAATCAATTCAAAGATTTGAAATATGAAAAAACAAGAGACACCCAACCAGAAAAGAAAAAAGAAAAAAGAATCCAAAAATATGAAGATAGTGTAAGGAGCCTCTGGGCAAGATACTGAAAATGTATTTGAAGAAATAATGACCAAAAACTTCCCCACCTGGGGAAAGAAATAGACTTACAACTCCTGGAAGCACAGAGAACTCCAACAAAGGGAATCCAAAGAGGACCACACCAAGACACATCATAATTAAAATGCCAAGAGCAAAAGACCAAAAAAGAATATTAAAAGCAGCAAAAGAAAAACAGTTAATTACCTACAAGGGAGCATCCATACAATTGTCAGCTGATCTCTCAATAGGAACTATGCAGGTCAGATGGGAGTGGCAAGAAATATTCTAAGTGATGAATAGTAAGAACCTACAACCAACAGTACTCTACTCAGCAAAGCTATCATTCAGAATTGAAGGTCAGATAAAGAGCTTCACAGATCAGAAAAAGGTAAAGAACTTCATCACCACCAAACCAGTATTATGAAATTCTGAAAGGTATTCTTTAAGAAGAAAAAGATGAAGAAAAAAGGTAAAGATTAAAATTATGAACAACAAATACATATCTATCAACAAGTGAACCTAAAAATCAAGTGAATTGGAAATCTGATGAACAGAATAAACTGGTGAATATAATAGAATCAGGGGCATAGAAAGAGTGGGCTGACAATTCTTGGGTGCAGGAAGAGCCTGGACAAAAATTGTACACTTATGGATGAGGACAATGCGGGGGAGGGTAAGGGCAGAAAGGTGGAGAGGGAATTGGGTGAAGAAGAGCTATGGGGGGCGGGAGATGGGAAAAGGAACAATTGTAATAATCTGAACAATAAAGATTAATTCAATAAAATTTAAAAAAATAAAAATAAAAATGTATTGCATGTTTTCAGCACATGTAAAAATAAAATTTATTATAATACCCAAAAAGACAGGAGGGAGGGATTGGAAGTATATCATTATAAGGTGCTTTCTTATGTATGAAGCAGTATAATTTATTTAAAATTAGACATACATTATTTAAAAATATATATTGTAAATTCTAAAATAACTACTAACAATTATTTTAAAGAAGTTAAATTACTCAATAGAGGAGATGAAGTGAATTATGATTGCTTAATTATACCTAAAGAAGGCAACCAATTTGTAAATTTGTTCCCAACCAAATTTGAAGTGCCAGTCTTTTTGGATTTGACTACACTGGCTTTTTCCAAATAATATGTTTAGGTTCTTAAGATACAAAGATGATCTCTCCTGTAAACTATAAAATTAATAATAATGATAGAAAAATTTAAAATTTTGTGTTACTGTGATATATTATAAGAATGTTGTTTGTAATCCAAATATAAACACCTTTGAAGTTTTCCAATGATAATAGTTAATACTAGAATTTTATGACTTTACAGTATTTATTACCCAGTTCTCTGATAACTTTATATTAATGATTACATAGCAAGTTATGTCTCAACAATCTACAAAGACTTAAGAATTTACATTTTATCAAATTTTTATGTATTAAACATTATTTATTGCCATTTGTCAGTCTTCTTTGTTCCTAAAATTGTCTGATATAGATAAAACCTTCCATGTTTTCATAACTTAGGGAGAAAGGGAATAGTAGGTTGTATACCTTCTCTGAAAGACCAACTTATGACACAAAACCAACATATATGATGACTTGGGAACTAAATCAAACATTGTTCTCCCCCTGGAGTTCAAGGAGGGGCTCTGGCCTGCTTAATCCTGGGGATAAATATTTGTGAAAAGAGTCAAGTAATCAAAACTTTGTCCTTACATGGGACTCATCAAAATGTTCTCTTTTAGTGGGTCCCTTTTCATTTCTTTGGCACCATGGTTGTTAGGGCGGAAAGATCAAGTATAATCAAGAAGACTGAGGAAAAGATGAAGTTATCTTTTATTTCCAAAACTCACCTCTCATGCAATGAGCAGGATCCCTTTGTAAAGTTGTCATCGTCTGTGTATCATCTTCTGAGAGACATCACAGAGTGGATGAAAGTTGCCTAGAGTGGAACTGAAGATATAGGGATTCTGGCTCAAGGATAGAATGGCAGGCCAATGCTTAATGCTGCTGTGCAGACTATACCAGGGCTTTGTAGATTCATGCAGAGAGCTGCCTGGAGAACAGAAGAGTCCAAGAGAATTTGCACAAATGCAGGACTTGAGTTGCATCAGAAGTTGCTTGGTTGAAGGCAAGCTAGATTGAGGGGGAAATTGTGAAATGCTGACATAGGGTATTTGATTTTGCTTAAAATTTCAATTTTACTAAATATTGCAGTGGCTGCTAATGGTATATCATCCAGTTGGAATGAGTGTGTCAGCATTGAATACTCTTCTCTATTTGCTGCTTAGCTGGTAGGTCTGAATATCATTATTTAAAGTCTTCCCTGGCTGCTTAATTCTTTGTCTGAAGCCTTTGAAATGATTATAAATCAACTTTATTCCTGGAGATTTTTGAGGAATGAAGGGTCTTTGAGTTGCTCTAATTCTTACCTGTAGGTGCAGCCTATCCTTTTGTTAAATGTACTTTACTGATATTTATGGAACAATTTATGCTGTCTAATCAAACAAATTAAAACTCTTATTTTTGCTTTCCTCAATTCAGTCAATTGTTAATAATCATGTTGTCATTTTTCCCCAGACTTGGCACCAAAAACTTTATTCATTCTTTTTAGAAATTCTGTCACCAACCTACTATAAAAACTGTCATTATCTCTCAAAGTCACAGTTCTGACATCTGTTAAGTAAAGGTTTGTTTTACACTTCAAAAGTCAATCTGCACAGCTGACTAAACTCCTTCAGAATTTTATAGCTTGTTCATGTCAAATATTTGGTAAAATAAAATTTGCTTTTAGGAAAATATTTTGTTTCATAGAAAAAACACTCTATTTATTTTTAACGCATTTTGTGTCTTTTCTTGAAATAAATTTTATTGATTGATTTTTAGAAAAATATAAAAATGAAAAATGAAATAATTTCTATGTGTTTTATTTCAAGTAACACACCAGTTTATTTCTTCTAACACCCCTGAAGGTTGAATAGGTCATATATGTTCCAGGTAAATTATTACAAAGAAAATAAGCATGATTGGCCTTTAGAAGTAGGGAAGAAATGGCTGTTGCTTCTCTCTGCCCCTCTGGGCATTCTTCCAGTCTCTCTCCATAGCCTTTGTTTGACAGACTTGGATTAGAACCATGGATTTCTGTGCTAAAATTTTCTCTGACCCCTGTCAATCTAGGAAACAAGTCCCTGCTTGCTCCCCAATGCCTCTGGAGACAAAATAAAGAATGAACACCAAAGAGTATCTGCTTTATATTGGGTCTTGTGCTAAGAGCTTTCCATAGACTACTGGATTTAATCCTGATAATAATACTACAAAGTAAGTACTGTATCCAGATCTCAAGTCATAGCTTATGCTTTATCTATCAATTTTTGCTACTTCCCAGAGGGCTACATAATACCATGCTCAATCCTTTTACTAATATACCTCTTTTTGTTGTTGTATGGTATCTAATGATTCCAAACTTCAAACTTTTCCGTAGTGTATGTCTCTGCAGTTAGATAAATGTGTGAACCTGTAAATTCTTAACTGCAGCTTTGGGCTTTTAGAAGAATTTTCAAACTTACTGTGTTCTAAGAATTCTATTTTTTTTCTCATGTGGATATATCCTTTGAATAAATGGTGGTGTGTATGAGAACAGAGTTTATAAGAATTTCTAAAGATAAGCGTATGTGTAAAATTGAAACAACTTGCTATTTCTGACAGTAGCCCTAAAATCTGTTCTCTCACTTCTCATATACCACTAGGTTTTGCACTCACCACATGGGATGATAGAAGAAGCAGTGCACAAAAATTAAGGTAAGACAAGGGAGGCATAGACATAGCGATAATTATCTATTTCTCATTGGAAAACAATGACTTGAAGTCTCCCAATTGCATTCTCATTTTGGTACAAAAAAGAAAGATAATAGATAGTACCTGACTCTCTGGTTGCTGTAAAAACCAAATGAGTTCTGTGGACATAGCTTGAAAACTATAATGGACTTTTAATAATGTAAAAATTCAAATTCATTCTTGTTACATCTTGGATGGAATCCTTCAAAATTTCTGATGTCCATAAGTTAACCCATCTCTTTATCTCTGTTCTCCAGTCAAGGTTCTGGGTTGCAAGCAATGGAATTATTTCTACTGATCTTAGACAAAGGGAGCTTTTTGGAAGATGGTATTCAGTTCACAGAATCCCTGGGAGGTTTGGAAAATGAGAACAAAGGGGCTCTGAAGGCCAGATGGAAGGAACAGTCTACAAGGACAGGGAAAAGGATAGTTCTACTGCCAATGCTTGATGCCACAGTATGCCACTGCCATGAATGACTTCTAAATTCTTCCTTTAACTTTACATTCTTCCTCCAGATTCAGAGACTCAGGGTGATAGATTAGATTAACATAGGCCCCATAGGTATGTTTGAATGCCAAAAGATGGGAGAAGCAGGATTTCTCCTCTGGTATGTCTTAGATCAAAATCCTTTTGTTACTTCAAGCTAAAAGAAAAAATGAACATAAACATATTTATCAACTGATACACACACACACACACACACACACACACACACACACAAGTGTTTTATTAGCTCTACAGGGGTTAAAAGTGACTTAAAAACTTAATTTTCCCTTCTAAAAGAGCTTACCATATAGTTAAACAGATAGGTCAATAATACATGAAGAATTAAATAATAAAAGTTAAAGACAGTAATGCTATACAGTAGTAAAAAGATGTTATGTAGTGGTGTGTCATTAATTGCCAATAGAGTGTAGATGAGAAGATTATTAGTTTTTAGAGCAGCCCTTCTTTCCACCCTTTCCATTCATTCTGATGTACAAACTCTTCCCAAAGGAGTTACACCTTTTAAAAAAACACTTCTCTCCACCCTCCTTCTCCCACCCCCTCTGCCCTTTCTCCTAAGTACATTTTTAATTATATATACTGAAAACATTGCCTCTTTATGCTCTAAGTTTCATTATATAACTCTGTGCCTTTCCTAATAAAATATGGACCATTGTCAACTGGGAGGCCCCATAGCTGCTACTCTGCATAAGGTAAGACAAAGAGAAGCAAAGACATAAATGGTGACTGGTTAGGGAGGATGCATGACTTGGTTTACCTAGAAAACATATTTATAACAAATTGTTATAACACATTTATAACAAGTTGCCATTTTTTCATCTAGCTCTGCTAACTTGAAATGGGTTATCATTAAGAATCTGTATTTAGGCAGAGAAACCAAGATGGCAGCTTAGGTGAACACCTAAACTGCGACCTCACACAACAATTTCAAAACTACAACTAAAAGACAGAATGGACACCATCCAGAACCACAAAAAAGCTGGCTGAGTAGAAAATTTATAGTTAGAAGTAAAGAGAGGGGCTCACAAAGACACAGAGGAGCTGTAAAAAGCTGAGGTATGGAGACACGCACTTGGAGAGGATGGGTGGCAGTGGATCTGGCTGGCTCCCTCTAACAGGAAGGAGACAGAAACTCCCGACTGCACTGAGCCCCACTTCTGACTGCACTGAACCCCAGTTCTGGGAAAGACTTATATAGGGGGAGTCGTGAAAATGAAGGAGTGCACAGAAACTTAGGGGAGTCACCAAAGGCAGAAGTCTAGAAGCATGCACAAAGAGGACTGAGTACTGATCGTCCCCCGGGCTTTCTCTAGTGGGAGGAAAACAGAACCTCCCAACTGCACTGAAATCCAAGTCCAACTGCACTGAACCCCAGTTTTGGGTGAGACCCTGGGGACCCAGATTCATATGGGTCCTGGAATGCACAGAAACTCAGGGGAGCCAGAAAGGCAGAGGTCTGAAGGTGCGCACACATGTGCATAGAGAGGGCTGCAGTGATTACCAAGGGGCACTGAGACCCAGGGACTACCATGTAGGGTAGGTCTCATGGGAACCCAAGGCTATCTGCTCAGCCCTAAAATTTCTCTACATCCAAGCCTAGTATAGAGGCTGTTGCAATCTTGCAAGTCTTAAGGCTAAGTCCAGCACAGAAATTCTCCGGGCGCACACACAGCTGATCCTCACAACCAACTGGCTTGAAGGTCAATTTCCCCCAGGGATACCAAAAACAATCAAGACTTAACTACAACAAGACCGTATACACAGTTCACAAAGGAGTGCACCAAGAGTGTCCACCTCACGTAACTGGGGAGGCGGAGCTACTGGTTCATATAGGACACCTAGCACACAAAGTTACTCTAACAACTCTGGGAAGCAGCAAAAATGTGGACACAAAGGAACAGATCACAAACAAAAGAAATGGAGGAAAACAAACGACTGGATATAGAGTTCAAAACCACATTTATAAGATGTTTTTTTAAGAATTTCCTAGAAAAGATGGATAAATTTAGCAAGACCCAAGAGGAGATGAAAAAGACCAACTAGAAATTAAACATATACTGAATGAAATAAAAAATATTATAGAGAGACCTAACAGCAGACTAGAGGAAGGCAAGAATAAAGTCAAAGATTTGAAATATAAAGAAGCAGAAAACACTCAACTGGAAAAGCAAAAAGAAAAAAAGAATACAAAAATGTAAAGATAGTGCAAGGAGCCCTTGGGACAACTTCAAGTATACCAACATCACAATTATGGGGGTGCCAGAAGAAGAGAGAGAGCAAGATACTGAAAACCTATTTGAAGAAATAATGACTGAAAACTTCCCACAATTGGTGAAAGAAATAGACTTACAAGTCCAGGAAATGCACAGAGTCCCAAACAAAAGGAATCCAAAGAGGACCACACCAAGACACATCATAATTAAAATACCAAGAGCAAAACACAAAGAGAGAATATTAAAAGCAACAAGAAAAAAACAGTTAATTACCTACAAGGGAGCATCCATACGATTGTCAGCTGATTTCTCAACAGAAATTATGCAGGTCAGATGGGAGTGGCAAGAAATATTCAAAGTGATGAATAGCAAGAACCTACAACCAAAATTATTCTACCCAGCAAAGCCATCATTCAGAATTGAAGGGCAGATAAAGCGCTTCACAGATAAGAAAAAACTAAATGAGTGCATCAGCACCAAACCAGTATTATATGAAATTCTCCAAGGTATTCTTTAAGAAGAGGAAGAAGAAGAAAAAGATAAAAATTATGAACAACAAATACATATCTATCAACAAGTGAATCTAAAAATTAAGTGAATTGAAAATCTGATGAACAGAATAAACTGGTGAATATATTAGAATTAGGGCGTAGAAAGGGAGTGGACTGAATATTCTCAGGGAAAAGAGGTGAGGGGGGGTGCAGGGAGAGACTGGACAAAATTCATATACCTATGGATGAGGATAATGGGGAGTAGGTAAGGGCAGAGGGTGGGGTGGGAGCTGGGTAGAGGGGAGTTATGGTGGAGGGAGAAGGAACATTTGTAATAATCTGAACAATAAAGATTTATTTAAAAAATAATCTGTATTTATTTCTGTGCAGATTGAATACTCAGCTTGGGGATCTTGTTTAAGGACTTGGGTCAAATCCAAAGACAGATTGACCAATTTGAATTCTGACCCTGCCACTTTCTAGCTATGTGTCTAATTTCTCTAATCCTCAGCTTTCTTTATTTTTTAAATATATTTTTATTGATTTCAGAGAGGAAGGGAGAGGGAGAGAGAGATAGAAACATCAATGATGAGAGAGAATCATTGATCAGCTGCCTCCTGCACACCCCCTACTGGGGAATGAGCTGCAACCTGGGCATGTGCCCTTGACTGGAATCAAACCCAGGACCCTTCAGTCCACAGGCCAACACTCTGTCCACTGAGCCAAACGAGTTAGGGCAGCCTCAGCTTTCTTATCTGTAAAACAAGCACCATGAAAGGCCCTATCTTATAAGCTTATTGTGAATGTTGAAAAAAAAAAGAAAAAGCAAGCTCATGAAAGCTTAGCACAGTACCTGAAATAGAAGCATTTTAACTGTCTTTATATGGTAACCAAACCTCTTTGATTGCCTTAATTGTGTGTGTGTATGTTTGTGTGTGAATATATTTTCCCCAGCTTCTTCATGTCCCTCTACTCTTTTCAAATGCATATTTTATAGAGAAAATGTGTGATTGGACAGAATGTTGTAAAATTGTCCCTTTGCAATAAAGCCTTCATGGGAACAAGCATGTGAATCTTCCCCTGCCAACTGTAGCACAGTGCCCACTAATATAAGCTTGCTATTCAGTCTGACTTCCTAATGGAATGTGTGTGCTGGAAACATATCAGGAATCAGAATAAGTGTAAATTTTGCAGTGAACGTCCTGCAGCAAAGCAGTTGAGTTTTCTTTTGTGTTTTTTATTTGTTTTTGTCTTTTGTTTTGTTTTGTTTTGTTTTTTTGCAGTTGAGTTTAAAGATTGCTGGTGAGGCACATAAAACCAGGTGATAGAGTGTAGCTATGCTTACTGCTATACTGTTTCATCACATGGGGATCTGGTTAGTGAGAGAGGCCTTTCCCTCTTCTGGGTGCTCTTGCCAATCCAATGTCATAGCAATTGCCTAAAAGTTTACTTCCTTATCTCAGGAATCAGCACCCTGAATTGTACTCTCCTCAATAAGATTTGGAAAAAAAAAAATCCCGGCTCTATACCAGACCCCAGAATGTCTGTGTGAACATACTAGTCAGGAAAGCCATTTTCACCTGGACAAAGCAGCCCTCTCTATAACAAACACGATGTTACTTTGGGGCAATTAGAGATGGTCACTTTCCTTTTTCTGTGCATGTTAAATTGTGTGTGTACAGTATAGAGCAGAAACATTGAGTGGAAAGGAGGAAGAGAGACCTGAGACCCTGCTTTTAGTTAGCTTCTCCTCTGACATTAGTATGTCCCTCTATATCCACCCATCCTGAGTACTTAATAATTTTTTACCATAGGCAAAAAACCTATGTTCCTTTATTCTGATAACAGGCACCTATCTACACAAGGAAGCAGACCAAATTCCCCCTCTCCTTCCCTGCAGATCAAGATGTGTAAGCTTCAAATTTCAGTTGGACCCTTAGGTTTGAGGCCCAATTTTGAACAAGGTGGCATGGGGTGGATTCCAGTGGTGTACTTTTTAATTGCATTATCCTTAGTGATGGAAATCTTTTCATTTTTCATGCAGAAAGCACAAGCTGCACAGGGCACATTCTTCCTGCCGTGACTTTGAACCAGGGCCCAGTTCCTTTTGTCAGCTGTTCTAAGATCTTCTGTCATCTCAGTGCTATTAAATGCCCTTGAGCAGCACTAGGCTTTTTAATTCAGATTTTCCTAGAACAGCAGGAGGGAAGATGGAATTAATGTAAAAAAAAGTAAATGTTAATTGCTAATGTAGGTAGGTGTTTTTGTTGTTTGAGATAGTCCTTTAAATTTAGTCATCTTGGCATAAAGAAGCAGACATTGGATAAAGGATTGCAGTCCAAAGTACCTTCTTGATAAGCCATAGGAGAGGGAATGAATTGTGCATTTCATTGGTTTCTTGTATTGAATCTAAATGTACCACAATCAAAGATTTTAAAAGATCTGGCTTGTGTCACAAATACATGGACTTAGGAATCAGGAAGTTGCAGTTTGGTTCCTGGTTGGGACACATGCCTGGGTTGTGGACTTAGTGTGGGAGGCAGCCAATCAATGATTCTCTCTCATTGATGTTTCTGTCTCTCTCTCCCTCTCCCTTTCTCTAAGAAATCAATAAATATATATATATATAAAAAACTTAGTCAAAGAGCCAAGCCCACACAGAAAATTAAGGGGTCCTAAACGGAGGTCCTATAAGCAAGGATCTTTCTGTGTGAATGCAAGTGTCCCCAAGCCAATCCCTAATGGCAATCAATGTTCTTATTAGAGTCAAATTCAAAGGATGACACTTAATCCAAGAAATTCCTTACACCAAGGCTATCTTCTCTAAATCCAATTCTCTGGTGTAAAGACATACTTACATTAATCTCAGTTGCTTAAAATTCATAAGAAATGGGCCACCCAAGGAGTTATAATTTTTCTCCCTCTTCCGACCCCTCCTCCCAGCTCCTCCTTCTCCTCCAGGGCCTTCACTACCCTATTGTCCATGTCCATGGGCTATGCAAATAAGTATATAAGTTCTTTGGTTTATCTCTTCTGGCCCATCCAACCCCATATCCAGGTATGTCAGTCTATTCCATGTCTCCCTGCTTAGGGTCTCATTTTGTTCATCACATTCCAAAAATAAGTGAGATCATGTGATATTTGTCCTCTGTTTGATTTATTTCACTTAGCTTAATATTTTCCAGGACCATCCATGTTATCCCAAAGGGAAAGATATCTCTCTTTTTACAGCTGCATAGTATTCCATAGTGTAAATGTCCACAGATTTTTTTTATCCATTAATTTACTGATGGGAACATGGAATGTATCCAAATCTTAGCTATTATAAATAATGTTGCTATGAACATAGGGTGCATATACTCTTTCTGATTGGTATTTTGAGTTTTTTAGGAAATATTCTCAGAAGTGGGATTGCTGAATCAAATGGAAATTTCCCATAGTGGCTACACCAATCTGCATTCACCTCAGCAGTGAACTAGTGTTCCTTTTTACCACACCCTCACCAGCATTTCTTTGTTGATTTTGATGATAGCCATTCCAACAGGTGGGAGGTGATATCACATTGTGGCTTTAATTTGCATTAATCTGATGACTAGTGACTTTGAATAGTTTTTCATGTGACTCTTGGCCATTGGTATGTCCTCTCTGGAAAAAAAAAGTCTATTTGAAAGTTCTGCCCATTTTTTAACTGGATTGTTTATCTTCCTTTTGTTGAGTTGTATGAGGGCTTTATATATTTTGGATATTAACCCTTTATCAGAGGTATCTTTAGCAAATGCGTTCTCTCATTTAGTGGGTTCCTTTTTCAACTTGATATAGTGGTTTCATTTGCTATGCAGAAGCTTTTTATTTTGATGTTGTCCCATTTGTTTATTTTTTCCTTAGTTTCCTTTGCCCTAGGAGATCTATATATATAAAAGACTTAAGTGACTGGTCCACTGGTAACTATGATGTGCACTGACCACCAGGGGGCAGATGCTCAGTGCAGAAGCTGCCCCCTGGTGGTGAGTGTGCTCTCACCGTGGGAGCGCTACTCAGCTGACCAAGGGGCACCCGACACAGGGCTCAAGGCTGGCCACTGCAGCCCAGAGACCACATTAGAGCAGCAGCAAGCCTACTGAGCTGCAGCTACAGGCGCAGCGAGGCCAGGATGAGCAGGAGCTGCAGGCAAGAGTAGCATGCGGCATTGGACTGCGAGCTTTGGCCCGATCCCCGCAGGCCACACTGAGGAATGCCACTGGTACACAAAACCATGTACTAGGCCTCAAGTGTACCTATAAACATATTGTAAATGATATATCTGAGATTTTACTGCCTATGTTATCTAAGTTTTTTAAGGTTTTATGCCTTACAAATAAATCTTTTTTTTTCTTTATTGATTAAGGTATTACATAGGTGTCTTTATCTCCCCTGGGCCTTCCTTGCTCCCCCTCCCCCTGCTCATATCCTCACATCCCTGGTGTCTGTGTCCATTGGTTAGGCTATACCCATGCATACAAGTCCTTTGATTGATCTCTTACCTCCCCTACCCCCTGCCTATTCCCCACCCTCACTGCCTTCCTCTGAAATTTGATGGTCTGTTTGATATTTCTATGTCTCTGGTTCTATTTTTGTTCATCAGTTTATGTTGTTTATTATAGTCCACAAATGAATGAGATCATGCAATATTTACCTTTCTCTGATTTATTTTGCTTAGCATAATGCTCTCTAAGTCCATCCATTCTGTTGCAAATTATAGGAGTTCCTTCCTTTTTACAGCAGCATAGTATTCCACTATGTAGATGTATCACAGGTTTTTAATCCATTCATCTGCTGATGGGCACTTAGGCTGATTACAAATCTTAGCTATTGTAAATCATACTGCTAGGAACATGGGGTTGCATATATCCTTTCTGATTCATGTTTTCAGTTTCTTGGGATATTTTCCTTGAAGTGGGGTTACTGAGTCAAATGGGAATTCCATTTTTAATTTTTTGAGGAAACTCCATACTGGTCTCCATAATGGCTGGACCAATCTGCATTCTTACCAGCAGTGCATGAGTGTTCCTTTTTCTCTACATCCTTGCCATTTATTGATTTGTTAATGATAGCCATTCTGACAGGTCTAAGATGATACTTCATTGTCGTTTTGATTTGCATCTGTGAGATAGTGACTTTGAGCATGTTGCCATATGTCTCTTGGCCTTCCTTATGTTTTCTTTCAAAAAGTATTTATTTAGGTCTATTGCCCAGTTTTTGATTGGGTTGTTTGTCTTCTTTTTGTTAAGTTGTATGAGTTCCCTGTAAGTGTTGGAGATTAAACCCTTATCTGAAATATAATTGGCAAATATGTTCTCTCATGCAGTGGGCTTTCTTATTGTTTTGTTGATGGTTTCTTTTGCTGTGCAGAAGATTTTTATTTTGATGTAGTTCCATTTGTTTATTTTCTCTTTAGTTTCCATTGCCCTAAGAGCTATATCAATGAAGATATTGCTTTAGCATATGCCTGAGATTTTGTTGCCTATGGATTCCTTTAAGAATTTTATGATTTGCCTTCTTTTATTCACCTTGAGTTTATTCTTGTGTGTGGTAAAAGTTAGGTTCTCTAGTTTCATCTTTTTGCATGTGTCTGTTCAGTTTTCCCAGGACCATTTGTTGAAGAGACTGTCTTTATGCTGTTGCAAGTCCTTGTCTACTTTGTCAAATATTAATTGACCATAATGTTTTGGATCAATTTTGGAGGTCTCTATTCTAATCCATTGGTCTATAAGCCTGGTCTTATGCCAGTACCAGACTGTTTTGGTTATAATGGCTTTGTAGTACAGTTTGATATCCAATATTGTGATCCCTCCTACATCATTATTCCTTCTTAAGATTGCTGTAGCTATTGGGATCTTTTATGGTTTCATATAAATTTGTTCTAGGTCTGTGAAATATGTATTGGTATTTTAATAGGAATTTCAGTAAATCTGTAGATTGCTTTGGATAGTATAGACATTTTAAAGATGATGTTAATTCTTCCAATCCATGAACATGATATACACTTACATTTGTTTATATATTTTTTGGTTTATTTTTTCAATGTTCCATAGCTTTTCAAGTACAGGTCTTTTAATTCCTTGGTTAAGTTTATTTCTAGGTATCTTATTTTTTATTGCAATGGTAGAGATTTCTTTTTTAATTTCTCTTTGTGAGAGATCATTATTAGTGAATTAAAATGCCATTGATTTGTAGGTGTTGATTTTGTATCCTGCTACTTTACTGAATTAATTTATTAAGTCTAGTAGTTTCCTGGTGCAGCCTTTAGGGCAGTGGTTCTCAACCTTCCTAATGCCGCGACCCTTTAATAGAAGTCCTCATGTTGTGGTGACCCCCAACCATAAAATTATTTTCATTGCTACTTCATAGCTGTAATTTTGCTACTGCTATAAACTATAATGTAAATATCTTATATGCAGGATGTATTTTCGTTGTTACAAATTGAACATAATTAAAGCATAGGGATTAATCACAAAAACAATATGTAATTATATATTGTGAAATATTTATTTCTAATTACAAATAAATGAAATTTTGTCTTGAATTGTGGTGTAGCATGGGTAACAGTCTTAATATGACAACAGTAAACTACATTGCTATATTTTGCTACACCGAGGACCAGTGTGTTGGTTCCAAAGACCACGGGAAATAGGTGCTTTCCAATAGTCTTAGGTGACCCCCGTGAAAGGGTTGTTCGACCCCCAAATGAGTTGCGACCCACAGGTTGAGAACCGCTGCTTTAGGGTTTTCTGCAAGCAATGACAGTTTTACTTCCTCCTTTCGAATTTTGTTGCCATGCAACTCTTCTTGCTGTCTGATTACTGCAGCTAGCACTTCCAGTGTCATGTTAAATGAGAGTGGTTTAAGCAAGCATCTTTGTCTCGTTAATGTTTTTAAAGGAAATGCTTTTAGTTTTTGCCCATTAAGCATTATGTTAACTGTAGATTTTGTCATATATGGCCTAAATTATACTGAGGTATGATCGATCCCTTTATCCCCAATTTTCTGAGAGTTTTTATCAAAAAATGGAGCTGGATTTTGTTAAATGTTTTTTCTGCATCTATTGATATGATCATGTGGTTTTTAATCTCTCAATTTGTTTATGTGATATGTCACATTTATTGATTTGTGAATATCGTACCAGTCTTGCATACTGGAATAAACCCTACTTGATCATGGTGTATATCTTTTTAATATATTGCTAGATCTAATTTGCTAATATTTTGTTAAGAATTTTAGTAACTGTGTTCATCAGGGATATTGGCCTGTAATTTTCTTTCTTTGTAGTGTCTTTATCTGTTTTTGAAATTAGGATAATGCTGGATTCATAAAAAGAGATTGGAAGTTTTCTTCCTCCTGAATTTTTTGCAATAGTTTGAGGAAGATGGGTGTTATTTCTATTGTGAATGCTTGGTAAAATTCACCTGTAAATCCATCCAGTACAGGACTTCTGTTTGCTGGAGTATTTTAAATAACTGCTTGTATTTCAGCAGTTGTTATTGTCCTACTTAGATTTTCTGATTCTTCTTGTTTAAGTTTTGAAAAATTGTATGTTTCTAGGAATTTGCCCATTTCACCCAGGTTGTCCAGTTGTTTGGAATTCAGTTGTTCATAGTATTTTCAGACCCTTAATGATGGACGTATGATTACTCTGACACACATTTCTGTGAAAGAGAGAAATAAAGGACACTTGGCTTGAGAAACCAAAGAGCCCCATTCACATGCCTCCTTAGGCTTCTATTATAATAACAGCTTGAACTAAAATGAACTTCTAGATACTATCAGCATTATACATGCATCTACAGTGTCTTTTAAGCAAGGATGTCTATAGATTAAACATAAAGATTCCAGTAAAACACCTAGGGACTCAGACTTATTTGCAAAAGTCAAGGCAGGGGTGATTGCCTTTGGCCAACTCCTCCTTACAAACTTTCCAAACAAGTCTAGGTGAACTTTCTGCTTTGGAATATAAGCACCCAAGAAGCATGTTCACTGCTCAAGTTCTGATTTTGTACACTATGAGAAAAACAAAAATAATTATAATAACAGCAATGGTTAGTCCAATCATGAACCAATTGATTCTAGGAAACCATGTGGTGGGGTCTATCCACTCCAAATGCTCCTTCAACGCATTCCAAGTTGTAGTCTGTTGTTCATGTTCATTGATATCAAGTAAAGACTCTTTAATTTGCCTTTGCAATGTGTTTACTTCTTCAGTAAGGTTATCATGAAAGACTCCCCATAGATACTTTTTAATATTAATCCACTGATGGTGACTACTCTTCCATTTTAAGGGGGTGACACATATGTGCTTAAGCTCTCAATCACAATTGAGTACTTGCCTGTATGCTATAACATCCTGTCTTCCCCCAAATATTCAATGGCTGCCTCTATTGCCTGTAGTCTAGCTAATATATTTTTTATCTATGTGCTGTTGTATAGTGAATTCCCTAGTTACATTATAGGCCATATTATCTACAAATGTGGCAGTCTGAACAGACTTAAAAAGGGCCACCCTAGAGATGCTGGAGGTAGTAAGAATAACAACAGCTGAGATTATGGCTGCAATGAGCATTCCCAAAAAATATTTTGGGCCATAATTGGCTCAATGCTTTCTCTAATATTTTAAGAGTTGATGAGCCTTGCCATTTCTTGGTGAGATGAACAGGTATTAGGAAGTCTGCTTGCCTTCTAAATACCATAATAGTGCTGATGTTCAATGGGGTAATACTCTAGGTGATAATAGAGGATGCAAAATAAGCTCCTTCTCCAACCTATATTAGAAAAGATGAACTATGGCTTGTTAGTAGATTGGGGCCCATAACAAAGACATAGGGGTAAATGGTTGTAAATCAGGCTATTGTCAGTATGATTATAAGTAAAAGTTATACTATAGTAGCCAAAGGAGTTCTGGTAATCATAGTGCAACAATTTCAAAGGGCTGAAAGTATTGCCTGATCTCCATAAAGTTTCCTGACAAGCCTAGTACGAGGTTGTGGGGGACTCATCTCTCCCTCAGTCCAAACTATAGGCATGGCTGCATAACTGATTTAACTGGTACTAGATGCATGGTGTACCATAATATTAGTGTGGTTGGCTTGAAAATGACCATCTGGGCTTCAATCTATAACCTGTTGGTCGCTTAGGACCATCAAATGGACATGATTTCCTCAACAAACTGTCCAATGGAATGCCTCAGCAGAGGGGTCCCACCACTTATTTTGCTTACATGGAGAGATAAGAGGCACAGTAGCATTAGTCAAAATACTGTAATTCAGTGTGCCTGCAGAAAGGTTAGCTGGGTTTTAATCTGATCATATTTAAGAATTATATGTCACTAAATCTAATTATGAGCTCTCATACAATACAGAGAGGAATTGGAAGAAGTAACACATAAGGTTAGTAAATTGGAAGGAAAAAGAGGTACTGGGAGGGACAAGTAGGGAGAGAAATATATAACTTACCAAATTGCTTTCTTATAGCTGAAAACAAGAAGTTTAAGAATCAGCAACACTTTCAACAAAAGTTAAAAAAAACTATATAATTATTTTCCATTCATTCAGTCCTATAATAAAATTTCTGTTTCTCCTGATTTTTCCTGCCAGTACTTCTATAAATCCAAAAACTTTATAGAGTAATGCAAATGATATGGAATTCTGTCCTTTCTGCAAGAACTGGCCAAGGCTATGAGGGGCTGTGAAGGCCAAGCCCCTTGCACAAATTTTGTGCATTGAGCCTCTAGTATATATCTAAAATCTTTGCTTCCTAGGCACATACAGGAAATTCTTTTTTCTCCCTTACTTTCAAAATGGGATTATTTTTTCAATAGAAAATATACTCGTATTCTTAAGAAGCATAACAGAGGAAACATGACCTTGGCAATGCTCAGGAGGCTAGAGAAAGGGTGGGTGTGTATGTGGGGAGAGAGCAGGTCCCAGGATTTGTTCCCAGGACTATAGTAACTCCTGGGCTTCTAATAACTTTAATGTTAAAGTACCATTCTTTTTTCTTTAGAAGGAGAGTGCCTCCCTTCTTCCCTTCCCCGCTGCTGCCACTTCTGCAGCCTATTCAAGGATACTTCTATAGCTCCAGCCCTTTAGATAAATACTTGGGGAGTTTAAGTAATTATTTCCCATATTTTTCTTTTTCTGAGTAGACTAACAATATGAAATCTTGCATATAGAAGAGATGTTAAGAAACAAAAAGAAAACCCTACAGTAAATGAATGAGGTACTCAAAAAGATAAACTCGGACATTAGCCTTAGAATTTTATTTCACACTAACCCAGCACAGCAAATGAGTTCTGATGGCACAAAGCCTAAACAGCAAAGACAGAGGATTCCCTATGTTCATAAAATGGCAAAGTGCAAACTAAGGCCCCCCAAGATAAGAAAGAACCTCAATCAGTTATCAAGTTACATTAAAGACAGACAAGAGCTTCCACTAGGTAAGAGTATCCAGTGGCTAATGCCTTCAAAGGGACAGCAAGAAAGGTCGCCAAGATTAAGAATTCTTGGCAGCTGCTGGGAAGTTTCTGCAATCCCTGCCACATGTCCAGTCTGCCACAATTAGCTGGGGCCCCTAGTAGAGTGAAATATGACCCATCTTTAAGCAAATTAAACCAAATAAAGACACAAAACAACCATCAACAGAGACACTCTATGTACAATATTTACAGGCACGCACAACTCACACACAAGATTTAATAAATCAGAGTCCTTCCCATGGATCTTTTAGAAGATGTCTTATAGTGCCCAGGACTTACAGCCAAAATGTGCCTCAGAGGGCTCATTGGTGGGATGGCCAGTGAACACCCACAAACAGCCTGTTGTCACAGATCTCATCATATTCTGCTCTCCATAATAAATGTTGACTGGCTTCCAGAGTTTCTTTGGCCAAAATCTGTCAGTCCTAAGGCATCCTATGGTAATTTTCAGACAAGAAATTAAGGAGTCCTTTTGTAAATGGACTGTTAAGCCTCATTTTCTCTAATGCTTTTCCATATTTCCTTAAAAGAATTAAAGGAGAGTGGTTCATGTACCTGATTACCTTGCTGATTTGCATAACTGGGCAAGTCAAAAGATTTCCTTCTAACATAGCTTGCCTGACACATGATCCCATAACTGAGGATCTAGTTGATGAGCCTTTCTACACCGAGGCAGAATATCATGACAAGATTCTCTGACTGTGGGGCCTTAGGTATTACAGGGTCTAGAGGCTCTACTTTAGGACGAGGGGTGGTGTTAAGTCCTTTTTGTGTTCTGTAGGCTTTTTTCCCCCTTTATTAATTAAGGTATTACAAATGTGTACTTAATTCACCCCATTATTCTCCCCCCAACACCCCAATCCTGCCCTTATCCTCACCCTCATTCCCCTGGTGTTTGAGTCCACTGGTAAGGCTTATATGCATGCATACACGTTTTTTAGTTGATCTCTCTTCACTACCCCAACCATCCCCTACCTTCCCTATGAAGATATATATATATATATATATATATATATATATATATATATATAGCCTTTGCTTCCTAGGCACATATAGGAAAAACTTATTTTGAGCATCTGATCAATGCTTCTCTATCTTTGGATCAGGTTTTTGTTCAACAGTTTATGTTGTATATTATAATCCACAAATGATATTTAATTTTTCTCTGATTGACTAATTTTGCTTAGCATAATGCTCTCCAGGTCCATCCATAGTGTTGCAAATGGTAGGAGTTCCTTCCTTTTTACAGCAGCATAGTATTCCATTGTGTATAAGCATCAACATTTTTTAATCCACTCACCTGCTAATGGGCACTTAGGCTGATTACATATCTTAGCTATTATAAATTGTGCTGCTATGAATATAGGAGTGTATATATCCTTTTGGGTTGGTGTTTCTAGTTTCTTGGAATGTATTTCTAGAAGTGAGATCAATGGGTCAAGTGCGAGTTCCATTTTTAGTTTTTTGAGGAAACTGTGAAATATGCCATTGGTATTTTAATGGAGTTTGCATTGAACCTATAGATTGTTTTGGGTACTATGGACATTTTAATTATTTTGATTCTACCAATTCATAAACACAATATGTTCTTCCATCTCTTTATGTCTTCTTCTATCTCTTTTTTTTACCATCATGTAATTTTCTGAGTAGAGATCTCTTACCAGTGGTCTTACCTTGCTAATGCTGTGACCCTTAAATACAGCTCCTCATGTGGTGGTGACCCCCACCCATAAAATTATTTTCATTGCTCCTTCATCACTGTAATTTTACTACTGTTATGAACTTTAATGGAAATATCTGATATGCAGGATGTATTTTCATTGTTACAAATTGAACATAATTAAAGCATAGTGATTAATCACAAAAACAATACATAATTATATATTGTGAAATATTTATTTCTAATTACAAATAAATGAAATTTTGTCTTGAATCGTGGTGTAGCATGGGCAACAGTCCTCATATAACAACAGTAAAATACATTGCTACACTTTGCTACACTGAGGAGCGGTCTGTTGGTTCCTAAGACCATGGGAAATATGTGTTTTCTGATAGTCTAAGGTGATCCCTGTGAAAGTCGCTACCCACAGGTTGAGAACCACTGCTTTTACCTTTTCAGTTAAGTTTATTCCTAGGTATCTTAATTTTCTTTGTGCAATGGTAAATTGGGTTGTTTTTTAAATCTTTCTTTCTGTAAGTTCACTATTAGTGTATGAAAATGCCATAAATTTCTTGGTATTAATTTTGTATCCTGCTACATTGCTAAATTCATTTATTAAGTCCAATAATTTTTTGATGGAGGCTTTAGGGTTTTCTATTTATAGTATCATGTCATATGTGAATAAGGACAATTCTTCTTCTTTTCTAATTTGGATGCCTTTTAATTCTTCTTCTTGTCTGAATGTTTTGGCTAGCACTCTCAGTACTATATTGGACAGAAGTGGTGAAAGCAGGCATCCCAATCTTGTTACTATTCTTAAGGGAAATGGTTTTAGTTTTTGCCCATTGAGTATGATGTTGGCTGTCTGTCATATCAGGCTTTTATTATGTTGAGGTATGATCTTTCTATTCCCACTTGTTGAGCGTTTTTATCAGAAAAGGGTATTGGACTTTG
This sequence comes from Lasiurus cinereus, assembly GCA_011751065.1. Lineage (NCBI taxonomy): Eukaryota > Metazoa > Chordata > Mammalia > Chiroptera > Vespertilionidae > Lasiurus > Lasiurus cinereus. Next base: position 15,613,082 of record JAAGEH010000032.1, read on the forward strand.
TCAAATGCCTTTTCTGCATCAATTGATACGATTATGTGATTTTTGTCTCTCAGTTTGTTTATGTGATGTATCACATTTATTGATTTTGGGATATTATACCATACTTGTATCCCTGGAATGAATCCCACTTGGTCATGGTGATTGATCTTTCTAATGTAATACTAGATCTGGTTAGCTAGAATTTTGTTTAGTATTTTAGCATCTATGTTCATCAGGGATACTGGCTTATAATTCTCTTTCTTAGTGGTTTCTTTATTTGGTTTTGGGATTAGGGTAATGTTGGCTTCATAGAAAGATCTTGGAAATGTGCCTTTCTCTTGAATTTTTTGCAATAGTCTGAGAAGGATTGGTTTTAGTTCTTCTTTGAGTGTTCAATAAAACTTCCCTGTGAATCCATCTGGTCCAGAGCTTTTGTTTGCTGGAAGCTTTTTGATTACTGTTTCAATTTCATCAGTAATTATAAACCTATTGAGTTTTTTTTATTCTTCCTGATTGAGTTTTTGGGGCTTGTATTTTTCTAGGAATGTGTTTATTTCATTGAGGTTTTCCAGTTTGTTGGAGTAGAGTTGTTGATAGTATTATTTTACAATCCTTTGTATATCAATGGAAATCAGTTGTTACTTCATATCTTTCATTTCTGTTTTTGTTTATTTGGGTCATTTCTCTTTGTTTCTTGGTGAGTCTGGCTAGAGGCTCACAAAGAACCAACTTTTGGTTTCGTTAATCTTTTGTATTATCTTTTTGTCTCTATGTCATTTATTTTTTCTCTGATCTTTATTATCTCCTTCCTTCTGAATACTGTGGGATTTTCTTGTTGTTCTCTTTCTAATTCTTTACGTTGTAAGGTTAGATAATTTGTTACATTTTTTTTCTTGTCTTTTGAGGTAGGCCTGTAGAACTATGAACTTCCCTTGCAGGACTGCTTTTATTTTATCCCATAGATTTTGGATTGTTGTCTTTTCACTGTCATTTGTTCCCAGGATGCTTTTTATTTCTTCTTTGCTCTTTATAGTAACCCAATCATTGTTTAATAGCATGCCCGCCAACTCTTTGATTTTTTTTTCATTGTTTTTATCGTAGTTGATTTTTAGTTTTACACCATTGTAATCTGAGAAGATGCTTCTTAAGATTTCTATCCTTTTGATTTTGAAGATACTTTGCCTGTGTCCTAATACATGGTCTATCTTTGAAAATGTCCTGTGTGCACTGGAGAGGAATGTACATTCTGTAGTTTTGGTGTGAAATATTCAGAAGATCTTAATTAAATCCATTTGATCTGATGAGTCATTTAGGAATGATGTTTCTTTCCTTCCTGATTTTTTGTTTAGAGAATTTATCCAGTGGTGTCAGTGGGGTATTAAAGAACCCTACTATGACTGTATTGCTATTGATCTCTCCCTTGCTATCTTCCAGAAGTTGTTTTATGTATTTGGGTGCTCCTCTATTGGGTGTGTATATATTTACCATAGTTATATCTTCTTGTTGAATTGCTCCCTTTAGTGTAATGAAGTGGCCTTCCTTATCTCTTCTAATGGTCTTTACTTTGAGGTCTATTTTTTTTAGATATAAGTATTGCAAACCCAGCTTTTTTCTCATTTCCATTTGCTTGAATTTTTTTTTTTCAATCTCTTCACTGTTAGACTGATGAATCCTTTGTTCTGAGGTGGGCCTCTTGAAGCCAGCAAATATATGGGTCATGTTTTCTTATCCAATCAGCTACCCTATGTCTTTTGGTTGGAACATTTAATCCATTTATGTTTAATGTTATTATTCATAAGTGCCTGTTTGTTGTCATTTTTATTCTTAATGTTTGTGCTTCTCATTGCCTTTCTGCTTCTTCTTTTTACAGCAGTCCCTTTAAAATGTCTTGCATTTCTGACTTGGTGATAATAAACTCTCTTAGCCCTTTTTTGTCTGTGAAGCTTCCATTTAATTTAACTCCCTTTCTGGTGATTCATCTGTTTCTTTCCTTTGGAGATTACAGTTTTGTCTCCCCATGTTTTGCTGTAATATTTTGTTTTTGTGTCCTAGGTCTGACTGCTTGCTTCCCAAGTGTTTTGGGTATAGTGCTACTGATGTGATCTCTCAGTTCTCCTGGGCTTGGTAATCTAGTGTAGCTCCTTACTTGAGCTATTTGGATTACCTTGATGTAGGCCTGTGAGCTGGAAAGGCACAACTGTATTGTCTAGAAATCAGCAGCCAGGGAAGGGAATGTCCCAATTTTTACTGCTTTGCACCTTTAGTTGAAATTACACTTTCCCAGCAAAGGCTCACATAGGAACCCAAGAGCCATCTATAAGGGTTGTGAGGCTCAGGAGACCTGTGTTCTGAAAAGGTGAAACTGTGGCATCCAGAATTCTGTAGTTGTGGAGGGAGAAGACAGTTTTTGCTGCTCTTCTCATGGTTGGAAACACACGCACCCAGTGATGGCTCTTAGGGCACCCACAGTGCGTTTGCCAATGTGGTGTACTGAACACTTGGAAGGGCCCTGGAGCTGAAGCTGCATGATTGAGGTGTCTGTGGGCAGGTATTCAGGCAGAAGGAATTCAGAATTACTATTGCAGGGCAGTTTGCCCTTGTTTGGATAAGAAAGTGCCCAGCGGGGGCTCACAGCAGCACCCAAGAGTTGCCGGTGGAGCAGTGGTCTTGGGAGGCTTGTGTGCTGGAAAGCATGACTGTAATGCCCAAAGTTCTGCAGCTGCAGTGTAGGAAGACTCAGTTTTTGCTGTTGCACTCATGGTTGGATAGATGCACTCCCAGTGGTTGTTTACAGGGGCATCCATGATTCATTTGCTAGTGCAGTGCACTGACCAACTCTGAAGGACACTGAGTTGAAGCAGTGCAATCGAGGTGTCTTTGGGCAGGTATACAGGAAGAGGGCATTCAGAATTTCTATTGCCAAGGCAGTGTGCCCCTGTTTCTATAAGAGCACACCCAGTGGGGATTCACAGCAGCTCCTGTGGAATGATGGACTCAGGAGGCCTGCACACTGGAAATGCATGACTTTGGAGTAGTGTTTGCTGGCACGGAGCTCTGATGCATTCTGAGGGGCCCTGGTGCTGAAGTTTTGTGACTGAGGTGTCTGGGCATGTATCCAGGATGAGTGAATTCAGAATTTCCACTGCCAGAGCAGTGAACTCCTATCTATACAAGATTGCACTCCAAGGGGCCTCACTGCAGCATCCAAGAGCTCCTTGTGGAGTGGTGGGCTCTGGAGGCCTGCACACTGGAAATGCATGATTGTGGTGTGTAGAGGTCAATTGCTGGAGAGGAGGGAGGTTGCACTTACTGTTGCAGGAGTGGTGCACCTTTGGAGGTGGAAATCCTAGGGTATGCAGGGCTTCCAGGTGGGGCAGCAGGATTTTAGCTGGAGTGGCTGCTGCGTCTAGGGCAGTATCCAAAAGCTGTCTGGGTGGTAGTGTTGATGAGTTCTTAGAAGAGGTCATTCTCCCCTTCAAGATGGCGTGGACTCTGTGCTTAAGTCAAGCAGCCCAAGAAGTGTCTGCTGTGGTGGTAGGTTCTCCCTGTCCAAGAGAATCTGGTCTGCTCCTTCCAGATTTCATTGTCCCTCACTCACTCACACACAGACCACACACATACACAAACTCTCCTTTCACCCTCTCTGCCTCACTTCTGTCCTACCAGCCACCATCTTCACTCTTGGGCTTCTGTAGGCTTTTGATCCTCAATATTAAGTGGGCATAGTGGAACTGGAACAAGAGCCCTCAGAGTTAATGATGACAAGGGCACTCCTTTTCCCTGGGTCTGATTCCTCTTTAAATTCCGTCCCACTAGTTCCCAGAGATTAAGGTCTAGTGTCCCAACATCAAGAAACCAAGTATTATAAATTATAACAGTCTGTAACATATTCTTTAATTATTCTTCTGTAACAAAGGCACCACCTGTTTTTATTGTTGTTGTTGTTGTTGTTAATGGGTATAACTTGGGGTTTATTTTAAATTGTTACAGTTCATAAGATTGTAAATAAAGATAATATGGTTTTCTTTTTAAAAAAAAAGAAAAATGCAAAGTAAAATCTGGTGTCAAAGTTGATAAAAAAAAAAAGGACAATAGTCCCCTCTTCAAAGAAAGCACATTAAGATATTTGAGAAAATATTGTTGCTTCAGCATTTTTGCATCCCACTGCAATGGCTGTTTTATTATAACTGTTTAGGAACTGTGACACATTACTGTTGTTCTGTGGACAGCTGTTGTCCTATTGTGAAACCTTAGCTGAGAAATAATCTCCTCGAACTTGGAAATCTGAAGCGGGCTCCAATGAATTACTGCACAATTACTTTTATTTTCTTACTCTTTGTGTTTGAGGTTTCCACCATGTCTCATTGTATTCCTTAGTCCTCACATGAGGAGCCACTTACCTGAGCTGACCAGCAGACCCTGAGCAATGGATGAATTATTAGTCTGACACATGTTTCTGTGAAAGAGAGGATAAGGGCCTGCTTGGCTTAAAAATCCAAACAGTCCCATTCTCCTGCCTCATTAGACCTTTATTGAAATAATAACTTGAGCTAAAATTAACTTCTGTATATTAACAGCAGGGTAAGTATCCTTGAGAAGACACGTGCGTCTGCTGAGTCCTTTAAACAAGCATGTCTAAAAACTAAACATAAAGATTTTCCAGTAAAACACTCAGGGGCTCAGACTTGTTTGGAAAAGTTAAGGTAGGGGTGTCCACCTTTGGCCAACTCTTCCTGGAGGCCCCCAACCTTTTGGAGATTCTTCCTTTATCAAGTTTCCAACCAAGCCCCATGCTTCCCCACAGCATACAATCCTTTGTATCTCTTTGGTGCCCATTGTTATGTCACCTCTTTCATTTCTGATTTTGTTTATTTGGGTCCTCTATGTTTCTTGCTGAGTCTGGCTAGGAGTTCATTGATTTTGTTTATCTTTTCAAAGAACAAGCTTTTGGAATTATTGATCTTTTGTACTGTTTATTTAGTCTCTATGCCATTTATTTTCACTCTGATCTTTATTGTTTCTTGCCTTCTACATCTTCCTGGCTTTTCTTGCTCTTCTCTTTCTAATTGTGGGTTTAGATAGTTTATTAGTCATTTTTCTTGTTTCTTGAGGTAGGTCTGTAGTGTTATGAACTTCCCTCTCTGGATGCTTTCACTGTGTCTCATAGGTTTCAGTGGTTGTGTGTTCATTTTCATTTGATTCCAGGATGTTTTTAATTCCCAGCTTGATTTAATAGATAGTCCATTTATTGTTTAATAACATGCTATGAAACCTCCAAACAGTATTTGACTGTTTTGGGTTTTTTTTATTATTATTATACTTGATTTCTAACTTCATGCCATTGTGATCTGAGAAGACACTTGCTATTATATCAATCTTCTTGAATTTGTATAGTTTTATTTTTTGCCCTAACATATGATCTCTCTTTGAAAATGTTCCATGTACACTTGAAAAGAATGTATATTTTGTTGCTTTGGGATGAAATGTTCTGTACATATTGGTTAGATCCATCTGATATAATGTGTCATGTAAGGCCACTGTTTCCTTAATGTTTTGTCTGGAAGATATATCCAGTAGGGAGTTAAAGTTTCCCACTATGACTGTTTTGTTTTCTGTCTCTCTCTTAAAGTCTATCAAGAGTTTTTTAATGTATTTGGGTGCTCCTATATTGGGTGCATATATATTTACAAGGGTTATATTTTTTTGTTGCATCATTTCCTTTACTATTAGGAAATGGCCTTATTTCTTTCTTTTTATGACCTTTATTTTGAAGTCTATTTTGACCATTATGAGTATTGCTACTACAGCTTTTTTTTTCCTTTCCATTATCATAGAATATAATTTTCCATCCTTTCACTCTTCATATGAGGGTAGCTTTTGTTCTGAGTGGGGTCTCTTGTAAACAGCATGTGTGTGTGTGTGTGTGTGTGTGTGTGTGTGTGATATTTTCTTATACTTTCAGTCACTCCATGATTTTTCACTGGAGAATTTATTCCGTTTACATTTAAGGTTATTATGGATAGGTTTTTATTTATTGCCATTTTTATTTTGTTTAATCCTATGATCCTTTCTCTTTCCTCTTCTTTTTCTTAAAGCAATCCCTTTAACATTTCTTTCATTGCTGGTTTGGTGGTAATGTACTGCTTTACTCTTGTTTAGTCTGGAAAGCTTTTTATTTCACCAATTTTAAATGGTAGCCTGGATGTATGCAGTACTTGGACTTAGGTCCTTGCTTTCATTACTTTTTGTACTTCCACTATTTTCTAGGCTGAAGTGTTTCTATTGAGAAGTCAGTTGTCATTCAAATGGAACTCTGTCAGTAATTTTCTTTTTCTCTCTCTTGCTGCCATTAAAATTTCTTTGTTCTTTAACATTTGCCATTTTAATTATGATGTGTCTAGTTCTGGGTCTCTTTGGGTTCATCTTGATTGTAACTCTCTGTAAGTCCTGAAGTTGTGTGACATTTCCCTTCACCAAGTTGGGCAAGTTTTCTGTCATTATTTCTTTAAACAGGTTCTCTGTTCCTTGCTCATCCTCTTCCCCTTTTGGTATTTCTGTAATGCAGATGATGTTATGTTTCATGTTGTTCTTGAGTTCCCTTAAGCTATCTTTCTGCTTTTTAATTTTTTTCTATTTGTTGCTCTAATTGGGTAATTGTTTCTACCTTGTCTTCTAAATTGCTGATTTGATCATCTCCTTCATTCAGGGTATTTTAATCCTTTCCATTGTGTTCTTGATGTCATTTCTGTCTAGTTCTTATTCATGGCATTTATTTCCCTTCTTATACTTTTGTAATTTGCATCTTTAAGTTCCATAAGCATCTTTATAACCAGTGCTTAGAATTCTATATATGATAGTTTGCTTGCCTTCATCTCATTTAGTTCTTTGTCTGGAGATTTCCTTATTTTTTCCCACGTGAGGATTTTTTTTAATCTCCCCATTTTAGCTTCCTCTTTGTATTTACTTCAATATATTATATAGAACTGCTATGCCACCCAGTCTTTGTGGGATGGCCTTATGTATAAAGTGTTTTGAGGGATTCTATGATGTAATCTCTTTGTTCACCTGAGCTAGATGCTCTAAGAATGTCCTTTGTGTGCATTGTTTCTCCTGTTGTAATTGGAACTTGATTGTTGATGCCCCATGTGTGTAAGGGATCTCCCCTCCAACTTGCTTCCAATTAGTTCAACCCCAATGTTTCCAACTATCCAGTAGTTGGGAACTCCTTATCCCAGAGGCTCAATCTTCCTTGGGTCTCACACCTTGATGGACCTTGTTCTCAGTTGTACTTCCTTCCCCCATGGAGCTGGTCCTGCAGGTTTCAGCTTCAGGTTTTTGGAGTCCCACTGGCTTTTGCCTCACTGAGAGTCTGGGATGGGGTCTGTGTCAGGGATCCCAACTGCTGTTTTTTACTAATTAGATCAGCAAAAATTCAAAGCCTCCAGAGCTCCACCTTTGCCTAAAGACTGATTGGATTCAGTCTTGAATAGCCCTATAGCAATTATCCACAGATGGGGTGAGAGATTTTCCAACAGGATGGGACAATTTCTTCTGCTGGAGGCTAATTGTTATTCTCAGTCTCTTAATGGGCCTCACAAACTCCACAGGATGGGGCAAGGGATTTTCTAATAGTGTAGGTCAACTGTCTTTCCCTCAAGCAAAAACAGCAGGATAGCAAATGTTTGCCTGAGAAAGATGTCCTCCACAGCATGAGGGGATGGATCAGCACAAGAAACAGGGGTGTCTGCTTTCAGTGTTCTAACTCCATATCCCCCAACCCTGGATTCTGCTCACACAGCTTTCATCCACTCTGCCCTGCCTCTGTCGAAGCACAAGATGTATGGCTGCACACTAAATTTTTTGCATTTGCCCTTTAAAAGGATGCCTGCATTTCCAGCTGTCTCTCTATGGCAAACAATCATGCTGCTGCTTTTCATAGTCAGATATTGTGTGGGCACCTTTTTCATTTCTGATGCTCTCTCTTGGGGTGGCCAGCTCAGAGATTAGACCCCAGAGTTTTCAGTGGCAACTCCCCACAGCTGATATTTCTCTCCAGAATTTCAGTGCTGTCTGTGGGAACCCAGCCAGTCCTTTCACATCTCTGCCCTTCTACCAGTTTGAATGCAGTCTCTACTTTCTATCCTTGGTTATCCAGGTTCTCTCTAGCTAGTCTACAGTTGATTATTCAGTGTGGGTTTTTTTGTTTGTTTGTTTGTTTGTTTTATATTTTAGTTGCAATCCCAGTGTCATCCTGGAAGTGTGTCTAGGTTGTATCCATTTACTCTGCCACTATTTTTAACCCCAGGAGTTATTATTTTTGATAATTCTCTGTATTATTGAAAGCTCACACTGTCACTCTAAACCTCAGTGTCCTCATATATATAATAGGAAGAAAGATATCTGCAAAGTAGAGATGGTTTAAAGATTAAAGTATGTTTAGAGGATTTGGAGTTATGCCTAGTACATAATGGGCATTCAGTAAATGTCAGCCAGGATTCTATTACTGCACAGTCTGTGTCAGGACATTGGAACATCTTAGGTAAAGTGTCATACCTAAAATTAGAGTGAAACTTTGGAGGGTGAGAGGGAGCTTTATTTCTAAGGACACTAGAACAAAGGCATGAACTAGGTGAGTTCCAGACTTAGGCTGCCCCACTAAAGTTATATCCTACTTCTTCAGCATAGGTCTTGCCTGAAGCTTTTGGAAGTGTCCCCTTTTCAAATGAGGGTTGTTTTCAGCATCACCTTCTCTCTCATGGCTCAGATGGGCCCAATGAAAATCCATCTACTCTCCATTCTTCTCCCCTGGACCCTACCTAAAGAAGCCTGGTGATTTTAGCTAGTTGACAGGCCAGCAGGCTCTAAATCAGTGGTTTTCAACCTTTTTAATGTTGCAACCCTTTAATACAATTCCTCATGTTGTGGTGAACCCCAACCATAAAATTATTTTTGTTGCTACTTCATAACTGTAATTTTGCTACTGTTAATGAATTGTAATGTAAATATCTGTGTTTTCTGATGGTTTTAGGCTCTACAGCAGTGGTTCTGAACCTGTGGGTCATATTTATAACAATAGCAAAATTACAGTTATGAAGTAGCAATGAAAATAATTTTATTGTTTGGGATCACCACAACATGAGGATCTGTATTAAAGGATTGCAGCATTAAAAAGGTTGACAACGACTACTCTAAATGCTACAATGTCCTGTATCTAAAGCCAAGGGATGGGGGAGGGAAATTCCTTGAGTCTGGCCTGGCTCCTTTAATCAGATAAGACCCTCTGCAATAGAGAGTTCTAGCCATAGTCATATTCCTGGCCACCCCAACAACCAGCCCCACTCCCTCACCCTGCAGCCACTACAGCAATTAGCTACAAATGACAAAAACAGGTCACAGAAGGGGTCCAGTTCAGATTAGAACAGAACCACTCCAGAACAGACAGAAATAAAGCTGTTATCCATACTGAAACTGTTGTGTCTGACAGGGAATGGTGAAGGGACCAGTTTGCTCATAAAAGTCATACCTGCTTACCCGCCCCTCTGAAACATACACTCCTCATTTATTTATTATTTTTTTAAGTTGATCTTCACTAGGAAAAATCTGTAGTTTGATTTAGTTCTACTTTGTTTTTGGTGATATCATACCAAATTTACGGTTTATAGGATGAAAAATAAAGAAAAAAATATTTCTTTCTGACTATTCTCTCAGAAAAATCCTTAGAAACTTAGAAAAAAATAAAATCATATTATTTAAAATTTGAAATTGTTGAATTAGAAAAAATTAGGAAAATCTACAATCTGAATGTCTTTCTCCTGTAAAGATAACTATCCCTGGCTTTCCTTAATCCATAGATTTTCTTTCCTGTCCTTTATATTCCTTCCAAGCAAAAATTTGGATTAATATCTGCCTCACAGGATTGATGATAATAAAGAAACACAAGTAATCTTTGTTGATACAATATTTTATAATTTGCAAAGGAAGAGCTTTCACTTATTCTTGTCAATGATCCAGTGAATGGGTAAGTCGATGTGAGTTGAGAGGATCACACTGTATAGCATGCTTATTGATGATGTAACTGTAAGGAATGATGACAAGTGTCCATGTGTGTGCATCTTTCAGGAAGAGAGTGGGAACCAGAGTGGCTGGAATCTCTGGTCAATGGCCTGAATTCTCTCAGTCTACTCCAGGACATCACAGTCTCAACATTTTAGCTTCCCAAAGCATTTGGGTGAATGAAGGAGCTATATTTGGGGTTGGATAAAAAAGGGTTGGGACAAAGACTCATTTACTCACTCCCATAATCCTTAGAAAAAGCCCTATCTATATTATCTGTCTCTTAGCGAGGCTATGACAGTATCCATCTTTATTCCTCCTACTCCAATTTGACCTCACTACTGCCTACCTATCTTGTTCAATGCCTTCCACAGCAAGGTTTTATTTGTCAAGTGTGCCCGTGGCCCATGACAGAGTAGAAACTTCCCACATCAGTCTAGAAAGCCAACTGTAATACAATATTTTCTTCCTGAGAGGCTTGGCACTGCAACTCGAACTCAGAATTAGTCACTCAGCACAAACAACAATTTTTAAAATACCTATTTTATTGATTTTTAACATAGAGGAAGGGGAAGGGATAGAGAGTTAGAAACATTGATGAGAGAGAAACATCGACCTACTGGGGATGTGCCCACAACCAAGGTACATGCCCTTGACCAGAATTGAACCTGGGACCCTTCAGTTGGCATGCCGATGCTCTATCCACTGAGCCAAACCGGTTTCGGCAGCACAAACAACATTTGTTTCATCTCTGACTACAAGTGAGACACTATATTTCCAAAAGTAAATGGATTATTAAAACTGTCATTTGTGTTTTAGATTAAATTTCCAATCTAGAATTCTACTCCTTTGTGGATGCCAATCCCCTTTCTTCTGAAGTCACTCTTCTCTTTGTTCTCAGATGTCACTTCTTCAAGGAACCTTTGTGGTATCTCCACATACCATGGGTCACCCTACTGCAGTAGTACAATCACTGATTCCTTATCTCCCCCAGGAAACTGTGAGCTTTTTGGAGGCAAGGATTATGATTTCTTCACATTTTTATTTTAGACACCTAGCACATAACCAATAAATCTTTTTAGAATAAGTCATCAAGTTTAGCAAACAAATTAAAGCAACCTATAGAGCAGTGAAAGCAGAGATGAGCACAATCCAGGCTTATATCAATGCTGGGACTCATCATTGTTCATTGAGAAGACTATATAATGGTCTGAAGCAAAGGTTTTTCTTCTTCATCCCATTTTTATACTACAAAAGCATTATATCTCACACTATTTGAAAAGGGTCTTGGGAGGGTACATATGAATGTATTTATTTATTTATTTATTTATAATTAAATTTTTATTGTTGAAAGTGTTATATTTGTCCCTCTTTTTCCCCCTTTGATTACCTCTAGCCTGTGCCTGCCCCCTGGCCCAGGCCTTCACCACCCTACTGTCTCTGTCCAAGGGTGTGCATATATGCATAGAAGTTCATTTGTTGGTCTCTTCCCATTCAACCACTCACCCCTTCTTTTTCATTGAGATTCATCAGTCTGTTCTGTTTCTATGTCTCTGGATCTATTTTGTTCATCATTCCATTTTGCTCATTAAATTCCACATATGAGTGAGATAATATGATATGTGTAATTCTCTAAAAGGGTTGGGACAAAGACTCATTTACTCATTGCCATAATCCTTAGAAAAAGGATTATGGTTTATTCACTTAACATAATACTCTCCATGTCCTTTCATGCAGTCTCAAAGGGCAAGAGATCCTTCTTTTTACTGCTGAATAGTATTCCATGGTATAAATGTATCACAGCTTTTTTTTGAAGTGCTATTCATCTTTTGTTCATTCTATTTTTAAAAAAATATACATAGATCTCAAAAATATATCATGTTCACATAGCATCTGATCTGTACTATCTTTTCATGACCATAAAAGTATATTTGACTAACATCTTTTTATTGACTATGTAGTTATTCATCATACAATTGAGCCATAATTTACACAATTATTGGAAGCTTATTACAATTTCCCTTTATAATGTTAAACCTGATGTTTCTTTTCAACACAACAGGCATTGTTTCCAATATCCATGGAAGGAGAGGACACATAAGGATAACAATCCCACAAATTCAGTGACACCTTCAGTGAATTTGTCTATTAGTGACCAGAACAGCAACTATTTGTATTTAAAACTAGATAGATAGACATATAAATAGATAGAAAGACAGATAGATAAGAAGTTAGGACTATTCAACTTACTGACATGCTTGATACACAAATCAGCTCTTAGCCTGCCTACAAAGTTTCAGCCATCCACTGTCCAACTGAGAGTCCAGATGCTCACAGATTAGGATGTACGGATGATGCCAGGCAGAGGTCCTCAAAGTATGGTCCCAGGATTAACAGCATCAGCATCAGCATCAACTGGTAACTTGTTAAAAATGATAATTATCTGGCCCCATCCCAGGCCTCTTGAATCAGAAGCTCTAAGGATATGACCTATCATTCTGTTTTAGTAAGACCTCTTAGTGATTGTGATGTTTGCTCAAATTAGAGAACCAATGAGGAGAGGTTGTGACAGTTGAATCCTGTCATTACCACTAATTAGACCTGTGAGTTCCTACCAGTTACATCCTCTAAGCTTCTGCTTTATTCTTCAAGAAAAAACAACAATAACAGCATAAGAAGAAAACAAAAATTATGTTTATAATCATAGAATTGTCATAAAGATTAAATAGCAATCTATATGAAGGTAACTGTAAGAGCCTGGAATATAATTTACACTTTGATTCAAAGATTATTTAAGAACCTAATAGGTGCTGGCACTGAAAGAAGGTATTTTTTTTTCTTAATGATTAAGGTATTACGTATGTGTCATGGCTATCATCAACAAGTCAACAAATGACAAGTGCTGACGAGGATGCAGAGATAAAGGGAACCTCCTGGTGGAAATGCAGACTGGTGCAGCCACTGTGGAGAACAGTAAGAAGGTTCCTCAAAAAACTAAAAATGGAACTCCCATTTGACCCAGTGATCCCACTTCTAGGAATATATCCCAAGAAACTAGAAACACTAATCAGAAAGAATATATGCACCCCTATGTTCATAGCAGCACAATTTACAATAGCTAAGTGCCCATCAGCAGATGAGTGGATTTAAAATCTTTAGTATACCTTGATGAGACCGGTTTGGCTCAGTGGATAGAGTGTCGGCTTGTGGACTGAAAGGTTCCAGGTTCTATTTCGGTTGGGGGCATATACCTTGCTTGGGGGCACATCTCCATTGTGGGGCGTGCAGGAGGCGGCTAATCGATGTCTCTCTCTCATCGATGTTTCTGACTTTCTATCTCTCTCCCTTCCTCTCTGTAAAATATCAATAAAATATAAAAAAAAAATCTTTGGTATACCTACACAATGGAATACTATAATGGGGTAAAAAAAACTAATGAATTCTTACTATTTGCAACAGCATGGATGGAACTGGAGAGCATTATGCTAAGTGAAATAAGCCAGTCAGAGAAAGATAAATATCACATGATCTCACTCATTTTTGGAATATAATGAACATAAATTTATGAACAAAAACAGATCCAGGGACAGAGAAGCATTGATCAGACTGTCAAACCTCAGAGGGAAGGTAGGGGATAGTGGAAGAAGCGGGGGAGAATTAAACCAAAGGATTTGTTTATGCATATAAGCTTACCAATGGACACAGATAACAGGAGGGTGAGGGCATGAGTGGGGAGGAGGGAGTGCAATGGGGAGGATAAGGATACCACAACTTTTACATACACTTATCTGCTATTTCCAGATCTTAGCCATTGTCAATTGGTTTTCTATGAACATAGGAGTTCATACATTCTTTCTGAATGGTGTTTTGGGTTTCTTAGGATATATTCTTAGAAGTGGAATCACTGGGTCAAAGGGCAGTTTCATATTTAATTTTTGAGGAAACTCCATACTGTTTTCTACAATGGCTGTACCATTCTGCATTTCCACCAGCAGTGTATTAGGGATCCCCTTTCTTCACATCTTCACCAGCACTTGTCATTTGTTGATGATAGCCATTCTGAAGATGGCATTTTAATTTGAATTTCTCTGATGATCAGTAACTTTTAAGTATTTTTTCATATGTCACTTGGCCTTCTGTATGTGCATTTTGGAGAAGTGTATATTTAGGTCCTTTGCTCATTTTTTAAATTAGATTGTTTGTATTCCTTTTATTAAGTTGTATTTTGGAAGTTAACCCTTTAGCAAATGTGTTATTGCTTAATATGTTCTCCCATGCAGTGGGCTCCCTTTTCATTTTGTTGATGGTTTCTTTTGTTGTGCAGAAGCTTTTTATTTTGATGTAGTCCCATTTGTTTATTTTCTCCTTAGTTTCCTTTGCTCTAAAAGATGTATCTGGAAACATGTTGCTGTGAGAGATGTCTGAGATTTTGCTGCCTATGGTTTCTTCTGGGTTTTTAGGGTTTCACAACTTACATTTAACTCTTTTATTCACCTTGAGTTTATTTTTGTGTATGATGTAAGTTGGTGGTCTAGTTTCATTTTATTTTTTGCATTTATCTGTTCAATCTTCCCAGCACTATTTATTGAAGACACTGTCTTGATTCCATTGTATGCTCTTGCCTTCTTTGTCAGATATTAATTGAGCATAATGGGTTGGGTCAATTTTTGGGGTCTCTGTTCTGTTCCATCAATCTATATGTTTGTTCTTATGCCACTACTAGCTTGTTTTAGTTACAGTGGTTTTGTGGTATGACTTGATATTTGATAGTGTGATCCCTCCAACTTTGTTCTTCTTTCTCAAGATTTCTGGAGCTATTTAGGGTTTTTTTATTTGTTTGTTTGTTTTTGTAATATTTGTTCTAGATCTGTGAAACTTGCCATTAGTATCTTAATAGGAATTATATTCAATCTGTAGATTGTTTTGGGTAGTATGGACATTTAATTGATGTTAATTCTACCAACACATGAACACATTATATTCTTCCACTTGTTTATATCTTCTTCTATCTCTTTTTTCAATGTCCTGTTGTTTTTTGAGTATAAGTTTTTTACCTCCTTGGTTGAGTTTATTCTTAAGTAATTCTAATTTTTTGTTGTTGTTGTTAAAATGGTAAATGAGATTATTTGTTTAGTTTCTCTTTCTGAGATTTTATTATTGGTATATAAAAATGCAATTGACTTCTGGGTGTTAATTTTGTATCCTGCTACATTGCCAAATTCATTTATTAAATTTAGTAGTTTTCTTTTTTTCAGGGGGGTGGAGTTTTTAGGGTTTTCTCTGTACAAGATCATGTCTTCTGTGCATAATGAGAGTTTTACTCACTCCTTTCTAATTTGGGTGCCTTTCATCTTTTCTTCTTGTCTGATCGCTGTGCCTAGTACTTCCACTACTATGTTAAATAGGATTGGTGAAATTGGGCATTCCTGTCTTGTTCCTATTTTTAAGGGAAATGGTTTTAGTTTTTGCCTATTGAATATGATGTTTACTGTAGGTTTGTCATATATGGCCTTTATTTAGTTGAGATATGACCCTTCTATTTCCATTCTCCTGAAAGGTTTATTTTTGTTTGTTTGTTTGTTTTTTATCAAAATGGGTTTTGAATTTTGTTGAATGCTTTTTCTGCATATATTGATATGATCATGTGATTTTTGTTTTTCAATTTGTTTATGTGATACATCACATTTATTGATTTGTGAATATTGTACCAGCCTTGTAACCCTAGAATAAATCCCACTTGGTCATATTGTGTAATATTTTTAGTGTATTGCTGGATCTGATTTGCTAATATTTTGTGGAGGATTTTAGCATCTATGTTCATCAGGGGTATCGGCCTATAATTCTCTTTCTTTGTAGTGTCTTTATCTGGTTTTAGGATTCTGATAATGCTGACCTTCTAAAAAGACCTTAGACATATTCCTCCCTCTTGGATTTTTTGAAATAGTTTGTGGGGTATAGATGTTAGTTCTTCTTGGAATTTTTGATAAAAGTCTCCTGTTAACCCATTTGGACCAGGATTTTTCTTTGTTGGGATATTTTTTTTTGAATACTGCTTCTATTTTATCAGTTGTTATTGTCCTATTCAGGTTTTCTGATTCTTCCTGATTCAGTTTTTGGAGATTGTATTTTTCTAGGATTTTGTGCATTTTATCTACATGGTCCAGCTTGTTGACATACAGTTTTTCATAGTATTTTCACATTAATCCTTCATAAGATTCTTACTTAATGAAAAAGATTAAAATGATCACCAAAAAATAAGCTAACTTTTTACGATGCTCATGCACCTGATTGTTGTGATCACACAAACACTAAACTGGGTATACTGCCTTGGCTGACTGGAGCTGTGGCTCACACTGACAGCCAGGCCACTTGAGTTGATGTGCCTTCTGAAGGGCATAAGAGGACCCTAGACTGACAGGACACAGTGCAGAGGCTCAGGGATGACACTCAACCAGAGCCAGCTATTAATGAGTAATCTTCTGGCTTGATAACAAGTGTCTGCTGCTGTATGTTCCTAACACTCATTTTCTATCACATTTCAGTTATTTTAGACAAGTTCAACTTTGTGTGATTGATCATTATTTTTACTTTCATGAGGTTTAGGTGGGTGAGAAGAGAACCACAGAAAAAGAGCATGGTAGGAAGTTCTGTGCAAAAGATTCATATATTACCTTTGGGTTATGGCTTCTAAAACCCAAATTTTTAAGTATTCTGAGGTTAAAAGCTTCTTGATTGCCACAGAGTTGAAGGATGATGATTTAGGTGGTTGTCGTTTGTTGTTTTTTTCCCACAAGTGCAATTTCATATGTAGCCAACTATAGATTGAGTCTTTTACACTGAAGAAGGCCATTATTAAAGAAGTAGATTTTAAATTCTGACAGAGCTCATCTGGGAAATGAAATTGAAGAACTGTACTTAAAATGTACCATCTACCTCTTCCCCAGAAATATTCTTAATTGGCTGGGAAAAGAAGGAGACTGGCTGAATCATTCAATCTGAAGTTGAATTAGATTGCTTCTAGATGACTTGGAGAAAAATGGAGGAAAAAATAAGTTTGTGGTCATAACCTATAAACACTTTCTCTTCTTCCCTCTATTTTCTCTCTTAATAAATGAGATAGATAAGAACTGTAAATTTAGTTAATCTAATCACAGTGTTTTATTAGTTTTGCAATTATAGCTATTCTTTACTGAACACTTATTATATATCAGTCATAATATGTATAAACCAATAAGATGAGTACTATTATTATCTCTATCTTACTGTCGGAAACCAAATATTGTTCTCACTAGATGGATGTAAACAGGAAGGCAGAAGGCGGGTCAACCTTAATTGCTCTGAAAGGTCAGAGCTATTTACTCACTGTTTTGTTGAAACATTATTGGTTGAAGCAACCTCTATGTTTGTTTCTTGTTAATTTCTGTTTTTGTTATTTCCTGCCTAAAGGCTAGGGGTGTGTCCCAAAGCCTTAATAAAAGGGAGAAAAAGGCCAGAGCAAGGGGCAGTCCTTTCCACTAGAGGAAGGCTCCCGCCTGGCCCCCCAAATATCGCCAAATTTAAGCTTTCTAGTCTCTCATTTCATTTGCGTGCGGCTTCCTTCAGAACCCAAACCCTGACCCGGGAACCCTGAACCACGCGGGACGTGGAAAGAGGTTCCCACATCTTACCTATGAGGAAACTTTAGCTAAGAAATGAAATAAGTTACCTGCTTAACCAGATAGAACCAGGATCAAAACTGAGGTCTGCTTGATGCCAACACACCACTTTATCTTACACATTTTTTTCTCGTTTAAAGGTATTAAAAAACTTGTTCTAAGTCATGGTTGTCACTGCTGTGATAAAAACATGCAGGTATCTGGACCCAAGGCTCTTTTTTTATTATTACTATAGCACTATAGTTTTACAACTTGATTTAGCAACCAATCATCTAGCTTTAATATCTGAGAAACTTCCAGTTTCTTATATTTTTTTGCTCTTAGTAAGAATTATTTTTATTCTATATTTAAATAATGTGTTTTCATAGACTTCTCTTTGTTCTATCTATAAATTTATAACTTATAGTCCCTTTTTTTCCAGATTACACACACACACACACACACACACACACACACACACACACACACATACATATTCATTTCTGGTTGGAAAATATGGCCACTCTAAGGAGTTGACCTACATATAGGTTTGGGACAAGAGTGTGTGTGATGATTAAGTTACTTAAGCATAATCAGAATACAAGAGCACATGGCACTGAGGTAGCAAAGGGGATTGAAGACTCTGAAAAACTGATATATTTAGGCTCATCCACCCACTATCCTGCCTGAAATTCCTGGCATTGGAGTCATTTCCCTGGATTAAGGTATCATATTACCAATTAAAAGAGATATATGTTACTTTTTATTATCTATATATATCTTACTTTTGTTGCATTGAACCAGATAGCCAGAATAAAAGGATTGGATATGTGGTATAAGAAGAATAATCTAGGAAAGAACCAAAGCAGAGGATCCAATGGGGCACTTGGGGTAGTGACAAGTAAATATTAGAGGAACTGAGTTTGCCAGGACAAAAACAAAAGTAATGATTCTCTTGCTAGCTAAGAAAATTTTAGTAAATATCCATAAATAGTTTGGCTGGTCAGTGGTTGACATAATATCAAATACTCAAGGTAAGGAAACTGGGAAAGGGAGAAGAATGTAAAATGGGAGATAAAAATTAAATGGGAAATAAGAGGGCCTGGAGAAAACCCTCTCAAGCTCCCAGGTTAGGGCTACTTGAAAGGGCAATCTTGTGCCTACAACACATACCCCAGAAGAATTCAGACTACATGGCTTTCTGCATGAGGATAGCAGTAGGCATTGAGCCACTGCCCCACTGAGTCTGCAAAGCAGGAATACCTGCCATGGCATTCTACATCTCTCTTCCCACTGCTTTTCCTGGCACTACCACATTGCTCAATGTTTACCTAGAAGGGCTAGTGGGCACTTCAGAGGGAGGCAGATGAAGAAAGGTATGGATGTCACCATATTCCAATGTCCATATCTGAAACCACCCAATCCATCCTTCAGGTGAGATTTACCCAGTTATACAATAAGCCCACATTCCCGCCAGCCTTCATTTATTGTAAGATGTGGATAACACAATTCAAACTAGAAATTAGGTCCTAAGAGTTCCTTGCTGCTAAGTCGGTTGAATATGAATAAGTGGCAAGCAGTCCAACTCAACCTGCAGTGAATTTTAAATTTGAGAATCATGGTGATTACTGCTTAATGGCAGGAGGAAGAGGACGTGATAGGAATACCAGGAACCCATCACTGATTTCCCATTACTGATTCATCAAGGTCAATCATTGACTCTTGGTGTGTAGGACGCTCTGCTGGTCATGGTGTGCAGAAAATTAGGTGTGTGAAGGAAAGCCTCTTTAGCACACATTTTTGCCTACTGCATGGGCTCTGAGGGAAATCATGTAATACAGAGAAGTGTTGTTCACAAAAATGAAAAGGGCAGCCTCTGTGCCCTATACCCTCCCATCTCAAACTCAGGAGTGTTTTCTATTTCCCTGAGTCTGCCAGGTGCACTATTACCCCTTCCTTGAGTGAGCCTGTTTACCCGGTTGATATTTGCCCCATTGAAAACCATATAGTGCTCTCTAGTAGATCCCATTTCACTTGATGGACAGTTATTCAGAAGCATTTTTCCAAGCCATAGTTTCACTCTCAAGCCAGAGGCTGTTTCTAAGGTCCAAAAGATATGTGTTTTTCTGGGAATCAAATAGCATTTGGTTGCCTTCTTTAATGGCTCCCAGAGAAACATTCAACACCTGACCCTCTGTGGGAGGATTTACCTCCAGAAGAGGGCAGATCCTGAGCTTCTTGTTCTCCCATCTCTTAATTCACTGCCAACACTTTTCCACTGCCCTGCTGGCACAAACTCAGGAAACTCAGACAAATGTGCTTAGCAGCCTACTTTCAAAAGATAATTACCAGAAGTTTTTTTTTTTTTAAATATGTTTTTAGTGACTTCAGAGTGAGGAAGGGAAAGGGAGATAGAATAGAAACAGCAATGATGAGAGAGAACCATTGATTGGCTGCCTCCTGCACACCCCCTATTGGAGATTGAGCTCTCACCTAGGCATATACCCTGACCAGAAATTGAACCATGACATCCTGGTTCATGGGTTGATGCTTAACCACTGAACCACTATAACCAAGCCAAACATTTATTTTTCTTAGACAACAATACAAATTAATATATATATAATACAATGGCATTTTGAAGTCATACATCTTATTAAAGTAAATCCATCCTTGTATTTAAGGTAGTCCTTTTTATTAAAGACCTGTGTAGACTATAGTGTGTTCTGAGTTGTTGCAGGGTAGACAGAGTGGAAAGGAACTGGATAGCTTCCTTGTTTTCTTTGGGTGGGAGGTTGGACTAAAGTGAGAAAAGAAAATCAGTGAGAAAAAAGCAAAAAAGAGTAGGTTCAGTCCTAACAAAAGCAAAAGCTCTGCCAGCTCCCTTTTTTGAGGCACCTTTGTCCAGGCCTGTGTGAGATAAGCTATGCCCAGGAATTCCCTGTGAAAGGACAGCACCCTTTCCTGATCATTCCTGAGTCTTCTCTAGAGAAAGATTTCATTAGCATCAGACTCTCGGCCTCTTTATTTTCATCCTTTCACTCATTTTTCTAGAGAGCTGTGAATTCTCAAGAACAAAGCAAGAATGTTTAAATCAGAGTTTCAAAAGGCTGCATGGAGATCAGGATTAAAAATCTATGACACTCAATGTTTCAGGTTCCCAGTCAGGGCACATGCCTAGGTTGTGGGTTGAATCCTCATTTAGGGCACATATGGGAGGCAACTGATCATTGTTTCTCTATCACATCAATGTTTCTTTCTCTCTCTCTATCTCTCTCTTTTACCCTTTCTCTGTCTTTCTCTAAAATCAATAAACATATCCAGTGATGATTTAAAAAAATCATGACACTCCTCTTTAAGGCTTTTCGTGTTAACGATTATGGCATATATTTCTTTGTGATCTTCTTTTTTCATTCTTTCATGTAATTGAGGGACTATTTTGTAATATGTTAGGTGACTTTTATCCTTTGCTTTTCTGTGTATTTCTTCAACATGAGGCAGCCTGGGTCCAGGGAAAAAGAGGAGACATCAAGGTTAAGAGAGATGCTCCAGGTTGTCAGCTTCCTAATTTGAGAGCTGGTGGTCTGCTAAGAGAGCTAGGAGACAAGCAGGTTGGACCAGGAGACAGATGGAATATGTGCCAGACACTCAGCAATATCTATAGGCTAGGCACTCAAGATACTAATTAAAGTTAGGAGAGATGGTAAATTTTTTGGTTAGGGGAGCACTGCCTGCCTAACCTCCCATCAGGATAGAGAAGTCTTTAACTAAGATTGTAGCCTGTGATGGGGAAGATGAGCTCTGCTGCTCAGATATGCATTTAAATATTCCACTTGGAAAAACTGGCTTAAAACTATTTCTACTGACAACTTTCTTCATAGTAGAATAGACCTGACAAACAATTGGTCCAAATTTTTGTTTAGTAATGTCTATGAGTAAAAGATCTATATTAATTAAAGGGTAATATGCAAATTTGTCATGATACCCTCAAAGTAACAACCAAACAACAGGCTGTGTGGAGCAACAAGATTGACAGGGTGGTTAGCCAGGGACGACCAAACAACTCACCAGCAGGCTGTGTGGGGTGACCAGGCCAGTAGAGGGTTAATGAGGGATGACCAAATAACTGACCAGCAGGATGCAAGGGGCGACCAGGCTTGCAAGATGGTTCACGAGGGATGACCAAACAACTGACTAGCAGGATGCGAGAGGCAACCAGGCTGGCAAGGTGGTTCACAAGAGATGACCAAACAACTGACCAGCAGGCTGTGTGGGGCAACCTGGCTGGAAAGGAGGCAATGAGGGATGACAAGGATAGCAGGGGGGCAGTTGTAGGTGACCAGGCTGGTATGGGGCTGGTATGGAGGACAGTGAAGGGTGACCAGACCAGCAGAGGGGAGCGATGAGTGGCAACAAGGCCAGCAAGGGAGGCAGTTGGGAACAACCAGGCCAGTGGGGGACGGGGGGGACACTGAGGGGCAACCAGGTTTGCAGGGTCAGGGCAGGTGGGAGCAACCAGGTCAGTGGCAGGGGGGGTGAGTTAAGGGCGATCAGGCTGGCAGGCAGAGGCAGTTAGGGATGATCAGGCTGGTAGGGGAGGCATTAGGGGCGATCAGGCAGGCAGGCAGGTGAGCAATTAGGAGCCAGCAGTCTCGATTATGAGAGGGATGTCCGACTGCCAGTTTAGGCCTGATCCCACTAAACCAGCAGTCGGATATCCCCTGAGGAGTCCCAAATTGGAGAGGGTACAGGCTTGGCTAAGGAGAACCCCTCCCCCTATGCACGAATTTTGTACATTGGGCCTCTAGTATCATTATAAAACCATTCCTCAAGGTAATGAGATAAACAGTTAAATTATGAAGATCTAATCAGCTGTGTGAGTTCTCTAGACCCCATTATGAAAGTGATGGATTCATTGCAGAGCAGAAACTATAGAATATGTCATTTTAATAATTGATATAAAGAGGAAAGACAAATACATAGAAGTAACTGATATTTTCACAAGTATAACCAAAGAAATGCAGACTACTAGTAAAGCAAACTTGAGGAGCTATTTTCATCTGAATTAACAAAAAGTTATGTCAGGAATATGCTAAAAAATTGTATACATCTATTGCTGTATTATTGTTGCCATTGTAAATTGGTATAAACTTTTGGGAAAGTAATATAACACAGCATGGTCAGAACAACAAAGATGGTCATAAATTTGGCTTAGTAATTTTATTACTAAGATTTCATTCTAAAAACATAATTCTGTAAAAGCAACGTCTTTATGAAGAGAATATTCTCTATAACATTATCAGCATTAATGGGGAAAAGAGACAACCTGAATGTTCAATAATAGCACAGTATAAGCACATTACACAATGTAATATGCAGTCTTTGAGAGAAAAAGACCAGAAAAATGTGCAGCAATATGGAAAATGTGATGAAGTGTTGTTTTAAAAAAGCACAGTTAAAAAACATACTGATTGCCCACTATGTAAAACATGAACATGTATAATAAACAAAAACGGTAACAACTGTGCAAAAATGACGATTAAGGTATTTTTAATATTTCAAATTTTGTTACATCTTATTTTTAAGGAAAAAGTATTATCAAATAAAGTCTCAGGTTATATATTCTGTCAAATATAATGTGGTCACATATCATCTCATAAAACTTCAAAAATAACCAGTCACAAGAATGATAGCTGCACTTCAGGGGCTGGGAAATGCCTTTTAACCAAGATCTATAAGGAGTATGCTGAGTGGTTTGAGGTGTGTCAGAATAGATGCAGCACGTAGAGAAAAGTCATTGCTTCTTCCAGGAACCGCATTAGCCAGCTCCATATCACTCAGCACATCTGACATGCTGCCAGCTTCCCAGAACTCTAGCATTCTGGTGGAAATTCTCAACAGAAAGCATGGAAAGGCCAAACCCACAAAGCAGGCTGAAAGGTTTTTAATTACATCAAAAGGGTTGAGTGTGGTCTGGGTTTCACATGAAATATTCTTTTTCATCTATTTGCTCATTCAAATACTATTGTTGTTAGTGTCTTTAGGATACTTTCTGCCTGGTTTGAGGTAACTTAATATAATTTTGTCATTTTATTTTATTTTTTATGATATCAAAGTAACTCTTAATAGCGTTGTTTATTTCCTGGGAATTTGAAAAGGAATCTATCATGATCTTTCAGCTAAGCTAAACTCAGAAAATTTCCCAATCTCTGTGTTGAAGAAATAAAAACACAGAACCCAAAGGGACCAGGAAGCTAAGCCACACTTCTGTTTGTGCTCAGCACTTTTGATATCAAGATTTCCTGATAGGAAGGACATTGCAACCACCCATGAAGCAAGACAGAGTGTAACCATTTCCTTAGGACACCCTGTGTGTGCCCTCTCACTTGCTGAAAGAAATATGGGGACCCTGATGCCACTGTTTTCAAAAGCAGATGGAGCCAAATGATCTCTGACAGCATTTGCTGAAACCTCTCTGTTATGTCCCTGAGTACCCAGGCCCTCAGGAGGCATTTGTACCCAAGGAACATTTATCAGTTTCATGTCCTGCGGATCTCTTGGTTGCCTAAAGAGTATAAGTGGGCAGAGACAAAACAATGTTGCTTCCTTTCAGCTCTAGCTTATTATCTAAAATGAGAAGTTTTCCTACTAAGAGATTTTCTCTATTTCTTTGTTATTAAATAATGGGCATGAAATATAATGAAATTATCACATTTGATGTATTAATGACAACTTTGAAATTAGAGCCAAAATTCATAACCATTAAAATTCCATCATCTTCTATACTTTGCCTTCTGACAATCATGTGAAAAAAACCAAGGACATCAGGTTTTATGCTTCTATTATTAGTCCTGGGCATGATTCTTCTCATGTAATTACTTCTTACTTTTGGGAGGGGTACCAGTAATGCAGTTCAAAAGTACATAGCAAAGATGCAAAACAAAAGATTATGACAAAACTATTTGCTGCAAAATAAGCATCACATTGTCTGAGCATTTCTTGCATTCTGAAATTTGGTCAATGTTGCTTTCATTGTGAAAACACAAAGGTGAATAATCATTCTCCTTTTCTGGACAATGCCCATTCCCTTGGCTCTAGAGTAGAGAAAATTCCAATTTAACTCATATACATCAGAATAAAAAGGTTGTAAGTTTTTAGGGGAAATGATATAGGCAGAGAGAAGGTAGCTTTAAGAACAAAGGAAAAGAATGCTGATATTCTAGCCCTTCCCATGCAGTGTGGCTTAGATTTGCATGTAAGTGCCTCCTGTAGAGCCCAGATTCTTAAGTGAGCTCCTAAATGGTCATAATCCTGAATATACTACGAAATTCATTCTTCACAAAACATTTCCTTCTCAAATTCACAACTACAATTCCTTGATGGCTGAGGAGAGCTTTTACCACTTGAACAATTTTGTATCAAGACAAAATCAAATGAACAAGTGCAGTTTTTGACTATAGTCCCTTGTGATTTTTCATTCTGTGACCCTTATTTCATCATCAGCATCAGCTATCTCCAGAAAGAAGTTCTAAATAGTATTCTTAATCTATAAGAGAAATAATAAGAATGATTTTTTTTTTTATTTAAGGCTGTTTTCTGAGTACTGAAATATTACATTCACTGCTGAGCCTTTCTGCTCTCTTCCATCGTGTGGAGTCAGAAGTTCAAAAGCAACAGTTTGCTAGCAAGGGATTTTAGTGGTTATGATTTCACCATCAGATATGACTTTTCATGTGTTTCCATGCACTTACCTCTTTCTCAAATAAATAACTCCACAATTTTTGCTCTGCATCTTTTTATTATCTTCTGAAGAATAGATAAGCCTCTGACTTCTAGTTTCATCTCCAAGGCTGCTTTCTAGGTATTGCATTTCCTTGGATATTATTTAGTCACCCCTCACTAATTCCCCTACAAACCTGGTCACCTCACTCAGCCTGCTGCTCAGTCATTTGTTCATCCCTCACTAACCTCCCTGCTGGCCTAGTCACCTCATGCAGCCTGTTCAGTCACTTCGGTTTTTACATATACAGATTATTGAAAATATATTCTCCTTGTATAAGTAATTTTTTTTCTTTTGAAAATGGAGTAATTGAAATTATGACTTTAGGAAAGTGAAGATTTCTTAAAATGTCTTAAATAGAACATAGCACTCATCAGAAAAAAATATAATAATCAAAAGACATGAAAAATAAGAACGTATACTTATCAAAAGAACCAATAATAAGAAAAAAATCCAAGAGTGGGAGACAATATTTATAAATGGCAAAGTTCTCATATTCAGGATATATAAAGAACCCATTTTATTATTTATCTATTACTGTAAAGCAAATTACCTCAAAACTTTCGGACTTAAAATAAATATTTGTTATCTCATAGTTTCTGGGAGTCAAGAATCAAGCATGGCTTAGATGAGTATCTCTGACTCAAGGTCTTTCCTCAGATTGCAATTGAGCTATCATGTGGTGTTAGAATCATCTCAAGACCTGGCTAGGAAAGAATCTGTTTCCAAAATCACTCATATGACCATTGCAGGCATCAGGTGCTTATGAGCTGTAGCCTGCACATATCAGTGGGTCTATCCATAGGGCAGCTTACAACATGGAAGCTGTCTGAGAGACAGAGAGAGAGAGGAGAAAGAGAAAGAGACCAGCAAGACAGAAGCCACTATCTTTTTATCAACCTAATGTCAGAGGTGACATTTCATAACATTAGCCATAGTCTATTAATGAGAAGTGAGTGACTACTAGTATGTTCAGTACACATTCATATTCAAGGGAAAGGTACAAAGGCATGAATACACATGGTAAAGATCATTTGAGGTAATTTTAGAAGCTGGCTATCACACTCTTACAAATCAAAATGAAAAGACAGAGGAGTTGACAAAGAATTGAACAAAGACTTTACCAAAAATATCTAAATTGTCAATAAAGATAGAAAATGTGCTCATTAGTCAGCTACCATATATATTTTTGGATTAGAATACTTAATCAATTTACATTTAAGGTTATTATTGATATTTCCTTATTTATTGCCATTTTCATTCTTTATACTTGTATTATTTTTTCTCTCTCTCAATTTATTCTTATAACAATCCTCTCAGCATTTCTTGCAATTCAGGCTTGGTCGTAATAATGCACAAATTGTTGAATAAAATTTATCCAGAGACATACTAGAATGTAACTGACTTTAGAACCTCAAACAGAAGGCAGGGAAGTTGGGTGGATGGAAAGATATAAAGCAAGGAACTTATATGCATATACTGTATATGCATAACTCATGGACACAGACAAAAGATTGGTGAAGGCCAGGAATGAGGAGTGGAGCCAGGCTAGAAGAGGTCAATGGGGGAAACAGGGGATCAAATGTAATATTTTAAACAATAAAAATTAAAAAAATAAAATAAATTAAAATGCCTCCCACTCACATTATAACTATCCCTTCCCCAAATTTTTGCTCTCTCTTCCCATCATCACTGTTTATCTCTAGCTCCCAAACCATGGTAATACACAAATGATGAGGAGAAAAGCTAAATTGTTATCTTTACCTTTGTTCTCTTTTACTCATTCATGTTAGTAGAAAACTTCTACAGAATGGAAGCTTTCTGCATGCATCCAACATAATAAATTACTTAAAAACCTATTATATAAATGGCTCTTAATAAGAAGTGTCATCTTTTATCCAAGGTTTGAAATCATTAGTTTTAAATTAGAATTAATGTTTGACATTGAGTAGTAAGCAATCATGGCATAAAATTCATATGTCTTGGGAAAATACTAAATAGTTTAATAAATACATACATGCTATGTTGTATGCCTTGTATATTTTAGAGTACATCTTATGTATGTTTCTAGAAAATTATATATTGAAGATTAAATGCAAGAGGTATTTTGTTGTTGTTGTTTCATAAACTAACCTGTGCCAAGAATTTGCTTTCTACAAACGGGAAAGATGTATGTGTATGAATGCCATATGTGAATGGAAATCTCAGCGTAGTAGAATGTGTTGGATTCACAGTGATCTAACTAAGAAACATTCTCTTGGATGGACCTTTCCTAATAGTTACTATTTTTTTCAAAAACAAAATAAAAGCTATTTTTAGTACAAAATCAAATTATAAAGGACATCATGAGAATTGGAAAATTTTACTGAAAAATCACCTGTAGAATTTAGAAGTAATTTAGAATTATTAATTGGTGTGTTAAATTGATATATTCAGAAAGTGAGAGTCAACACTTCTGAAAAAATATTAATTTCAGGATTTCCTGAGTGGACTGTAAGCCTACCTACACATTAATGAATGGTTTAGAAAAGTCAATCCACCAAGATGTTGTTATGCATAATAATAAAAATAATAAATATTGACACCACGAAAAGATGGCAGCTGGCAGAGTAGAGGTGAGGGAGATGAAATGAGTGAGGGGAAGAAAGGAGAGTGTTGTGGATGTGTGTGGTGTGTGTCTGAGTGAGTAAGAGACAGTTAAATCTTGCAGGAGCAGCAGGGGCTAGCAGTCCAGGTTCTCTTGGACAAAAAGTGACTACCACTGTGGGGGGCACTAGCTGGACTGCAGGACTCAGGCACGGAGCCCACACCATCTTAAAGGGGAAAATGGCCTTTCTTTGGGAACTCATCAATACCACCAACCAGACAGCCCTGTGACCCAGCAGCCACTCTAGCTAAACCCTGCTGCCACAGCTGCAGACCCGTGGACCCTGGGACCTTTACCTCCAAAGCAGTAAGTGCAACTTCCCCTTCCCCAGCAGCAGAACTCTAGTCCATATTAGCATGTTTCCAGCAAGCCCACATTAGCGCCTTTCTAGCATGCAGGCAGCCAGGACGCTCCACTCCCTAGGCAATGCCTGGGAGCCACTGGGAGCCCCCACCAGTATGATTTTGTACAGACAAGGGTGCATGGCCACGCAGTAGAATTTCTGGATTCCCTCCTCCTGAATAACTACCCACATTCACCCCTGCGGTTCAACATCAGTGCAGGACCCCTCAGAGCTTGTCATCAGAGAGTTGTGGGAAAAAAAAAAAAAGGATCCTCTTCAACAGAACAGGATACCTGAGCTCATCTATACACAGCACACTCTGGAAGCACTGGAAGCAGCTCTGAGTCTCTGCTGGGTGGGATTCAGCACAAACAAGGGTGCCCTGCCCCGCAGTAGAATTTCTGAATACCTTCTTTCTAAATAACTACCCATATATACCCCAGTGGATCAACCTCAGTGCAGGACCTGCAGAATGTGTCAGAGCACTGCGCCTGCTCAAACTCAGTGCAGGACCTCACAGAGTGCCTTAGAGCACTGCACTGGGCAAATATACCTCCACAGATGCGAAGTTACAAAAGGCAGGCACCCTGAGCCCATCAAGTTGCAGGGGGCTCCTGGGAGCCACTGTGAGCTCTCCTTGGGTACAACCTTAAATAAACAGGGGTGCACCCCAGCCCCTCCCAGCAATAGAAATTTTGAATTTACTCATCCTGGATACCTGCTCACAAACACTTCAATTACAAGGCTATACTGCCAGGGTCCTTCATAGTGCTTCAGTATGCCTTGCTGGCAAACTTACCCCAGGTGCTCCTGTGAGCTGCCACTGGGAGTAAGTGCATATCCACCACAAGTGCAGCAGCAAAAGCTGAGTCTGCCCACCCCACAACTACAGAACTCTGGGCACCACAGTCACGTGTCTCCAAAGTGTAGGCCCCTGAATCACATCATCCAGACAGATGGATCCTTGGTGCCACTGTGAGTCCCTGCAGGGCATGAGTAGTCTCAATTAAGGGTGCAAAACAGCAAAAATAGGAACACTCCCCTCCATGGCTGCCAACCTCTAGATACCATAGTTGTGCTGCTCAAGCTCGCAGATCTTCATCAAGAGAACCCAAATAGCTCAAGTAGGGACCTACAATAGATTAACAAGCTCAGGAGAACTGAGAGAATAAACCAGTAGCACCATCCCCAAAAAAACCTGAGTAGCAAAGCAATTTGATCTACAATTAAAACATTACAGGAAAACATGGGAAGATAAAAAAACTATGCCCCAAAAAAAGAAAAAGTGGAATCATCAGAAAGGGAGTTAAATGGAATTGAAGTCAGCAACTTATCAGAAAAAGAATTCAGAGTAATGGTTTTAAGGATGTTTAATGGATGGATGACAAATACACACAACTCAATGATAACTATAAGGAGCTGAATGAGAATGTCACCAACATGAAAAGAAACAAAGAGGAGATAAGAATGACATAGTTGCAATAAGGAACACAATGGAAGGCCTAAACAGTAGACTAGAAGAGGCTGAGGACCGCATCAGCGAATTAGAAGACAATGTAGGAAAAAAACACACAAACACAGCAGCACTGGAAAGAAGACTTAAAAAACAAGAAGACAGCCTAAGAGAGATTTGGGATAACACAAAATGAAGCAACATTCGCTTAATATGGATACCAGAGGAGAGGAAGAGAGGAAGGAATAGAAAACCTATTTGAAGAAATAATGACAGAAAACTTCACTGATATTGGCTAGAAAAAAAACTAGGCAAGTCCAAGAAGTACACAGAATCCCAAACAAGCGGAATGAAATATATAAAGTGATGCAAAGCAAGGGTCTGAACCCAAGAATACTATACCCAGCAAGGCTATCGTTCAAAATTGAAGGTAGAATCAGAAGCTTCACAGAAAAAAAAAAAAGGGGGGGGGCTACCAAACTAGCAATGCAGGAAATGCTAAAGGAACTGCTGTAAAAAAAAGAAAGAGAAAGGCAAGAAGAAACGCAAACACGAAGGAAAAATATAACAAACATGAACTTGTCAATAATAACATTAAACATAAATGGGTTAAGTGCACCAATCAAAAGACATAGGGTAGCTGAATGGTTAAAAAAACATGACCCGTATATTTGCTATCTATAAGAGACCCACCTCAGAACAAAGGATTCACACAGAATGAGAGTGAAAGGATGGAAAAATATTTTTCAGACAAATAGAAATGAGAAAAAAGCTGGGGTGGTGATACTTATACCTGATAAAATAGAACTCAAAGTAAAGGTCTCAACAAAAAATAAGAAAGGAGCAATTCAACATGAAGCTATAACTCTGGTAAACATATATGCACCCAAAGCAGGACTGACTAAATACATAAAAACCTCCTAGAAGATATCAAGGAAGATATCAACAGCAATACAATCATAATAGGGGACTTTAATACACCACTAACATCACTGGATAAAAAATCAGAAAAGAAACAGCAATTCTAAATTACTCACTAGATTAGATGAGCTTAATTGACATCTTCAGAGCATTTCAGCCCAAAGCCATGGAATATACATTTTTCTCCAGTGCACTGGGGACATTTTCAAAAATAGATCACATATTGGGTCACAAGCAAAGTCTCCCCGAATTCAAAAAGGTTGAAATCATATCAAGCATTTTCTCAGACCACAATGGCGTAAATTTAAAAACAAGCTACAATAAAAAAAATCCAAAATATTCAAATACTTGGAAGTTGAATAGCATGTTACTAAACAATGATTGGGTTATCAATGAGATCAAAGAAGAAATTAAAAATATCCTGGAGACTAATGGAAATAAAAACACAAAACGCAAATGCTATAGGACACGATGAAAGCAGTGCTGAGAGAGAAGTTTATAACTCTACAGGCCTAACTCAAAAAATAACAAGAAAAAAATGGTAGTTAATCACCTAACTCAACAATTCAAAGAATTAGAAAGAGAACAACAAGAAAAGCCCATAGTGAGCAGAAGGAAGGAAATAATAAAGATCAGAGCAGAAATGAATGCCACAGAGACCCAAAAAAAAACAACAAAAAAACAAAAAACAATACAAAAGATCAACAAAATCAAGAGCTGGTTCTTCAAAAGAATAAACAAGATTGATGAACCTCTAGCCAGGCTCAGCAAGAAATAAAGAGAGAGGACCCAAATAAACAAAATCAGAAATGAGAGAGCAGCCAAAACTAGTTTGGCTCAGTGGATAGAGCGTCGGCCTGTGGACTGATGGGTCCCAGGTTCAATTCCGGTCAAAGGCACGTACCATAGTTATGAGCACATTGCCAGTAGATTGTGCAAAAGGCAGCTGATTGATGTTTCTCACTCATTGATGTTTCTAACTCTCTATCCTTCTCCGTTCCTCTCTATTAAAAAATCAATAAAATATATTTTTTAAAAAAGAAGAAGAAATGAAAGGGGCAAAATGAGAACAGACCCCACAGAAATATAAAGGATTGTTAAAAAATATTATGAGCAACTCTATCTTAACAAATTACACAAGCTAGAAGAAATGGATACATTCCTAGAAAAACATAACCTTTCAAAATTCACTCAGGAAGAATCTAAAAATATCAATACGCCAATAACTATGGAAGAAATTGAAGCAGTCAACAAAAAGCTTCCAGCAAACAAAAGCCAGGGGAATTTTACCAAACATTCAAGGAAGAACTAAAACCTATCCTCCTCAGACTATTCCAGTAAATTCAAGAGGAGGGAATACTTCCAAAATCCTTCTATGAAGCCAGTATCACCCTAATACTAAAACCAGATAAAGATAACACAATGAAAGAGAATTACAGGCCAATATCCTTTATGAACATAGATCCAAAAATCCTCAACAAAATTATAGTAAATCAAATCCAGCAGTACA
Source organism: Lasiurus cinereus (assembly GCA_011751065.1). Lineage (NCBI taxonomy): Eukaryota > Metazoa > Chordata > Mammalia > Chiroptera > Vespertilionidae > Lasiurus > Lasiurus cinereus. The sequence goes on from JAAGEH010000032.1 coordinate 15,645,402, forward strand.
TCAGAAAAATCATACACCATGACCAAATAGGATTTATCCCAGGGATCCAAAAATGTTACAATATTCACAAATCAATAAACATGATATATCACATAAACAGACTGAGAGATAAAAATCACATAGTCATATTAATTGACATAGAAAAAGCATTTGGCAAAATCCAACACCCTTTCTTGATAAAAACTCTCAGCAAGGTGGGAATAGAAGGATCATGCCTCAACATAATAAAAGCCATATATGACAAATCCACAGCCAACATCATACTCAATGGGCAAAAACTAAAACCATTTCCCCTAAAAACAGGAACAAGACAAGGATGTCTGGAATTAAAAAAAAGTCCCAAATAGCTTCAACAATCCTGAGAAAGAAGAACAAAGTAGTGGGATCTCAATACCAGACATTAAGCTGTATTGCTAAGCCACTGTTCTCAAAACAGCCTGGTACTGGGACAAGAACAGACACATAGATCAATGCAATGGAATAGAGAACCCAAAAATGGACCAAACCACTATGTGTGGGAACCTCTTTCACATCCCGCATGGTTCAGGGTTCCCGTTCAAGGTACAGGTTCTGGAGGAGGCTGCACACAAATGAAAAGAGAGACTAGAATAGCATTAATTTGGCAATATTGGGGGGCCAGACAGGAGCCTTCCTCAAGTGGAAAAGACTACCACCTTCCTTTGGCCTTGACATCCCTTTTATTCAGGTTTGGGATACACCCTTTGCCGTGAAGCAGGCAATTCCAGTAACAAGTAAATTATCTTATCAGTAAGGATTAACATGATTATTTGATGGGGAAGTTCATTGTCTCAATTAGATAGGTGGTGGCTGGCTATGATCTTTCAGAGCTTCAAGGTTGACCAGTCTTCTGGGTTCCTTTCTATTAGTGAGACAATTATTGGTTTCTGGCAACTATGCCCAATTAATATTTGACAAAGGAGACATGAACATACAATGGAGTCAAAGACAATCTCTTCAACAAATGGTGTTGGGAAAATTGTCAGATACATACAAAAAAATGAAACTAGACCACCATCTTACACTATAAACAAAAATAAACTCAAAATGGATAAAGGACTTAAACATAAAAGGGGAAACCATAAAAATATTAGAGGAATCCACGTGCAGCAAAATCTCCAACATATGCCGAAGAAACTTCTTCACTGATACTGATACTAAGGCAATGGAAACTAAAGAAAAAATAAACAAATTGGGACTATTTCAAAATAAAAATCCTTTTTTTATTTTTTATAAATATATTTTATTGATTTTTTGCAGAGAGGAAGGTAGATGGATATAGAGTTAGAAACATCAATGAGAGAGAAACATCCATCAGCTGCCTCCTGCAGGCCCCTTAACTAGGGGTGTGCCCTCAACCAAGGTACATGCCCTTGACAGAAATCAAATCTGGGACCTTTCAGTCCACAGGCTAACGCTCTATCCACTGAGCCAAACCGGTTTCGGCTCAAAATAAAAATATTTTGCAGAACAAAGGAAACCATCAACAAAATAACAAGAAAGCCCATTGCATAGAAGAACATATTTGCCAATGATATCAATGATAAGGGTTTAAACTCCAACATTTACTGAGAACTCATACAACTTCACAAAAAGAAGATAAACAAGCCAATCAAAAAATGGGTAAATGATCTAAATAGGCACTTCTCAAAAGAAGATAGAATGAAGGCCAAGAGACATATGAAAACCTGCTCAAAGTCACTAATCATCAGAAAGATGCAAATCAAAACAACAAATTGGTACCATCTCACACTGGTCAGAATGGCTATCATCAACAAATCAACAAATGACAAGTGTTGGCAAGTGTGGAGAAAAAGGATCTCTTTTGCACTGCTGGTGCAGCCACTGTGGAGAACAGTATGGAGTTTTCTCAAAAAACTAAAAATGGAACTCCCATTTGACCTAGTGACCCCACTTCTAGGATTATATCCCAAGAAACTAGAAACTCCAATCAGAAAGGATATATGCACCCCTATGTTCATAGCTGCACAATTCACCATAGCTAAGATTTGGAAACAGTCTAAGTGCCCATCAGCAGATGACTGGACTAAAAAACTGTGGCACATCTACACAATGGAATACTATGCTGTGGTAAAAAAAAGAAAAAAAAAGAAGCTCCTACCATTTGCAACAACATGATGGAGATGGCAAGCATTATGCTTAGTGAAATAAGCTAGGCAGAGAAATATAAGTATCACATGATCTCACTCAGTTGTGGAATATAATGAATGGCATAGACTGATGAACAAGAACAGATCCAAAGACTGAGAAACGTCTATAAGAACATCAAACCTCAGGGAAAGTGGAGGTCATGTTAGTAAGAGGGAGATATCAATAGAGGAAGTTGCATACATATATATGTGCCTAATCAATGGACACAAACAACAGGGGGTTGGGGAGTGGGGCATGAGTAAAGGGCAGGGAGTATTGGGAGAATTAAGGACACATGTAAAAAATAAAAATACAAAAAAATTATAAGAAAAAAATAAAAATTAAAATATTAAATCTAATCCATACTAGTGGTCACCATAACCTTAAGAGAAATTGTTTCATGTGACAAAGATTTTTAAATGAAACTCTCTGTAGCCTGGAAATCATTTTGTAAGGAAAGTTTCCTTCAAATGCCATAAGGTTTGTAATTGAAAGTCAATATATTTGGCCTCTTGAACTAAAGTAAGTAATTTGTGTTTTTGCCTCCCTGACGAAGTTTAGATAAAGTTACAAAAAGAAATTGACAGCAAGTTTGAAATTGATTTGGCTTGGCCTACAGTAAAGAATATCCTTGCATGATATTATTCTACAATGTCAGTATAATTCTTGATATTTCACAACAGCATATTGTACAATTATCCCAAACAAAATTACAAACTAATTCTTTGAATGTTTGGCAACAATTTAAAAAAGGACATGAAAGGATTTAACCCCTTTCAGAAGGAATTAAGGCACTTGAGCATTCTATACTGGCCCCTCTTACCATTTTTGCCAAGAGGGACCCTCTTCTCACAATCCAATGGCCCTCAGCTGTTGCCTGAACTTTCTATTCATGCTGAGATTGAAGCCTTGAGGTGGATCGTATAATGGATCTGTCTCTCGCCCAATGGTGTGAGCTGGGCCCTCCCTGGAAAAGGAACCTGAGGTCCCCTAGATATGTGATCAGTGCCGGGACCTCACCAGCAGGCAAGGGGATCTCAAGGCAGGTGCTCAGCATGGAGGCCACAGGGGCATGGGCTACCAAGGAGACAGAACTGAACCTCACAACACCCTACTTGGCCCAGAAGAATGACTGGTTAGCCAGAGACTGGTAAGATTCCTTAGGGAAGGAACAACCTAAGACAGGCACAGTCGCAAAAGGGCCTTCAGGAGAGAACTTGGGGGCCAACAGAGGTGGGCACAAACCCTCATTCCCTCAATCTTACAGGGGCCTGAACCCTCATCCCTTCTGAGGGAGGTCTCCTGCCTGCCCCCATGGCTGTTTTGCTTCCCACTCCCAGCACAATCAGGACCCAGGTAACAAAGATTTGGATCAGCTCAGATTGGGACCCAGGTAACAGACAGAACTTGGCTGATAGCAGCTGCCCTATATCTAAATTCAGCCTAGCACCAGGCATGCTCAGGGGCTACTCAAGAATGGAAATGAGCTTTTCCACTAATATTTACAAGGTAATCTAAGATTGTTGGTAGAGTATGAAATTTGACAGTAAAAGAGTAATCAAGCTTTCAGATTAATTTAAATTAGCTAATTGAAATAAGTGAATATTCAAGAAAATTTAATTGTACTGGACAAAAAGCTGTTTCTAATATATTAACCAAAATTTCTATTGGTAGTTTGTCTCATGGTAAAATTGATTAACATGCAATGAACATAAAGTAGTCATATTTTTGCACAAAAAATTAAAATGTAAAGTTATCAAGATTGCATTAAAAATTTTACAAAAGTCTTCATTAATCAACAAAGGGGGGATAGTAGTATAATATCATGAAAGGAAAATTATCTGGTAAGTAAATTACATCTAGAAAATTTTTACTTTAGAAAATTAATTTTCATTTGTAATGCTAACAGCAAGACACCAATGAAAAACACACATGATGTCAAAATGAGCCAAAGGAAAATCATTTGGGCAAAAATAAAAAGGACCCCAAGTCAATTTTATAAAAAAGATTCCTTTATTAACTCTTGATCGAAAATATGTTTATATACTTTCAGAAAACAACTCCAAAACCAAGTGGATTCCTGAAACAGAGAGGAATTGACAGGTCTGCTCCAACCATAAAGACAAGAGGAGAAATAGAACAGAGATGGAAGATGATGAAGACCCCTTACCATGTTAGCAGTCATCAGCTGTGCGTTGCTACAGAATGCTGAGGACCAAACCAGAGAGGGTCAGACCTACATTGACACTATTTGTGCACTATGCAGATACCATTTCTGACATGTACACATAAGGAACTGTTTGACATTGAAACTGGGACTCAGAACTATTGGACATTGAAATTGGGACTCAAACATTTTGTTGTTGTTGTTCTTATAAGTTTATTTCTAGCCTGCAGAGGCAAGATGTTTTTCAAGAAAAATCAGGGGTAGGGGGAGAGGGAAGACAGATATAGAGGCAAAGAAGCAGTGAACAGACTGTCATACTACAGCAGGAAGGCAGGGGAGATTGGGGGAGGAGGGGCTGTAAGAGGTCAACCAAAGGTCTTATATGCATGTTTATAAGCATAACCAATGGATATAAGACACTGAGGGTAGGGACTGGGGGGTGGGGGTACAGATGAGGGCATGTACTGGGAGTAGAGAAGGCCGGGAAGAGGTCAATAGCGGGGGAAAAAAGAGACTTATGTACTACTATTTGTAATACTCTAAATAATAAATAAATAAATAAATAAATAAATAAATAAATAAATAAATAAATAAATAAAATACTATTTTGGAAATTATTCTAGTTCAATTTGCCAAAAGTAGCACCTTTTCTGGGCATATAGTCACCCTTTCTGTGCATTTGCCTGTTCTGTTTGTGACTACTGAACCCTGAAATGTTGTTTGCAATTTTATCAAAGGATTCACTGTGTTAGAGGATAATCAAGGAGAACACATTGTCTACTAAAACATAGAAACATAGGCCTTACAAAGAAGAAAGTTACCTTTTATCTTAATGTATTGTTTATCTTTTAATTATTTATTTAAAGTTGAATCCTATCATCTCTATCTCCACTGCCAACCATCATTTCTTTTCAACTCTTATCTGAGCTACTGCCATGTTCCTTTAAATAGTCAACCTTGCTGAGTGTAATCCATTATCCATACATCAGCCAGAATGAGACTTTGGGAGGTGCTTAAACAGCTGAGACTCTGTAGGCAGCCTCCAAACCTATAGCAGGTAGGTATCTACTCCTATGAGGATAAAACTCTAGCCCTGCCAAGATGGGAAAGGTTCACTTGTCAGCATAGGACTTGTTGGTCTCTCTGTATCATGTCAGAGGCTTTACATTGGGATCTGTTGCTGACAAGTCGGTCATTTAAAGCAAGCAGTAGTGAGGTAGGCTTTGGAAGTGAGAATTCAATGTGATAAGCTACAACATTTAACATGAGGCATCCCATATAATAAAGAGGTAATATGCAAATTGACCATCACTCCAGCACATAATATGGCTGCCCCCATGTGGTCAAAAATGGCCGCCACAAGATGGCTGGTAGGGGAGGGCAGTTGTGGGTGATTAGGCCAACAGGGGAGGGCAGTTAGGGGTGACCAGGCCTGCAAGGGAGGGCAGTAGGGGGGACCCAGGTCTGCAGAGAAGGTCAGTTGAGGAGCAATCAGGCCTGCAGGGAAAGATAGTTAGGGGTGACCAGGCTGGCAGGGGAGAACAGTTAAGAGTGACCAGGCTGGCAAGGAGGGAAGTTAGGGGTGACCAGGCAGGAGAAGGCAGTTAGGAGCAATTGGGCCAGCAGGGGAGCAATTAAGTGTCAATCAGGCTGGCAGGAGACTGATTAGAAGATTATCAGGCTGACAGACAGAAGAGATTAGGATCAATCAGGTATATAGGCAGGAGAGCAGTTGGAAGCCAGTGGTCCTGAATTAGAGAGGGTGCAGACTAGAGAGGGTACAGACTGGGCTGAGGGACATCGCCCATCCCCCATGCACAAATTTTGTTCACCAGGTCTCTAGTTTAAAAATATTTTCTATTGATTTAGGACTTGAAATTTTAGAGAGAACCTCACTTATGTGCGTTCTGGATTCATCGTTACTTAAAGGTCCATTGGTGTTTCATTTCTAGCAGGGCCCAGTTTCCCAAGGCATGTCATTCTTTACTAACAATGGCCTGGCTCACCTCCAGAATCATAGAGTCTTGTGTTGATTCTCCTACTGGAGCTTGTCATGAGCTCCACACGGCATTATCTTTGTCCCATCGGCAATTCCCAAAACCCAGGATATACTTGATCAGATGCTCCCAATGGCAGGGCTGATGACACCATGGCCTAGACCAAATACAGTGCTCTTTCCTGCTTGGTTACTGTTCAAAGCAGGCAGCCTTGAAGATGGTAACCAGCAGGAAGATAGGGAGAGAGAGAATATGAGAGATGAGGAAGCCATAAAAGAGGGTATAGACATGTGTGGTGTAGGTGTGTATGATCTAGAGACAGTTAGATTCTGCAGGCCTTCCAAGCGGCTGCCAAACTGGTCAGTCTTAGACAGTGAAGCCCCACACACAAAGCAGACACTTCTGGACAGCCAGTGCGGGCCCAGAAACCACACCATCTTGAAAAACAGAGCTGCTTGAGACTAGGATCCTATCCTCAGCACCACCCAGTCACATCTCAGTTGCAAACCAGGACCCTGCAGCCACTGAGGACAGAGAACTGTAACCACAGCTTCAGACCAACAGACAACAAGAATCCAGACTTCCTGGCCGCAGATTTCTGTGAGTCAAAGACCCTATCCCCCTTCCTACAGGCTCACAGATAATGCCTAGTAACTGAAAGACCCACCTCTCACTCAAGTCGCAGCACCCCTACAGGGAATTTGAGCTTGAGAGCACATGCATGGGCCACAGCACTGCTACTAGAAGTTGAGAGATTGGAATCTGCTCTCTGCAATGCAATCGTGAAACTGAAGCCCACACAGAGTAGTAGTGTCACCTGACTTCGATTCTGGGCAAGCGCACACAGAAGTCAGTTTTCCACAGCACAGGCATGCCACAGAGTTATTGTGCAACCCAGTCCCCCATGGTGACCGGGACTCAGATTCTCCGGGCAAGAGGCAGCACTGAGCATCATAGACTTGACTTTGTTTCTTACTATGTGCAAAGAACCTATCCCCCTTCCCACAGGCTCACGGATAACGCATTCACACTAAGAGCCAATGACTCCAATTCTTGGTGCATGCACACATGGGGACCCTGGTTCTCAGCAAGAAACCACACAAGGCACTAGAGAATCTGATACTTGATTCTTGGTGCAGACACGGGGAAACTCTCTCTTCTGGCACGTGCTAGAGGACTAATTTTCAGCACACGCCAACAGTGCAGTGCCGGCAGGGTCCCTCATTCTAAGTGCACACACGAGACCACACTGAACACTGGTAACACTGACCCTGGGCAAGCCTTGTTCCCACCAACCCACAGCACCACACATCTTAGTGTTGAAGCACTTCAGTGACACTCGGGTGGTGTGAAGGTCCCGCAGCACATGGTTCAGTTCCACACAACTCGAAGTTTGAACCTTCTGGTGATACTCAGAATGGGGAGACAATGAGGGGTCTCCAAAATAAAGGAAATTAGAGAAATTGAAGCATGCAACATGACCAAAAAAGAATTCAGAGTAATGGCCATGGAATTTATACATCAGATGGGTGAGAAAATCAGCAACCTATGCAAGAATCAGGAAGAAATGAAAAGTGATATAGCTAAATCAAAAACACCATGGAAAGTTTCAACAGTAGACTAGAAGAAGCAGAGGAAACAATTAGTGAGTTAGATCAGGTATAGAAACAAGCTCAAGCTGAACAGCACTTAGAGAAAAAAAATAAAAAACAGGAGGAAAGCCTAAGGCAATGGTTCTCAACCTTTCTAATGCAGCGACCCTTTAATACAGTTGCTCACTTTGTGGTGAACTCCAACCATAAAATTATTTTTATTGCTACTTCATAACTGTAATCTTGCTACTGTTATGAACTGTAATGTAAATATCTGATATGCAGGATATATTTTTGTTGTTACAATTGAACATAATTAAAGCATAGTGATTAACCACAAAAACAATATGTAATTATATATTGTGAAATATTTATTTCTAATTATAAATAAATGAAATTTTAGTCTTGAATCATGGTGTAGCATGGGTAACAGTCTTCATATGACAACAGTAAACTACATGGCTACACTTTGCTACACCGAGGAGCAGTCTGTTGGTTCCTAAGACCATGGGAGATAGGTGTTTTCTGATGGTCTTAGGCTACCCCTGTGAAAGGGCCGTTCGACCCCCAAAGGGGTCGCGACCCACAGGTTGAGAACCACTGGCCTAAGGGATCTTTGGAATAACATGAAACTAAGTAACATATATATATAACAGGGCTTCCAAAAGGACAAGAAGAGCAGCAAGGATTAGCAAATCTATTTGAAGAAATAATGATAGAAAACTTCCCAGATATGGGGAAGAAAAAAGTTACACAAGTACAGAGAGTCCCAAGCAGGATCAACTTCAAAAGACCCACATGAAGACACATCATAATTTCAATGGCAAATATCAATGACAAAGAGAGAATCTTAAAGGCAGCAAGAGAGAGACAGAGAGTTACCTACAAAGGAACCCCCATCAAATTATCAAATGATTTCTCAACAGAAACACATAAAGCTAGAAGTGAATGAAAGGAGGTATACAAAGTGTTGCAAAGCAAAGGACTGAATCTAAGAATATTCTATCCAACAAGACTATCAATCAAAATTGAAGGGGAAATCAGGAGCTTTGCAGACAAAAGAGGCTAAGAGAGTTTATCACCACCAACCAGAAATGTAAGAAATGCTAAAGGGAATGCTATAAAAAGAAGAAATAAACCGGTAAGAAGGAACAAGACACAAAAATAGATATGACTACAAATAAGTACCTTTCAGTAATAACTTTAAACGTAAATGGACTAAATGCTTCAATCAAAAGACATTGAGTGGCTGAATAGATAAAAAAAAAAAAAACACGACCCATATATATGCTGTCTACAAGAGACCCACCTCAGAACAAGGGACTCACACAGATTGAAAGTGAAGGGATGGAAAATTATCTTTCAGGCAGATGGAAATGACAAAAAGGCTGGGGTAGCAATACTTATATATGACAAAATAGACCTCAAAGTGAATGCCATAACAAGAGATAAGGAAGGCCACTTCATAATACTAAAGGGATCAATACAGCAAGAAGATATAACCTCGATAAACATATATGCACCCAACGCAGGAGCACCCAAATACATAACAAAATTCCTGGAAGATATCAAGGGAGAGATCAACAACAATACAATCATAGTAGGGGACTTTAACACACCACTGACATCATTCAATAAATCCTCTAGACAAAAAAATCAGGAAAGACACAGAAATCCTAAATGACTCACTAGACCAGATGGACTTAACTGACATCTTCAGAACATTTCACCCCAAAGCTATGGAATATATGTTCTTCTCAAGTGCACATGGGACATTTTCAAAAATAGACAACATATTGGCTCATAAGTAAAGTCTCCCCAAATTCAAGATTAAAATTATACCAAGCATTTTCTCAGACCACAATGCCATAAAATTAGAAATAAACTACCATAAAAACAATCCAAAAATCTTAAACACTTGGAAATTGAATAGCATGCTATTGAATAATGACTCAGTTACCAAGAGATTAAAGAAGAAATTAAAAGCATCCTGGAAACAAAAGACAACAAAACCATAACAATCCAAAATCTATGGGACACAATGAAAGCAGTACTGAGAAGGAGGTATATAGCTCTACAGGCCTACCTCAAAAAATAAGAAAAAATGGTAGTAAATCATCTAACTCTAAAACTCAAAAAATTAGGAAGACAGCAACAAGAAAAGCCCATTGGGAGCAGAAGGAAAGAAATAATAAAGATCAGAGCAGAAATAAATGTCACAGACACACACACACAAAAAAAGATCAAGGAAACCAAGAGTTGGTTCTTTGAAAGGATAAACAAGACTGATGAACCTCTAGCCAGGCTCACCAAGAAGCAAAGGGAGAGGATTCATGTAAACAAAATCAGAAATGAAAGGGCAAAATAATAACAGATCCCACAGAAATACAAAGGATTGGTAAAAAATACTATGAACAACTCTATTCCAACAAATTAGACAACCTGGAGGAAATGGATATATTCCTAGAAAAATACAACCTTCTGAAACTCAATTGAGAAGATTCTAAAAATCTCAATAGGCCAATAACTATGGAAGAAATTGAAGTAGTCATCAAAAAGATCCCAGCATACAAAAACCAAGGACCAGATGGCTTCACAGGGGAGTTATCCAAATATTCAAGGAAGAACTAAAACTATCCTCCTCAGACTATTCCAAAAAATTCAAGAGGAAGGAACACTTCCAAGCTCATTCTATGAAGCCAGCATCACCCTAATACCAAAACCAGATAAAGATAACACAATGAAAGAGAATTATAGGCCAATATTACTCATGAACATAGATGCCAAAATCCTCAACAAAATTATAGCAAATCAAATCCAGCAATATATCAGAAAGATCATACACCATGACCAAGTAGGATTTATCCCAAAAACGCAAGGATGATACAATATCCACAAATCAATAAATGTGATACATCATATAAACAAATTGAGAGATAAAAATCACATAGCCATATCAATTAACATAGAAAAGGCATTTGGCCAAATCCAACACCCCTTCTTGATAAAAACTCTCAGAAGATGGGAACAGAAGGATCATACCTCAACATAAGAAAAGCCCTATATGACAAACCCACAGCCAACATCATACTAAATGGACAAAAATTAAAATGATTTCCCCTAAGAACAGGAATAAGTCAGGGATGCCCACTTTCATCAGTCCTGTTCAACATAGTACTGGAAGTACTAGCCATTGCAATCAGACAAAAAGAAGAAATAAAAGGGATCCAATTGAGAAAGAAGAAGTATAATTGTCCTTATTCACAGATGAAATAATATTGTATATATAAAACCCTAAAGACTTCATAAAAAAATTATTAGAGTTAATAAGTGAATTTGGCAATGTAGAAGGATACAAAATTAATGCCAAGAAATCTATGACATTTCTTTACACCAATAGTAAACTCAGAGAGAGACTAAAAAAGCTAAACCATTTACTATCGCACCAAAAAAAATTAAGATACCTAGGAATAAACTTAACTAAGGAGGTAAAAGACCAATATATGAAAAACTACAGGACACTGATAAAAGAGATAGAGCTAGAAATAAACAGATGGAAGAACATACCATGTTCATGGATTGGTAGAATCAACATCATCAAAATTTCCATACTACTTAAAGCAATCTACAGATTCAATGCAATCCCCATTAAAATACCAATGGCATACTTCACAGACCTACAATGAACTTTAAAAAAATTCATCTAGAAAAAAAAGACCCTGAATAGCTGCAGCAATCCTGAGAAAGACGAACAGAGTAGGTGGGATCTTTATACCAAATATCAAGCTGTATTACAAAGCCAATATTATTAAAACTGCCTGGTCCTGGCACAAGAACAGACATATAGACCAATGGAATAGAATAAAGAACCCAGAAATCAATCCAAACCACTATGCCCAATTAATATTTGACAAAGGAGGCATGAACATAAAATGGAGTCAAGAAGGTCTCTCCAACAAATGGTGTTGGGAAAATTGGACAGGTACATGCAAAAAAAAAAAAAATGAAACTAGACCATCAACTTATACCATACACAAAAATGAATTCAAAATGGATAAAGGACTTAAATAAACATAAGACAGGAAACCATAAAAATACTAGAGGAATCCACAGGCAGCGGATTTAGACATATGCTGAAGGAACTTGTTCACTAAAACTATTCCAAGAGCAATGGAAGCTAAAGAGAAAAACAAGTGTGACTACATCAAAATAAAAAGCTTTTGCACAGCAAAAGAAATCATCAACAACAAAAAAAAAAAAAAAGAAAGAAAGAAAGCCCACTGCATAGGAGAACATATTTGCCAATTATATTTCAGATAAGGGTTTAATCTCCAACAGTTACAGGGAACTCATACTACTTAACAAAAGGAAGATAAACAACCCAATCAAAAAATGGTCAATGGATCTAAATTGCCACTTTTCGAAGGAAGGCCAAGAGATATATGATAACATGCTCAAAATCACTAATTATCTGAGAGATTCAAACCAAAATAACAATACAGTATCATCTCACACCTGTCATAATGGCTATCATCAACAAATGACAAGTGTTGGTGAAGATGTTGAAAAAAAGGAACTCTTTGAACTGCTCGTGGGAAAGCAGACTGATGCAGCCACTGTGGAGAACAGTATGGATTTTCCTAAAAAAATAAAAATGTAGCCCCCATTTGACCCAGTGATCCCACTTCTAGGAATATATCCCAAGAAACTGGAAACACTAATCAGAAAGGATATATGCACCCCTATGTTCATAGCAGCACAATTTGCAATAGCTAAGATTTGGAAACAGCTTAAGTGCCCATCAGCTGATGAGTGTATTAAACTGTAGTACATCTACACAATGGAATACTATGCTGTCATAAAAAGAAGGAATTTTTACCATTTACAACAGCATGGACGGAAATGGAGAGCATTATGCTAAGTGAAATAAGCCAGTCAGAGAAAAATAAATACCACATGATCTCACTCATTTGTGGAATATAATGGACAAGATAAATTGATGAACAAGGACAGATCCAGAAGCAGAGAAGCATCAATCAGACTGCCAAACTTCAGAGGGAATGTAGGGGAGGGTGTGGGAAGGGAGGAAAGATCAACCAAAAGACTTGTATGCATGAATATAAGACTAACCAATGGACACGAACACCAGGGGGATGAAGGCATGAGTGTAGGGGGATATGGGGGGTTAATTGAGGGATGAGGACACATATGTAATACCTTAATCAATAAAAAAAAATTAAAAAAATAAAAATAAATAAAGTTCTCAAGTATATGAAGAGGGAAAAAAAAAAAAAGTAAGCAGCCTTCTTGGTAAACTGTCATGGACTGGACCAGTTTCCCAGATGTGAAATGTGTGGCAGCCAGAACCAAAAGAGACCTGCTAGACGCCATGTTTCTTCTTTGTGAAAGATTCAAGATGTTGTAATTTGCATTTGTTTGAAAGAGGTATCTAAGCATACCCTTACCAACAGAACCTTATAAACTTCACTAAATTGCCCATTGAATCTTCAGAGGGTTTCTCTCCCACCTTCTGGAGCACATGTGATGTACTGAGGCCTTTCAGTATACTGTTGCCTCTTATTCATCTTGCCCCAGCACCATGATGGTGATATAATAGAGTAGTTTGTGTAGTATTGAGATGGTCACTAGTACTTGTCAGTGACAATGTAACATTTGTTACTTTTCGTTTTTATCTTATTTTAATTTTTGATCATCAGTTGGTTGAATCCATGACTGTGGAACATGCAGATTTAGAGAGCCAATAGTAATACCAAAATTTCCATAATAGCTGCAATGAGACTGCTGCTTGGTCTTTGGTACTATCAGTCATTCTCCAGGATCTATCTGGTTTCTGAAGGGGCCAGACTGGTGAATTAAATTGAGATATGATAGTGAACATCACCCTGCATCTTTTAGGATGAAAATCTCTAACATCCACACACAGTATCATAAATTTCCTTTTGGGCCCTAACCGGTTTGGCTCAGTGAATAGAGTGTCGGCCTGCAGACTGAAGGGTCCCAGGTTTTCCTCTCAAGGGACTGTATCTTGGTTGTGGGCACATCCCCAGCAGGGGGTATACAGGAAGCAGCTGATCAATGTTTCTAACTCACTATCCTTCTCCCTTCCTTTTTAAAAAAAAAAAAAAAAAAAAATCAATAAAATGTATTATTTTTAAAAAAGAAAATTCCTTTTGGCCTTCCTCATGATAAAAAAAAAAAAATGTTTACTCTCTAAACCATGGATATAAATGTTGGTTTCCTCCACTGTTAAGTGTATCTATTTCAACTATGCACTAGAAACTGGAAAGTAACATGAAATAGGTCCATGGATCCAGGGACCCCACTGTTAGCTGGTCTTAAGCCAAGACTCCTTTTATTACTACCTGGTTCCTTCATTATCATCATCATGATTTGAGTTCTGGATATCAGAGTCAACTTAGACATAGTTCTCAAAATTTCTGTTTCTTTCTTCTTTCCACAGTCAACTGAATAAATAGCTATAGGTCAATTTGGGGGAAAATAAGGGAACTGTCACAGAATGGACTTGTCATGATGTTACAGAATCCTAAAGGACCTGGCTACCTCTTAGGTCAAAGGGCACTAGAATTGAAAAACTGGCTCAGATGTGGGAATTGAACATTGAATGGTATATTTTTTTTTTTGAGGTAACTGCTTTCAGATTTTTACTTCTTTATTCTTACTTTTTATTCTTTTGAAATTATAGATATTAAATAGCACCTTGTTGTCTAGGGCAATGATCTGAAAACTAGAGCAAATCCACTTCTAGTCTACTGCCTGTTATTTGTAAATAAAGGTGTATGAAAACATAACCATGTTTAAGCTTTTAATTTTTCCCTTAGTACCTGTTAAGAAAGTTAAGGCATTTCTACTTTGCTAAGAGTTGGCCACTATTTCTCACAGATTTTTAAATACCACACCAACATGAATTTGTCCCATCTCCTGGGTCTTCGCTAGAGTGATGATTTTACATCATGAGAAATTGCCTCAAAATCAATGAATTCTTGCTTATCCAGCTTTACATTCTGGCATCCTTCATTGAGTTTACTCAAAATCTAACCTTAGGAGTACTTCCCTGGTTCTCTTCCCATTGGGAGATATTGTTTTAATTTTTTAGGTGTATAATATTTTTCTTGCCAAGCTTTACCCTGACCACAGATGGATTATCCTGGGATTTAACCCTAATTATCTGTCTGGAAGGTGAGGTGAAGATGGAGGCAGTTCTAATTATCTAGACTTGTAGCAAGAAGGATTCTATAGCATCTTTCAGCCTGGTGAAAGTATTAGCCCTTGCTAGAGAGAGGTAGGCCCCATGTGCATTCCAAGAAGATAAGGGTGGGAGTATTCTAGAGTTAAAATCATCAAGACCATCTACCCAGGTTTCTCTGTCTTGAAGAATTTTTTTTTTTTAATATCTCTGGACCTCTGCCATTCTCACAAGGAAGTCTAAGCTTGTCTTTAGGTTATGTCTGTCCTTCAGCCACATTAGATAAGGACCTCTTTATCTGCTACCACCATTACCATGGAAGGCTCTGTGATTCTCATACTTGGCCATTAAGCACATGTTAACAGCTATTAACCTCTCAATATTCTCATCAGAGAGGCAATACACCTAGTGTTGGCTGGCCAATCAGGTTGTCTTTGTAGGCACTGTTTTCCTTGTATTTTTTAAGTGCTAACAATATCATTATATCCACAATAGAATTTGCCTCCACAGAGACATTTTCAGGGTCACCACCAGGGAAATATTTAGCAATTGCACTGTGTCGTGTATCAAGGATCAAACATGTGCTTTCTACTTGCCAAGATACAGATGAGCTAATTATTTGTCCCTATCTTAATGCCTGTCTTCTCATACCACTTGTGGTACTATTTGTGTTATACCAGACCTTCTGAGAAGCAAGCATGAAGACAAGGTTAAATATTCAAGAATTTTATTAAGGAAAAGCCTTCCAAAAAAGATTAGGAAAAAAATGAAAAATTCTGGAAGTGATGCCAAACTATGAGGCACGTGTGAAGCCAAGCAAAGAAGAGGGTGAGAACATTGAATGAATTGTCCTACCATTGCATATAGTCTAAGAAAACACCAACAAAGATTGCAAGTATTCCTTGAGTTTCAATTGACCCAGAGAGAATTTGCATGTCTCCCCCACATGAGTCTCCTTCAGTATTTTCCACTATACTCAGTCATTGGCTGGGGAGGAACATATAAGAGGCATAGTCTTGGCCCAAATGAAGCAATAGATTTCCAAGAACAGCATCTGGGCCTCTGGGTAAGTTAACCTCTCTATAACAGTATTAAGAAGGCATATTTTCATATCCACCATAGAGAGGCAATGTGACCTCAATCAAAATCTCATCAAGATTAAGAGTTCTGTTTTGTTTTTTTGGTACAAATTGATAAGCTGATTCTAAAATGTGCATAAAAATGTAAAGGACCTAGAACATCTAAAATAATTTGGGGAAAAACGTTGAAGACTATATAATCTAATTTTAATATTTTAGTATAAGTCTACAGCAACCACATATTCATATAAGTCATTGAAATAGCATAAAGTCCAGAAATAAATGCATACATTTATGGTCTATTGTGTTTATTTTATTATTATTAAAGGCTCAAAGATAATGGGGTGTCAGAAACCAAACATTGTTCTTACTAAATGGATGTAAACAGGAGGCCAGAAGGCTGGTCAACCTTAACTGCTCTGAAAGGTCAGAGCTAATTATTCACTGTTTAGTTGAAACATTGTTGGTTGAAGCAACCTCTATCTGTTTGTTTCATGCTAATTTCTGTTTTTGTTATTTCCTGCCTAAAGGCTAGGGGTGTGTCCCAAAGCCTTAATAAAAGGGAGAAAAAGGCCAGAGCAAGTGGCAGTCCTTTCCACTAGAGGAAGGCTCCCGCCTGTCCCCCCAATATCGCCAAATTAATATTTTCTAGTCTCTCATTTCGTTTGTGTGCGGCCTCCTTCAGAACCCGAACCCTAAACTGGGAACCCTGAACCACACAGGACGTGGAAAGAGGTTCTCACAATGGGGAAATGATATTTCTTTCAATAAATGGTGCTGGAACAATTGGATATTGATGTGCAAGAAACAAACTTGGATCCTTACTTCATACCACATACCAAAATTAACTCAAAATGGATCAACAATCTAAATGTAAAATCAAAAACGTAAAATAAAGAATATGCAACAATCTTTAGAATAGGTTAGAAAAATATGTCATAGAATATAAATATTGTGAACTACAAAATAATTTTTTAAATTAGACTTTATCAAAATTGAGTATACTCAAAATTTAACCTCAGGAGTACTTTCCTGGTTCTCTTTCCATTGGGAGTTATTGTTTTAATTTTTAGGTGTATAATATTTTTCTTGTCTTGCAAAGCCTTACCCTGACCATATATGGATTATCCTGGTATTTAACCCTAATTATCTGTCTGGCAGCTGAGGTGAAGATGGAGCCATTTCTAATAATCTAAACTTGTGGCAAGAAGGATTCTGTAGCATCTTTCAGCCTGGTAAAAGTATTACCCCTGCTAGAGACAGGTGGGCCCCATGTGCATGCCAAGCAGGTAAGGGTAGGAGTATTCTAGAGTCAAAATCATCAAGAACTTTAACTTTAAAAAATATAGTTAAATATATGAAAAGGCAAAAAACAAACTAAGATAAAATATTTGCAAAGCATATATCCAGAACATATGCAGAACATATAAACAATTCATACAATTTAATAAGAAAAAGACAAACAGATTGATTTAAAAAATGAACAGAGAAAAAGTTTGGTCCAGACACATCACCAAAGAAGATTTAGGAATGACAACTAACATGAAAATATGCTTAACATCAATAACCATTGGAAATTAAAAATTAAAACCATAATTATATGCTACTACATAAGCACTAGAATATCTAAATTGAAAAAGACTGACACTAGCATGTATTGTCAAAAATATGAAACCACCAGAATTTCATATATTGCTGATGAGATGCAAAATGGTACAGTCAACTTGGAAAATGATTTGTCAGTTTCTGATACAGTTAGACATGCATTTAACATGTGAGCCAATAATCCCACTCATACATATTCACCCAAAGATAATGGAAAACATATATTCACACCAAGACATGTAAATTAATGTCCATGGTAGCTTTATTTATAATAACCCCAGATTGGGATCAATCTATACTTTAGCATATCTGTATGTTCACACAATGGAATTACTATTTAATAATAGAAATTCATAAACTGTTATATGCCCAACAACATAGATAATTCTCAAAATTATTTGCTAAGTGAAAGAAGCCCGTTTAAAAAAAAACAACTATATGACTCTATTTATATGAAATTCTAGAAAATGCAAAACTGTAGGACCAGATCAGTGGTCTCTAAGACCTGAAAATAGAGAACAGGGACTGATGGAAAATGAACACTAGGAGACTTTTTTGAGCGATAGAAATGTTCTGTATACCATCTGGGTGGTAGTGGTTACACGTTCTACACATTTGTCAAAATTCATTGAATTTTACTCTTAATAAGGTTGGTTTTTAAAATTTAGAGAAAATAAAATAATGGTGAGGACATAAAATAGATTCTGGAATAAAATTAAGAATAATGGACTCCTTTGATGAGCCATACATTTGGTTCTAAGGTTTGTAATTGCCATCTTGAAAATGAAAATTTAGTAATTTACAAAATTTACTGTTCTTCATTATAAGACCAAATAAAACTTTTCCTCTGTGCATAAAATAGACACAATTTGCCATCAGAACAATATTATTATAGTAAACTCAAATATCATGACTATCAGGACATCCACTGCACTGTTTCTCATATTGATCCATTTCATAGACAGTTCAGTGAGTCAATTTTAGGAACAGTCATTAAAACACCATGTAAATTAGTAGGGATTTTTTTTTTTTAGCTGTCTTGAGATATTTGAATATCAGAGAACATGGAGTACTGTAGGACCTTTGTTTCTTTCTTTCTTTTTTTTTCCTAAAGGTTATTTCTCTCAACCAGGCTTTTAACAAACACTGGCAATACGTTCAAGGTTGCATTTCTTGGCATGGGCAATGATACAAGCTACTCAGTAGTGCCAGTGACCAGCTTCTCTTGGTCCAAAACTTGAACATATCATTAAGTTGGAGGTAAAGGTAACTTGTTTATGGAAATTAAGGGTTCTAATAAGAGAGGACTCTGTTAGCTTTATCCTTTAAACAATATTCTCCTTTTGTATTTCCCCACAAGAAATAGGAAGGAGTTAGTGTTTTTTAATTGCTACCTTTTCTGCAGACTCTCATAGATTAAGAAGCTTGAGTCAACTGTATGTTTTTATGAGGTTGTAAGTATATTTAAAAATAAAGGTTGCCAGAAAAATCTCTATTGTGATAAATTTATATGTTAATAATTGATAACTATGAATCATTAGTAATTTATAAATCTTGCCAGTGTGTCTATGTGACTGCATGTTTACCTTCATTTGGAGTTATAGTTCAAAAGTTACACTGAAGTAATTTTTGAACATGAAGCCCTTGACAAATGTCCCTCTTGTAGCTGTCTACTCCTCTCCACACAGACTATGTCTTCTAGGGTAAGATATATAATAGGGCCCTGCAAAATCATGTGAAAAGGAAATAAATAATAATCTCTATATTCCAAGAACTCTTCTAAATGCTAAATGTTTTACATGTATAAATGCATTCATTTTTCACAAAAGCTGTGAAAATGAGATTATAATTATGAGATAAATACTATTTAGATGATGAAAGAAAGGCAGAGTAGTCAGTAACTTGCCAAGGATCATGGCTAGTAAATGGCTGAACAAGCTCTAAAGTCCACATTCTTAACCATTATGTTACAGGTTAAATTACGTAAAGTTGCCAATTGTCAATCATTTGTGACCTATAAAATTAGCAATTTCATATCCTGGGATTGACACAATCTCTGTTCATATGAGTATGCATATATGCAACACACTGTTCTTATTGTTACTCAAGAATACACATCAACCTTTTATATGAATTTGGCAAATAAAGTATTTATATCTGAGTGGTTTCTGCTGCAGGGCAAAGACATTTTAAAATTCATGACTCCTTTGTGAAGAGGTGGGAGGCATAGTAAAGCCAATGAGGGCTTACTGGAAAGAAAAATTTTCTATTGTGTACAGCTGTCAAGGTGGGCTGATGGACTCTATACACAGTAGTGGGAGGTTTTTTTTTCCCTGAGAGGTACTCTCAGAGGTGGGACATGCTATTATCCCAGATGTTAATTGAGGTATGCTTTCTCATTACAGCTCCAGCCAGAGCACGAGTCAAATATCTATGCCTACACACCCAGGAGTGGTAAGGTCACTGTGCTGGCAGTATACTATGATGGTCTGATGCCAATACGCAGAAATTCAAGGCAAGGGGATTCTACTGAAAAATAGGATGTTATCTCACTCCAGTTGAAAATGTAATTTGTAGAAGATGTAGAGAGAAATAATGCTATGTCTTTAAAAACCCCATACTGAGAGTCCTTAAATTGTATATCTTCTTATAAACACCAGTTTCTTTTTGCTTCCAATAGCTTGCTAAACAACCCTGATTTTTTTTTTTTTGGGGGGGGGTCTGGACAGAGCCCATGCAGTTTTTTAGATGTTCACCACTGGTATTTAATAGCATTGAATTTACTATAAATTATCTCTAGAGGCTAATCTGGTCATGACCTCTCTTATGATATCCATTTTACTGATACACAGTGTGTACCTTTGCTCACCTAGATAATAGGGATGCACCTAGACATTTTTACAGCAGCTGGCCAAATCTGCACAGCCCTGACTTTAACTGAAAGTGAAAAGTTATCCAGGTTCCATGAGCTAGCTCAGTTGGTTCATCCTGACTAGTAGGACAGCATACAAACAATGCCTGAGAAAACAAAATCAAACTGTCTGTGAGGCTACACAGAAAGAGGTGAACATTTTTGCAGGGTCGAATTTTCTTCTTCCTTCCATACCATGTCCACACAGAGCTACCCTGAGCTGGGCAAGGATAGCAAGTATCCCATTTGCTGTGAAATATGGTTATAGCCTGTAAAGATCATTTGGCTCAGTGGATCAGATCTTACTTTTCCAAAAGTCATTTTATGTAGGCACAAATGTGTTTGTCCTTCACTTATCCTGCTCAGAGGAACATTCATTTGTCAAGATCAGATTAGAAGTGATTTATTTTATTATCCTTTTATATCTCCCATGCAACCCTCTGAGTTCTCCCTGACTGTATGGGGAGCCCTGGGACAGCTGGAATGGGGGTGTCTTATTTTCAACTATAATCATTTTATCAGCCAGGATACTCTACATGTCCAGACCTTTGGAAATGTGTCTCAGCCACTGGTTACATGACTTGCCTTTCAAGGAAGCTGTCCTGTTTTCTGGCTGCTCTTAGATCTCTGGAGTCAGGACCAGGGTGAGAGCCCATCACTACCACCCTAGTCCACAGTTATCAGAGGTTGGTACATTTTTCACTTTCTGCCACTACCTTTTCATTCTGTGTTCATAGATTCTGAATAAAAGCAGCAGTAAGAGAATCCCATCTAGCAGACTGACTGAGAATTCAATAGTAGGGCCAAGTCACTCTGGACTTTGTCTTTCCAGATAGTCTGCATGGCTTCATACTGGTCCTGTTCTCTTTCCCTAAATGTCAAGGAAAGGCTGTTGTCCTTGCCTGTCAGGCTCAGCCCCAAGGCAAATGCAAGGTGTCTCCATTTCTCTTGTGTTACTTTATGCCTCTGCCTCCAGAGTTTCAAATAATGACTTACAGTTTTCTGGATTGGCTCTCCTTTATAATATGTTATGCATTCTCTTCTTCCTCAAGTTTTCCCTTAAGTCCATGCTTAAGGCTGCTATATGGGTCTTTACCACAGGAGAATTTTCAGTTATTCAACAACTGAGAAAAATGAAGACATGGAAAATCTCTTCCCTGATACCAATTTCATCTAACAGTTCTGATACTGTTGCAATTAGCTGGTTATTAATAATAGAAAAAGAGCAAAGAGGAAAAGCCAGACATTATAGGTATGTCATGTGAGCAGCTTCACCAGGAAGCTATAACTTTGCACTCCCCAGGGAATCACCAACCTATTCCCTACAAAATACTGGTGGAAGGGATCCACCAAAGAGAATATAGACACATGCCCAATGAAGTTAGGGTGACTAGGGAAGATACCTGCCTATCAGTCAAGTCCAGGGAACCATGGATTGGCCATTACAAACATAGGAAAATTTGGGAATACATAATCTCCTAAACAAAGAAGTTTACTCCCTTGTTGATCTTGGCTTGTGACTATTGGCTCAGGAACTCTTTTGCTCCTGCTTCCTTGCACTCAGTTGTATGGCCCACATAAAATGGACTAATAGAGTGCAGTGGGGAAACACATATTAAACTAGGTTGGTGCCAGACTGGACACTGCTCCAACATGGAAAGAAAACTGTGGACACTGGCTCTAATTTTAGCTCTTCGAAAGCCCCAGCTATACCTCTTCTAGGACAGAAAAAAGGGAAATGGGACTTTGGAAATCCAAGGATGTAAATCCATGTAAATAAAACTTTCTACTATATCTCCCATGCAAGTCTCAGAAAATTCATTTTCTCAGGATATCACAAGAAATCCACTCCCACAAGCAACTGGAGAAGATGAGGTCTCTCTCTTTCATTAACATTTCCTGAGAAAATAAAATATCAAATAATTAAACTGATAGAAACTATAATCTTAATATAAAGGCCAAGAGGCAGAAATTATCTCTCTGTGCTGGTGCATGTATATATTTTAGTCAACAAAAGAAACTGTCATGTCTCCAAACAGGCCATTTTGTTTGTGTGGCTGGCCTGGTCTTCAGGGTTTATAACCCATGACAATGCACAGGTTCCCTCAATTACTACATCTTTTCACATCCAGATCACATTAGAAACCCATTTAGTTTATTCAAAAAAAAAGTGTGATATGTTCAGTCCTCACTCTTTGGTTATTATTGGTATCTGAACATGACTATTCTTATCATCAGACACTTATGTGATTTTTATTTTTTAACCTGGGGCTCTTCACTCTCCTAAAGGGAAAAATCCAGACAATAACACCAGACCTTATGCTAACATATTAGCTCTATAAAGGAAACAAGAGGGAGCAATAATAAATGAAATAACAAATATCAGGTGAGATAATTAAAATCATCTTAACCCATCATACTGAAAGAGAAATGTCAGCCAATTTTTTTTGTCTTCTTATTTTTTTTTTAACTATGTAAGCTTCAGCTCTAATTTCATTTCAAACAGCTCTCCTCATCACTGATTATTTTTCAGATACTAATCTGTGGTATAAATTAAGTATTTCTCAAAGCATTTAATATAGTAATAATCTGCTTTTCAGAGGAGAAGTAAAGGGGGGGAAATAGCCAAGAATATGCACCCTACAATGCCAAGTCTCTAATGACATGCAGAGATGCTGAGAAAAACAAGGGCTCCTTGACCAAGGCAGAGCCATTAGAACAAGTTTGACATTACCATTGAATCCTACTGAAAAGGGGTAGGAAAAGTCAGTGGAAGTATAAACATAAAATGAAGGTTGTCTTTTAACTATTGTTCTTTAATGGGAATGAGGAGTAGAAGAGCAAAGTGCAGTACTTAAGGGAAGCAAATCAGACTGTAAGACCCTAGTCATGTGACACTGAAAATCCCACTGTGAAGAAAGAAGCCACAAAGCTCAGAGGCTCAAGTGAGCAACAGTTGCTATATCTTTAATGATCCTGTCATATACTGGAAGGAGCAATCAAAATGAAAATGTATTGGGTTGAGCTCAGGCTCCACCACTTTCGGGCAGTCTGTTTCTTCATTTACAGAAAAAGAAAAGTTAGAGCTGTCCCAGAAATCTTAGAAGGTTATGCCAGCTAGCCAAGAAGACAGAATCTTAGTGGGCTTTGCACAGGGTGAAGGATAGGTATAGTGAAAGCTGGGGTAACCTGAAGTCATATTCTAGCAGCTATGATTTTGCATTAAGATTGGACTTTCTTGGCATAGAAAGAGAAAAAAGCAGAAGATAGAGAAGTACTTTATTAGAGAGTGGCAGAAAGGTAGAGAAAAGAGATTTTTGTTTTGGATCTTACCAATTTCAAAACACTCTGATAAGATGTAGATTTTTAAAAATGGAAAGTTCAAATGAAGCAGCTAGAGTCATCTTTTTAAAAGGACATCTAGTCACATCATCCCTCTTTTTAAAATGCCACAGTACTTTACTGAGATTTCAGGAGGGGAATTCAAATATTTAGATATCCTACTTTGGTTAAATTAGTAAGTCAAAAACTGGTACCACTGGCCATTAATACATGTTAACAAGAATAGCAAATATGAAAAAAGAAAGAATATTGAATTTCTCTTTGATTAATTTAAAGGATTGAAAGAGAATTACAAAGACTAGTGTCAGTATTTTTTTCACATGGAGCCACCCAAAAATCATCAGGCACCAGTACTATGAGTCTTTTGTTGGTTTGACACCTTATATCATCATTCTTACTCTTCTTAGTCTTCTTCTATAAAAGCTGACCAAATCTGAGTTTCAGCTCATTAGGAAACTAAAATGAATTTAATAAACTTATTGAATGGGAGGTGTTAATAGATAATAATGGCCAAATTAGGGTGAGGAGATTTCCAAAGAGGCTATCTGTCTTTTTTGAACAAGTCCCAGAGCACAAAATGGACAACTCCCCAAAGACACCCTGACAGCCAAGGGGAAAGGCATCAGCATGATTTTTTTCATTTCAATTGGAAGTAGAGACGGATTCAGGATGGTCCATCTTCAAAATAAAGGGAGAGCACCCAAGGGAGGCAGGAACTATGCAGACCTTATCAACTGTGAAAGCTCTAGCTGGTCTCCTCATTTGCTATTTTTGTGTCATTTTTCTCAATGTTTCTCCTGAGACTTTAAATTTTAAATCTGTGCTTCTATTCATAATGCATTTCACTCCTAAACTCATTGACACATAGAAACATGGAGGGAGAATCATGAGGTAGGGAGGGGGAGGAGTGGGCTAGTGGCTTGTTAAGTAGCCCTGACTATCCCCTGAAATTTCACCTTCCCCTGGGTATGTGTTCTTTCTCTTATCACATACTGTAACATAGGGCCTCAAGCACAAACACAAAACCATTCTTTTGGCTTTCCATTATAAAGCAGAAAAAAAACCTTGTCTATACTAAGGGGGGAAATTAATATCTGTAATATAAGAATACTATTCAAGAAGCCTAAAAACACCTAAATACATAAAACATGTAAAATAGCAACTCCTGGAGATATAATATTCTAGAAAAATCTATCAGAATTGGGCAGGAAATGGGAGAGGTTGTAGTTGCCCAAATTGGGTATGTGTATTTACAAAACAATAGCAAAAACCTTGCAAACACTGCTCTATCCCCAAAGGACTAGCTTCACTTCCTTACATTTGGGACAAGGAAATGGTTTTACTGCTAATAACAAAACAAAACAGCAGGTAATAACAAAAATACAAACAAATTACAAAATTAACAGAAGTCCACATATGATTAGATCTTAAAGCATATTCTCCAACATTAATCAGACACAGTAGATGGAGCTGGCTGCCTTTTCTCCATCTCCCAGAACTCCCTATCCGATCGATGTTTGCTTTACTCTTTCTTAACTCTTCTCCCTCTAATTTTTCCTTCCAGGTTAGTTTCTGTGTCCACCTGAACCTGTTCCAAGTGTGTAATGAGAGGTGACTTTGTCATCTGCACCTGCTCTCTTCCAGTCTTTACTAACCTTATTGCTAGGTGGGAAAAGTGACTGCCTGAAAGGTATGTGATTGGAAGGCAGAATGGAAGATTTCTGTCATTTCCAGATGTACTTCCTCCTGGTTCTACCATGACCCCTTCATGATGAGCTTACTCTTCTTTATCTTGAAGTGGAACCTGAGCAAGTAGATGCATGCCAGGGAAGCCTGGCCTTTGATTGCTACGTGCCAAAGCCACATCTCAGCCTAAATCTATTGCCTGATTTTGCTTTTTACCTTTCCCACAGCCTCCAGGTACTCACCATTCACTTTTCTTCTTTTTTTTCCATCTATTTATTTCTGCTCTATAGGAAGATAGTAATGGAAAATATTTTAATAACATTGTAGGCTTTCACAAAAGCAGTGCTATTTTTTTAATGATAATGTAATAATTTTTAGAGTCATAAACATAATCAAAATCTCACTTTAAGGGTATGGGCATTATCCTGAAACCAGTCTGGCCATGACTTTTGAATGTCTTTGAGCACAGGCAAGCAATACAGCAAGTTGCAGACATTTGTGAGAACATGTGGAATCACCAGACAAGAAAAGGTCATTCACTTTTATTCACTCATTCAGCATATATACATTGAGACCTGTTTGCTTAGCAGTCTGTTCTGAGAATGGTATTTTCCTGCCCTTATGAAGAGTAGGCAAACATGACACAGCTAAATGCATAAGAGTGTAATTACTACTCATTTACCCATTCAATAGTTACATATTAGGCACCTACTATGCTCCTTGATGAGAATGCAATAGGTAACAAAAAAATAACATTCTGTGCCTTCATAAAACTTGTAATCTAATCAAATGTAACACAAGGAAATGTAAAATTGTATGTGAGGTAAGAACTATAAAAGGAACACACGTGTATGAATGTGCATAATTAGAAATATATATGAATCTGTAATTGGAAAAAATGCCTCCTCTGGAAGATCACAGAAAGGCTTCTTGGAAGAAGCGACTTGGGCTAAGAATATGAAAGAGTCATGTCTAAGGAAGGTTGTTCCAATTAAAAGAAACAAATATGCGAAGTCCTGACAGGAAGGAATATGATAGACAGGAAGTCAATGTGGTAAGAATGGAAAAGGAGGGAACTGGTTGCATATAAGAGACATTTAAGAGGTAAAACTGTGGGAACCTCTTTCCACGGCCCGCGTGGTTCAGGGTTCCCAGTTCAGGGTTCGGGTTCTGAAGGAGGCCGCACACAAACGAAATGAGAGACTAGAAAATATTAATTTGGCGATATTGGGGGGACAGGCGGGAGCCTTCCTCTAGTGGAAAGGACTGCCACTTATTCTGGCTTTTTTCTCCCTTTTATTAAGGCTTTGGGACACACCCCTAGCCTTTAGGCAGGAAATAACAAAAACAGAAATTAACATGAAACAAACAGATAGAGGTTGCTTCAACCAACAATGTTTCAACTAAACAGTGAGTAATTAGCTCTGACCTTTCAGAGCAGTTAAGGTTGACCAGCCTTCTGGCCTCCTGTTTACATCCATTTAGTAAGAACAATGTTTGGTTTCTGACATAAATCTCCAAAGAACATGGTAATTTGATTTGAATGTAAAAGTGAAAAAGATGACTGGGGAAATACTAGTGCCATTCACTCAGATGACAAACACTGAAAGGAGAGTGGGTTGGATAAATATGTAGATGCTGAACTTCACAATCCAGAACTCATTTTCAGAATTTGGCTGTTAATGTAGGGCATACTGGAGGAGGTTTGGCCTTGAAAGTTTGGAGAATAACACAGTTCTGATAACAGGGAATTTGAGAGCCCATAGAATCTCCTGTGGAGTTATCAGATAGAAAGTAGGATTCACAGTTCTGAAACCTACAGATAAATGGCTTCACCATGGAATCCTGCCAGCCTTGCACAAATCCACATAAGCTACTCAAGCAAAGCACAGAAGCAAAATCCGAGTAATCTGATTCATGGCGGGAAGCCTTATAATCCTGTGGGGATCTGCTCTGAGTCCATCTTCATTCCCCACTCACTTCCCTATCTTTCTCAGGAGGTTGTTATTAGATAGTTTCTCATCACCTCCAAGGTTATAATTAGTAGGAGACTTCCTGTCTCACTCCTCATAAAGAAGTGCCAGAAAATAAATATTCTTATCTGTAGTCTAGATTTGGGTCCTTGCAATGGAGCCCATTGTTGTCATCTGAGCCTTTTGTTTCAGTGTCACCCTTTTTGGTTAGTTGGATGAGGATTATGGGAAACTAACATCTTTGGTTACTGTTATGTTTTCTGTAACAATCTGTCTCCATCTAAAAGTAGTTCACAGAATCTTTACTGCTTGAATAGTGATGGCTTGGCTTTGGACAAAACAAAAAGCAAATAACGATGAATAGATTAAGAAGGCATAAGCCCATTGATGGTATTTTTTTTTCTGATGTATAACTCAAACATAGTAAAATGCATAAATCTTAGGACGATGGCTTGATGATTTTTAGATATGTGCACATCTGCACCCATTCTGTATGGCTGACATAGATCACTGCCAGCATGCAGCTGATACTCCACATCCAGATACCATTGATGTTCTTATCCCAACCACCACAGATTAGCTAAATCTAGTTTTGGAACTTTAAACATTTGCAAGCCTACAGCCTCAAATTTTTTGTGTCTGTATTCTTTCACTCTACATTATCCTATATAATAAGAGCCTAATATGCAAATTGAGCAAATGGTAGAATGCCCAGTGAAATGACCAGTCACTATGATGTGCACTGACCACCAGGGGACAAATGCTCAATTCATGAGCTGCCCCCAGACCACAGGCCCCAGGCCAGCCAAGGCGGGTGCCAGCAGGGATCCCCTAGATCATCTCACGGGTCACCTCACAGATCAGCCCTGATTGCTGGCCAGGCATAGGAATCCTAACCATGCACAAATTTGGTGCACTGAGCCTTTAGTATCAGTGATATTTATCAATTTTGTTTCTTGTAGAAGTAATTTATTTTTTTTAATCTTTCATAGTATTCCACTGTATTTTGTATCTCACAATTTCTTTATTCATTCTATTGTGATGGATGTTTTCCTTCCAGCTTTTAGCTATTAAAAACATCATTTTGCCCTAGCATGTTTGGCTCATTGGATAGAGCATCAGCCTACAGATCTAAGGGTCCCAGGTTCCATTCTGTTCAAGGGCTTGTGCCAAGATTGTGGCCTGATCCTCAATAGGGGACATGCAGGAGGCAGCCAGTCAGTGATTCTCTCTCATTATTGTTCTATCTCTCTCTCCCTCTCCCTTCCTTTCTGAAATCAATAAAAATACATTAAAAAAAACCCCTCAAAAATATTATAAAGATTCCAGGACATGTCTTTGGATGGACATATTGCTATTGGATATACACCGAGTGGCCAGATTATTATGATCTCTGAATACATAATAATCTGGTCACTCGGTGAATATCCTATATAACAAAAGGCTAATATGCAAATTGTCACCTTGACCAGGAGTCTGACTAGCAGGTAGGCCAGCCAACTGCCCATGTCCCCTCCTTCTGGCCAGGCTGGCCAGACCCCACCCATGCACAAATTCATGAACCAGGCCTCTAATCCTCTAATATATATACACACACTGAGTTGCCAGATTATTATGCGTTCAGAGATCATAATAATCTAGCCACTCAGGGTATGTCTAAGAGTGTAATTGAGTTACTAAATTACCAGACAAAAGGATAGATAGATAGATGACGGATAGTAGATCTTAAAGTATGTGTGTGTATGTATATATGAATATATATGTGTACATATGTGTATACATATACACACACACACATACACAAATACATACTTAAACATATACATATACATATGCATATGTATATACACACACATATACACATAGACATTTCTTATCGGGTGCTGTCAAACAGTTTCTCTAAAGTAATTGCACCAATTTGTACTTCTATCCACTAAATGAATGAAACTTTCATTTATTCCACACTCTCTCCAACACCTGGGATGGCCTGTTTTTAACTTACGTTATTGTTGTGAGGATCCGAGGATATTTTTTTATTGATTTTTAAAAAGAGTGGAAAGGAGGAGGAGAGATAGAGAGAAAGAAATATCAATGTGAGAGAGACACATTGATTGGTGGCCTCCCTTATGTGCCCTGACTAGAGCCAGGGGTTGAGCCTGCAACAGAAGTACATGCCCTTAACCAGAATCAAACATACCACCCTTCAGTTCGAGGTCTGGTGCTCTAACCACTGAGCACCCAGCTAGGGCAGTTTTCAATTTTAAGTCATTCTGACATTAGTGTAGTTATAGCTTATTGTGATTGTGCTTTTTAAGTTTATTTTTTAAAGAGAGAAAGTGAGAGAGAGAAAGAAAAAAAGAGAGAAAGAGATAAATGCCTATGTGAGCTAGAAACATTGATGAAATGCATCACCTTTTGATGTATGAGATGATAATCCAATCAACTGAGACACACCAGCCAGGGCATATTTTGGTTTTAATTTGTATTTTCCTGATGAGAACTGATTAGAAATACCATTATATATGCTCATTTCTCATTTGATACTCCCTTTTGTGAAGTGGCTATTCAAAGTATTCTTTCCAATTTCATTGCCAACTTTTATCTTATCAATTAATAGAGATTATATGTGCACTGTAGAAACATGTCTTTTGGTGGATATCTCCTTCCACTTAAAGGTTTGCTTTTCTACTTAATGTTATCATGTGATGAATAGAAGTTCTTATTTTTAATAAAATTTAACTTAACAATTTTCTTTATTAAATTGTTTCCTATTTAAGAAATCTTTGTCAACTTGAAAGTGAGGAAAATATTTTCTTATGCTTTCTTTCAGAAGATTCATTATTTAATCTTTCATATGTACTAGTAAATCGCTAACCCAATTCTAATTCAGTATGTGTATGCTATGGGATAGGTGTCAAAGTTTATTATTCAATTAATAAAAATCAATTTTCTCCTATCTAGACATTCAATTCACCTACTTATTGGGAAAAAAAAAAAAGAAAAACATTCTCTGCATCACAGAACTGTAGTAGTGCAGTGACCATAAATCAGGTGACCACATAGGAATGGGTATGTTTCTGGGCTCTCTGCTCTATTCCATTGGTTTATGTATAGGTCCTTATGACATACCAGGTCTTAATGACTGTAGCATGCAGTAATTCACATACTTCATCATGTAAATCTTCCAGCTCTGTTTTTCTTCTACAGAAGATTATTGTGGTTGTTTCAAACCCTATGCATCTGATACAAAGTTTAGAAAATTTTTTTTCAATTACTAAAAATAAAGTGTCCTAGAATTTTGATTTGTATATCAATGAATTTTTCAGAGCAGTCTGGAGAGAAATGATATCTTAAAAATACTGAGTCTTCAATTTTATTAAAATAGTAAACCACTCAATTTATTTAGGTATTTTTTAACCTCTCTTAGCAATGTTTTGCAGTGAAAATTTAAATGTGTAGAAGTAATGTACTTTCTTTTTTAAAAATATATTTTATTGATTTTTTACAGAGAGGAAAGAAGAAGGATAGAGAGTTTAGAAACATCAATGAGAGAGAAACATTGATCAGCTGCTTCCTGCACATCTCCTACTGGGGATGTACCCACAACCAAGATACATGCCCTTGACGGGAATCAAACCTGGGACCTTTCAGTCCGCAGGCCTACGCTCTATCCATTGAGCCAACCAGTTAGGGCCAATGAACTTTCTTTGTAAAATTTATTTCTAGATATTTGATAGAGTTTGAAGTACTATTTTATACAGTACTGTTCTTTTAATTTTTATTGTTGAAAATATTACATATGTCCTCATTTCCCCCACTAACTTCTCCCAGCATTCCCCCACCTTTCACACCAGGCCTTCACCACCCTATTGTCTGTGCCCATGAGTTATGCTTATATGCATACAACTTCATTGGTTGATCTCTTCCCACCCGACCACACTCCCCTGCCTTCTCTCTGAGGCTTAACAGTCTGTTCGATGCTTCTATGTCTCTGGATCTATTTTTGTTCATCAGTTTATGTTATTCATTATATTCCACAAATAAGTGAGACCATGTGATATTTATCCTTCTCTGACTGACTTATTTTGTTAGGATAATGCTCTCCAAGACCATTCATGCTGTTGCAAATGTATTTTTTTACAGCAGTGTAGTATTCTCTTGTGTAGATGTACCACAGTTTTTTTAATCCACTCACCTTCTAATGGGCACTTAGGCTGTTTCCAAATCTTAGTTATTGTAAATTGTGCTGCTATGAACATATGTGTGCATATATCCTTTCTGATTGGTGTTTCTGATTTCTTATGATATATTTCTAGAAGTGGGAACATTGGTCAAATGGCAGTTCCATTTTTAATTTTTTGAGGAAACTCCAAACTGTTTTCCACAGATGCTGCACTAGTTTGCATTCCCACCAGTAGTGTACCAGGGTTCCCTTTCCTCCAAATCCTTGCCAATACTTGTCATTTGTCCATTTGTTGATGATAGCCATTCTGACAGGTGGGAGGTGGTGCCTCAATGTTGTTTTGATTTGCATATCTCAGATCATTAGTAACTTGGAGTGTTTTTCATATGCCTTTTGGCCTTCTGAACATTCATTTTGGAGAAGTGTCTATTTTTTTATTGGATTTTTATCTTCCTTTTTTTAGTTGTATGAGTTTTCTGTACATTTTAGAGATTAGTTCCTTATAAGATGTATCATTGGCAAATATATTCTCTCATGGAGTAGTGTCCCTTGTTACTTTATTGATGATTTCTTTTGCTGTGTAGAAGCTCTTTATTTTGATGTAGTTTATTTTCTTTTTGATTTCCATTATCTTAGGAGATGTATCCGTAAACATATTGCTATGAGAGATTCTGAAATTTTGTTGCCTATGGTTTCTTCTAAGATTTTTATGGTTTCACATCTTACATTTAAGTCTTTTTATCCATTTTGAATTTATTTTTGTGTATGGTATGAGTTGATGAACTAGTTTCATTTTTTGCATGCCTCTGTCCAATTTTCCCAACACTACTTATTGAAGAGACTGTCCTAATTCCACTGTATGCTCTCGCCTCCTTTGTCAAATATTAATTGAGCATAATAGCTTGAGCTGTTTTCTGGTTTCTCTGTCCTGTTCCATTGGTATATATGCCTATTCCTGTGCCAGTACCAGGCTGTTTTAAGTACAGTGCCTTTGTATTATAACTTGATAACTGGTATTATGATTCCTCCAACTTTCTTTCTCAAGATTGCTGCAGCTATTCAGTGTTCTTTTTTTTTTTGTATATATTTTTTGTATTATTTTTTCTAGGTCTTGAAATATTCTTTTGGTATTTTGATAAGGATTGCATTAAATCTATAGATTATATTGGTAATATTAACATTTTAATTATGTTCATTCTATCAATCCATGAACACTGATATACTCTCACTGGTTTATATCTTCCTCTATCTCTTTTTTCAACCTCCTGTAGTTTTCCAAATATAGGTCTTTTACCTTTTTGTTTAAGCTAAGTATATTAATATTTTTGTTGCAATGATAAATGGGAATATTTGTTTCAATTCTCTTTCTGAGAGTTCATTATTGGTGCCATTGATTTCTGGGTGTTAATTTTGTATCTTGCTATGTTGCTGAATTCATTTATTAAATCTATTGTTTTTTTTTATGGAGTCTTTAGGGGTTTCCATGTACAATATCATCTCATCTGAAAATAATAACAGTTTTACTTCCTTCTTTTCAATTTATATACCTTATATTTCTTCTGCTTGTTTGAATGGTATGGCTAGCACTTCCAGTAATAAGTAGAACAAAAGTGGTGAAAGTGAGCATCTCTGTCTTGTTTCTGTTTTAGGGAAAATGATTGTAGTTTTTGCTCACTAGTATGATGTTGGTTGGAGATTTTTTATATAAAGTTTTTATTTAGTGAGGTATGCTCCCTCTATTCTCACTTGCTGAGAGTTTTTATCAATAAATGTTGTTGGATTTTGTCAAATTATTTTTCTGCAGCTATTGATATGATCATGTGTCTTACAATATGTTAATGTTCTGTATCATCTTCATTGATTTCTGGATATTGTATCAGCCTTGCATCCTTGGAATAAATCCCACTTGGTGATAATGTATGATTTTTTTTAATTTCTAGATATAATTTGCTAAAATTGTTTTGAGAATTTTAGCATCTATGTTCATTGGGCATATTGGCCTGTAATTCTCTTTGTAGAGTCTTTATCTGGTTTTGGGATTAGGGTAATGCTTGCCTCATAAAAAGAGTTTGGAAGTGCTTCTTCCTCTCGAAGTTTTTGGCTAATTTGAGGATAAGTGTTATTCCTTCTTGGAATGACTGATAAAGGCTTTTGTGTGCTGAAAGGTTTGTTTGTTTGTTTGTTTGTTTTTATTACTGTTTCAATTTCATCAGTATTTATTGGCCTATTCACATTTCCTGATTCTTCCTGAGTTTTGGAAGATTGTATTTTTCTAGAAATATGTCCATTTCTTTAAGGTTGTCCAGTTTGCTGGAATAGAATTGCTCATAGTTTTTTTGTTTTTGTTTTTTTTTTTACAATCTTTTGCATTTCTATGGGGTCAATTGTTTCTTCACCTCTTTTGTTTCTCATTTTGTTTATCTGAGTCCTTACTTTTTGCTTCTTGGTGAGTCTGGTTAGAGCTCTATCACTCTTGTTTAATCTTTCAAAGAATCAGCTCTTGGATTTATTGAGCTTTTGTATTGTGTTTTTATTGTTTTTGGTTTGTTTGTTGTTATTTTTTGTCCCTATAATATTTATTTTTTCTCTGATCTTTATTATTTCCTTCCTGGTATTTAATCTGGACTTTTTCATTGCTCACTTTCTTATTCCTTAAGTTGTAGGGTTAAATAACTTATTAAAAGTTTTCTTTGTTTTTTGTAGTAGGCCTGTAGTGCTATGTACTTCCCTGTCAGGCTTTATTTCACAAGGTTCCATAGATGTTGGATTGCTGTGTTTTCATTGTTATTTATTTCTAGGATGTTTTTATTTCTTCTTTGATCTTTTTAGTAATCCATTCATTGTTGAATAGCATGCTATTTAGCCTCCATGTGTTTGATTGTTTTAGAGTGTTTTTGTTGTAGTTGATTTTTAATTTTGTGCCATTTTGATTTGAGAAGATGTCTGATATAATTTCACTCTTCTTGAATTTTTAGAGATTTAGCTTGTGTACTAACTTGTGGTCTGTCTTTGATAATGTTCCATGTGCACTTAAGAAGAATGTGTATTCTGTAGCTTTGGAGTGAAATGCTCTGAAAATGTCAATTAGTTCCATCTGATCTAGTGAGTCATTTAAGATTGCTATTTCCTTGTTGACTTTTTGCCTAAGAGATTTATGCAGTGATGTCAGTGGAGTATTAAAGTCCCCTACTAGATTGTATTGTTGGTGATCTCTCTCTTGAGATCACCAGCAATACCTCTCCCAGAAGTGTTTGTATGTATTGGGATACTCCTATATTTTGCACATATATGATTACCAGAGTTATATCCTATTGTTATATTGACTCCTTTAGTATTATGAATTGGCCTTGATTATCTTATTATAGCCTTCATTTTGAGGTCTATTTTTGTCAGAGATAAATATTGCTACCTCAGCATTTTTTTTCATTTTCCATTTTTTCTGAAGAATTTTTTTCCATCCCTTCACTTTCAGTCTGTGTGAGTCCTTTGTTCTGAGGTGTGTCTCTCTTAGACAGTTTATAATATATATGGGTCATATTCTCTTATTTATTCAGCAACTCTATGTCTTTTGACTGGAGCATTTAATTCATTTACATTTAAGATTGTTATTGATAGTACTTGTTTGTTACATTCTTATTCTTTTTTTTTTACGTCTACATGTTTATTTTATTTCTGCATTAAACTTTATATCCACATCTATACCTGCTTCCTAGCTGTTTTCATTTCAATACACTATTAAAACCTAAAGTAATGCATCAAAGGTGGGTCTGGTCCTGAGGCCAGAAGCAAGACAGGATGGCAGTGAGAGGTGTGTGGGGAACAAAAGTGTGAGCCAGTCTGGACTTCAGACAAATAGCAGCTGGGGACCCAAGATGAGAAACTGGACCAGGAAAACTCACAGTCTATAATCCACACATCAGGCAAGCAATGAGGCAGATATAAGTTGAAGTGCGTCCATGTAAGTGGTATGGCCTGGTAGTGATACCAAATATGAGGTGAGGGATGGAGCTCAGTGAGGGGGCCTTGAGGTGAGCTGGAGATGAGAGCAGGTACAGCCAGCCTGTGAGGACCAGAAAAGTGTGCCTAGACTCTTTCTGGGGTACAAGTCTCAGGTGCAAATTTAATTGAGAAATTTCTGTAGAACCATCTTTCTGTGAGCACATCCTCTAGTCTAGACATTGGATTTAAGAGTGTATAGTTCTGGTCCCAGTTTACTTGAGCATTTTGAGAGCCAGCCTCATAAGTTCACAGGAGCAGAGCTGAGTCTTAAGCATAGGTCTTTGAAAACTATAGAAATGATAAATTTATTAGTAATAAAAAATGGTTTGAGATGATACCTCATTATCACTTTAATTTACATCTCTCTGATGATCAGTTTCTGAGCATTTTTTCATGTCTCTTGGCCATCTGTATGTCCTCTTTGGAGAAGTGTCTGTTTAGGTCCTTTGCCCATTTTTTAATTGGATTGTTTGTCTTCCTTTTGTTAAATTGTATGAGTTCCTTATATATTTTGGAAGTTAATCCTTTATCAGATGTATCACTGCTAAATATGTTTTCCCTTACAGTGGGATTGCTTCTAATTTTGTTGATAGTTTCTTTTGGTGTGCAGGAGCTTTTTATTTTCATGTAGTCAAATTTGTTTATTTTCTCCTTAGTTTCCTTTGCCCTAGGAGATATATCCATAAACATATTGCTACATGAGATATCTGAGATTTTGTTGCCTACGGTTTCTTCTAGGATTTTTATGGTTTCCTGACTTACATATAAGTCTTTTATTTATTTTAAGTTTATTCTTGTGTATGGTGTAAATTGGTGGTCTAGTTTCATTTTTTTTAATATCTCTGTCCAATTTATTGAAGAGACTGTCTTGACCTCATTGCATGCTCTTGCCTCCTTTGTCAAATATTATTTGAGTATAGTGGGTTGGGTTGATTTCTGGGGTATCTGTTATATTCCATTGATCTATATGACTATTCTTGTGCCAGTAGCAGACTTTTTGATTATGGTGGATTTGTAGTATAACTTGAAATCTATTATTGTGATTCCTCCAACTTTGTTATTTTTTCTGAAGATTGCTGTGTCTATCTGGGGTCTTTTTTGGTTCTATTACAATTTTTGGAGTATTTGTTCTAGATCTGTGAAATATGCCATTGGTATATTAATAGGGATTGCATTGAATCTGTAAATTGTCTTGTGTAGCATGGACCTTTTAATGATGTTGATTCTATCAATCCATAAACACATTATATTCTTTCACTTGTTTATATCTTCTTCTATCTCTTTTATCACCATTTTATATTGTTTTGAGTAGAGATTTTTTTTTGCCTCCTTGGCTAAGTTATTCCTAAGTATTTTAATAGTTTGTTACATAATAAAAGGGATTGCCTGTTTAGTTTCTCTTTCTGAGAATTTATTATTGGTATATTAAAAAGCCATTGATTTAAAAAATTTCTTTATAGAATAAGGTGTTACATATGTGTCCTTATTCTCCCATAAATCTTTCCATCGACGTTTGTTTGTTGATTTTGTATCCTGCTACATTGCCAGATATATTTATTAAATCTATTGGTTTTTTTGCTGTAGTCTTTAGGGTTTTCTTTTTTTTTTAATTAAATCTTTATTATTCAGATTATTACATTTGTTTCTCTTTTTTCCCCTCCATAGCACCCCTCCACCCAGCTCCCACCCCTCCCTCTGCCCTTAGCTCCCTCCCATTGATCTCATCCATAGGTGTATGACTTTTGTCCAGTCTCTCCCTGTACACCCTTCAGCCCTTTCCCCCTGAGAATTATCAGTCCATTCCGTTTCTGTGCTCCTGATTCTATTCTATTCACCAGTTTATTCTGTTCATCAAATTTTTAATTCACTAATTTTTAGATTCAATTATTGATAGATATGTATTTGTTGTTCATAATTTTTTGTCTTTTACCTTTCTCTTCTTCCTCTTCTAAAAGAGTACCTTTCAGCATTTCATATAATACTGGTTTGGAGTTGATGAACTCCTTTAACTTTTTCTTATCTGTGAAGCTCTTTATCTGCCCTTCAATTCTGAATGTTAGCTTTGCTGGATAGATTATTCTTGGTTGTAGGTTCTTGCTATTCATCATGTTGAATATTTCTTGCCACTCCCTTCTGGCCTGCATCGTTCCTGTTGAGAAATCAGCTGACAGTCATATGGGTGCTCCCTTGTAGGTAATAAACTGTTTTTCTCTTGCTGCTTTTAATATTCTCTCTTTGTCTTTTGCTCTTGGTATTTTAATTATGATGTGTCTCGGTGTGGTCCTCTTTGGATTCCTTTTATATGGGGTTCTGTGTGCTTCCTGGACTTGTAAGTCTATTTCTTTTACCAGATGTGGGAAGTTTTCAGTAATTATTTCTTTAAATAGGTTTTCAGTATCTTGCTCTCTCTCTTCTTCTGGCACCCCCACAATTCTGATGTTGGTACGCTTGAAGCTGTCCCAGAGTCTCCTTACATTATGTTCACATTTTTGGATTCTTTTCTCTTCTTGCTTTTCCAGTTGAGTGTTTTCTGCTTCTTTATATTTCAAATTTTTGACTTGATTCTTGCCTTTCTCTAGTCTGCTGTTAGGACCCTGTATAATATTTTTTATTTCAGTCAATGTATGTTTAATTTCTAGTTGGTCTTTTATCATCTTTAGTTGGACCTTTTCC
This sequence comes from Lasiurus cinereus, assembly GCA_011751065.1. Classification (NCBI taxonomy): domain Eukaryota; kingdom Metazoa; phylum Chordata; class Mammalia; order Chiroptera; family Vespertilionidae; genus Lasiurus; species Lasiurus cinereus. The sequence continues at coordinate 15,684,003 of JAAGEH010000032.1, forward strand.
ATCTCTAGTTGGTCCTTTTTCATCTCCTCTTGGCTCTTGCTAAATTTATCCATCTTTTCTAGCATATTCTTGAAAAACCTTACAAGCATGGTTTTGAACTCTATATCCAGTCTTTTTTTTTCCTCCATTTCTTTTGTTTGTGATCCCTTCCCTTGTCTCGGCATTTTCACTATGTTGGGGAAACTTCTGTGTTGAATTCAGCCTTGTGAAACCAGACTTGCAAAGCCACAGAAGCTTCTATTGAGCTTGGGATGGGTGGAGTCTCAGGGCTTAAGGGACCGCCTTGCCTTCCAGTCGGCCCCGCCCTCCATGGCCCCTGAGTCTCACGTGACTGTGTAATCTCTGGAGCAGTCCTTGTGCACGCACCCGCAGTGCCTCTAACCGTTGCCTTTCCAGCTCCCCTGCGCGCCAGGACCACAGGAGTCTAGGTCTCCAGGGTTTCGCCCGAAACAGGGGCTTAGTGGAGTCAGAAGTGGCGCAGTTGAGAGGGTCTGTCTCCCGCCCAGTCACGAAAGCCAGCGGCACAATCAGCAGTCTGTCCTTGACGCAGCGCCGTGCATGACCAGACCTCCAATCTTTTGCGATTCCCCTAAATTTCTGTGCACCTCTCCCTTTTCACAGTCCAAACTCACCCCGTATGAGTTTCGGCTGGATCTGGGATTTAGTGTCGTAAGAGTAGGGGTTCAATGTCGTTGGGAGTCTCTGTTTCCCTCCCGCCAGAGAAAAGCCAGCCAGGTACTAGGGCACCCGCTCTCTCAGCGTGTCTCCATACCTCAGCTTTTTGCAGCTCCTCTGGGTTTCTGTGAGCCCCTCTTTTTCCTTCTAACTGTAGAACTTACACTCGGCCAGCTTTCCTGTGGTTCTGGATGATGTCTATTCTGTCTTTTAGTTGTAGTTTTGAAATTGTTGTGCGAGGCAGCAGTGTAGGTGTTTACCTATGCTGCCATCTTGGATACTCTCTCTAGGGTTTTCTATGTACAATATTATGTCATCAGCTAATAATTATAGTTTAACTTCCTCATTTCTAATTTGGATGGCTTTTATTTCTTCTTCCTGCCTGATCCTTGTGAATAGGACTTCCAGTACTATGTTGAATAACAGTGGTGAAAGTGGGCATCCTTGTATTGTTCCTCTTCTTAGGGGAAATTGTTTTAGATTTTGCCCATTGAGTATGGTGTGCATTGTAGTTTTGTTATATATGGCCTTTATCATGTTGCTATATGCTCCTTCTATTTCCACTCTGCTGAGAGTTTTTATCAAAAATGGAGGTTGGATTTTGTTGAATTTTTTTTTCCTGCAACTGTTGATATGATCATATGATTTTTGTCTTTCCATTGGTTATATAGTGTATCATGTTTATTGATTTGCAAATATTGTATCAGCCTTGTATTCCTAGAATAAATCCACCTTGATCATGCTGTATGATCTTTTTAATATATTGCTGGATCTGATTGGTTAATATTTTGTTGAAGATTTTAGCATCTATGTTCCTCAGGGATATTGGCCTGTAATTCTCTTTATTTGTTTTGTCTTCATCTGGTTTTTGGAATTAGGGTAATGCTTGCCTCATAGAAAGTCTTTGGAAGTGTTCCTTATTCTTGGATTTTTTGGAATAGTTTGAGAAGAACAGAGGTTAGTTCTTTGAATGTTTGGTAAAACTCCCCTAAGAAGCCATCTGGACCTGGGATTTTGTTTGCTAGGAGTATTTTGATTACTGTTTATATTTCATTAGTTTTATTGGCCTATTCAGGCTTTCTGATTCTTCCTGATCCACTTTTGGGAAATTGTTCTAGGAGTATGTCCATTTCATCCACATTGTCCAGCTTGTTGGCATATAGTTGTTCATACTGTTTCTTTAAAATCCTTTGTATTTCTGTGGTATCAATAGTTAATTCTTTGCTTTTGTTTCTCATTTTATTTATTGGGTTCCTCTCTTTTTATTTTTTCATGAGTTTGGCTAACTATTCATCAATATGTTTATCCTTTCAAAGAACTAGCTCTTTGTTTCATTGATTTTTATTCTGTATATTATTTATTTCTGTGTTAATGTTATTTGTTTTCTTCTTTCTACTTACTCTGGGTTTTTCTTATTGTTCTCTTCCTAGTTCTTTATGTTGTAGGGTTAAGTAGTTTATTGATTTTTCTTATTTTTAAGGTAGGCCTGTAGTGCTATGACTTTCCCTCTCAGGGCTGCTTTTGCTGTGGCTCAGAGATTTGTGGTTGTTGTGTATTCATTTTCATTTTTTTTCAGTAAACTTTTTATTTATGTTTTGCTCTCATCTTATTTAATAAAAGGCTAATATGCAAATAGGCCAAAAGCTAGAACAACTGAAATAACTGAACAACTGGTCTTGATGATGTACACTGACCAATAGGGGATGTGTGTGGAACATGGTAGGTGTAGGCCACGGCAGGATGGTGGAGCAGATGAACGGGGTTGCCAGACCAAGGTGGGGAGCCAGTCACTGTCATTGGGGCAAGCTTCTGGTGGTTACTGAAAATTCTTTGTTCCCATGTGCTGCAGTCTTACTCAGTGCTTGCACCTGCGGCTGGTGCCTGGCACCGGCCCTGATCACTTGGCACCATCAGTGAGTGTGAGTGGTGGCTGCTGGCCCTGATCACCCCTAAGGGCTTCTCCACCTCCCCCTGCTCCTGAGGGAAGATCAGAGCCCTCAGCCACCTCTCTAACCTGCAGCCAGTGCCAGAGCCACTGGTTGTACCCACTGCCAGGACCAATTCTGCTCACACCTGCAGCCAGTGTCTAGCATTGGTCCTGATCGCTTGACACAATCAGCAAGTGAGAGCGGTGGCTGCTGGCCCAGATTAACCCTGAGGGCTTCTCCAACTCCCCCTGATCCTGAAGGATGATCAGGGCAGCAGCTGCCACTCATACCCACTGATGGTGCTGGCCCTGTTTGCACATGCTGCTGGTGCCAGCCCCAATTCCTCCATGCTTTCAGTGGGTGTGAGCAGGGCCACTGTTGTCAGCACATGGGAACAGCGGCAAAAGGAATGGGACTGCAGGCAGACAGAAGACAGAAGGCCACAATGGGAGGATACGGGCAGGGGTGCGGGATGGGCCAATACCCGCCCTGTGCAAGCCACAGCCTTGAGGCCCACAGTTCATTTCACGGTGCATGAATTCATGAACTGGGCTCTAACTGTTTAATAACATGTTATTTAGTCTCCAAGTGTTTGAATATTTTGGGGTGATTTTACAGAAGTTGATTTCTAATTTCATTCCATGTGATCTGAGAAAGTGCTTGATATGAATTCAGTCTTCTTGAGCTTGTACAGACTTGTTTTGTGTCCTGACATGTGATCTACCTTTGTGAATGATCCATGTGCACTTGAGAAGAATTTTATTCTGCAGCTCTGGAGTGAAATCTATCTATATAAAGAGCCAAGATCATAACATTCACAATGACCCCAGTGACTGCCAGGCTGTGCACAGCAGGTGGGGACTAAGGCAGAGGCCTCAGGCTGCCATGGTAGGTGGGATTCAAGGCAGAGGTGGCCACCGTGGGTAGCAGGGGTCAAGGCCCTTGCACAAATTTTGTGCATCAGGCCTCTAGCGTTCTATAAATGTCAATTAAATCCATCTGACCCAGTGTGTCCTTTGGAGTCACTGTTTCTTTGTTACATTTTTGTCTGGCAGGTCTATCCAATGAAGTCAATGGGGTGTCAAAGTCCCTTACTATGACTGTATTGTTGTCAATTTCTCTCTTAAAGTCCTCTAGAAGTTCTTTTTATGTAGTTAGGCATTCCTGTATAGTGTGCATATATGTTTATCAGGATTATATCCTCTTGTTGGATCAATCCCTTCAGTATATGTACTGACCTTTTTGACTCCTGTGATGGACTTAATTTTGAAGTCTAGTTTGTCAAATATGAATATTGCTACTCATATTTTTTCTTTTCTATTTTCATGGAAAATTTTTTTTTGCATCCTTTAACTCTAATCCTGTTTGTATCTTTTGTTCTTAGGTGGATGTCTTGTAGCCTGAATATAGTTGGGTCATGTTTTTTGTGTCCATTCAGCTACCCTATGCCTTTTGATTGAAGCATTTAATCAATTTACATTTAAGGTTATTATTGACTAGAGGCCCAGTACATAAAATTCACGTGTGGGTCTGTTCCCTCCACCTGGCCTTCAATCAGGGCCATCTTCTCTGGCTGCTGGAAGTTGGCCCCACCCCTCACACCCACTATGCCTGGTTCCCCATTTGCCATCTGATAATTGGAGCCTGCCTGACAGGGGAAGGGACAGAGAGGTTGGCTCTTCCAATCCACTTGTAGCCCCTTGCCCCTTCCCATGCTGTGAGTCACCCTCTGTGTGGAGGGTGACTGGCAGGATGGGAGCCTTAGATTGGCACCACCAGCATCCCCTGCCACCCAACCCTGCTTGCCCATTCACCATCAGGCTATTGGAGCCTGCCAGCCAGGCAAAGGGAGCAATAGGTGGTCAGTGTTCATAGTGACTGGTTGAGCGGTTGTTCTAGTCATTCCGTCCTTACGGTAAATTTGCACATTACCCTTTTATCATATAAGATAGGTACTTATTTATTACCATTTTAATTCTGTATGGCTAGGTTTCTCTCTCTGTTTCTTCTCATTACAGCAGTCTCTTAACCATTTTTTGTAATGATGGCTTGGTGGTGATGTACTCCTTTAGCCTTTCTTTGTCTGGTAAGTTCTTTACTTAACTATTTATTTTAAATGATAGCCTTACTGGATATAGTAATCTTGGTTTCAGCTCCTTGCTTTCTATTACCTTGAGTATTTCATGCCATTCCCTTATTGCCTTATGGTTTCTGATGAGAAACCAGGTGTCAGCACTATTAGAGCACCTTTGTAGGTAACAGTTTTCTTTTTTCTTGTTTCATTTATGATTCCCTTTTTGTCTTTAATTTTTGGCATTTTAAGTATGATGTGCCTGAACATGATCCTGTTTTGGTTCTTCTTGCTTGGGGTTCTCTGAGCCTCTTGGACTTTTGTGACTTTTTCCTTTACTAGGTTGGGGAAGTTTTCTGCCATTGTTTTTTCAAACACATTCTCTAGTCTTTTCTCCCTTTCTGCCTTTTCTGGAACACCTGCTATTCTAATGTTATATTTCTCATTGTCCCACAGCTCTCTTATACCATCCTCCTGCTTTTTAATTGGTTTTTCTTTTTAGTTCTCTGATTGAGTGATTTTTTTCCAACCCTGTCTTCTAATTCACTGATTTGATCCTTATCTTCCCTAATCTGTTGTGAATTCCTTCCAGTGTGTTCTTTATTTGTATTATGTCACTCTTTATTTATCTTTTTATAGTTACTATGTCTTTTTTTATGATGTTGAGCATCTTTATCATCATTACTCTGAACTCTGTTTCAGATAAATTTCTTATCTCTGTTTCATTTATCTTTTCTTCTGGAAGATTCTTTATTTATTTCATTTCGGAGTTGTTTCTTTGTCTCCTCATTTCAGCTGCTTATTTGTGTTTGTGACTATGTATTAGGTAGATTTCTCAATTTTTAGTGTAAGACAGCATCAAATGCTGTTTCTGACTAATTAGATCAAGCAAAGGCTCAAAGCCTTCAGAGAACTACCTTTGCCTACATACTGATAGGATGACAACATGGATTGCCCTCAGGCAATCATCCTCAGGTGAGGCCAGAGTATTTTTCAACAGGGTGGGGGGGGGGTTTCTGCCTGGAGGCTAATTGTTATTTTTAGTCTCTTAGATGGCCTCAGGAACTCCATACTGTGGGGCAAGGTATTTTCCATTAGGGTGGGTCAACTATCTTTCTACCAGGCATGGTTGTCTATATAGTAAAAGTCTGTGTGGGAAAAATGTTCCCTGCTGTGTGAGGAAGTGACTCAGCACAGGAAACCACTGTGTCTGTTACTGAGCTCTAATCCCAGAGCCCCTGATCCTGCCTTCTCACACAGCTTCAGTCCACTTTGCCCTCTCACTGCCAGATCACAAGGTGGGTGACTCCATAGGAAATTTTGTGCATTGGCCTTTTAAGAGGGTGCTTGAATTTCCAGCTGTCTCTCCCTGGCCAACAGCAACCCTACTGCTTCTCAGAGCCAACTGTTATGTGGGTATCCTTGTCAGTTCTTGTGCTCTCTGATAGAGGACCCAGCTTGGGGATTAGACCCAAGAATTGTTAGTGGAAACCCCCTACAGCTGAGATTTTTCTCAGGAACTTCAGCTGCATCTGTGGGAGCTCAGCCATCCCTCTCATGCCTCTGATCCACCTACCAGTCTCTATGTGGTCTCCACTTTTGGTCCTCAGTGATCAGGGTTCTCTCCAGTGCGTCTTCCAGTGATTATTCAAGAAATTTTTCTTTATTTTAGTTGTAATTCTAGTTTGTTCCTAGGAGCATGTCTGTGTAGCATTCACTTACTCCACTGTCATTTTTAATCTCCTTGCTATTTTTATTCTTTACTAGAGGCCTGGTGCCCAAATTTGTGCACAAGTGGGGTCCTTCTGCCTGGCCAGCAATCAGGGCCAATCAGGACTGTCTCGCCTAGTCCCAATCAGGGCTGATTGGCTGATTGGGACCAATTGGGGCTGGTGGCTGGGGAGGGACTGTGGGAAGACTCCAGGGCATGCCCAGTCCCATCTTGCCCAGTTCCAATTGGCCAGACACCAGCAATAAGTTAACCTACTGGTCAGAGCATCTGTCCCCTAGTGGTCAGTGCATGTCATAGCTACCAGTCAGTCAACCACTTGGTCAGACACTTAGTATATTAGGCATATATATATATATATATATATATATATATATATATATATATTAGTGTTCCTCTCTCTCTTTTTATTTCTTCCTCTTACAATAGTCCCTTTGGGATTTCTTGCATTGCTGTTTTGGTGGTAATAAATTCCTTTAGTGTTCTTTTTGTCCATCCATTTATCACGTGTCTGTCTTCACAGGCCTTGGCCCTAAGCAGGAGGGGGTCACAATTTCATTGTGTGTTTTTTAATCTCTAAGCCCAGAACACAGGAGTTTTAATTTGCTACTACTCACCAGAGAGGGAGGCATGGATTTGAGATGTCTAAAGAGAGGCAAAGGCGGGAAAGAGAGTGGGGAGATATGGAAAAGCATTAGCCAGGAGTTCTGCATTGGATTGTTCATAAGCTTTCAAACCAAAACAGCCATTTCTCCAGAGAGGAGCTAGTTACCCGCACCAGCCAGAGGGCAGGCAAGGAAAAAAAAATACCCTGGGTGATATAGAAATAAAAAAGAAACAATGAAACTGTGGCTTTCTCACAGGCAGCATGCTGCTTTGCTTTTTCCTTTTGCAGCAGGAGTCTCAGGTCCAGATTACCTGGCAGCCAGCAGCCCTGGACGTTTCCTTTTCACAGTTGGATGTTACATGTGCTACCAAGCATTATGTCTATGTGGCTTTATTTATATTACTGATATAATCAATGGTGTTGTTTTATTTTCTAATAGTAAATCAACTGTGCATTCCTCAAACAAACAAACAAACAAACAAACAAAAACAACCCTGTAATATATATCAAATATTGCTTTATTCTTTGTACTACTATTTTATTTAGGATTTTTGCATCTATATTCATGAGAAATATTGGTTTATTATTTTCTTCCTTTCTGCTTTTCTCAATTTCTTTCCCTGTCCCATCCTCCCTTATTTCTTCTTCTTCTTTTTTTTTCCTATATAGGCCTATTGATTTATATTGCAATTTCCTTGTTCAGTTTTAATATCAAGGTTATGATGATCTATTAAAAATTTTGATAAGTATTTATTCTTTTCTATTCTCTGGAAGTCTTTGTTTAAATGTGGTATTGCTTGTTTCATTAATATTTGGGGGAAAAAGTATCAGTAAAACAAACAGGGGCTGGAGTTTTCATTATGGGAAGATTTATAATTACAGTGTTAAAGATAGTCTATCTAAAGATATCCTACTCAGGTTTTAAATTCTCTTTTTGAGTCACTTTTAATAATTTATGTTCTCTTAGGAATTTGTGCATTTTATCAAAATTTTAATATAAAAATATTTATACTATTCCCAACTTAAATTGTCTATAGAACATGCATTCTTATTCCTCTTGTCAGTCTTAATATTATTAATTTGTGTGTTTTGTTCACAATTTTCTAAATCAGTCTTCCCAGGAGTTTATCAATTTTATTAACCTTTTTCAAAGAACTGTGTTTTAAAAATTCTGCTCTTATCTTTCTCTGACTGGGTTATTTCACTTAGAATAATACTCTCCAGAACTTTCCGTGCTGTTGTAAATGACAAGAATTCTTTCTTTTTTATAGTTACATAGTATTCCATTGTTTAATGTACCACAGCTTTTTGGGGGAGTGGTAAGAAGGGAGTGATTAAATGGGGAACTTATAAACTTATATGCATAACCCATGGACCCAGACAATAGAGTCATGGAGGCGTGGAAGGGTTGGGTACAGAGTGGAGGGAGTCAATGGGGAAAAAAATCACAAACAAAGGGGTCATCTGTAAAACTTTTAACAATAAAGATTTTTTTTAAATCTGCTCTTATCTGTGCTATGTTCTTTGGATATAATATAAACCTTTTTTCTACTTTGTCAGTGTAGAAACTTAGATTTCTATCTGTGAATTTCTAACATGTAAATTCAGAACCAGAATTTTTTTTTCTGAGTGCTGCTTTAACTGCATCCTATATGTTTTTATGTTTTTATTATCATTCAGTTCAAAATATTTTCAACTTTCACTCTGAGTTCTTCATTGTCCATGAGTTATTTAGAAATGCATTAATTTTTAAAAAAAAACATTGTATTGATTTTTTTACAGAGAGGAAAGGAGAGAGAGAATTAGAAACATCAATGAGAGAGAAACATTAATCAGCTGCCTCCTGCACACCCTCCTGCTGGGGATATGCCTGCAAACAAGGTACATGACCTTGACCAGAATCGAACCTGGGACCTTTGAGTCCACTAAGCCCAACCGGTTAGGGCAAGAGTGCTAAAACACTTCAACTATGATTGAGAACATGTATAATTTTTCTTAATTCTATTAATATTTGCTTTATATGTTTTGAGTTTTGTTATTGGGGCAAACAAAAATTTTCCCAATTGTTATGTATTCCTTTTGAACTCTATAATAATCACTTCTAATAAAATATCGTGTCATATTCCTTCTTTATATGATATCATTACAGATAGATTAATTTTCTTTTGGTTGGTATCTATATGATACATATTTTTTCTATCCTTTTCAACTTAACCTTTCTATACCCTTATATTTAAACTAGTGGGGGTTCAGCCCAGCCTGCATCTGCTCCAGTTGGAGACCCTTTTAGGGATGTCCAACTACCGATCCCACAGGGATCAGGCCTAAACTGTCAATCGGATATCCCTCTTGCAATCTGGCACTGCTGGTTCCTAATTACTCACCTGCCTTCCTGATCACCCCTAACTGCTCTGCCTGCCTAATCTCATCCCAACTGCCCTCCCCTGCAGGCCTGATCTCATCCCCATCTTCCCTCCTTGCTGGACAATTTGGTTCTGATTGGCTGGTTTCTATGCCAGTCAGCATCAACAGCTCTGTCTCAGAGGTATCCATTGGCTCCTCACAGTTCACCCAGATTTGGTTCTGATTGGTCAGTTTCTATGCCAGTCAGCTTTTCTGAGCCTAATCAGAGAGACAAGGCTGATCAGCAACCCCCACGGAGGACTGGAGAGAAACAGAGGTATGGCTGCTGGCAAAGCCTGTAGAGAAAGAAAGAGGGAATGGCTGATCAACAGCTGCCATGGAGGCTGCAAATCAGATCCTGCCTCTCTCTCTGGGCCTCATCCACAGCCTCCTCAGCAGGCAGTGCTGAGTCGCTGACCTGCACTGATCACAGTCAGTGCTGGGTTGCTATGGCAGGACTGACTTCTGGTGTTTAGTGAGTCTTCAGTTGGTCGTTACGGACCCTGGATTTTTATATATTAAGGTTGTTGTATTAAGAGCTTGTAATTGTTTTTATTATTCTGTTTGATAATCTTCACTTTAGTGTAATTACTAATGTAATTGGGTTTAAGTCTACTGTGCTGTTTATTTCTTTTTTAAATATATTTTATTGATTTATTTTTTTATAGAAAGGAAGAGGGATAGTTAAAAACATCAATGAGAAGGAGACATCTATCAGCTGCCTCCTGCACACTCCCCACTGGGTATGTACCTACAACCAAGGTACATGTCCTTGACCAGAATCAAACCTGGGATTCTTGAATCTGCAGACAAATGCTCTATCCACTGAGCCAAACCAGTTAGGGCTGTTTGTGTATATATATTCACACACACACACACACACACACACACACACACACACACATATATATATATATATATATATATATATATTATTGATTTTTCACAGAGAGGAAGGGAGAGGGATAGAAAGTCAGAAACATCGATGAGAGAGAGAGACATTGATCAGCCACCTCCTGCATGCCCCCTACTGGAGTTGTGCCCACAAGAAGATGCATGCCCCCAACCGGAATCAAACCTGGGATCTTTGAGTCCGCAGGCCGACGCTCTATCCACTGAGCCAAACCGGTCTCGGCTGTTTATTTATTTTTATTTGTGTTATAATGCCACTCTGACTGCTTGCTGTCATTCACTACCACCTCTTTTTCAGTTGTTGAATGTCAATACTTATCATACACAAAATAGCAGTCACAGTAATTTCAATGTTTGTTATTCAATAAGGTATATGTAAAGCAAGGAATAGTCCTTGGGTAAGGAATTAGTCCCATCAATAAAAGCAATCTGTGAAGACTATCTGAGAAGAAGAGAGAGCGAACACCAGCCTTGGGAGCAAATATATAGGGCAAGAGCTGCAGAATAGGATTTTGAATTATGCTAGGGGATATTTAATTTCAGGCAGCCTATGACAGTTTGGGTGGTCTAAATGGGTATGGCTGGGTGCACAACTAACTGAGGCACAACAGAAATAAGTGCACGTTGCATTTATTAGTCCTTGCCCTGTAAATTCAGATGATCAACTGTCAGTTTTCACACTTCTCTGATAGGTGTTTGATGACTGACTTAAATGGTTTGATTCAATAGGTTAAGTATGAATTTTCTGAAGGTGACTTAATTCTATTTCTTCACATTTTGTACTTTCTGTTTTTTTATTCCATTATTATTGTTTTCTTTCATTCTTTTGGATTAATCCAAAATATATTTAATGTTTTCTTCTTTTTAACTGCTTATTTTTATATTGTTGCATAATCTGAAGACTTAATTTATTCCAGTTAACCTTAAATTGGTATTTTTATAACTTCTAAATCAATGCAAGGAGTGCACAACAGCTTCTGGCTCTTTACTTTTACATATCTCATTAGTCTACAGATATTATTCTTAATTTTGCTAAGATACCAAGATTATTTTATATTTACCCCTATATTTAGATATTTTAGTGTTCTTTAGCCTTCCTCCAGATATGTGCTATCATTTTCCCTCAGCTTATATAATTTTTAAAAAATATTTCTTATAGTCCATTTGTCTAAAGAATATTTTTATCAACTTTTGCTTGTCGGAAAGTCTTTGTTTTTGCCTTCATTTTTTATCTCCAATTTACTTCCATTTTCTTATAGAATTTCAACTTTAGTTCTTTAAAGGTGTCATTCCATTGTCTTGTGGCTTCTATGATTCATTGAAATATCAGCCATCAATTTTATTATCCTTCATTTGAATGTAATATCTTTTCCTCAGGCTATAATAAATAATTATTTTTGTAAGGGGTTTTAGAAGTTTGTTTGTGAAGTAGGTAAGACTAATTTCTTTGTATTTATTTTATGTAGGGCCCACTGAGTTTTGTGAATCTATTGGTTTATGTCTTGAGTAATTTTGAAAGCCTCAGTAATTATCACTTCAAATATTTCTTTGAACCTGTTTTTTTTTATATGTTCTTCTGAGATTGCATTCACATATGGTAGACATTTTATGAGTCCCACATTTCTCTTACAAATTTTATGGCTTATCCATTCTTTCCCCATATCCCAGACTCTGTACTTCACTTCATTTCTTATTAATCCATCTCTGAGTTCATTAACCTGATCTCTTGCTGTTTCTGGTCTTATTTTATACTTATTTTAAAGGATCTTAATTTTGAATACTGTTAGTTTACAATCCTATACCATTTGAGTATTACCATTCTCAGTTGAAATTATTTATTTTTATCTGATTTGTACATCTTTTCCTATTGTTATATTGGAAATCAGTGAGCTGAACAGAAAATGTCTTAGTAAGCCAAATTTGGAGTCTTTATAATGTTTCAGAGAAGTTGCCTCTCAAAGTCTGAGCAAAGCAATATGGAGGAAGATTTCCCTTTATAATCCCCAGTCTCTTTGTCTCATAAATATGGGGTTTCCAGACCCTTTTCAGGCTTTTCAAAGAGCCCTAATGTTCTTAGAAGATATCTTGCAGGAAGCTTGTAACCTTGAGCTTGTACAATTCAGATTACTAAGACACCTGGCATGGGAATAACCAGGGACAGACCAGACTGACTCTTCTGTCAGCAGAGCAGTTTGCAAGGCTGATAATTGACTTTATTTTTCCTATTATTCAAGCAAGTGTGTTTACAGAAGCCAAGAATAGCAGAGTTAATTTACAGAACAAAGGACCATCTATGCTTAGTGGAAATATCAAACAGCAGTTTTTACAACATAGAAGTTAGGGAACGAGATGGAGTGTCTATGCTTCATTCCCTATTGGTTTCATGTACATTAGTCAAATCATTGACTCTTGTGGAATATATCGCCCCCCCCCCCCAGTCTGGTTTAGTTACATTGGTAAGAATTTCTTTAGTAATACTATTTTTAAGTTCCAAAATCTATTTCTGAGACAGCCTATAGGGATTGTTAACCATTCAGCTAAGAAATTTCTTCCTGCTAGTCCTATAAAGAGAACTAAAATTGCAATGCATGTAAGAGTTTTATCTTTAGAGGGTCCAAAAAGTCCTGGACTCTCTATTCTGCCTGTGCTGACTTAAGCCAGCTGTGATGAAGCCACATTGAGATCCTGCCAACCTTGACCGCTGTGGGGATGGTTATGATGATGGTGTGTGGTTCTTTTCAGATAGGAATCGGTCCTTGGGTGGTAAATTTCTTTATCCAAACATAGTTACCAGTTTGGAAAGGATGGACAAGATTAGAAGTTAGTACAGGCAGAATGCCTTGGATATGCTTCTGTACCGCTTTCTTGGTGGACTATAAAGCCTATAAGAAGTTGAGTAAAGATTGGTTATGGATTTCAGCTTTTATTTCTTCTCAAAGTTTTGGGACTATTGGAGGGGGTCTCCCAAACCTAATTTCATATGGGAAGAACCCCATATGGTAGGAGTGCACCTTGCCTTGAGTAGGACAAAGGTGAATAAGGTAGCCCAATTTTCACTGGTTTCTGAGGTAAATTTGGTGAGGACCTCTTTTAAGGTCTTATTCATGCATTCCACCTGCCTACAGCTCTGGGGCCCATAGGCACAATGTATTTTCCAATTAATATTCTATGTCTTCGCTATGTGCTGTGAAATTTTGGCTATAAAAGCAGGTCCATTGCTGATTCTAAAGTTATAGGTAAGCCAAATTTAGGGACTACTTCCTGGAATAACTGTTTAGCTACAATGGTGGCAGTTTCTATTCTAGTTGGATAAGCTGCAACCCATCCTGAGAAGGTGTCTATGAAAACTAAGAGATATTTATACCTTGTTGCCACAGGCCTAACTTCTGAGAAGTCTATTTTCCAGTCTCCCCCATGGAATTTACCAATGGGGAGTCTTTTACCCTGTTTAGAATTCACTTAAGCACAAAAGGTGCATTAAGAAATAATGTTGTCTATTATACTACCTAGGTTGGATCTATAGTATCTATCCCTTAGGAGTTCTGTAAGCTTGGTATGACCTAGGTGGGTGGACTGGTATAACTGGTTAACTATTGTTTAACCTAGAGCCTCAGGAACCAAAAGTTGGTGTCCGGTAAGGTCTACCATCCTTCTGGGTTTTTAGAGGCCTGACTCTGTGTGGCTAGTTTCTCCTCCTTTTCTATGTAGGCTGGTGAAGTGGGTAGGTCAAGGTCTGGAAGAGTCACTAGAATCTGAGGGGCCCCACTGATTTTAGGGTAGCCTCCCAGGTCACTTCATCTATAACCTGGTTCCCTCTTGCTTCTAGGTAATCCCTTTTCTGGTGCCCCTTACAATGGACCAATACCATTGGCTTGGGTAGCTAGATGGCTTCTAGTAGAGCTAGAATCTCTTCCTTATTTATTTTTTTAAATATATTTTATTGATTTTTTATAGAGAGAAAGGGAGAGTGATAGAGAGTTAGAAACATTGATGAGAGAGAAACATCGATCAGCTGCCTCCTGCTGATCACTCAACTTGGGATGTGCCTGCAACCAAAGTACATGCCCTTGACTGGAATTGAACCTGGGACCTTTCAGTCCACAGGCCAACACTCTATCCACTGAGCCAAACCAGTTTTAGCTCTTCCTTATTTTTGATATTCTTCCCGGTTGACGTTAAAAGTTCCCTTTCTTTGTAAATAGCACTGTGTGCATGAGCTGTTGCAAACACATACCTACTATCAGTATAAATAATTACTGATTTTCCTCTTGCCCACCAGAGAGTCTGAATAAGGGCAATTAACTTGGCCTTTTGAACCAACATTCGACAAGTGAGTGCCTGAGACCAGATGGTTCGGTCTAAAGTAATCATTACTGTGCCCCACATACCTGATTCCTTCCTGGACAAAACTACTCCCATCGGTGAATAGTACCTCATTCAGCAATGCCAGTTGTGTGTCAGTGAGGTCTGTGCAGGTTCTTCAGGGTCATCATCTGGAAGGAGGCTGCCAGGATTGATGGCAACAATCTTATGGCGCCTCTTGCAGGGCTGGTTGAGTAGAAGAGCCTGGAACCAAGCCAGTGTTGTGGTGGCCATCAGTTGGACTAACCAGGGTTTGGTGACTTTCCAGTCCTGGAGGGTTTCTCTCTGCTCATACTGTGGAGAAGAGCCTCTGAAGTCTTTTCAGATATGCAGAGGGCTCACAGGTGGGTGAAGCTTCTGAAGGCAGTTCTTCCTGTAAAAGATATTCCTCCGAGAGTGGGCAGGTAAGTAGGATTCTGGTGGTAAAGGAACCTTGAACTGGAGGGTATATGATAAGGTGGGCTTTGTTCCCTTCAAATAAGATAGTGACTTGTAGCTTCTGTAGGAGGTCTCCTCCTAATAGGGAGTAGGGACACTTCGGGATGACTAGGAACCAATGGTTATGGTGCTTTTCCCAAGATTACTGTCTTTTTTGAAGTCCATGGGCACAGAGTTGATTTTCTGTGGTCCCCTAAATGGAAATTTCCTTGGTGGTTATTGGTCCCATAGGCTCAGTCAGGACAGAATAAGTAGCACTAGTATCTACTAGGAAGCTAACAGGCTTGCCCCATATCTATAATGTTATCCTGGGCTCCTGGGGGCTCAGTGGAATGAAGCCCTAGCCTCATCAGTCCTCCTCTAGATTCAGGATCCTCGGGGCCTGAGACTGTCTTTTCCTGTTCCCATCAGGCTGATAGAGGCAATCTTTCTTCCATCGTCCTTCTTTTTTACAATAGGCATACTGGTTTTTCATTAAGGGGTCTACTTCCCTGCTGTTGGTCTTTTTGTGAACCCTTTTTCCTTTGGGGGTTTATTTCTTTTAGAGCTGATACAACTGCCCTTGCCAGTCTCTTGTCCTGTTTCTCCCCTGGGGAGTTTCTGTTGTTGAATACTTTTTGGGCTACTTCAATTAATTGAGACCGATTCATGCTCTGGAATCCCTCTAGTTTTTAAAGCTTCTTCTTTATGTCTGCAGTGAACTGAGTTACAAAGGCTTAAGTGAGTGAGTGCCCTTTGGTTTTCTGAAGTGTCTAGCTCAATGGGAGTGTAAACTGTAAGCTTCACAGAGGCGCTCCAGAAAAGCCATGAGCGAATCCTGGAGTCCCTGTGTGACCTCGGTAACTTTTGATAAATTTGTAGGGATCTGGACTGCTGCCTTTACGTCTAATAGGAAAACTCAGTGAAAACTGTCCAAGAAACCCTCCCTCCCGCCTAGTTGGGGTCCCAGCAGGGCAAGGGACGGGAAAATTTCCTCTACCCAATCCTGATTCTCCATTAGTGAACCTCCCCCTGGCCCTAGGGTGAGCTTTTTGGTTTCAAGCCAAATTCTGTCTCTCTCTTCCGAAGTGAAGAGAGTGATAAAGAGCTGCTGGCAGTCATCCAAGGTTGGCCAATAGGTATGAAAGACAGATTTTAGGAGGCCAATTAAGGCTTGAAGTTTCTCAGAAAAAGGAGGTGGGGTTTGGGTCTTTCAATTAAAGAGTTCTCTCATTCCCTTCCATAGGGGGTACCTCCCTTAAGAGTAGGAGAAATGCCTTGGGTAGAGGGTCTCTGGCGCTGCCCTTCCTTGCCTGGGTGGGGCTCCAAGTGGTGAGAGGTGAGAATGAAAGAGACCATTCCCTCTGTGCTGGAGCCTGGGGATTCCCCTCCCTCTGTGATCAGGGAAGTTGTGGTGAAGTTGGAGGCAGCGGAACCCTGGGATTATAAGGTGAAGAAGGTCTGCCTCCTCTGGAGTTGGAGGGAGAACTAGGGGCTTGGACTGCATCCCCTCTCCAGCATTTCCCTTTTCTGAGCTGCCCTTGAGGCTGGCTACCCTTTCTGCACTCCTTTTGGGGCCAGCTACTAATACTCGGACACCAAACTACATTGCACATTTCTTTAACCACCGTGGGGGAGTTTGAACTAAATCCAACCATCAATCTATGTAGGGAAATTGATCTGGGTGCCCTGGATCCCCTACAACCACAGTCTAGAGAGCTTTGGTGATAAAGGGGTCAAAAGATCCTGTGATCAGCCAGGCCACCTGATTGTGAGCCACTTTAACTCAAATGAAGTTCTTAACCTTCCCTTTGAAAACTTTATGCCATATACATAATCTCCGCATACATCCTAAGGGTGTCTGAGCCATGCTGGATCTTCCTCTCCATCCCTGTCCCCTCACCCTACCTCCTCACCCCGCACCAACCTACCCTCCCTCCACCTCCTCATTGTGAAGCAGAGGGAAATAATTCCCACTGAGAGGAAAGAAAAAGCAGGATCTTCAGAGAAAACCAAAGGCAGCAGAAGTCCTCCCTCTCTAGGCTGGGAAGAGAAACGACTTTAGTGGGACAGAAAAAGAAGGTAGAGAAGGACAAAAGTGTGCAGGGAAATTTTTAGTTGACTGAAATCCTAGAGGGAACCTAGATGGAAAACCTCAGTAATTTAGGCACAGATGTCAGGGGTAAGCAAAGAGGGGAAGAACTAGGTTATATCCTTCAGATGGTTGTAAACCGCTGTCCAAATATCTCAGTTTCCCTGCTCTGCCTTAAAGGTCCACTTGCCTGTATTATTTAATTAGCTTCCTTTTAATATTTCTCTTTTATTACATACATAAAATTTGCACTTTCAAAATAGCCTTTAAACCGTCTTTCTATATCCTTCAAATGGCATAACCATGCCTTGGAACTTCTATTAAGTATTTCTATTCTAATATTTCTTTCTGTTTATCTTTAGTAGCTTGTACTGGTCTTTTCTTTCCTGCCATAGAATTAACCCTTTTTAATCTGGCCAATAAAATGTTATATCCTAAAATTTCTTTGCTGAACATATCCATGTAGCCCAAGAAGTATCCAGTGACCCTACCCTGTCAGGCTCAGAGCCAGAAACCTCTGGCTTCGCTTAAGAGTAAAATGACCCCTTTTTTTCTTTCGCTTTTCCCCACAAGCAGTCTTGGCACTAACTGACCTTTGTTTTAAACTCCTCTGGGTTATAACATTATAATCTCAACATTTTTAAACCAGTACAGAAAATTATAAATCAGGGAAGAGTAAATTAAAGTCCCTACTTTACAGACAGAAATATCCCTAGCTAAGAGTTTCTGTCAAGCTAATACTCTAAAAGAAACAGTGAGGATGATCCCCAAGAATAAGAATTCTTGACAGCTGCTGGGATGACATCCTGCAATTTATTTTATGGTTCAGCCCCACTATACATAATTGGGCTTCCCCTAAAGTGGGACTTGCCCTATCTTTAAACAAATTAAACAACAAAGAGACAAAACATTAACAAATACTCTCTGTTTCCCATCCTTGGCCATAAGTTGGGGGCCCTTGATTTCAGGAGAGACATCTGCATTGCAGGCAGCAGTCTGGGTCCTTCTAATTTCCTTTAGCACACATTCTAACACAGCAGGTTTAAGGGAACTACTTCCCATGTTTACAGCCAGACTGCACAATATTCCTAGTTAACAGAGACAGAGGACAACACAAGGTAGCTTTTGCTTCATGCAGACTTTCACACTTACATTTATACATCAGTCAGTCTGAGTGAACTGGAGCAAATAATTTGTCTAAGTAGTGATCAGCTACTTCTTTTGCCCCTAAAGGAAGACCTGAATTCGGATTTGTCTTTATGCCAGCATTCATTCGGACATTAAACAGTTAACCGAATTCCTGCCTAATTCCCCTGACATGGGGGCCTTCTCCCCATCCCCCAAGAACAAGATTCTTGACCAATGTCTCAATGAGAAACTACTGGAGAAGTTACAACTGCATCCAGTCCTTCTCTCCATAATCAAATGACCAGTCACAAGCAAGCAATCAGGAAAGTGAACTTGAACTCACTTAATTGAATTCACTTACCTCCAGAGGTTTCTCTGGTGACTCTGAAAGAATGCAGGGACATGTCAGCTCTCTCCGATCCAGCTGTCAAGACCACCAAGAAACATTTCTGGGGCCCTTCCTGGAACATCTTCAGGTGGTGCCTCCCCTAGAGATTATCAGGGCTTGGAAGTCAGGCCAGGGGAAGCTATTTGTCTTTGGCATCTGAGATCACGTGCCTGTAGGCACAATCTTGCTGGACCTCCAAATGTCATATTGAAAATCAGCAGCTGAACAGAAGATGCCTTAGTAAGCCAAATTTGTAGTCTTTATTACGCAGCAGTCTCAGAGGAGCTGTCTCTCAAAGTGTGAGCAAAGAATATAGAGGAAACTGTCCATTTATTACCCGCTCCCCCCAATCCCTTTGTCTCCTAAATATGGGGTTTCCACACCTTTTGCAGGCTTTTCTAAGAGACTTATGTGTGCTTAGCACATATTTTGAATGAAGCTTGTAGTCTTGAGCTTGCACAATTCAGATAACTAAAATACACCTGGCATGGGAGTAACCAGGGATTGACCAGAGTGACTCTTATGTCAGCAGAGTGGTTTGCAAGGCAGATAATTGAGCTTATTTCCCTATTATTGGCACAAGCATGTTTACAGAAGCCAAGAATAGCAGAGTTAATTTAAAAACAAAAGACAATCTATGCTTAGTGGAAAATATCCAACAACAGTTTTTATAACATAGAGGTTAGGGAACAAGATGGAGTGCCCATGCTTCACTATATTTTTCTTAACATATTAATCATAATTACTTAAAAGCTCTATCTCTATGTCCATGCCTGGTTTTCAATGAGTCTCCTATTGCTTCTTATTTTCTCTTGAGGATAGGTCACCTATTCTTATATCCTCAGTAGTTTAGTAATTTTGATAATATACTGGGCAGTATTTATAAAAAAGTAAAAAAATGTCTAAATGAGATCTTTCTCCAGTAAGTGTTTCCTCCAGTTGTTCTGCTAGGTAGATAAAGTGAATGGGTAATCTTCTTGATCCTGTCGTATAGTGAACTCACACAAGGATCGTTAGTAGTTTGGTTAGTAGTTTTAGTATGACTAACTCAAATATTCTTTTGAGGAGGGAGAGATATGTGGCCCTTATATTTGTGTGTGTGTGTGTGTGTGTGTGTGTGTGTGTGTGTGTGTGTATTTTGTTTGTTTTGTTTTTTAAAGCTTGACAGGTTTCTATCTCAGCCCTGAAAGACTGCAGAAAATTCAATTCTACATTTCAGAAGTTTTGGACTTATCTCTTTTTTCTCTTGCTTCACACTCTGATGTCTTAATTCCCCTCCAGGTCTCCCCAGAGCTCTAAAATTTGCAATACCAGTAAATTACTTGAGGAGAAGATTACTTGTGTATTTTGGGCAGGCCATTTCCCTCTAGAGCAGTGGTTCTCAACCTTCCTAATGCCACATCCCTTTAATGCAGTTCCTCATGTTGTGGTGAATGAAAATAATTTTATGGTTGGGGGTCACCACAACTTGAGGAACTGCATTAAAGGGACGTGGCATTAGGAAGGTTGAGAACCACTGCTCTAGAGGAACTTTGTCCCCTAAGCTTCCTGAAATTATGAAACATTTTACTGAGTCTTTGAAAAGCATCTGGCACTGGTCCCGAGCTTTCTATGCTATTCCAGTTATCCATTGCTTCCTAACAAGTAACCCCAAAAGTTAACTATTTAAAACAGCAACATTTATTTTTATAATGAATCTACATTTTGGGTAGGACTTGATAGGAGTGCTTCATTTTTGTTCCATGGGGCATTAGCAGGACTGCCTCAACTGATTTTGGAAGGATCAGGTCCCATGAAGGTTTACTAACATGTCTGACAAGTTGGCACTATCTATTGGCTGAGAGCTTACTTGGGGCTAATGGCTGAGATTCCTCTACAGATGGGCTTCTCTATGAAGCTGTCTGAATATTCCTACAGCATGAAGTCTGGGTTCTAAGAGGTATGAAATGGAAGTTGCAAATCTCTTAAAGCCTGGGCTTAGATTTGTTGTAACATTACTACTGTAGATTTTATTTGCCAAAGCACTTAACTTGCTCAGATTCAAGGGTAAGGACATAGATCTCAATTCTTAATTGGAGCAATAGATAATAAATTGTGACTATCTTTAATTAATCACTTGTATGCCATTCATAGAACTAAGTAAATGTCTTGTGAGAAAAACAAGCCACACTTTTGGATTTTCTAAGTTTCTAATATATCATTCAGCCTTTTAGAAGTAACATAAGCCTCACTAATTTCTCTTTACTTAAGGAGAGTGCTTTTGAATATGCCACTCCAAGCATAACCCCAAGTCTGGACCCAGAGTCTGAAAATTTTTCCAGAGATGAAACTACTGGGCATCATCACTGAGCTCTGAATGGCATCCTCCTGTCTGGAATTCAAATTCATCTTTGCTGCTTCTCTAACTTTTCAACAATTTGAAACCAC
This sequence comes from Lasiurus cinereus, assembly GCA_011751065.1. Classification (NCBI taxonomy): domain Eukaryota; kingdom Metazoa; phylum Chordata; class Mammalia; order Chiroptera; family Vespertilionidae; genus Lasiurus; species Lasiurus cinereus. The sequence goes on from JAAGEH010000032.1 coordinate 15,705,142, forward strand.
GATAGTTATTGAGACTGCCCAGTAAGAATATATTAACTAAAGAAAGAAGAGGCCCAAGAGAGAATCTCAAGAACCTCGGAAATTAGTGACATAAGATTAATATTACATCAAGAAATGAAAGCTTAGGTAGAAAGAAAGGCAGATGAGTTATTGCCACAGAACTTAAGGTTGAGTACTGTATAGGTGGAAGTGGTTTACAGTAGTTCTACAGTGCTATAGATAGGACAGTTAGATAATGAATAAAAGCCTAATTTGAATTTAGAGACAGGGAAGCAAGGAGAAAGAGCTGTTTGGTACAAGAAGGTTATGGATTAAGGAGTAAACAGGAAGTGATTGATTAAGTGAAGATAATGTGAGTGGACAACTATTTCAATGAATCTATTTGGAAGAAAAGAAGAAAATAATAGGTAAAAGGAAGCAGGAGATTGTGTGAGAGTTTAATTTTTGTTTAAATATAGGATAAACTTTTAATTTAAATATAAGAAAAATTTGAAATACTAATAGAAAGATGCCAGTAGAAAGAAAGTGACTGAATGTAGGAGAGACAAAAGGGATAACTGATGAATAACTGTGTCTTGAGAGGCAATGAAAAATTTAATCCAGAGTAGAGGTGGGGAAATTAGTATGGTAGAAATGAGGAGGAGATAGGTAAATTATTCTACTAAATCAAAAAGCAAGAAGTAAAGAATAAATATATGCTGATGTAGTTAAGTTTTTAGTAGGGTGACAGAAAATGAAGGGGATTTTGATAGAATGAATTTCATTTTCTTGATGAAATAGGAGCTTACTTCTCTCCTAAAAGAATGAAAAGGCAGACATGGATAGAAGATTTAAGAGATGAAGTCTTGCTCTAGCTCGTTTGGCTCAGTGGATAGAGCATCGGCCTGCAGACTCAAGAGTCCCCCATTCAATTCCAGCCAAGGGCACATCCCCTGTTGCAGGCTTGATCCCCAGTAAGGGGCGTTCAGGAGACAGACAATCAATGATTCCCTCTCATCATTGGTGTTTCTGCCTCTCTCTCACTCTCCTTTCCTCTCTGAAATCAATAAAAATATATTTTTTAAAAATAGAGATGAAGTCTTAATTTTGTGGAGAATTGGAAGGAGAGACAGATAAATAATATTTGAAAGCTTTGAGTCTAATTGATGCTATAAATGAGTACCATCAATCTAAGAGATTTGTAATATTAGAAAACATGGAAGTAAAACAGTTAAGTTGATTTGGATTTGCATTTGGAGTTTAATATGGCATGGGTAACAAAAGAACAATAGATCAAAGGAACTGAGCATTTTGGCAAATGAGTAGTTGATGCAATGTTCTAAGAAGTATAGGCTAGATGTATGTAAAGTTAAGATAAAGTGGTAGAATGGAATAAATTAAAGTAATAACATGTTTGGTGAGATCAAAGATCAGGGTAAAGTTAGAACTTATAACCAGGAAATAAAATTAAGTTTTCGTAGGTGAAAGAGTTCTGAGTAACAAGGTGCACACAGCAGTTGTCCAAGTAGATAACTAAAATTAAAGGGATAGTGAAAGGCCATTGATGCTTAGGAAGTCTAAGAGCTTCAAGATCAGTTGCTAAACTAGCAGCATAAATTAAGTAATAGAAATACTGATAGAACTAGAGGCATTGAAAAGACTAAGAAGCCAATTTTTAAGTGTATTACTTTGGTGCAGAGACAACAGTTGTTTTCAAATGTGTCCCTGAGAGAGCTCTCCTGAGCAAGGGAAACTGTGTCTGGCATTACTTCTTAAACTGCTATCTCTCTGAAGATTGTAAGGATCCTCCAGACACTGGAGCTTGGAACTTGTCCACATAGGCAGGGTTTCCTTCCAAAGAGTAGGCCCCTTGCCTGAGCTACCAACAGTTCTTCCCATCTATTGTTCTCACTTTTTTCTAAAGCATCATGACATTAATTGTCATGGACTAATGCAGGAAGAATAGAGGCAGACCTTATGTATAAATGGATGCTCATGGCATGGAAGACCAATGGCACAGAAAAGTGAGACAAGGACTGAGCTATCATGTGATCCTCCTGGTAGACTAGATAGCAAACTGAGCAGAACATTATAGCAGTGGGCCCTACAGATTCAGATGCAGATGACATGGTTTCTGTTAGGTCGATATTCAGAGGAGCCAGACTAAGTGAACCAAAATGAAAAGTGAACATGGTGGATGGTGTGCACAGGCAGGCTGAATAGCCATCTCAGACAGTGATTAAAGAAAATTGAATTTATTTAGGGAAAAGGAATGGATACTGATATATCCAAATGCAAAGGCTGCACAGTACTGAACCAAGGGGACATTGGGTCAATGATGGCAACCCCAGGGGCTGAAATTTTACCCTTATAGTAGAGGCCTAGTGCACGAATTCATGCACAGTAAAAGGAAATTAATTAGAAGGTAACCAGCAGGGTGGGACTGGGTAAGATGGGTGGGACACGCCCTGGAGCCAACCTCCTGCAGTCCTTCCCTGGTTGGCTGGACCTAGGGTGGCACTGGGGCATGAAGGGCATCTGTGGAGTGAGTGGGGGGTCCCTCCAGCAAGTGGGATCTGTCAGCCTGACCTGTGGGGATTGGGCTGAAACCAACAGTTCAACATCCCCCAAGGGGTTCCAGAGTGTGGAACAAAGTTGCTGTTGCTCCGTAACTCCCATGTTGAGCATCTGCCCCTGGTGGTCAATGCACATCATACTTACCAGCCAGTTGCTTAGCCTTTTATATATATGCATTCATTAGCAGGAAGCTCGTCAGTGGGTTTGGAGGCCGAGCTGGTGGACTTGAAATGCAGATGGAGTGCAGTTGTGCAATCAGGTGCCTTCAGGACAGTTTCCATTCCTTGTATGGTCTGAGTCCTGGTATCCAGGGAGTTATTTCTAGTTTTTGTTCTCCTGTAGCTGGAAGATTACAAATGGCCTAAAGACGTATTGCCCTAAAGACGTAACATTGCTGCACAGGATTTGGCATCTATTTAAATTAAATGTTAATTGTTAATTTTAATGTCAATGGTTTCATACGTTTGTTTCTATTTTATTTGCAGATTTGTTTCATTTCTTGAAGTTATAAGTATTTTAATGTCTGTACAAATTTAAGTAATATAATTTAACACTGGAAACTATGGATTATTTTTCTGGTAAGAGGTTCAAATTATACATTTTTCTATCCTGAGAAACAGTGATACAAAGAAAGCCAAATGGCATAGAAGTCTTAGTTGAAGACAGATGATAGTAAATGCACAGGGCCAATGCTTACAGTTCCTCTAGGTTTGCCTGTGAGGCTTGAGAATGAGATCACAGGTCTTTAAAGTCTTTGCTCTAATTGCCTGGGAAGGAAGAGTTCAGCTTTGCAAACATTGTCTTGTTCATGCTCTGCTTTAGCTTAATAAAGAAGGGGCGGGAAGGGAAGGAAGATATGCTCTCATCTATGTCTGTGGGTACCCTAGGGATCCAGTGTATGGAATTACACTGTCTCCTACAAGCACTTTTACTTTATTATGCCTGCAATTTGAGCATGGCAGAATGCAAGATACCCTATACTTCATGATGGCCCCAATTCAGTCACTTGGATGCCACTTGTAATCTTAAAACAAAACTCAGCTTTCCTCTTCAAGCACAGTCAGCAATTTAATTATGCTAAGTACTTTTCACCCCAGGAGTCTTTGGGTTGTTAAATTAAGCACCCAAACAGCATTCTTTCTAGGAAGGTTTAAGGCTATATATTTAGAAAACTGGTAAATGCTTCACATCAGAAAGACTACAGTCTTTGCTTGAATTGGAAATTACCTAAAAGAGAGGTCCTAACATCCTAGATCTTTACAAATCATCCTTGGCCTTGTTAATGTTTTCTAGATAAATATGAATGGAGACTTTTAGAACCAACAAAAGACAAACATTTGATTGAACTTGTAAATTGTTCAAGATTAAATTCAATTCAATTATACAGAGTAGTGTCTTAAGCCTCATACTAATTATACCTTTGAGTTTCAGCTCATTAAACTTAGAATGCTCAAAAAGAAAGAATCTGTCTGTCAGCAGCAAGCCATGCATTCCCCCTGGCTGTCCCCTCTCTGGCTTTAATCAATGTAATTCTGCATATTGGCAAAACCAATTTACATCCAAAAAATCTAACAAAAAAGTCAAGAGAAATGTCCAGGGTATGATGATGGAAGTTGTAGCCAAGAATAGAGGGCTGATGTGCACCCTATAAGGTACTAGAAAAATGTTGCTTTAAGGGTACAAAGAAGCAGATGAGACCTTCCAAGGAAAATGCTAATACTGCGAGATGATGAGTCTTTCCTCATATCCAATATTAACTCCCCCAGGGCAGGAGTCCAAGCCAGAACAATTCATTTTTCTCTCATTGGAGTGGGCAGTTCTCCTTGGGGAGCAGAGCAAATTCAGCCATAGGACACCCTGATTGGTCAAAGGACCTTGTCACTACCTTTTCAGCATTACTTATTTCTCTTTTTTGCTGTTTATTCTCACCCCAACTTTGACCCCCAAGTGACCCACATATCTGATAGATCATTCACAGCAAGAAGGTGACAGTATGCTAAACAACCCAGCACTGTTTGCATTTTTTAAAAGCCCCATGAGGAGTACAACGTCAGTACAGAGAACAAATTGCTAATGCTGAAATTTCAAGTATAAATCAAGAAGACATGTGGAGAGAGGAGGCCTTTCCTACATCCTTCAAATCTCATTCAGTAGGTCATTCCTATCACTGGGTCATGCATTATCACAGAAATTAGATTTATACAAAAGATGTAGACAAGTGACTCCTATTGTACTAGGCTCCAGAACTGGAGAAAGATATGTGAGTCTTGAAGAGCAGAACCTGAGAGTCCAAATGCACTTTTAGTCAATGGATTTTGTCATATCCTATGTGTCCTTATGCATCCAAGATATTTTTATTTCAGCTATTCTTAAAAATATTTTGAAATCTTGGCAATCAGTTATATTGGCACATAACAAAACACTACAAACTTCATGGCTTAAAGCAACTGAAAGGTGAACATTGTGGATGGTTAGCATGGTGATTCATGTGCACAGGCTAAATAGCCATCTCAGATGGTGATTAAATAAATTTAATTTATTTAGAGAAAGGAGATGGGAGATAGGCTATCCAAAGACAAAGACTGTACAACACCAAGCCAAGAGAACATTGGGTCAATGATGGCAGCCTTAGGAGCTGGAGTTTCATCCTTACATGCAATCACTGGTGGGAAACTTGTCTTCAGTGGATTTGGCCCTTGAGGTGGTAAGCTTGGAATGTAGGTGTGTGATGTGGTACTTTCAGGACAGTTTCCATTCCTTGTATGGTCTGATCCCTATTGTCTGTTGGGTCACTTGAGAAGAACACATGAGGCCAAAGTGGTGAGGGATTATGAATTTATTAGATCATTCGAAAACTAGATGGGCTGAGCCCCAAAATGTCATCAGAGGTTTTTAAGGACTTTTGGTGGGCTTGTTATGGGTAGAGAATTATTTGTGCAGATCTAGATCCTAAGAAGATCCAGAGGGAAGAGATAATAATCTTAGTGAGTGGAATGTGGTCTTAGCAAGTGGAATGTGATCTAAGCGAAAGGGAATGCCCATTGTGAAATGGCTTGAAGGTCAGTTCCCAGGAGAAGGGTTTTGATTCAATTATTTGATAAAATCTAACAGTGTCCAGCAAGTTTATGATTCCTGGTCTTTTGTTCTTCTGTGGAGGAAGCTTGCAAATGCCATTAGGGCTTGTATTGCCCTATCTAACACTTCTTTCCTATTTCTATTTGTTAATAATTATTCTTAACTAGAGGCCTGGTGCATGAAATTCATGCCCAGAAAAGGGAGACCTACATCCTCTCACAATCCAGGACCCCTTGGGGAATGTCTGACTGGTAGTCAGACATCCCTCTCACAATCCAGGACCTCTGACTCCTAACTGCTCACCTGCCTACCTGCCTGATTGCCCCTAACCACTCTGCCTGCCTACCTGATTGCCTCCAACCACTCTGCCTGCCTGCCTGATCACCCCTAACTTCTCTCCTGCCTGCCTGATTGCCCCTAGCTGCTTCTTTTCAGACCCTCACTATGGCAGCTTTGTCTGGAAGAACATCCAGAATGACATACAGAAAGTCATTAGGCTGTCCCGTCTAATTAGCATATTATACTTTTATTATTACAGATTGAGGTAAAGCCTTCTATCTTCTGTCAGTTGTCCTGAGGAACAAGGACCCTTCATGCTCTTGGCAGGGATATATGAAAAAGTTACCCACATATCAGAAACCAACCAGTTTAGTATGTCCATTACTATAATGGAGGTTAAAATTATCAAAACAATTCATATTGTAATTATTAGATACAGAAAGATAATAACTGGAACACCCAGTAAAAGTCAGACATTCACCACAGGAAGCTACTATAGGAACCTTTAGAGAAACCATCCCTGCATCCTTTTCTAGGACAGGGGGTCCCAATGCATAAAGGTCCCTGAATGTGACTTTTCTTCCCAAAATTAATTGAATCAATATAATTCTACATAGTAATAATAGGTGTTCCAACTGCTACTAGGCAAGATGTAAAGGTCTGTTCTATATAGGTTCCTCCTCAAGGCGTTCCTTGGGTTCAGCCACCCATTCTTCTCCTTTCAGCACCCTCTTCACTCTAGTGTGGTGGACTCAGGGATTTACCCCTGCCAGCTTCAAAGCAGTTGGAGTGGTGATAAGCGCATCTCAGGGTCCTGTTCATGTTGATCTCCTGCTAAGAAGGGACATAGAAAAAAAATCGCTAGAACATGCCCAATTATTAAATATAGTTGTGTTTGATTAAGATGCTGGGTGGAGTTTGTACATGATAACCAAGACTGAGAAAACCTGTTGAGTGATGTGGGAGGTAGATGCTGGTTCTGAGGCAGCCACTGTGTCACTAGTCTGATTCTCTGGGCCTAGAACCAAAATTCAACTGAGGCCTACATGTTATCTTTAGGGAGGAAAAGGCCAGGGGGTTCAAAACTGCCTGACTAGTGATATGAAGAGGAGGATATGTTACCTTGGGGGCCAGGTTCTTGTTTTCATAGTTTTACCCCTTATTAGGCATCTGGAGCTTTCTGCCTTGGTGAGTTTCTATACCTGGCCCATTGTCCTTACTCTTGAAGTCTATAGTCATTGTCCTTATTCTTGAGTCTTACTCTTGAACTCAAGAATTTTTGGCACTGAATTATTTCAGGGAAAAGGGAGTATAGAGTCTTTTCTATAGCTACTTCCTGTTGAAAGGAAGTGACATTTTTCTTCAGAGCCAAATATCCTTACTCTTTGTCAGGGACAATGAGGCCTGGACACAAAGGAGTCTGTGATGGTGGCAATGGGTAGTATTTTCTGAGTACTCGTAACCTGGTGGAGACAAACTATTTTATAAATCTTAGTAGTATTATTGGGACAAAAGCTAAAACAATAAGAATGATGACATCATCTGGTGGAAGAAGGAGACATCAGTTTGGAGGATTATAGCCCAGTATTTAAGATAAATTTAGGATCTAGTTCAAATCATAAGTGAAAAGTAAAGCTTTGAGTATAATATTCACAATTGTGTATTATAGAGTATATGGAGACACAATTTTCCCCCTAAAATCACCTTCATTTTTATTAAAGAGCCAAATTAAAACCAATGTACTTACTGTATTAAGTTTAGTTTCAATTTGGTCTGATTGCTTCCATGAATACATTAAGAATAGCAATTGTCAAATAGGCATTCTTAAAAATTCGCTTTACTGGAGTCTTATGAATGCTTTAATTAGCTCCTCTGAGCAAAGAAGTTGAGCCTCCTAACTGCCATCAATTCCTGTAGACTTGGATGATTCTTCAAGTTCTTGAGGTTCTCAATGATATCTGGGGGTTCTTTCTGCCAGCTGCCAGGAAAGTAATCTTTATTCCTTACATGGAAAGACTGCCATGAACCACGTGAACAAAAAAGATACCAGGCCATTTCTTACAAGTGGCTTTTGATTGGCTTCTATTAGTTTTGAGAATGCTTTCTGGTGATGACCAGATTATGGGCATGTTTCTCTCAGACATGACATGCCAGTCAGTCTTGGTTAATAAAACCATAATTAGAACTTGGTCTTATTGAATTCACACAAAGAAATGTAATATCATGATTTATGCATTAAGAATTGACAAATTCTTCAGGAATAAGGTAAGCAGAAAACATAAAAGCTTCCATGTTGCTTATGAATGTGCTAGAGGCCTGCTGCATGAAATTCATTTAAGAGTAGGCTTTCCTTCCCCTAGCTGCCATTACCAGCTTCCTTCTGGCACCCAGGACCCTGGTTTTCCTTGCAGCCCCAGTTTCATCTGGAAGGTCGGCTGGAAGGATGTTAAGTCTAATTAGTATATTACACTTTTATTATTATAGATAATTTATCAAATTGTTCTAGGGAAATAAAAACAAGTTTTCATAAAGAGATGATCTGCTTAGAAACTTGTAATTTAAAGTAAGTCAGAAGCCTTGTTATGAATCTTTATTTTGTTTTGTTTAAAATATTATATATGTCTTCTTTTCCCCCTATTGAACCCCACCCCAGGTAAATCTTTCCAATATATTTATGAATGCATTAGAGCAAAATAATGACAATCTGTAAATGATATACTTAAATGACATGGTTATAGATTTGACCATAAAACAATTGACAAAGAACCTTGATTTTCTGTAAGATATAACATTTCAAGATGACAATTTCTGGTAAAAAGTAATTATTATAAAATTCCATAAAAGAAAAACATAAAGTTTATATCCTTTGATTAAATGTAGAGTTTTAATATACAGACAGTCATCAGGTTACATCAGACTCAACTAATGTCATTTTGTGGTTATGTCACCATCTCCCATTTACAGTATTTATTAAAAAAAAAAAGTTCCATCATTTAAATGTATGTACACATATGCTTTATGTTTTTTTATTATTTATTTACTACAAGTAAAGGTCAGAAATTATCTTTCTTTAAATTTTTTTTTACTGTTTCACTTCATTACTACTTTGTATATGTTCCATTTGAGTGACATAGGTGCTTATGCAGGAGGGTTCTGACTTACTGTGAAAATTGAGTTACTTTGGGTGGTAGGAATGAATCTCTCGTGTAACCTCAGGACTGCCTGCATATATACAGAAAAAAACAATATGCAAAATTTTAAAATGCTGGACATGACTCATTGGAAGTGTGTATTGAACACTGGAAACAATTCATAAACACCCCAATGTGTGGATTATGAACATCTGAAGTACTACTGTCAGATGCCTTCCATAGGGAATTATAACTATAGACTTGTCACTGACAAGATACCTGTTACTCCTGAGAATTTCCTATTTGAACTCAGCTCTGAATCTTTGCAAGTTTCTTCCAAGAGTAGACTTAAATTTCTAGAATATTCATTTTAATAAAAATATATGTATATTTTTATTTGGCAAAGCTTCCCATGTAATTTTTAAGCATATTAAGCAGGCCTAATTAGTTTAAAAACTTAGGAGAGAGAATTAATCCTTGAGGTATTCCAGCACCTGTGGAATAGCTCAAAGTTATTTCTTTGTTTAAAAAGTATTTAAAAATTTTAAACTTTGGGAAGGTATTCACATATGTATATACTTAACCAAAAGATTATATTATAAATCTTGGTAAAAAAAAAAAAGTATAGCTTTATGGTAATAATTTTAAACTTAAACTGGTTTTAATATTAAATATTAAATATTTTGTCTGAGCATTAGGATTCTACTTAATTTGTGTAAAACAAAAACATTATACCCTAGTGGTGCCATGTGGGAGTAGAAAACACTTCCTATCTAATAAAGAGGGAATATGCAAATTGAGAATCACACCATCACAAGGATGGTGGCTCCCATAGCCACAAGATGGTGCCACCCAGTCCCCTCAGCCCCACTGGAGTCCCCCAGTCCTTTTAGCCCCACCAAGCAGGTGACAGGCAAGCAGTGCAGCCAGACCAGCCCTCAGCCCCCCAGCCGCCCAGGGCAGGCCTGAAGTGCAGGCAAGCATCAGATGTCAGCTGTCCAGCTGCCCAGTGCTGCTAGAGGCTCAGGTAACCAGGGCCAGCTGAGGCTTGTGTTGCTGGCAGTGGCAGTAGAAGCAGATGTTTGATGGGGGCATCACCTTCCCCTGATCACCAGGTTTCCTTCTGCCCCTGAGGGCTCCTGGACTGTGAGAGGGGGCAAGAAGGGCTGAGGGACCCTCCCTCCAGTGCATGAATTTTCATGCACTGGACTTCTAGTTATGTATAAGCATTGTGAGGCTGGAGAAAAGGTGAGGGGGGAAGAGCAGGCCCTTCAGCCTATTCTAAGGACTAGTTTCCAGCTGCTTGGATTTAAAACTGTTACATTTTTCCTTAGTTATAAAATGGTAAGGTTTGGATGATAATGAGTTCTGCTTCTGATAGTATCCAGACTGTTGTTTGCAGTTTTGTAAAGAAAGTTGTTCTTTGGGAAGGAGGGATGGTGGTGAGAAGGCAAAATCACGGGCCTAGAGAAGGAGGCATAAACAATACTGAGGGGATAGAAGAGAGCTAGGTAGTCAGGGACAGGACCACAGGAAAGGAAAGTAGAACCACGAAGTGCAAGAATAAGAGGATTTTGCAAAGATAGACAGAATGCAGCTTGTAGATTATGCCCTGTTCCAAGAGAAACCCCAGAGAGAAACAAAGTAAACTAGGGCAGAACCCAGCTAGGTGAGAGTTGTTAAAGTAACCCAGGTGGGAAGGCAAAAAGCACACATGAGAGACATGAGCTTTAAAATGTATGGATGTTGCTAAGGCAGAATTCTTTAAAATGACTGATCAAGAGCTAGCAAAGCATATATCTACCCCTAGAAAAAGAAGCACACTTTCTTCCATCTCTGGCCCACTGGATTCCTGGCTCTCTTGTGGCACGGGACTTGCTTCCCTCCTCCCACATAGCTTATGGCCATGTGGGACTCCACACATAGAATAATGGACTTTAATTACCTTGGATGCTGAACTATACCTTACTGCAACATGGAACAAAAGCTCTAAACACTAGCCTGATTTTGGCTTTTCTGGAACTCCAGTTGCACCTTTTCCAGGACTTATTTAAGGGGCATAGGACTTTGGAACCTGAGACAAAGAAGCTTCACTGGTTTTGGGCCCTCTTCCTGCTTGCTGTCTGCTGCAGGGAATCCATCTATCTCTCAATAAAATGTGCTTCCACTTACTGTCTTTGTCCGTGAACCCATTCTTTGATTTTTGTGAAACAATGAACTCAGACCTAGTCATAGCACTTTGGTTTCAATACAACAAGAGGGACAGAGTTGAGGGTGGTAGTAGAACTCAAAGAAGGCCTGAAGTAAAGAATCTCAGATCATTTGCCTAGTTTGTGGCAGTCCAAATCTAACTAGAGAATGGTGCTAAAATTAAGGGTGCCATTCTGGGGCCAGATCTCCTGATTGTCTAATTTATATTGTGGCCATGTTGTATTGCAATAAAAAGCAAGGCATTTGTATCTAATTTTATCTTGTAAATCAAAGGTCTTAAGATTCTTTAAAAGGCAGGCCAGAGGTGAGTCCTTGGGAGGAGTTGAAATTGAGCTGTCCAACGCGTTAGCAAAGGGGAGAGTTGCCAATTTACTGAGAGGGAGAAACTGAGGGCCAGAGTTCCATCCTGGTTGCTGTCCCCCTTCAGAGTGCTGAGTCCTATTTTAGAAGATGTTATTTGCTGGAAAGATTCAGTGTAGAGGTCTTGGTCCTTTGGGTGGTTAGGAGCTTCCTCACTACTTATTTTCTAGTATAGACTGGTGGGACCCATCTCTGGGATTTCTTGTGTGCCTTGTACCTAATGAGACACTACCAGACAAGCTATCCCCCCTTGAAAGGGCCAAAATTGGCAATTCTGAGACTCACATGCCAAGATTCATAGTCCCCAAAATAAAATCCTACACAGTGGTTTGTGACAGAGTTTGGGTGAGTGTGTGCTTTTTCATAGGCCTCCATTACTTGAACGTTTGCTTTAATAGGCAGTTTATCCTGTCACAGGAGTCTTCTAGGGGCCGCCACCCTTGTGGTTTTTAAGTGGCTGACCTGTGCCTATAGGCGGTGGCCCAGTGGAGAGCTGAGAGTCTTGCTCCATAGTACCCTCTTCCCAAAAATGAAGTGACTTACCTATTACTAGAAGTCAGAAACTGTAGCTGCTTGGGAGTCCAGAAAATTTGGTCAGTGTTGGAACCCTAGACTAAAAATTTCTAGGGGTTGGGAGTGGGTTGAGGGGAAGGAAAGGAAAGGGGCTTCCCTTCTGGATAGCTCCATATGGATCACCTAAATAAAAGGTGAACATGGTGGATAGTGGTGCATGCAGGTGGGATAAATACTTATTTCAGACAGTGATTAAAGAAAATTGAATTTATTTAGAGAAAGGGAATGGGGGATGGAATATCCAAAGGGAAGATCTGCATAACACCGAGCCAAGGAGACAATGGGTCAATGATGGCAGCTCCCAGGACTTGGAATTTCATTCTTATATGTAGTCACTGTTGGGAAACATCATCAATGGGTTTGTGGGCTAAGCTGGTGGGCTTGGAGTCTGGATGGAGTGCAGTTGTGTGATCAGGTGCTTTCAGGACAATTTCCATTCCTTGCATCCTCTGACTTCTGGTATTCAGCCAATTTTTCCTGGTCTTTTGTTCTCCTGTGGTGGAAAGTTTGCAAATGGCCATTAATGATTATATTGCCCTAACTAACCACCACAAATTCAGCTCATTATTGTGCTAATCTCTGAAAGTTTCTGCTGGGCTCACGGGTGTCTATGCTCCTTTGGTAAGCTAGAAGGAAGCCAGCTGGTCCCAATAGTTTCATTCACATGGTGCTAGTTGGCTGAATATTGACCAGAACAATGGGAGTAGCTGGGCCAAGTGCTTCTCGCCATTCATCAGGCTAGGCTAGGCTTCTAGGTGGCAGAGGCAGGGTTCTAGCAATAGTTAGACTGCAAACTTAATCTGCAAGCACTCTTCAAATGTCTACTGTGTCAGATTTGTGGCAATCTCTTTGGCTCAGGCAAATCACACATTCCAGCCTGACTCATTGTCACAGAAGTCTCCCCAAAGGTGTGAACACTTCCAAATTTCTACTTATTAAACTCAGATAGTGCTCAGAAAGAAGGCAGCGATAGGGAACATTACTGGGAAAATCGAGCCAAGTTACATGTGATATATACCACAGTTAAACAAACAAACATCAAGAATCCTTCCCTCTAAAGATCAGGAATTTTTGGGTTATGTAAACTAATAACATTTAAGGGGAAATGAATTGCTGAGATTTTTATTTTGTTGACTAAGCATATTAAATAAAGAACAGGTAAATACCAGGTACTATAATCATTATTTTGGTAAAAGAAAGGACACTTTAATACCAAAGTAGAAGCAAGATAATTTTAAATATACTAGACCTTTAGCTAGAATAAATTCAATTTTATGAAAAATCATCTCCATTGACTTCATTTTTCTCATTTTACTAAAGATAATTCAATAATTGAATAACAGAAAATTCAATTAGAATGGCCCTGGTCATGTGATTGACACCTAGGAAAGGTTAAAGCAGGGTCTCCTTAGACCTGTGCTGAGAGTATTTGCTAGTACTGTCTTGCATGCTTAAGAAAAGAGTAAGATAGTACTTTTCCTCAAAATGTTGTAGTTCAGCCCAGAATAAAAACTGGTAGTGAACATAAATGGTCAAAAATTTGGAAAACAAAAATTCAAGTGCAGATAAGAATTTCAAAATTAATAAAAATGAGGCTGGCATATGAGAAAAGTATTACTAATTAACTTCACATCTAATTCGTTAATCCAGGTTTAAATGGAAGCTTTCTAAAAGTGCTTTGAAGACTATTTTCTAACATGTCGCCATCTTTTGTCTTGTCAGTTTACATTGCAGTTCTTCTGGGCAGAATGTGTTTGCTTCTAAGCTGTAAACATCAGTAGCCTGAACTGCACTGGTGAATTTGTACTGTGGTCCTCTACACACGTTTCATTTGACATATTTGTATTTGCTGACTGCACTGAAATGAAAAGAAAAAATAGAATTTTCAGGTCTATTGCTTTCAAAAATTTTTGGAATCTCTTTGCAGAAGAGATGCCAGTTGAAATGATGCATACATGTGAGTGATGCCATTCCTCTTTCTGAGACCTTGAAGTATTTTCTACAGGGATATAAAAATGAGGTGAGACCAAAGTGGATCTATGTCTATGTTGGGAAGGTGTTTGTGTTTTGTTTGTTTGTTTGTTTGTTTGTTTGTTTTTAGTTTCTTGCCTGTTTCCTGCTACACAGCACAGCAGATGGGGGTGGCCCTCACTTGAACATCAGCCCACTAGAAGCTGAAAAAAAAAACTACGACCAAATTCTGATCACTAAATTGTTATCCAGTGTCATTTTTACATTCAAATAAGATGTCTTCTGTGGAAAACCACCTTTTTGGAGAAACCTAATTTTAGAATAACTATCATACACAAAGACATTTAACATAGACACAAAACTTTACATTATTTTTTACTTTTTATAAGAATCATTCTCTATCAAGGCTTGTCATTTAGCCAAAAGAATGGCACAGCAGCTAACTTCACTATTATTAAGCAAATAGTTATTTGCTATTCAGAATGCTTTTCATTGCAGCATTGTAAATGTGTGAGTTTAGGAAGATCTAGCAAGTTCTAAAGTGTGACTCATACATCCTAATTACTGATAGGAAAATCAGCCCATTGCAAATATAACAATCTAGCTCAAGTTTGTCAGGTAACTGAAATCGTAATATGTAATGCAAAGTTTATAATCCAGGTCTTTAGAACATCAATGTGTTATTCTTTGAACTCTGCTCCTAATATTAGGTTCTGACTAAGGAAAAATTCCTGGCAGAAATTATTTGATGTACTTCCACTTGTTCTGAAAATCTCAGAAAACATGATCCCAAGACAGAGCCATGACCCTCCCTAAACTACCACTTTTTGTGGACCTCTTATAGACCATTCACACAGAAACAAGTTCTCACAATGGCAGACTGTCAGAATCTGACTCCTAGTAGCTCTATTTTCAATTTGTAAGCTTAGGATTATATTAATAAAAAAGTCAATTTAATGAAAACAATACCTCAGTAATATGAAAACCTAATCAAAAGGATTTCCCTTTCAAAGTACTCTGCTCCAAGTTGCCTGAAACAGCTATCACTACATGAGTGAAGTTGCCCACCTGTCTAGCTCTTTTAAACCATGACCATATATAATTTTCAGATAATCAGAAAATATGTGCTGCTAGAGGCTTGAATTAAACATCAAAAGATCACCTAGTCTCTGTATGTTTTTAGCAGAGATAGAGTAGACACTAACAGATAGTCTTTGTTACTCTTCAGAAGTGAATAACTTTCTGTAGAGGTCACCATAATCAGAAGGTACAAAAACAGTCTCCCTTGCACAGGATTGCTGACCTTCTCCCTTCACTGAGCTCCTATGGTACTCAAATCACACTTGGAATCTACATATAATTGCTTCTGTGCATGAGCATATTTTTATGAGGATATGACATCAACCCAAATTTCTCATACACAATTTTTATAATAGTGACCAAGTAAAAATGTCACTCCCAATTCTGGAATTAGTCATCAGTTTCCTCACATTTGCTATAATTATTACATCAAAATGTGGGTCATGTATAGGTAGGTCAGCAGCACAGTGCATTGAAAGAGAGTAATAATGTGAGTTGTCTTTTTAACAACTGAAGGAAGCATTAGCCACCGTTTCCAGTGAGTCCATTACCACCCTCTATCTTCTGTTTGATTTGGCAATAGTTCCAAGGAACTTCAAGTGTACACTTGTGGAGATTTGCCTATCAATTTAAATCCCAGAATAATCTAAAGACTGTCTTTTAAAAACAAATCTAAGTCACTACATTCTGAGGTAGATCAACTTACATTTAAAAACAAAGCTGCTAATCACATGGTTCACCTACCATGTCTTCACTAGGTCTTTCAGATGATTTCGGAAAAGCAAGGGATGAGAGAAGTTTCTCCTCCATTGTGCCAGGTTGGCAGCAGTCTCCTTTCTTCCTTAGGTCACCACTGTTCCCAAGATTACCTGCAACTGGTAGGTAATATAGGTAACACACACATTTCACCTGATAGTAAAATGTCCTATTGGCCATTGTGAACAGATATCTCAAACTGTAGCAAGTCCAGAAGTCCAGGATGATTTCTTTGCATTTTAAAAGCTCAGCTAGATAATGTGAGTTCAGCCAGAGACAGTGTAGCATGAGGCGAGAATGTAAATTGGATATATGTAATGTGGCATATGCAATGATGAGGAGGAGGGCAGTGACAACACAGAAGTGAGCCTTCTCATAATGAGACAAGAAATGTGTAAGGCACATGCCATATGATAAATGAAGATAAAATGGATATTATGGATCTGAAGAAAAATTTATCAAAGAAAGGAAATACTATTGGATAAAGTAACATGAATAGAAACTGGGCCTTGGAAGAGCTTCAGTATGTGATCCTACATTTCTTTATGTAAAGATAAATAGAAATATTAAATAAGAAAAATTATGCAACCTTATTTTTGTCAGGAAAAAGTCTCAGTCATCAATACATTCAGAGGAAGAAACCATAGAGTTTTGATGTTTTGCAAAGAGGAACTGGAGTGGAGTTTGGTAGGGGATTTGTACAGAGAGCATAAAGTGCAATTATGGGGAGAATGATAAGTGGACAGTGGGGACTTAACTGCATCTACATGTGAGAGTGGCTTGGCCAGTTATTTGCCTAGTGGCCCCTGAAGACACCATAAATAAACCAAATATCTGAAAATACGTATTAACCTGCTGGGCACCTTCAGTATAAAAGAGCAAAGCTCATTTCTAGGAAACTTTCAGAGTTGGCCTGAGTTGCTGAAGAGCCAGAGGAAGCATCCTGCTACCTAGTTCATTGTGCTTCTCCATTTTTCCTTCATGCAGAGGCTTACCTCACACAAGAAGTTCTCAGAACATGGGTTATCTTGGGTTTTTGAACCAAAAGAGATAGCACTATCTCAACATACCTCTCATATCAAATCGAGTAAAGATGTGAAATAAACCCAGCCACACCAAGGAATAAATACCTGTCAAGTAACTTAATTCTCAGATGTATTTCTGATATTATAAGGGTCTCTTAGTACTCTAGTCATATTCTTGGTTAGTGTGGAATATGTGGTTGAGATAATAAACCAGTTGAGCAGCATGTCTTAAGTCACCTGCAATTGCTAAGGCTGGAGGTGAAGAAGATACCTGAGAGATCATGTAACCAAGTATGGCTCTACCATTGTCCTTTATAGTGGTCATACTTTTACTTTTAAAAATCCCTTTCCCCCTTTTCTGCTAGATATGAATCTTCAGGATAGTGAGTTTCTTCCCCCACTTCCTTTGCTCTTAGGACAAATGCTTGCCTTGAGCATGGTGCTCATGGCTGGGGAGCTTTCTAGAGCAAGGAAAACAATCTCCTCTAGGTTCTGCACTGGTGCCTGCCATACCCCCAGCATAGAAACCCACGAGCCAGTTACTTTGCCTTCAGAAGATACTGCCAAGGGGCAAATATATTACTTTGGATTCTGATCCATTCACAGCCATTATATTACTTTGGATTCTGATCCATTCACAGCCATTATCTATCTGTGGTTGGCTGGTTTTTAAATCAATTGGTAAGGTTGGGGAAAATTTTGGATATTTATAATTATTAGTGTTTGGGGGGTATTTCTTAGTTTGCATACATTTCCATAAACACTGTTTTACTGATCTTTACCCAAGAGATAAGTGGATATGATTTCTCCTTGTTAGGATTAGCATCTGGGACTCCTTACTCAATAGTCCCTTCCCACCTATGTTATATATAGCTAATATATAAATGTGGAAGAAAGAGAAGGAGAGAAGGAGGTCTGGGGGAAGGGTGAAAGACCAGATAAGACAACACTGAGGAAGTGGTGGGGTGGGAAGGAGGAATCTGGGATGCTGAATCTGAAGGTAGTTGGAAAATGAGGAGGGAAAAGGAAAGGTAAACCAGGGATGAGGAAAGGAGTAATGGTCAATCTTAGGAATCAAATGACAGCTTACCACAGACTAAAATGTAAGTCACCAGTGGAATGTGGGGAAAACTTTCTGTCCTATTTGTGACTTGAAGAAATGTGGTCTAGGAAAGAAGACTAGGAATAAAAGAACATGTGTTGACCTGGTTCTGCCAGGGACAAGCCTGGGCATGTGACTTAAACTTCCTAGTAAAATAGAGGCCTTGACTTAAATCATCCTAAAGTCCTAAGAGGTCTCAAACAAATATAAACCTGATTCATGTGCATATATAATGCTGAGGAGTCGGAGGTGGGCACTTAGAGTGACAAAGGGTTAACATGAGCCTCGAAAAATCTTTACCAGTTCCCTATTTTATGGTTTGCTCTAAACCAGTCTTGGAAGATGGGGAGACAAGGGGAGGAAGGGGAATTAGACTCTGGCCTGTGAAATTTAGGGATGAGATCTCAGTGACATTATTTGAATGATGCCAGTGATGGGAAGGAACATTTTGACCAAAAGGGATTGAATTTAAACCATTTTCTCAAAGTAAAGTGTCTTTATTGACCTCTTCCAGATATTTCATGGAGCAGTACAAGGATAAAGGGAATTCTGATATCACAAATTAAAAGCAGCCTTGAAGCCTTGGGGAATTTGTTTATATGGGTCTGTGCTGTGGGGCCAAGACACTTCAACATTCATCCAGCCTTCCATCAAGCACCTTTGACCAACACTAAAAGCCTGTTATCAAGAGAAGAATGAAAATAATTTCTCTCCCTTTAGCCCTTTTTCCTTCCCAAATGTGGTATTAGCCATTGGGAGTTGTAATTGCAGACATCACCCATGGACTCTGGATATAAATTTCACAAAGGGCAAGACCTTCCATTATGAGTGGGAAGATGGCTTTAATTTAAAAAATCAATATATTGTTTCCAATCATTAGAATCCCATGTTGGTTACAAAAATCAATTTTCGTCATATAAAAATACTTACATTTACTCTCAGTTATATTACACATGAGTCATTCTGGGAGGCTGAGAAGGGTCTGCCAGAGGCCCAGGATGGGCCCCAGCTCTGGCCATGCTGAGACCAATGGGCTTTTCTGAGGGTCAATTTAAAAACAAAAACAAAAACAAAACAAAACAAAAAAAACTAAGAAATTGCACATCACAGCACACAGGTTTGCAATTCTGTGTAGTGAAAAGGGCAGCTCATCCTGACAGGTTCTCCCTTTATTCTCCCAAATCCTCAAATGAAATAAATAGAACAAGAAAAGCTGGAATCATATTTGAAAGAAGGAAACTGTTTTGTGTTGTAGTGAGTTCTCTCTCTGTCAGGATGGCAAATTGTTACCACAGGGTTTAACCAAGAAGCACCAGGGAATTCTAATGTTTAAAACAAGAAAAAGCTCCATTTTAAGAAAATAATTTATTTATTGGTGCAAGAAAATGCCTTTGATTTTAATCAGAGGCAAGGATTTGAGTCTCTCTTCTCATTTCCTTCAAAGTAGCAACAAATGGATACAGGGCTGATGGTACTGGAGAGCATCATATATTACTGAGATAGACTCTTGACAGTGTTCAGTTCCCACTGGGACTATTCCATTTCCCACACAACATAATAGTAATGATCTTATGGAGAAATTTTGCTTTTATGGAAACTGTTTATTTCTAAGAACATTCTAATGTCAGACTAATTGTAAAGCTTCCTAATAAAGAAATAAAAGAAAACGAGGGTTCTAATTAAAAACATTGTTTAAGGAGACACTTGTGAGATAAAAGAAAATCACACTTCGCATGGAAAACTTAATCATGTATATTGCTAAAAAGCACACAGCAGATTATTCAAGCCAATTTCCCAGACTGCTTCTTGTCATTATCAATATTTTTTAAGTTCAACTCTTCTGGGTCCAGTTTCCCTTAACTCTAGCTGAGTAGTTTCTCTCTTTGAAGTTAGTGTGAACCAGATGCCCAAAGGGAAGCTATATAATCAAAAAATATCTAGCGTTTTTGTTTATTTTTTTCTCATTCCACTGTGTTTGGAGAAGGATGGAACAGTCTTATCGTCTGTCAAACCCTGCCCAGTTCGACTTCTCCTCTGTGTGAACAGAGCAGACATGCCTGGGTGTTGCTTAGGCACTCATCAATAAGGGCAATAAAAATATCTTTATTAGCATTTTAGGAAATTATGAGACTGGTTTCAAAAGCTCATATATTTACCATTTCTTCAGTTTTTTTCCTGCCTAAGGGAACTAGACTCTACCCAAGTTACTCCTTGCTACCCATATCAGCCTAGAGTCAGGCTGGCTGAATTCAAATGTCAGCATTGTCCCATTCTTGGAAAATAATTTTACCTCCCTGTGACTCATTGCTTCTTCTATAATCTGGGGTTGGTTCTAGTATGTATCTAATAAGAGCTTTTTTTAAAAAAAAATAGGTAATCAAATTTATATAAAAAGCCTTTATTGACTAGGTTCTAGTATTATTTCTATGTTACAGAGGAGGAACTTGAGGCTGCGGGAGGCTAGTGAGTTACACAGATCCTATATGAGAGTGTGCATGAATTTGATGGCAAATAGTACAGGGCCACCTACATAGGAAAGGTGCAGTACATATTGGCTATCCTATATAATAAAAGAGTAATATGCAAATTGACTATCACTCCAACACACAAGATGGCTGCCCCATGTGGTCAAAGATGGATGCCTCTATGAGGACACAAGAGGGCCGCCACAAGAATGCAGGCAGAGGAGGGCAGTTGTGGGTGATCAGGACATCAGGGGAGGAAAATTGGGAGGAACCAGGCCAGCAGGGGAGAGCAGTTGGGGGTGACCGAGCCAGCAGGAGAGGGCAGTTAGGGGCAATCAGGCTGGCAAGGGAGGGCAATTAGAGTGATCAGGCTGGCAAAGGAGGATAGTTAGGGGTTATTGGTCCAGCAGGGAGGGCAGTTAGGGGCAATTGGACTGGCAGGGGAGCAGTTAGGCATTGATTAGGCTGACAGGGGAGTGGTTTGGGGGTGATCAGGCTGGAAGTCAGGTTGAGAGCCAGCAGTCTTGGATTGTGAGAGAGATGTCTGATGATCCCACTGATGGGATTGAGCCTAAAGAGGCAGTTGGACATCCTTCAAGGGGTCCCGGATTGGAGAGGGTGCTGGCTGGGCTGAGGGACAGCCTCCACACCCATGCACAAATTGTGTGCACTGGGCCTCTGGTTTGTTATAATAATTTTAGATCATCCCAATGTTATTTCAAAATAGCAAACAGAAAGGTAGCTACAAATGGGGCCCTGGGTAACACCAACAATTATAGGGCAGGTAGAAGAAGAGAGAAGACAATTTCCAGTAATAAGGACACAACAACCAGTAATTATGTGTGTGCATTTTTGTGTGCATCAGGTACTAATCTAAGTGTTCCACCTGTTTTGAGCCATTTCATATTGATAACAACACTCTGAGGCAGGGAAGCACCCACCACTTATAGATGAGAAGACTGAAGTGTAGAGATGTTTGGAAAGTTTCTTGAGGCTACACAGGTAATCTGTGGCATCACCTTACTGACATTCTAGCTTCATTGCCCATTTCCTTAAGCATCACACTCAGCTAATGTCCAAAGGGAACAAATAGGCAGAGCGAGCATGTGAAGGGGAAAATAAGAGACATCTTATAAGACCAAGGAGGACTGGGGTGTTTGGCAGTGTTAAATACCTTATACAGTGCTGTTCCTGGTGGGAAAGACATGACACCCCTGAAAATGGGAAATTAAAAGAGAATTCAGTAAAGGGATTATTTACAAAGTTGTGGGAAGATGTAGGGACCCAAAAGTAATATTATAATATCCAGTGGCAGGTTACAGCAAGAGAGTAGCTACTAGAATTGAGAGAGAGAGAAAAAAAAAAAAGGAAGAGAGAGAGAGAGAGAGAGAGAGAGAGGTATGAAGAAGATCCTTTAAGGTGATCTGTTACTTCTATCAAGGACCAAGGACAGTCCCCTGGAAGACAGCAGTATATATATAATCAGCCCTGACTCTTCACCCTCTCTCATATTGTTTGCTGGGGCTTGTGTATGTTACATGCTGTTGAGTAGCTCCAACTGCTGGGGACCCTATGAATGAGTATTGTCCATGTTTTGTCTTCAGAAGTCCTACTCAGCTCCTATAGATCCATGCCTGTGGCTTCTTTTATGGAGTCAGTCCATCTTATGTCTAGTTTTTCTACTTTCCTGTTGCCTTCTATTTTTCCCGTCTAAAGACAATTTTAGTTTTGTCCTTTGCCTCCAGTGATGTTTCAGGCTTACTTGTTCATTTTTCTAGCAATCTAGGTAACAGTAGAGTTCCATCCAAGACCATATTCCAAATGAATCCATTTTATCCTATTAGCCTTCTTTACTGTCCAACTTTCACAGCAGTACATAGCAATTGGGAATATGAGGATGTGGATGATCTTCGTCTTGGTGTCTAATGCCAGAGGACAAAGAAGGTTATTGAAACAACTGGTATGTTCACCTTCCCAGAGTCTAGAGGCAGATGCATAAACCAGACAGAAGATTTAATGGAGCACACAGAGAATATTCAGCAGAGACTCAGAAAGGTTAAGTAAAGTAAGGACCAAAAATTTACTACTGGATTTAGCAACTCAAATACTTCTGGTGACTTTTTTTAAAACATTTGCCAGTGAAGATATGAAGTTCTAGAGAAGCCTGAGGACCATGAACTGAAGGTATGTGGGAAATGATACAGAGACTGTTTTAAGAACAGCAGCTGTTCAGGAAGGAGAGATAAAGCAAATAAGGGAAATGGAGGGAGAAAGAAGAGAAGTCATTGGAATCCAGACAATAGAGCAAGGTTGTGGGGAAATTGAAGAAGCCGGGATCAGGACATCTCTTCAATGAAGTGGGAAGGAAGAAGGAGGGGGTCCATATGGATGCACATCAACATGTTCTCCTGGGGGACAGGAAGTAGATAACCTAAAATCATTTCAGCTCAATTGAAATTGTTCTTTATAGCAGACCTTTTACAAACAACTCAATAATGTCATCTAACAGATCAAGTTGGTTAGGTGACCTGAGAGAACATTTTGTGGTTAATTTATTTGACCATACCTGCCTAGTGGTGATCAAAATCAGATATCCCAGAGGATGAACTTTCTAGTTCTTCATCAGAAGGCAGAAGATAAGAGACATCTGTCTCAAAACTTTTCAAGCTACAATCATATTTGCTTAGTTTCAGCAACATTTATGGGGTCATTTGTATTAGACTATGTTAGATCTTGTAAAACACACACACACACACACACACACACACACACACACACACACACCTAGGCTCAAACCTAGACAGCCCCAAATAGAATACAGAAGGTGAAGTCCTGTAATCTAGATTTCTGAAAAGTTTTTCAGGAGATTTATTTGCACCTAAAGTTGAATACAACTACTTCATAGCTTCTATAGAATATTGTTCTAGATAGAACCATTTTCTGGCAAAAGTAGCGTCCCTGCCTGCAGAAGCCACTGTTCATTTACCTCACTGAAAATCTAGATGGCCTTACTGTGCTTCTCATGTCACAGATGCATGGACTGGCCAACTACTCTGCTAATCAGTTGTCTTACACCACGTGAGCAATGGTCCTCAGAGAGCCATTCAGTCCTCCCGGAGAGTCACAATTCAATCTTTTACATGACATAGCTGAGTATTTTCACTTCCCTTCCATTTTGAAAATACACCACATAGTTCATTTGTTTCCATAAAAATGATCTTTCCTCAAGTTTCTAATAATTACCAGTTACCAAACTTGATGTTCTAAAATAGAGTGGTAAATATACCAAGGTGACAATATGCTTGTGAGTTTCAACTAACTGATGTTTGGACAATGCCTAGAGAAATGTGTTATATCAGTAC
Organism: Lasiurus cinereus; assembly: GCA_011751065.1. NCBI lineage: Eukaryota > Metazoa > Chordata > Mammalia > Chiroptera > Vespertilionidae > Lasiurus > Lasiurus cinereus. The sequence continues at coordinate 15,729,088 of JAAGEH010000032.1, forward strand.
TTAATATTATTATTCACTTGTAAATCGATTTAAGAATATTTTCCATATTGGGGAAAATTAGAAGCATCCATTTAATTCCTCAAGTTACTCAAGAATTAAAAGCTGGCTACGAGAGAGCAGGGAATCACTGCAATCTTTGCATGTAAATGAAATAATATATTACCTCCAGGTTGGAAGGTTATTTAAGAGTTTAAATAGGTCTGTTGGTGAAATACTCATGGCTGGCACAGCAGAAAACCACTCAAAACCCTCCCCCATTCCCCAGAAGAGGTCAGCACTAAAGCCCAGAAACATCAAGTATGTGAAGATGTCAGAGACAATAAATTCTTTTTTCCAGTTAATGAGCTTCGTGTATACATGGATTTTTTAAGTTAAGGCAATTATCTAATTTTAACTCACCACTTGCTAATTTACTAATTCATTAACTCTAGGAAATGGCCATCCTGCGTGATGCTGGCCTCCTGACAATAGAGCAAATTCTTGGCCAGAATTTTTTTCAACAATACCAAGGATAAAAAGCATGAAATATTTTTGAAGACTAATAAACAATGAATTAAAGGGAGTAGAAGAAATTTATCATGTGCAGATGTGCAGAGAGAAAAGATGTCAGCTTTGTAGCCTGGTTTTATGAAAACAAAATTACAATGAAGGCATCTCGGCCAATCACCAGTTTGTGAACACAGGGACCTAGACATCTGATGAGCTATCAGGTGTACTAGCTTTCATAAAAAATCACATCTTCAAAGGAATAGTCAGTAAATTTCCCGTCTTCTGGCTAACCAACCCCAGATCCTGCAAATTCTTTAAGAAGGGAAAGCAAGAAAAAACTGGCAGGTTCTTTGTTAAAATCCAAAGGCTGTGCACATGTCAGTGCCTCTCTGAGGAGTTTTACCTACCACTGCTCCATGACTTGAAAGTCTTTCACAAGTTTTACTCAGTAAGAAAGGGTGAAAAAGAGGAATCCAAAACATGAATAAAAAACAAATTAAAGTATGACTTGCGTATTCTAGTGTCTTTCAAGGATCAAAGCATCTCTAAAAAAACAATTAGTGATATGTTTATACATTTGAAAAGTAAACGAAGTGTCCAATGAGCCCCACTTTTCCCACTTTTATAGATGGCTAAAATATTTTATTCAGGACATTTAATTTTAAAAACACAAGAAAAAGGGTCATAGTTTTTAGAAAGACTTACAACAAAAATAGTTACAATTCTTTCCCTTATTTTATGAGTTACTTTTCACACTTTAAAGGTGTCCTTTGATGAGTAATGTGTTAATCTTTTTCTGTTCGGTCAGTGCTTTTCCATTTTGTTTAAAAAATAGTTCCGTATTTCAAGGTTATGAAAATATTCTTATACTAGAGGCCTGGTGCATAAAATTAATGCATGGGTGTGTGTATGTGTGTGGGGGGGAGTTCCCTCAGCCCAGCCTGCACCCTCTCCAATCTGGGACCCCCTCAAGGGATATCCAACTGCCTGTTCAAGCCTGTTCCCACCATTGGGCCTAAATGGGCAGTCGGACATCCCTCTCACAACCCAGGACTGCTGGCTCCCAACTGCTCACCTGCCTGCCTGCCTAATTGCCCTTAATCACTTCTTCCTGCCAGCCTGATCACTCCCTGAGAACTCCCCTGCCAGCCTGATTGACACCTAACTGCTCCCCTGCTGACCCTATTGCCCCAACTGCCCTCCTCTGCTGGCCCTGTCACCCCTAACTGCCCTCTTCTACCAGCCCAATTGCCCCTAACTGCTCTCTCCTGCAGGCCTGGTCACCCCCAATTTCCCTTCCCTGCCATCCTGATTGCCCCTAACTCCCCTCCCCTGTAGGCCTGATTTCTCCCAACTTCCCTCCCCTGCTGGTCTGATCACCTACCACTGCCCTGCCCTGCTGTCCTGATAGCCCACAGCTGCCCTCTCCTGCCAACCATCTTGTGGTGGCCATCTTGTGTTCACATGGAGGAGGCCATCTTTGACCACATGGGAGCAGACATCTTGCGTGTTGGAGTGATGGTCATTTTGTATATTACCTCTTTATTATATAGGATTATTTTCTGAATGCTCTACTCTTTTGATTTTGACACTTAGGTCAAGAATCTACTGAGAAGTGATTTTTCCAATATGCACATTCATTTGTCCCAGAGCTTTTTATTGAGAAGACAGTTTTTTTCCATGAACTCTTCAGGGTCACTTTTGCTATCTAGTAAGTTTCTGGCTGTATCTGGATTTTCTATTCTGTGCCATTGATCTATCGGTTTATCCTTGCACCAATAACATACTGTTTCATCTGCTATAGTTCCAGTTAGCCTTGATATCTGGTAGAATAAGTGTGCCTTTCTCCCTCCCTATCCTAACCCTACCCCCTTCTTCTTGTTCTTCTTCTTCAAGAATATCTTGGCTATCTGTTTGTTTTTGCTTTCTTATATAAATTGTATACATTTGCCAAATTTTACAAAAAAATTTAGAAACTATTGATATTTTTACTGGAATTATATGAGGGAGAAAAATTTGGGGGAGATTTTGAACCTTTGCAATATATATTTGCAATATATACTGCAACACCTGAATATTTTTCTATTTATTTAGGCTTTCTTTAATTTTTCTCAATCCTATATTATATTTTTGTGTCTTACATAATTTCTGATATAACTATAAAATAACACATATACACAGCAACATATATGTCATATATTTAGAATATATTAAAAAAACTCAAAATAAAAAGACAAAAATTCTAGTAAAAATAGTTAAGATACTTTAAGAGTATTTCATAAATGAGTATACCCAAATGGTGAAAAAAATCACAGAAGGCACTTTGACCTCACCAGGGAAATGCAAATTAAAATTATAATGATGTAACACCCCTACCCTAAATTGCTATAATTCATAAGATTGAATATAGCAAATGTTGTCAAGAATGTGAAGTAATGGACCTGCTAGTGGGAGTATAAAACTGCTTTGGAAAATAGTGTGTAATTTTCACTAAAGTCAATGATACTTACACCCAATGACCAAGCAATTCTACTCTAAAGAATGGCCTAGAGAAACCAGTGTCTTTGTCCTCCAGACCACACATATAAGAACATTCACAGAATATTATTTTTTTGTTTAATATGTTTTTATTGATTTCAGAAAGGAAGGGAAAGAGAGAGATAAACCATCAACGATGAGAGAGAATCATTGATCAGTTGCTGGTATTTTTCCTAACACACACACACAGAGACACACTGGAGAATAAGCCTGCAACCCCACCCCATACACAGACACACTGGAGATCGAGCCTGGGAGAAAGCATGTGTCCAATTACATTCTATTTTGTGTTTTCAGTTTGGTATGCATCATCACAGAGAATCAAATTGTGATCTCTTGGTTCATAGGTCAATGCTCAACCACTGAGATATGCCAGCTGGACCACAGGAATATATGACTTGCATATTCAACCCAGGGCACAGAAATGAAGAGGGAAGCCTATGCTTGAGGCAGAGACTGATAGTGGAGGTGAGTGAAAGTATAACAACCAAATACTTGGAAAAAGTCGAATGCCTAGAAACAGAAGAATTGACAAGTATATTGTGGCTAATTCTTTCAATGGAATATTGTACCAAAATTAAAATGAACAATGTTTATGAGTACACATAAAAGCCAGAGAATCTCACAAACATTACGTTGGTTGTAAGAGGGAGAAAAAAAGTAATAAATATTATGATTCCATGTATATAAAATTTAAAAACATTCAACGGTAAATAGAAAAGCAAGAAACTAATTACCACAACAATCAGTCCAGAGGCAGGAGAGGTCTGTGTCTGGGAAGGAGAACTAGAGAGCTTCTAGGGTTCTCATATGGGGCTGGAAAATAATATTCTTCCCACCTTTCTAAGTTCTGGCTGCCTAATAATCAAATTAATATGAGACAGAGTAATAGGAGAAAATGACAAAATATATAAGTATATTTGAAGGTCCATGAGAATATTGGACACATTGGACAGTTGAGGTTTACATGCCAATCTGCACTAAAGAAAGGGAAGCACAGCTCTGGGATTTCAAAGGGAATGGAGGAAATTCACATATGGATGAAGAAGAGCAAACATGTAGTAAGCAAATTCTTGCAACAGAAGCAATGGGACCTAACTTTGCTGGATTTCTCCCTACTTATCACACTTAATTTATATGTAATAAGGTGAATATGCTAAAGGTCCCTTCCTTGAAGCAAGATTTTTTATCTGAATTCCTTTAGGCAGGTAAAGAAGGAGGGTCAAATATTCTTTCCTAGTCTTTCATTTCTTAAAAATAACCAGCTTAAAATTAATATCCTAAAAGGCATATATTGGGGTGGGTGCCAAACTCTGTTCCCCTCATTGTCAGTGATCTTCTTTTGAATTGGATAATGATTACAAGCACATTAATCCTGTAATAATTAAGTAAGGTATATATTTACATTTCATGTAATTTTTTGCATGTGCCTTTATTAATATTAATAATGAATACCATTTTAAAATTTAATTTTAAAAATGGAAAATCACACTCATTTACCTTATTTTTTAGTTTGTGGATGAGTCTGTGAGAGTGTAAATGCATGGAGATGTGGATTAATAAAATTTAAAAAAGGTGCACATTCTAACCTAACAAGCTCAGGGAAGGCCTGCATGGCAGTCTTGAAAACTTAAAGTTCTAAAGTAACCACAAAGGATGGTCTGAAATTGAAATTTTTACTAAAAACAGTTACAGTGAGTAGTTCATGTCCTAGGCTGGTATTTTCCCTAACAAGGTCAATTTTCACCTTAACTTGAGAAGGCTAAAAAGGGCTAATTCCAATGTAACCCTGATATTAGGGGATAGTTATCTGAATCCAAGCCAGCAAGCTCAGTGTACACTCCTGATAACCTATAATTAAGTCCTTCTCTGCTTCCCAGATACTGGTCTTGCAGAACATGTTACTGTGAACAGTGCACTGCCCTGGGGGGGCGTTAATGCTGGTGCCAGGCCAGACCATCAGATATGGCCCAGAGATCCCCAACACCTGGGGGCCTTCTTGCAAGGCCTGCAAAAAGACTGGAAGCATAATCCATGTTTGTGAGACAAAGACCATAGGGAGGGAGATATAAAGGAAAGCCCATGCATGTTCCTTCACTGAGTCTGCTGGCATATTAAACAGTGTCCCTCCATTTCTTTGAATGAAACGTCCTTGGTTTTCTTTAGTCTTCTGCTACAAACTGAGCCTATTGTCTTTTTGCATCTAAGATAACATAACTTGTGACTTTCCTCCCCTCACCCCTCCACCTCTGAAGCACAACCAAATTCCCTGGGCACCAGGACAGAGACCCTAAATTTCTTCATTGTTATTGTTATCATGTTAATTATTGACTGTTAACTATTCTGTACTCACCTAAGTAATATGTCACTATTTATCTAATCCCAGAGGTTTCCCCACTCTGCTTTCTCCTTCCTCCCTAATCTATCACAAATGGATTCCATGTAACCCACTTACGTCTCCCGCTTTGATGCAATGCATAAAAAATAAGTGAAAAACCGCCATTCTCTGGAGCATTATCCCAGTCCCTTGATATTTTGCTTTCTGGCAATTGTGGACAGTTTGACTCAAATAAACTCACAAAAAAATTTTTTACAGGTTTGTATGTCTTTATGTTAATAGATTATATGTTGGTACATTATTTCAAATTTACCAATTATATAACTTAATCTTTTGATTATAATGTTTGCCTTAAAAAAATGTCCTCCATTTGACCCAGTGATCCCACTTCTAGGATATATCCCAAGAAACTAGAAATACCAATCAGAAATGATATATGCACCCCTATGTACATAGAAGCACAATTTACAATAGCTAAGATTTGGAATCAGCCTAGGTGCCCAACAGCAGATGAGTGGATTAAAAAACTGTGGTACATCTATACAATGGAATACTACACTGCTTTAAAAAGGAAGGAACCCATACCATTTGCAACAGCATTGATGGACTTGAAGAGCATTATGCTAAGCAAAATAAATCAGTTAGAGAAAGATAAATATCATATGATCTCACTCATTTGTGGAATATAATGAACAACATAAACTGATGGACAAAAACAGTTGCACAGACAGAGAAGCATCATTCAGACTGTCAAACCTCAGAAAGAAGGCAGGGAAGGTTAGGGGTAAGAGGGAGAGATCAAGCAAAGGATTTACTGCATGCATATAAGCATAACCAAAGGACACAGACACTAGGAGGGTGAGGGCATGAGTGGGGGAGAGTGGAAGGGCATTGGGGGGATAAGGACACATATGTAATACCTTAATCAATAAAGAATAAAAAATTATTTTCAGTACCATCTATATTGATAAAAGAGTAATATGTTAATTATGGTGGACATCTTCCTGACAAAGCAATTGTGGCGGGGGCTGAGGCAGAGGTGTTTAGGGGCCATCAGACTGGCAGGGGAGCAGTTAGGGATCATCCAGCCAGCAGGGGAACAGTGAGAGGCAATCAGGCCAGTAGGGTTGCAAGCAGTGAGGGGCGATCAGGCCAGCAGAGGAGCAAGTGGTTAGGGGTGACCAGGCAGCTGGGGAGCAAGTGGTTAGGTGCTATCAGGCTGGCAGGGGTGCAAACTGTGAGGGTCTGACTGCTGGCACCAAATGGGGTCTTGGTCCCTATTTCACTTCCCCCATTACAACTGTCACAGGGGCTGTAAAAGCCCATGAAAACTTCAAAAGCTTGGTCCATATTTTGGAGACAAGAAACTAGGGGGATAAAAGGGAAAACCCTGCTGCATTTGGCGCTCAGATTCGGGAACCAATTCCCCTGAGCCATTCAGCACCTGTGCTCCTGCAATAAAGTGTTTTCTCTGAATCTTCCAAGTGGCTGGCTGTTCTGTCTTCCTGCTGCTGAAATTTTTTCTGTAACATATTAGTTCAGGGACAATGAGACAAGGAAGTTAAATACACCAGTATAGACGTGTGTTGAGGTCATCTCTGCAGGTAATGGGGATGAGGAAAAATCTTTGACAACTCCCCTCCCAAAATTTTTCATCCAAGGGCTGGAAGGCAAGTGCCCACTCCCCTTCATTTGAGGATGGTATCTAGAGGTGGTATCTAGGCTGCACAAGTGCACCAGTCAGAATGACCCCATGCAGGTTTTGGAGGAACCCAGAGGACAGAGTGGTTGAGGGAGAGACTGATAGTGGGAAGTGAGTGAAAGCCCATAGAGAACTGTCTATTCAGAAGCAGTTAAAATCAGAGTTGAGGTTGTGAGGATGTGAGTCATGAAACCAGAAGCACCTAGGATACTAGCACACTGATTTGTTTTAGACAAGTTCTAAAAAGTGTTAGAAAATTATTAGAGAAAGGAAAATGACTAAACAATTATGATTTACTTGTGTGGTTAATTAATACAAATTCAGCCACAAAAATAAAATCAGGTTGAAATTTCTGCTTCCTTCAGGCTTCAGACACTGTCTAATCCTAGATATATCATAATATTAGTAACAAAATATTAGAGTCTGAGAGTTACTTTTATTTTTCTTTCAACTTATAGCAATTATTATATTTGAAAGAAAAAAGTCTTAAGATATAAAACTAAATATCAAAACATTAAGAAAGGGTGTGATCATTTCCCTTGTTGAAAAGCACATTAGCACTAAACAAAAATATGCAAATCTTAGAGGTGTAGGGGAGAACAAAACTTTTCTTCTAGTCTCTTAGATTTAGTAGTTGGCATCTGTGTATTAAACTGACAAAAGACAAATTGACAGGAGAAAAGGCATAAAATATTATTTGATGTTAAGATTTTAATTTTATATACACAGTAATCTTTAAAAAAAAAGAAGTGAGATCCAAAGATAATAAATTTGTAGAAAAATAATAAAAGAAAGGAAAAGCGTTTGGCTTCTTTGTGTAGTAAATTATCTGAAAGTAAATATATAGGAAAATGAACAGAAGATAAGGATTATTTTGGTAGAATTTATTTGTGTAGACCCTTCCCAGTGCTGACTTTATATCTCTAGAGAAAATGATTGTTTTTCTTCCTCCTGGTGTGAGAGAGAGGGAAGACATTCATGAAGAGAAATCTATGTCCTACTTTCAGACAGATGGGGGAGGGTAGAGAGCTCTTTTAGGATTTGCTGCTTCTCAATTGCCTTCAGCTCAAAACAACCCTTACACCAAAGAGGCAGATTTGGTGGTGGCATATTCTTATTCCCCTCATAGGTAAAGCCAAATCTCCATGCATTAGCACACATTAAGGCAATTTTACCAGAGGACACTTCAAACTTTGGTTGAGGACATTTTTTTAATTTCTGTACTGATATTGTTGAATTGAGAACCCTGTCATTTTGCACGTGTCTAGAGTAAAAATTGAATAAAATATCAACTATTTATAGGGTTTTTTCTTTCAAACTCACCCAATCTCTACCTTTTTAGGGTTCCTCGACCATCTCTCCATCATATGCCCTGAACATTCCAATGTGTACCCACCTGCCTTAGCAATAAGAGATAGTACATAATTCTGATTCCCCCTCAGTAAATATTATTTGCCTTCTTTCTATCTCCAAGGGCTCTCTTTGTTAGAGAGCCAAACTAAAAACCTGATTTACCTTGAAGGCTGTGAGCCTAGTCATGGCAAACCACGTCTCCTTCCAAAATAGTATTTATATTTCAACATGCATTTTGGTGTTGTAATTACGAATAATAAATACTACTGATATTGCTGGAACTGTAGCAGGACCAAAGAAGGAGATTCTAGAGGTTATGAGAGGCTTTGATTTGACTGCCCATCCATGTAAAAAGCTTTGCTTAGGCTAATAATTTTACTCCCAAATGCCCTTTCTACTGCAAACTTTATTTTCCCTCCTTTATTCCTTTTCTCAGTAACAAGCATCATCACCAATCCAGCTCTGAATCCAGAAACTTGACAATCATTTCCACTCTTTCCTTTCCCTATTCCTTTCCTATCCAAATTCTATCATTCTCCTGCCTAATCATCCTGCCCTATTGTACATATTTCTTTCAACTACTCCAACTTAGGCTTCTAGAGAGACTTTCAGGTAACATTTGCCTGATCCAAGCACTATCTGCTTATAATCCCTCAATAGTGTCCTATTGCCTTGAAGTCGACATTCTCTTTCACATAACACACCTGCCTGTTATTATGTTCTTATGCCAGGTTCTTCTCACTTGGAGACTATGTGGAAGCAAAGCTGTACTTTCTCTAGAGGCTCTGTGAAAGAACCTGTTTCCTTGTCGCTTTCAGTGTCTAGTGTCAGCAGCATTCCATGGCTTGTGGCTGCATTTTTCTGTACCGTCTGCACATTGCCTTCTCTGTGTGCCTGTCTTCTCCTCTCTTACAAGGATACTTGTGATGGCATTTAGGGCTCACTTATATAACCTACGATTATCTCCTTAACTCAAGATCCTTAGCTGAACTACATTTGCAAAGACTCCCTTTTCTTATTAACACTCACTGGTTCCAGAGATTTGATGTGAATATTCTGGGGGTGGGAATATTTTCAGCATATCACATCAGTACAGCTCTAATGGGCCAGTCATTGCACCTTCTGTTTATTTCTTGTTTAATTATTTGTTGCCTTATCAGACTTGTTAACCTTATTTACCTCTGATACCTAATTGAAAAAAAAAGCAGCTAAATCTCTCCAGAAGTACAAATGCACTAAATTCTTAACTTTAACAGATCCCTAAACTGATTGTCTGCATGGTAAACATTTATACCTACTCTCAAGACAATCCAAGTGTCTGCTTTTCCAACAGATTCTTCCCAGAGGAGAAGCTCAGGAAAATTCTGACCTGCCACATGAACCCTCCTAAATAAGCAGTCAAAGCAAGGAAAGGGCTTGATTCTTAAAGAGCTGAACTTGACCTAGCCCAATTTGATGCTTCTCCCAAAGAACTTCCCACAGAAGCGCACTCTCTCAAAGATCATTATGCAAAACAGCACAGGTATAACAGCACAGGTCACTCAAGGTGCAAAAGCAGTCCCTTTCCTTCTCCAGAGGGGCCAGTGGTCTCTCCTAGTTCTTCCTTGGCTTTGGAAGGAAGGCCCATATAGAATTACTGCTATGTTTGCCATTTCTGGCCTCATTCAAGGCATCTCACACATCTTCTCTCTTTCAAATATTTTCAGGTGCCTCACCTAACCAGCAGACAAAATTCAAACTCTTTCCCTCCTTCTTAAATTTCAGATAGGCCCTGGTTGGACCTAAATTTTTTAAATGCCAACCGTGTTAACTGTTCTCTGTGGGTAAGGGAAACCCAGACCTTCTACACTCAACTAACCTCTTAAGACATAAACACACACAGGAAGAAAACTGGTTGAAAAGTGAGGTACATGGTGACATCACTTCTTCCTAATTTCATCCCTGAGCTCTAATCTTAAAGCAACATTTGACTTTCATTCAAATTAGAATATCTATCTCTGGAGGGCAAGATGACTGGAATGAGGGGCCTGGTAAGGAAATCTGGAAGAGAAAGGCAATGTAAGTCTAGTTTTACCAATGATAAAAATGAGAATGGTCCATGGTAAGGGCAGGCAATGTTGGCCATTGGGATTGCAAACATAGGAACTTTCTCCAAAGCAAACTACTTCACAATCCCTAGTGGGGCTAAGGTCTCCAAAGTTCCATTGGCCTTTTATGAATTGTATTAGTTATATTCTTGAGCCCATGTAAATTGCAAAGTCATTTTTTTCTAATTGAGTTAGTGAAGCAAGTTTAGCACAGGCACATTGTGTTTCAGCAGAAAATTAGCCTGGCGCATTGTTGGTAGAGGATAGAAATTTGATGGATGATTTTCCTGGCTTATGATGGCAATAATTCTGGTCTGCATACTTTGTAATTTTTCTTCTTTGTGAGCATGATCCATTTTCCTCTGACTGAGCTGGATATGCAGGGGACTGTCACACTTTCTGATGGTGTTAGCCATCACTGGGGAGCTGCAAATTCATTCTCCAAGTCTTAATACTGAGAAATGTTATTATCACTTGGAAACTTTCACTGAAAATAAGATGGTCTTTGCAAGTAGTTGGTTACTTCCTCACTGATCTGACCTCCTTTTTCTCATAAACCCCCAGTAGCAAAAGAGAAACTACCTACATCACTTCCCAACTCTCTTCAGAGGAACCCCAGTTTCATAACAACCAGAATTCCTCTGCATTCTCCTTACCTTGCAACCTGGAAAGCCGTGGGCCTGAACTATTCAATAGAGCCTGTCAATTTTACTTCCATGATATTTTAAACCCTAAAATGCCTTTGTAAGGCTTAGCAAAAAATGTCTCCTTCAGGCAGTGCAATTGCAATTGACTGCCCCTCTGAGAAGCTCACCTTTTCTGCACCTCTAGTAAGCAGCAGATATCCACCTACCAATAGTTTGTGTTGGCCACAGCTCACACACCTGTGCCTGGTGTCCTTCTCACAGATAAATGCAAAATGTAAATAGGTCATCAGTGTTTTATAATCTATTCTCTATTTTATTCCTTCAAGGTTAAAGGGGTAAAAAAGGAGATAATTCAATGAAGTAAATTCACTTTAAAGCAAGAATGGCTATTAATGGTCTAATGGACTATCTCCCAGCTGATTGATTGATTGGTTTATTTATTTATTTATTTAGAAACTCTCAAAAATGGTCAAATATTCCTGACCAGAAAACAAAAAAGAATTGAAAATGTTGAAATATTTACACAAGAGTCAGTCAATGAGGGGACTTACACTTTGGGTGAGGGGCTTACTGCTCAGACCTGTCAGACAAGATAACGTCAGCATTTCCAATCAAAGCAGGAATATGCCAGATGCCATCATTCACCTGCTTCCATTCACCGGGAGATGGGATTTCGAATTGGCTTTGCTGGTGACTCACAAATTATAGCTTTTCTCTTTTAGCCCTGTTTTACCATGTTGCTCTGTCCTTCAATTGCCTGAAGTTTGGAGTCTCAGAATTCTTTGCTTCACTTTGGTCTTATATTCAGTCACATCCTCTCTCAGAAGGCATAGATCTTACTTTCCACCTCCTGCTGCCAACTAGTCCCCTCTTATGAGAGGATTCTCATTCCACATCCTGGTACTAATTCAATGGAAAGGGCAGCATTCACTCAGAATGAGATGACTTAGCTGGCTTCCTTATGGACCCAAGCTGTATCTTGGCTAACTCTCAAGTCCCTTGTATTGTCTATCCCAATGTATAGATCCACATAGATCTTTGACTGTCCTGGAATGCCTGGTATCTGGAATCTGCCTAGATTAATAACAAGCCTTCTCAATATGATTCCTCAAATCAAATATGGTTGGTCTGTGACCCAAATACCAGGCTAGTTTTAGTCATTATACTAAAATGTATGATTGCCATCTCTTTTTATTCTCACAAACATTTGAGTGAAATAGATAGGAAAGATATTGCTATTGCAGATGATGAAAAGTTATAGATAAGCAAACAGAAATTCAGAGTGAACAGCCCAGAATCACACAACTAACGAGCAATGGAGCTGTGATGAGGACCTATGTTGCCTGGCTTTGGTCCCAGTGTCTTAACTCTACTACTTATTACAATGCCAGGCTTCTCTCCTCCACTAAAGTGGATTTTAATAAAAACTATTACTATGGGAGCATATAACACACAGAATTGCTTGCTCCACTGGCTAAAAAAATACTTTAAAAGAGTTCTTCCAGTTACTTTTATTTATTTATTTATTTATTTATTTATTTATTTATTTATTTTTCAGGCTGCAAAGTTCTAGCACGTGAGGTGCTATGTTAGAAGATAATGTAGATTTTGGACATAAAAATAAGAATGCTTTCAGCATCATCAAAGAACCCACAGTGCTTGCTCCTTGTTCTTGGTTCCTGGTGAAATGTCTCCTCCACATTGGGGTCCAATGGGCAGTGCACATTCACTGGGCTGCACAACTCTCTCTAATGCATCCTATAGGAAATGAAACAGAGCCCTCAGGACTGGTCTGGGAAGGCACATACTTTAAATCCATGAAGTGTGTGATTATGAGAGGGAGCAGCTGTGTAGCAATAAATGGGTTAAGGTCTAAATGTGTTTTTAACTCCCTTCCATGCCAAGTCTGAAAATGTTATTTATTCACTTCTTTTTGTTGTTAATCTTGACTTCTATTTTACCTAGGGAAGTTTACTTCAGGTGTCAGCAAATGTTTTTTTTTTTTTTAAAGAACCTTTCAGTAAATATTTTAGCCCTTGAAGGTCATATTGTTATGTAAATGAAGGGTAAGACTGTGCTCCAATAAAACTTTATTTACAAAAACAGGTGATATGATTTGGCCTGGGACATAGTTTACCAACTATGCATTTTTAAATTTAAAAGAGTTACAACTTTTATTACCAGCAGGGAATATTCCTATAAACACCTTCCATGTGTCAAGTAAGAAATGGCCAAACCTGTAGAAAATTTTTATGGGTTTATTTGAGCCAAACTGATGATAATTGCTAGAAAGCAAAATCTCAATTTATTGAGAAGATGCTCAGGAGAAGGATAGTTTTGCAGCTTACTTAATACATTAAAATCAAAGAAGGGGAAAAAAAACATAAGGAGGGTTTCGTGAAATCCATTGGTGGTAGATTTAAGGGTTGGAAGAAAGTAAAGCAGAGAAATCTCTGGGGTTAGATAAAAAGCAAAACAGAGAATAGTTAATAGTTCACATTTACAGTACATAGAGATAGTATTTGGGCAATAAGATAACAATTAACAATGAGGGATTCTGAGGTCTTCTGCTGTGGTGCTGGCAGTTGTGTCTGGAAAAAAAGATAATTCTGACATTACAAAGGTATGGCAGATGCACAAACACCAGAGACCATTTCAAAGTTAAAGGTTAAACTTTGTCAAGGAAGCTGTAGGCCTAAGATGTTACTACCCATCATGATCCACTTTTAATTAGGAATTATACATTCAGACCATCCTGTGTGGTTGCTTTGGTCTATAGGTTTGTAAGACTGACCATATCAGCCTTCCCCTGAGTTTGTCAAATTTAGTATGTAGCCCTTTTTTCATTCACACATGCTTACTCAAAATCATTATTCCAAACCCAAAGAAAGGAATTTCTTGACCGAGCAAGAAATTCATACTGACTTCAGATACAAAATCTGTTTACATTCTACTTTCAAAATCAATTTATTGCTTGAGTAGGATGGTGTTTCTCCATTTAATTTCTAATGAATGGAAATAATTCTGAGAAGCCTTATCTTTTATAGAAAAAGTTATATGATTTTCAATCTATGACAAAGGTAGATGCTTCTGTTAATGGCAAATGACACCAGATGTTGGACCTCAGTCCTTGAGTTCAGCTAAGAAAAGAATTTTGAAACAAGGAACTCAAATACAAGTGAAAGTTGAGATTGAAGGACTTGAACAGTTCTTTCATTTCATCCCATGGCTGACAGAAACCTGACTTCCAACCTCTGTTATACTACCTCTCAGATGTGAGAGATGTTTTTTTTTTTTTTTTTTTACAGTTTTTTTTTTATTAATTTTTTATACATATCTTCCCCTTGCCCCCCTCCCTCCCAGGCATACCCCAACCCCCCAGTGTCTATGTTCATTGGTTATGATTATATGCATAGATACAAGTCCTTTGATTGATCTCTTATTTACCTCACCTAACTTTAATCATCCTGCTGTAATTTCACAGTCTGTTTGAAGCTTTACTGTCTCTGTATCTATCCTTTTGTTCATCAGTTTATAATGTTCTTTATTATCCTCCAATGAGTGCGATCATGTGATGCTTCTCCTTCATTGACTGGCTTATTTCACTAAGCATAAGGCTCTCCAGTTCCAACCAGGTTGCTGCAAATGGTAAGAATTCCTTCTTTTTAATGGCAGCATAGAATTCCATTGTGTAGATGTACCACAGTTTTCTGATCCACTCATCTGCTGACGGGCACCTAGGCTGTTTCCAAATTGTGGCTATTGTAAATTGTGCGGCTATGAACATAGGGGTGCATAAATCCTTTCTGATTGGTGTTTGTAATTTCTTAGGATAAATTCCTAAGAGTGGGATTACAGGGTCAAATGGGAGATCCATTTTTAGTTTTTTGAGGAAACTCCATACTGTTCTCCACAGTGGCTGCACCAGTCTGCATTCCCACCAACAGTGCACAAGGGTTCCTTTTTCTCCGCATCCTCGCCAACACTTGTCGTTTGTTGATTTGTTGATGATTGCCATTCTGACAGGTGTAAGATGGTATCGCATTGTCGTTTTGATTTGCATCTCTCGGATGATTAATGACTTTGAACATGTTTTCATGTGTCTCTTGGCTTTCCTTCTGTCGTCTTTTGAAAAGGTTCTATTTAGGTCCATTGCCCATTTTTTTATTGGATCCTTCATCTTCCTTTTATTAAGTTGTATAAGTTGGTTGTAGATTTTGGAGATTAAACCTTTATCAGTGATAGCATTTGCAAATATGTTCTCCCATGCATTGATCTTTCTTGTTGTTTTGTTGATGGTTTCTTTTGCTGTGCAAAAGCTTTTTATTTTGATGTAGTCCCATTTGTTTATTTTTTCTTTAGCTTCCATTGCCTTTGGAGCAGTATCAGTGAAGAAGTTCTTTCGGCATATATCTGAGATTGTGCTGCCTGTGGATTCCTCTAGTATTTTTATGGTTTCCCTTCTAATGTTTAAGTCCTGTATCCATTTTGAGTTTATTTTTGTATTTGGTGTAAGATGGTGGTCCAGTTTCAATTTTTTGCATGTATCTGTCCAATTTTCCCAACACCATTTATTAAAGAGGCTATCTTGGTTCCATTGAATGTTCATGCCTCCTTTGTCAAATATTAATTGAGCATAGTGGTTTGGGTGGATATCTGGGTTCTCTATTCTATTCCATTGATCTATATGTCTGTTCTTGTGCCAGTACCAGGCTGTTTTGAGAACAGTTGCTTTGTAGTATAGCTTGAAGTCTGGTATTGAGATCCCACCTACTTTATTCTTTTTTCTCAAAATTGCTGTAGCTATCCGTGGTCTTTTTTTATTCCAGATGAATCTATGAAGAATTCTTTGTAGGTCTGTGAAATATGTCGTTGGTATTTTAATGGGTAGTGCGTTGAATCTGTAGATTGCTTTGGGTAGTATGGACATTTTAATGATGTTGATTCTCCCAATCCATGAGCATGGTATGCTCTTCCATCTGTTAACATCTTCCTCTATCTCTTTTTTCAGTGTCCTGTAGTTTTCTGCATAAAGGTCTTTTACCTCTTTAGTTAGGTTTATTCCTAGGTATCTTAATTTTTTTGGTGCGATGGTAAATGGGATTTCTTTTTTAGTTTCTCTTTCTATAATTTCATTGTTAGTATATAGAAATGCCACAGACTTCTTAGCATTAATTTTGTATCCTGCTACATTGCCGAATTCATTAATTAAGTCAATTAGTTTTGGAATGGAATCCTTTGGGTTTTTTATGTACAATATCATGTCATCTGCAAATAAGGACAGCTTTACTTCTTCTTTTCCAATTTGGATGCCTTTTATTTCTTCTTGTTGTCTAATTGCAATGGCTAATACTTCCAGTACTATGTCGAACAGGAGAGGTGAGAGTGGGCATCCCTGTCTTGTTCCTGTTCTTAGGGGAAATGGTTTTAGTTTTTGCCCATTGAGTATGATGTTAGCTGTGGGTTTATCATATATGGCTTTTATGATGTTGAGGTATGATCCTTCTATTCCCACTTTGCTGAGAGTTTTTATCAAGAAGGGATGTTGGATTTTGTCAAATGCTTTTTCTGCATCAATTGATATGACTATGTGATTTTTATCTCTCAATTTGTTTATGTGATGTATCACATTTATTGATTTGCGGATATTGAACCATCCCTGCATTCCTGGGATGAATCCTGCTTGGTCATGGTGTATGATCTTTCTGATGTACTGCTGGATCCGGTTTGCTAGAATTTTGTTGAGGATTTTGGCATCTATGTTCATGAGAGATATTGGCCTATAGTTCTCTTTCATTGTGTTGTCTTTATCTGGTTTTGGTATTAGGGTGATGCTGGCTTCATAGAAGGTATTTGGTAGTATTCCTTCTTCTTGAATGTTTTTGAATAGTCTGAGGAGGATAGGTTTTAATTCTTCCTTGAATGTTTGGTAAAACTCTCCTGTGTAGCCATCTGGACCCGGGCTTTTATTTGCTGGAAGCTTTTTGATTACTGCTTCAATTTCTTCCATAGTTATTGGACTATTGAGATGTTTGGCTTCCTCCTCATTGAGTTTTGGGAGGTTATATTTTTCTAGGAAAATGTCCATTTCTTGCAGGTTGTCCAATTTGTTTGAATAGAGTTGTTCATAGTATTTTTTAACAATCCTTTGTATTTCCACAGGGTCTGTTGTTATTTCTCCTCTTTCATTTCTGATTTTGTTTATTTGGGTCTTCTCTCTTTGCTTCTTGGTGAGCCTGGCAAGGGGTCCATCAATCTTGTTTATCCTTTCAAAGAACCAGCTCTTTGTTTTGTTGATCTTTTGAATTGTTTCTTTGGTCTCCAAGTTGTTTATCTCTGATCTGATCTTCACTATTTCCTTCCTTCTGAGTACACTAGGCTTTTCTTGTTGCTCACGTTCTAGCTCTTTGAGTTGTAGGTTTAGGTGATTTATTACCATTATTTCCTGTTTTTTTGCAGTAGGCTTGTAGGGCTATGAACTTCCCTCTCAAGACTGCTTTCACTGTGTCCCATAAATTTTGTATTGTTGTGTTGTCATTGTCATTTGTTGCCATGATGTTTTTTATTTCTTCCTTGATCTCTCTGGCTACCCAGTCGTTGTTTAATAGCATGCTGTTTAGTCTCCATGTGTTTGATTTCTTTCTATTGTTTTTATTATAGTTGATTTCCAGTTTTATGCCACTGTGGTCTGAGAAAATGCTTGATATGATTTCTATCTTCTTGAATTTGAAGAGACTTTTCTTATGACCCAACATATGATCTATCTTTGAAAATGACCCATGTGCACTGGAGAAGAATGTATATTCTGTGGCTTTGGGGTGAAATGTTCTGAAGATGTCAATTAATTCCATCTGGTCTAGTGAGTCATTTAGGATTGATGTTTCTTTGCTAATTTTTTGTTTAGAGGATTTGTGAGAGATGTTTTTAATGGGAATATGTTGCTCAGGTAAATGGTGTCAGGTATGAAAAAAATTTTAGAACCTCCACACCAAAGCAATTAGCTCCTGTGGGTCAGTGCTAATGGGTTGCTTTTATATGTGTTTGAGTTTTATAGTAGAGGCTCAAGCTTGGAGCACAGTCAATTCTAATGGCCTCTCTTTTCACACCATGCATTGCTAGTGGCCATATTGACATGGAATTTTTGGATTGGAATCTGACTCCTTGACTGCCGGAGTCAAAAAACAAATCCATGGACAGAGGATAGTATAGCAAAGTTGGAGATTTATTAAAGAATGAGTACAGACTCCCACGTGGGGAGAGGGAAAGGGTTCCACTGAGTTCATTTTCCCTATGGCTTATAAAGGCTACAGAGCCTGGTGCCTTAATATCTCCTCAGATTGGTCATTATTCCCTTGGACTGGTTACTATAGTAACTACTGGGCTCAAAGGTTGAACCTCACATGTGAGGTTCTCCCCTCTTTCTTCCATATTGTTTTCCTATTCCCTTTGGACTTTTTTCTTCTCCTTCTGAATGAAGGGCTTTCTTCTCTTTATTTTATAAATATAGACCTTTTGCTGTTCCAGCTCCCTCACTCTATGAAAATGTACCTGTTGCAGCTTTTCAGCTCTATTGTATGGAAATATACCTTTTGCTGCTCTGCAGCCCTGTGCTTCTTCCTCCATGGTCCCCTTAATTTCTCAAATTTCCTAAAACCTGTCCTATTTTACCCCTAAAATTCCTGTTTCAGTATCTTAAGGTAGGTTGTAATAAAAGGCACTTTATAACTGCAAAAGCACAATGCTCAACTTCTCAAAACAATTGTCCTTTCATGTGTCAGGCATTAGAAAATATTAAAATAAATAAATAAAGAGGCTTAAAGAGCTGTGACATATAAGGCTTTATTGGGGGCGCCAAATGAACTCCAAACAATGATACATGGCAAAAAAAATGATGTGCCTTCAGTAACTCTCCATCACAAAGGTAACAGAAAGCAGATATTGGGAAGCTGTCCATCCTCCCCTGTGGAAATGCGCCAGCAAAGTGTTCTTATCCCTTACACATTTACTTAATCTATCAATGGGGCCTGAAGTGAAGTTCTTTTCAAGATCAGATTCAATTTAAGCTCTGGTTCTATGCATTTAATTAAGTATCTCCATAGAATTTTAAATACCAAAATGGATTGCATATGCTTGGCATTTCTGTGGGCATATAAATTGCATACTTTAATCAGGGAGGCCTCCCCTTTCCGATTTCATCAATGGTAGTTTAAGCAAGTTCTTCCTGTAAATATCCATCCTGAAGCAGGAGGGAAAAGGCCAGTATCTTCAATTCCTGTACAGGTTTTCAGCAATCTTCATTGAAATAAATGTACTGGAAACAAGAAGTAGAAAGTGACACAAAGGCAATAACATTTGCATAAAGAAGCCATTAGGAAGGTGTGCCAATGGAACAATTGTGTGATGTTGCATAACAAATGCAAACATTCATTTAGTTATTTTAAAGATTCAGTTTATCTAGTGGTTTTTTGCATTTAAAGAGCATGATATTGAATGATTCTCCATTCCTCAGATGCCCACAGTTCTTGAAAAAGCATTCATGGAATGATGAAAAGCATAATAAAAAGGTAAATCTCAATGTAATATTTATCCAGCCTGAATTTTCAATTTAATACATTCAAACTCACACCATCCCCCAATTTGCACAATCATAGCTTAATAAAGGACATATTTTAAATGTAAGCTGTTAGAAAGACAGCGAGAGAAACCAGAAACAGAACCACAAAACTCTCCCAAATGCCTCTGAGACTACATATACTAGAGAGTGGAGAGAACTGTCTAGCTCCTACCTTTGAAGTCCCTCCCAAGGATGGGAGCTGGAAAGTCTCTACCCCACTAATGGCAGAGTTGGTGTTCTCCTGTTAAGAGGACTGAATTCTAGTCCACTACTCACAGAAACTCAACGCAAATGTCCAAGAAGTACTTGAAAATGCAACTTTACAAGTAATCATGAACACAGATTAAAAGGAGAAATATTGTTCAGTCCATCAAATTAACAACAAGTAGATGGCTCCTTAACTGTTTCTGCTTCCACACTTGGTGTCCCATGGTCTCATGTAGATGTGCACAGAAGCTTGAATGATCCTGATTATAACTTAAGGCACAAGGGGATCCTCCCCTCATTAAAGCCTTTGAAGGGCTTGCTTCCCACTCAGAACAACCCTCCATCATGGACTGCCCACTGGCTGCCACTCCACACAAATCCTCCCATCCTCCCCTTCTTCCCTTCACTGCTTTGCTCACACTAGTCTCCTTACCAGCCACTGAAATTATAAGTTAGTGTTAGCTTCAGGGCTCTTGGACCTGCTCTTTTGGTGGTCTGGAATGCTGTTTCCTTGAATCTTCACCAAGTTTCATTTTATTCTGTGTCAGGCTAAAGTGTCATTTCCTATCTAAACTCCATAGCATCAGTCCCTTACCTCTTCATAGGACTTATCACTGCACATTGTGTTTATTTCATTGTTTTTGTCCATCTTCCCTCAGGATCTGAGTGCCTTAAGGACAGGAAATTCTTTTTTGTTGTTGTTTTTGTGGCCATATCTCAAGTTCCCAGAATAGTACTTAGCACACAGTAAACAGGTGCTAAAGGAATGAATTGAAATGGTGTGACCTGAGGCTATTCTACCTGCATTCTCCTTCAAAGACAGTGGGAAGAGACATCCAGACAATTGCAATGGAAAATTATCTTGTTAGGTTAGCAAACATCTCTAAAAAGTTTATATCCTTGGATTCAGCTTACCATTTTCACTTCTTACACTAGAGAAATAATCAGAGATCTGGACAAAGATTTATCTATGATCATATTTATTGAAGTGTATTTGTAACAGGAAATGATTGAAAAAAATAGTAATACTAAAAGCAATATAAAATGGCTACCACTTAGTAAACAGTTGTTAAGTGTTGGGTAGTATGCTAAGATACTTTAAACATTCTGCCCTGGCCAGTGACTCAGTCTACCAAAATGTTACAGGTTTTATTTTGGTCATGGGCATGTACCTGGGCTTCAGGTTCCATCCCTTGCCCCAGTGAGGGAGAATGCAGGAGGCAACCAATCCATTTGCCTCTCTCATATCTTCCCCCTCCCACCTTCTTTCCCTTCGACTCACTCTAAAAATCAATGGAAAAAATATTCTCAGATGAGGATTAACAACTAAAACAAACAAATAAAAACATTCTATGAACTTGTTATTTTCAATTAGCAGAAGAGAACACTGAGGTAACTTGCCCAAGGCATGGCCTGATAGGCTTTGTGAAAAATTGGGAATCCAAATTCTGGCTGCCTGACCTGAGCTAAGAAATAACAAACTGTGACAATATTTTGTCTTACTTGGTGGGAGATTGTCTGGGCAAGGAAGAGGCAAGGAGATTCCTGAGCTGTGGTGATCATAGTGATTCTTTCAGTTCTAAACATCCCAGATCCCCTGGACTGAGATGGAACCTGATCCTTTTGGTCCTCTGAAGTTCTTTTTGCAAACATTTATTACTGACCTTTAATAGATCAACATTTAGAAACAAACTCTTTCCTTTACCCCGCCCTTGCTTCTTCCTATTGTTGCCATGGTTGATGGTTTCCTCTCCAATCACTGAACTATTCTCTGTGGAGTCTCACTCATTTCCTGTCTGGGAAGCCTTGGCATCTGATCTGCAGGCCAGCAGCAGGCCCAGGAGCCAGCAGCCCTAGGATCTGCTTCTCCTCATTGTATTTGGGAGCTGCTCTGCTCCCCTCGCAGCCCTCACCACTATCTTGAGAACACAGGCTGGGGGTTGGAGGCCATTTGGCCCTGCAGCCAGACCTATTGGTGTGTTGGCTCCTAGGCCTTGCTCCTGCCTGCCACCACACCCCTCCATGCCCCTATCCACAGAAGGAAATTCTCAACCCCAGATGCCTGCAGCTTCATTGACTCAATCAGTCCTTAGCTCCAGATGGTGTGGATTCACTTTTCAAAATGGCTCTGCTTCTAATTCCCCATTTATTGTTCATGTGCTTATTTGAAGATTGTGTCCCTTCCATGTTTTCTCCTCATCTATTGGAAATTATTTTAACTTAAAGCTGATGCTGCTAGCTAATTAATCAAACTTCTGCCAGCCACATGCACACATCCACCCTCCATTGCATTTGAGCTCACGTGTGCATCTGTGTGTGTGTGTGTGTGTGTGTGTGTGAGAGAGAGAGAGAGAGAGAGAGAGAGAGAGAGAGAGAGAGAGAGAATTCCTTTCACATGTTCTCTCATCCTCATAAATCTAAAAGTTTATTTGTCTTGGCAGTTGTCCCAGCAATACCATCTCTGTCCTTTCCTTTGGCCTATTCTTAGGGTATTAAAAAATAAAAGCTTACAGGCTCCTACAGTGCTGATTTTCACAACAGCTAAGAAACAGAACCAGCTTGGCCCAATTAGGGAAATCCAAGTTACCCACTGGGAATTCACTGAGAGCTCAGTTGTGAGTGTTTGCCTTAGTGTTCTTCTGATCTCTCTCTTTGCTATTTTTCTGTCACCTTTCCTCTCACTAGTACTCTCTTTAAACAGTAAAGAACTGCAAGTAACAGTAACAAACCATTTCTTCTTCACCATCCCTAGCTGTCAGTTCTTTGGAGTCTTTCTGGAAAAAATAAAGAAATAATATGATTAGCTGATTCAATAAACAATGAGAATTGATGGGCAATAGTAACCCCATTCAACTTTTACTGTGGTATCTACAATATCTTAATCCAAAAAAGTCAATACTACAGAAATTTGAAACCCCATAGTCTCCTCTCTTCTCAATTTGGTTTGTCTTTTTCCCTCTCATATGACTGAGTCTAGACCATTAGGTAATGCTCTCCCATGAAATTGGTCTTACCTAGCTGCACCTGGCAGAGTGTGTCATTGGAATTGAAGCTACAAAGCTATCCAGGGCTGCTCTAATCATCATGGACCTTCTGGTCACACACATGTTCAAATAAACAGTCTGAGAGGTCAAATGAGAAATATGGATTTGCTTTCTAGTAGTGAGAATCAAACATGATTTACCTTCCTATTGTTTGACTTAACTTAAAATTTTCCTTTCCCTTTGTTTTTTTCAAAGTGGGATGAAGCAGCAGCAAAGGTGAGGTAGCTGTTATGAGGCCAGAAGACAAAGCCTCCTTTTTAATATTGTTTTACTGATAAATAGCTATTTACATCCATTTCCAGGCTCTCCTCCTGATTATAGTGCACTCATGTATATTTTCAAGATCATGTGCACAGAGATGATTCTGCCTTCTTCTTTTAGATATTGGTTGGGGTTTCAAACAAAGGGGACTGTGTTTTTAAGGAGGAAGGAAATTAAAGTTAAAATTGCCTTGTCTTTCTGATTGCAGACCAATGACTATTTGGTGAACTGGTGAATTCTGCCTGTCTTGTGTCTTTGTCCTCATTTTCATTTCTTTTCAGTGCTGAAGGGTGCTGTGCCTCTCTGCTAGAACAGGCCCTGCTCTGAGGAACAATGTTCCTGGTCACTGGAAAGACAGAAGGCTGAATATGAACCAGTGTGCAGAAGGGAGACTGGGGGGTGACCTGACCACCATGGTCCTTCTCCACCAAAAAAACCTGTTGACTTAAACGTAAAAACCAGTCAAACTAATCTGCCAGCGCTAATAAGTGAAGCAGTCTAGTGTATTAATATAAACTCAGTGTGAAAGGGTGGGGGGTGCAGGGTCAGTATTCAAGAGATCAAGGTCTAAGTTTTAGCTCTACCACTTACTAATTATAGGTTATGAAATACATCTATAACATTCATCTGTCTTAATTTCCTAGTTAGTGGACTAAGGTTAGGAAAATTCTTATCCATTGGAGCTATCAGGAGGAGTAGGTAAAAGGTTCCTGTGAACAGAAATCTTAATGTAAGTGTTAAATAAATATTTATAACCAGTTGATCTGGGTAATAGAAAGTAGTTTAGTCTGAAGATAATGTCCCCCACATCCAACTCACACAAGGAAGGCACCTTGTTGAACTCCTAAGACTGAAGGGAGGAGAAGATAGCACTCAAATTTGGGTGACTTTGAGAGTTATGTGGCCTTCTCTCAGAAATCACATATTTTCTATATAGTTTTGTAGATGCTCTAGAATCATTGTGGGTCCATCCTGAGTCAGAGATTTGGTCTCAGTATTGACGGCACTTTTTTCAATGATGTACCTTATTTTTATGTATACAGTGGTACCTTGAGATATGAGTTTAATTCCTTCCATAACCTTGAGGCTTGGGAAACTATGAGACGCTCAAGTCACGGTAAACTGGTGGGTCATGTGCAGCCAGCTGATCCACGCGATTACTCATATCTCAACTGTTGCTCATATTTCAAAGCAAAAATCGCTCGCTCGATGGCTCGTATCTCAAAAATCTCATATATTAGGGCACTCATATCTCGAGGTACCATTGTATAAGACTATGTTTTTGTAAAATCGTTAGACTGACAAGTGAGGGGAATCTTATACATGGAAGTCATCTGAGAAAGACCACACAGGTACATATTTGCCCATAGCTTGTCAAACAGTTTTCCTCCAATCACGAGCCTTATTGTTACTGACATCAGCTGACGCCATAATTGGAGATGGAGGTGGAGGTGGAGGTGGAGAGTGTGCCGATGGAACAGGGATAGGAGCATTCTGAGCCCATAAAGATTTCAAAAATTAAAAACATAAATATTGGTAAGTGATTATTTCACTCTGAAAAATTCAAACTGAATGTAATCAGCTATGCAAAAGAGCTTGGAAACAGAGCTGAAGAGAGACAATTTGGATCTCCTCCCACTAAGTGTATGATCAGGCAGTGGAGAAAACAGGAAAAACAACTCCTTAAGAGGCCAAAAAGAAGAAGGCCTTAAGAGGAAAACCCGCAAAATGTTTAAAATATTGATTTCTTAATTTCGGATTGGAAAAGTAGGAGGTGTCTCATACATGGGAAAATATGGTAATACCTCTGGAAAGAATGATCTCTTTTACACAGGAAGCTGCCTGTGGGGCCACAATAGGTTGGGCATCATCCAGCTACTCCTGCACAGGTAGAGAGAAAGGAACACACATAATTTATGGTAATATGGAAGTTGATTCACTGGCTGGTGCATCAACTCCTAGCAAAATAGTATTAGCTCTAATAACTAATAGGTAAGCATTTCTCAACTAAACTTCATAGGACTTTGAACCCACTGCTACCTGAGGAATAGCCCCACTAATAAGGCAGAGTAGTTCCATACTAAATTAGTTCTAAAGATATACCTTGAAGATTCACAATAACATTTTCTAAAATTTTAAAATAAAGCTCTATTTTTCTGTAGTTGAGTTTTGTTTTTTTTTTATATTTCCTTGTTGTTGAATGCTTCTTTGAAACCAAAAGTATTGATATATTTTATCCTGCAGGGAAGTCAGTAAAAGCTTTAATCACAAAATTAAATAAAAACCAAAGCCTCTGACATTACACAGTAACACTCATTGAAGCAACAACTTGACGTTTTATGGCTCTCCTGTGGCTGGACTTATTATTTGCAGAAAAATCAATATCATCTTTAAAGTAATTTGGGATACATCTTGTCATCATAGAAAATAAATTCCTGGTAGACTTTAGTAAAAAGGTAAAAATGAGACATCAAAATGTGATTTCCCACCAGAAAACGATTACTCTTAGATAGCAGGAAAAAAATAAAGTAGGGTGGCTCCAAATGGCACCTCCAATGATGTGTCTCAAAACACATCATCATTCAAGGTTTAGTCCACCTTCTACAAACACACTCTGCAACTGTCACAGGTCACAGGCATTTCCTGCAATGATGAAAAGGTTGGAGTAGAACATCAGTTAAAATATCCCAGATGCAGCACACCTTTCATAGGACTACCAGTAATAGTGCCCATTTGTAATATGACTTCATGATGTTAGATGACAAAAATCCTATTTCTCATTTGGAAAAGAAAAAACATTTTATAAGAGGAGGAGAAAATGGCGGTGGAGTAGATGGATGCCTCTGGGGCTTTGTCACTGGGCAGAGGGAGAGAGAGCGGCTGCGAGTCGCATTGAGAGTGTTTGTTGGCAAGCTAAGAGTCAGTTATCCTCCAGGAGAAGGCGGAGAACTGCTGGAAGGGGCTCTCCCGGCCAGGCAACCCCACTGCCACGGGGTTTTTGTCGGCCAGAGTCACCAGCACGAACTCGGAGCCCGAGCCATCTTGCAGTGGGAGGTGGATGTCTGCTGCGGTCTGAAGCCTTCGGCTGGGGCACCCATCGAGCAACCAGGGACCCGGGGACCCAGAACTCTGCTCTCCAATTGGCGCAGACACACGGCGGAATCAGAGATCCACAGAGCACACGGAAAGGTCAGATTGTGCCTGAATTAAGGGGGAGGTGGATGTCTGCTGAGGCCTGAAAGCTACGGCTGACTGAGGCACCCACAGAGCAGCCAGGACCCAGAGCGCGGCTTCCCAGGCTGCAGGGACGCGCAGGCAGCGGATTCGGAGATCCAAGCTGTGCGCAGAAGGGTCAGATTTCGCCTGGGTCAGGGTGAGGTCTCCTACCCCAGCACAACTAAGACACACACACTGTGGGAGCCGGGCTGCTGGAAAGCTGCTTCTGGAGAGGTGCGCAGAGGTGGTCAGGGCGTGATTCCTGAGTGTGAAGGCAAACCCTCTGAGCTGTTGACAGAGGAGAGCTCTGGAAAACGACTCTTTTTTTTTTTTTTGAGGGGAGAGGGACAGCCTGGGAGTTATTACACTGTCCCAGCTGCAAAACCCCCATAAAGTGGCTTTGAGAACCACAGAGTAGCAGGATCTGAGCAGAGCCTAGAGAGGTCCTGTGCTTTGTCTCAGAGATCAATTCCGAAACACTGCCACCGAGTGGATGACACACAAATTGACTCTCACATAACCACAAAAGAATAAAGAGATTAAAACACCAAGAGGGGAACACAGGGAGCTGCAGTGCCTTCCCTGCTGGGAAACAGGAGTGCCAAGCAGAATAATAGTGGAAGTGAAGGACCATTCTATTTTTCTTCTTTTTTTTATTTTTCCTTTTTTCTTTTTTTTTAATTTTTAATTTTTTATTTTTCATTTTCACATATTTTAATTAAAAGAATATTTTTTTCTTTCTACCTCAATTGATTTTACCTTTATAATTATTACATTTTTGTTTTAAACTAGTATTATTAATTACTACCAGTACTTAACCGTTTTGGAAAAAAAAAAAACAAGTGTCATTTTGTTTTCTCTTTATTTTATTTCGGGATTAGAGTTCTACATTCTATTTTCATCTTTCCTTTAGCATAATTTTACTCCAACTCAACTCTACCTTTATGCCAACACTTTCCTCCTAACTTTCCCCATTTTGTTGTCTTGTTTCTCTATCCTTTTCCAACTTTAGATTCTCCCTATTTTTCTCTTTACCTGGTTAAAATTTCACCCCATTTATATATCTAATTTCAAATCCCCTACTACAAGTCCACACAAACCTCTCTCTTCTTTGTCTTCACTAGCCAAAAAGTTGTTTTTTCTCTATGTCCTTTTGTTGATATTTGCCTGAAAAGTGATTATATCGATTTTTTGAAATTTTTTGTGAGATTGTTTTAGTTTATTCTACTTGTTTTATTTTGCTTTTTGCTTGCTTTGTTTTCTACCTCTCTTTTCCCTCACCTCCCTCGATACCAGTTGCTATTTGCAATTTGCCTTAATCTCTAGGTACTGGTTACTGGAATTTATTGGAATTAGTGACTGTTCTATTGGAGTTGCCTCCTGACATCTATATTTTGTTCCTCTTTTCTCTCTTATACACTTTCCTTTCTCTCTGACTTTTTTCTCTTCCTCTTTCCTACTCCTTCTTCTCCTTTCTATTTTCTTATTTTATTTTATTGTTCATTTATTTATATTTTTTTTCCTCACTCTCCCAATTTGATTTTGGCATTTCTTTTTTTTTTCTTTTTTCCTCATTTTCCTCTTCTTCTTTCTCTATTTACCCCTAATTTGTCCTTCATTGGTGGTCACCTTATTTGTGATTATTAACCTCTTGTATCCATTTTTACTCAGTGCCTTGTGTGCTGTACCTGGTCATGTTGTAGTTTGTGCCTTTCAATCAACATAGGAGAGAGAACTACATAACCAGCCACCTGGAGAAGAAAGACCATGGGCAGGAAAAGAAACAGCCCACATAAGACAGAAAGGCAGGTTTCACCAGAAAAGGAAGTAAACGAAATAGAACCAGAAATAAGCCTACCAGAGAAAGAGTTCAGAGAAATGATCATAATGTGGTTGAAAAGAATGGAAGACAAATTTGACAATATGAGTAAGAGCCAAAAGGAAATGAAGAAGACGCAAGAGGAGATGAAGAAGCAGCAAGAAGAAATGCAGAAGAACCTAGAGGAGGTGCAGAATAAACAAGAAGAAATGAAAAATGACATCACTGCTATAAAGAACTGAATAGAAAGCATCAAAAGTAGACTAGAAGAAGCAGAGGACCGCATCAGTGAGCTAGAAGACACGGTAGGAAAAAATAGCCAAATATAGCAGCTTCTAGAAAAAAAAGTTAAAAAGCAAGAGGAGAGTCTAAGGGAACTTTGGGATAACATGAAACAAAACAACATTTGCATAATT
The DNA here is from genome assembly GCA_011751065.1 of Lasiurus cinereus. NCBI lineage: Eukaryota > Metazoa > Chordata > Mammalia > Chiroptera > Vespertilionidae > Lasiurus > Lasiurus cinereus. Next base: position 15,757,819 of record JAAGEH010000032.1, read on the forward strand.
GGGGTTCCAGAAAGAGTGGAAACTGAACAAGGATTAGAGAACATGTTTCAAGAAATAAGGACAGAAAATTTCCCCAATATAGAAAAGAAAAAACCCACACAAACCCAAGAAGCTCACAGAGTGCCAAGCAAAATGAACCCCAACAAACCGACACCGAGGCACATTATAATTAAATTGGCAAACACCGACGACAAAATAAGGATCTTAAAAGCAGCCAGAGAGAAACAGAAAGTTACCTACAAAGGAATCCCCATAAGACTAGCTACTGACTTCTCAACAGAAACTCGTCAGGCCAGAAGGGAATGGAATGAAATATACAAAGTCATGCAAAGGAAGGGTCTGAATCCAACAATGCTGTACCCTGCAAGACTCTCAATCAAAATTGAAGGTGAAATCAAAAGCTTCACAGACAAAAAAGGACTAAGGGAATATATTACCACCAAACCAGCAATGCAAGAAATGTTAAAAGGTCTGCTGTAATAAAAAGGAAGAGGAAGCAAAGAAGGAACTCAGGGGTAAGGACTAAAAATGGCAACAGATAATTACTTATCAATAATAACTTTAAATGTAAATGGATTAAATGCTCCAATCAAAAGATATAGGGTAACCGAGTGGATAAGAAAACATGATCCATATATCTGCTGTCTGCAAGAAACCCACCTTAGGAAAGGAGATGCACACAGATTGAGGGTGAAGGGATGGAACATGGTATTTCAGGCAAATGGAAATGAAAGAAAAGCTGGGGTTGCAATACTTATATCTGACAAATTAGATCTCAAAGTGAAGGACATAACAAGAGATAAAGAAGGCCACTTCATAATACTAAAGGGAACAATCCAACAAGAAGAAATAACTCTGGTAAACATATATGCACCCAATATAGGGGCACCTAAATACATAAAAAAAACTCTTGGAGGATATTAAGGGAGAGATTGACAGCAATACAGTCATAGTAGGAGACTTTAATACCCCATTGTCACCATTGGACATATCCTCTAAACAAAAAATCAGCAAAGAAACATCAATACTAAATGACTCACTAGACCAGATGGAATTAATTGACATCTTCAGAACATTTCACCCCAAAGCCACAGAATATACATTCTTCCCCAGTGCACATGGGTCATTTTCAACGGTAGGTCATATGTTGGGTCATAGGAAAAGTCTCTTCAAATTCAAGAAGATAGAAATCGTATCAAGCATTTTCTCAGACCACAGTGGCATAAAACTGGAAATCAACTAATAAAAATAGAAAGAAATCAAACACATGGAGACTAAACAGCATACTATTAAACAACGACTGGGTAACCAGAGAGATCAAGGAAGAAATAAAAAACATCATGGCAACAGATGACAATGACAACACAACAATACAAAATTTATGAGACACAGTGAAAGCAGTCTTGAGAGGGAAGTTCATAGCCCTACAAGCCTACTGCAAAAAACAGGAAACAATGGTAATAAATTACTTAAACCTACAACTCAAAGAGCTAGAATGAGAGCAACAAGAAAAGCCCAGTGTACTCAGAAGGAAAGAAATAGTGAAGATCAGGGTGGAGATAAACAACTTGGAGACCAAAGAAACAATTCAAAAGATCAACAAAACCAAGAGCTGGTTCTTTGAAAGGATAAAAAAGATTGATGAACCCCTAGCCAGGCTCACCAAGAAGCAAAGAGAGAAGACCCAAATAAACAAAATCAGAAATGAAAGAGGAGAAATAACAACAGACCCTGTGGAAATACAAAGGATTGTTAAAATATACTATGAACAACTCTAATTCAACAAATTGGACAACCTGTAAGAAATGGACATTTTCCTAGAAAAATATAACCTTCCAAAACTCAATGAGGAGGAAGCCAAACATCTCAATAGTCCAATAACCATGGAAGAAATTGAAGCAGTAATCAAAAAGCTTCCAGCAAATAAAAGCCCAGGTCCAGATAGCTACACAGGAGAGTTTTACCAAACATTCAAGGAAGAATTAAAACCTATCCTCCTCAGACTATCCAAAAACATTCAAGAAGAAGGAACACTTCCAAACACCTTCTATGAAGCCAGCATCACCCTAATACCAAAACCAGATAAAGACAACACAATGAAAGAGAATTATAGGCCAATATCTCTCATGAACATAGATGCCAAAATCCTCAACAAAATTCTAGCAAACTGGATCCAGCAGTACATCAAAAAGATCATACACCATGACCAAGCAGGATTCATCCCAGAAATGCAGGGATGGTACAATATCCGCAAATCAATAAATGTGATACATCACATAAACAAATTGAGAGAGAAAAATCACATAGTCATATCAATTGATGCAGAAAAAGCATTTGACAAAATCCAACACCCTTTCTTGATAAAAACTCTAAGCAAAGTAGGAATAGAAGGATCATACCTCAACATCATAAATGCCATATATGATAAACCCACAGCTAACATCATACTCAATGGGCAAAAAATAAAACCATTTCCCCTAAGAACAGGAACAAGACAGGGATGCCCACTCTCACCTCTCCTGTTTGACATAGTACTGGGAGTATTAGCCATTGCAATTAGACAAGAAGAAGAAATAAAAGGCATCCAAATTGGAAAAGAAGAAGTAAAGTTGTTCTTATTTGCAGATGACATGATATTGTACTTAAAAAACCCAAAGGACTCCATTCCAAAACTAGTTGACTTAATTAATGAATTCGGCAATGTAGCAGGATACAAAATTAATGCTAAGAGTCTGTGGCATTTCTATACACTAATAGTGAAATTATAGAAAGAGAAACTAAAAAAGCAATCCCATTTACCATCGCACCCAAAAAATTAAGATACCTAGGATTAAACCTAACTAAAGAGGTAAAAGACCTTTATGCAGAAAACTACAGGACACTGAAAAAAGAGATAGAGGAATATGTTAACAGATGGAAGAGCATACCATGCTCATGGATTGGGAGAATCAACATCATTAAAATGTCCATACGACCCAAAGCAATCTACAGATTCAATGCACTACCCATTAAAATACCAATGACATATTTCACAGACCTAGAAAGAATTCTTCATAGATTGATCTGGAACAAAAAAGACCACGGATAGCTACAGCAGTTCTGAGAAGAAAGAATAAAGTAGGTGGGATCTCAATACCAGACTTCTAGCTATACTACAAAGCAACTGTTCTCAAAACAGCCTGGTACTGGCACAAGAACAGACATATAGACCAATGGAATAGAATAGAGAACCCAGATATCCACCCAAACCACTATGCTCAACTAATATTTGACAAAGGAGGCATGAACATTCAATGAAGCCAAGATAGCCTCCTCAATAAACGGTGTTGGGAATATTGGACAGATACATGCAAAAAATTGAAACTGAACCACCAACTTACACCAAATACAAAAATAAACTCAAAATGGATACAGGACTTAAACATTAGAAGGAAAACCATAAAAATACTAGAGGAATCCACAAGCAGCACAATCTCAAATATATGCCGAAAGAACTTCTTCACTGATACTGCTCCAAAGGCAATGGAAGCTAAAGAAAAAATAAACAAATGGGACTACATCAAAATAAAAAGCTTTTGTACAGCAAAAGAAACCATCAACAAAACAACAAGAAAGATCACTGTATGGGAGAACATATTTGCAAATGTTATCACTGATAAAAGTTTAATCTCCAAAATCTTCAGCCAAGTTATACAACTTAATAAAAGGCAGATGAAGGATCCAATAAAAAAAATGAGCAACGGATCTAAATAGAACCTTTTCAAAAGATGACAGAATGAAGGCCAAGAGACACATGAAAACATGTTCAAAGTCATTACTCATCCGAGAGATGCAAATCAAAACGACAATGCGATACCATCTTACAACTGTCAGAATGGCAATCATCAACAAATCAACAAACGACAACTGTTGGCGAGGATGCGGAGAAAAAGGAACCCTTGTGCACTGTTGGTGGGAATGCAGACTGGTGGATCCACTGTGGAGAACAGTATGGAGTTTCCTGAAAAAACTAAAAATGGATCTCCCATTTGACCCTGTAATCCCACTCCTAGGAATTTATCCTATGAAATTACAAACACCAATCAGAAAGGGTTTATGCACCCCTATGTTCATAGTAGCACAATTTACAATAGCTACAATTTGGAAACAGCCTAGGTGCCCATCAGCAGATGAGTGGATCAGAAAACTGTGGTACATATACACAATGGAATTCTATGCTGCCATTAAAAAGAAGGAATTCTTACCATTTGCAGCAACCTGGATGGAACTGGAGAGCCTTTTGCTTAGTGAAATAAGCCAGTCAATGAAGGAGAAGCATCACATGATCGCACTCATTGGGGGATAATAAAGAACATTATAAACTAATGAACAAAAGGATGATACAGAGACAGTAAAGCTTCAAACAGACTGTGAAATTACAGCAGGAAGATTAAAGTTAGGTGAGGTAGATAAGAGCTAAATCAAAGGACTTGTCTGCATGCATATAAGCATAACCAATGAACATAGACACTGTGGTATGCCTGGGAGGGAGGGGGGGCAATGGGGAGATATGTATAAAAAATTAATAAAAAAATAAAATTAAAAGAAAAAACAAAGCTTTTACAAGTCCCATAATAATAAAATTAGATGTAAAATTAAGAGATATTAAATCCCACAAGCCTAACCTCTCTCTAATGTGAGGAACCTCCTATAGCAAGCATGTCAAACTTATGGCCCACAGGCCATATGCAGCCACAGTGAATATTTTTGCAGCCTAGCCACTATAATGGTATGTAAGAAACTTTTTAATAAAAATTTTGTAACTTAATTTTTACAATATCCCATTATACATAGTTATTAATAACGAACTACAACGTTCGCTAATGAATCATTATTATAATTGTGTTGCATTCATTTCCTTCCCTTATAAGCTTTACGCGCCTTACGCCCAGGCACACCATTTCTCTCCACTAATACTAGCAGTGAATATTTTAGCGACTGATTGCCACGTCATTAGTCTTGTACTGACTTGTTTATGTGTGCAACAGGAAATATTTCCCTTTCTGAGAACAAGAAGAATATGTTTATTTGCATTATGCTTATTAATTTGTGCAGTTATTTAGTGTCTAATAAGTTAATGTTCAAGAAAAAATACTAACTTTTATTAAAATGTTTTATTATTTTATGTTAACTGTTACTCATTTATTTCAGCTTTTTGTATTCAGCATGTCTTTATCAAAATAAACCTAAGTTTCTATGAAAATTAAAGCTTTTGTTTTGTTTTGAGGCACACATAAACTTAAACCTTGTTTATTTGGCCCATGTTAGCTGTTGAGTTTGACATGCTTATTCTATAGTATGTCAAAGATTGACTTTATCTTAAGTATCATGTTTCCTTTCTCATAATTCAGTGGCAATGAATATGCACAAACATGTGTAGGTATACAACCTTTTATCTTCATGAGCCTCCAATAAATAATTAGGCTGAGAGCTTGTTCTTCTCCCCATAATACTGTCTGTGTAGTAAGTCACAGAGTATTAAGTGAAACCATTGACAATCTTCACCATCAAGGGCTTCCCCCAACAATGATGTGGTAACACACTGTCAGTGAACTTCAGGAGAACCTGAGTTGCTGTAAAGGTTTATTGCTTTAATCCCTCTGCTCTTGAATTACTGTATGTCTTCAAAATGGCTTTTTTTTTTCAGGATTTGAGACTGCTCAATCAAAATAGAAAGCAGAACCAGAGAATGGGGCCCAATTTATACATGGCAGAAGCCAGTTGGATTAGGAGGAAAGATTTTGAAAGTCAGGAAATGAAAACCAAAAAATTTTGCAAGGGTGAGGCCAATAATAAATCCAGCCAAGTCAGTGCTCACAGGCCTGGAGTAATCAAACTTGAATCAACAAAGCAGGTCTTAGATTCCATAATCCAGACACTTGGCATAAGAACCATTTCTTAAAGCAGGAATCAGAATAAACTATGGAATGATACCATCCACAGGAAGCCAGACAATTGTAAATCTAGAGAATGCTCAGGGTTCTTACTTCTTATCATTGAGATTGCTAGTGAGTGGGTAAGCTCCAGGGACCAAGGCGGGTAGTATGCAGATAAAGGCAATGGAAGACCCTGGGCAAGTGAAAACAAAGAAATCAATGAGTAAGTTAGACACTTGAATCTTCTGCATCAGCCCCTAAAACATTAGTACTTTTGTTTCAATGTTCTTCTTTTGAGCAACTTTGCTGATTAAACAGCTAAGGGCCTCTTTAGGATAATTTTCTAAAAGCAATCTATTCCAGAAGGTTCTTGTCACATGCATAGTCCACATCTTCATTTTTTTTTGACAGGGATCCTCCAGCAAGCTTACCCAGCAACCATTTTCCTTAATCTCCAATCGAGACTCTCCAATTTGTGTCATTTTTTTTAATGCTAAACACAAACAACCAACAACAAAAACTATGCAGATTTCTATCACGGAGCTTACTGTATTATAAAGGTTACATCATATGAAATTGCCAATATTGATTACTTTTGACAAAAAATATAAATTTCATATAGTTCAAAATATCTGTTTCTTTTCTGTAGCTTCTGCTAGGCCATGAGTAAGGACTGTGCTTTGTTTTCTGTTTGTGTAGTCAGATTTAAGAAGTGTTGGCACTTCACTGGATCTCAGTCAACGGCTAATGAATGAAGGGGGTGAGAGCAGAGGCTTCAGAGCCTTCAGAATTAAAAGCTGGGCCTGCATAAAGAAGTTATGTGACCTAGAAACAACCTTTCCATCTAATAGAATTACAAATAGTAAACATTTCTTGGGATAATCTATTTCCTCAATAAAAGCATGACCACACTGACAGATAAATATACTGTTTTACATCCCAGCTAAAGGATTTTCTCTCCTTGGAGATTAGCATAGCCTCTAACACTTCACAGGACAGGACTAAGTCTTGGGTCTTGCTCTTTCATATGTTGCTCTGTTGACAACAAAGGCCAAACTTTTGGCCTGGAGACATTGGCTTTAAAAATTACTGCATAGTATCACACAGGTCATATCTGGTTCCTGGTTAGATGCCGACACCATGCAATGTTTATTTTCTTTCCAAAGTGATCCCCATATCCAACCCACAACCATGTATATCTCTTGCAGCACCCACTTTAGTGAGCTATGGCTAATTTTACTTGTGATCAAGTTGCCTTAATCACTAAGTTGCAAAATTTCTGAGGAATCTTGCAGAAATGTTTTTAAGTCAAGATATTTTCTTCATAATTATGCAGAAATTTCCACATTCAGACAAAGACATTCTTCTAACTAAACATAGTTTAATTTCTAGTGCAAAACCTTATCTTAAGGAAAGTGACATAACATAAAAGTTCAGACCATCAATTTCTAGGAAAAAAGATAAAGAAAAGAAATTTGCTAAGAATCATTTTGCCCTAGCTGGTTTGGGTAAGTGGATAGTGCTCCAGCCTGCAGACTGAAAGGTCCTGGGTTCAATTCCAGTCAAGGACACATACCTCAGTTGCAGGCTCAATCCCTGGCCCTGGTCAGGGCAAATGCAGGAGGCGAGCAATTGATGTGTCTCTCTCACAACAATATTTCTCTCTCTAGGTATCTCCCCCTCCATTCCACTCTGTTCTTTTTGATGGATATTGTGGTGGTGGGTTGAAAAATCTGTCAACTTTGGAAAAATAAAGAAAGCTCTCAATCTTAATGTTAAATTTCATTTTTAAAGTCCATGGGACAATTGTTCTAATGACTGGGCATCATCACATCATCAGCAATTGGATCTGCTCAAAGTACAAGAGTCAGGCACTGTCCACAGGGAGAGCCAGGGAAAGGTGGGTGACATTGGCTTTAAAAATTACTTCAGGAGTGTGTGGTTGGTTATTGCTTAAGACCATAATCAGTTCAGATTGTATTTCAGTGTTCTAAGTGCCAAAGAGAAAAATAAATTTAGCAATAAAGTTATATGTGTTCATGTAGACATATTTTATACCAACCAGCTGATTTGTACTTGACATTCCCATCTCCAGCACCTTTCCTTGAGGAAACAATCTGGATTAGCTATTTATTAGTACTGAGAGTTATGAGGGAGTTAGGTAATAAAACATTAAGCCCACTTTGAATTTGCAAGTGACAGTGAAAAGCAGAGTTCTGCTTAGGGACAATAGGTATTTTTTTTCTCCCACCTCACTAGATCTGCCTTATTTAGGGGATCAAGAATAATAAGTGATGAGATCTGCCATAATGTGTAGTTTAATCTAGCTCTGTTATACTTATGTTTGGACTTAGAAATCATACTAATCCTCGTTTCTCAGACTCTTTCAGTCTGAAATTCATTCAGGGCTTGGGGGACAATCACAGTGGTGTGTGGTATTGAAACTCAATCCCATTTTGTTAATAAATTCCAAGTCCCTCTACTGCAAGGACCTGTGGGCCCAGCTACATTGATCTCCCAATAATTGCAGCCAGGTTACTACTCCTCCCAGCAGGTGCTTCAGCCTCTCAGCATTTGTTTTGAGGAAGGAAAGACTGGGGTCCCGCTGACTCACACTCAAAAATCTTCCCTCTAACCACATACCCCTATCCTGCAAAGGGGTGCATGCACTTCAAATCTCTCTACCTAGTGGTATATTCTTGTCTCTCTAGCAACAATATAATCTACTCCCTTTACCCCCATGTAGTTGAACCATGTTGTTTCTTTCTTTGTTCATCTTAAGAATCTTAAGTGAATGTCTTGAGGGCCTCATTAGTAGCCTGAACATATCTTTCACTGTTTCTGGGAGATGGATGTGGAGATAAGGGTTATATGCATAGAAAATCTGTCCAATATGCCAGACTTCTTGAAGACAGGTTGCCTTTCCCAACCCACATAACTAACATGACCTTCAAAAAGACTGCAGATTTCAAGGGGCTGAGTAGAAATCTTCTAGGAATAAAAATCTACAGCTGTTTTTTTGTTTGTTTGTTTGTTTGTTTGTTTGTTTGTTTGTTTTTAAGGAATGGAATGAAAAGCAGTAGTTACACAAATAGTGAACAATTTGTAAAGATTGGTCATAGAAATGGCCCATTAAGAAAAATAGCAAAGTGAATCACCTGTCATTTACCTGACACGCAATGGCTAGTGAGGACAGCGAATCTTCTAAGATTGAACAAAAGCATCTTCAATGGAAGTAAAAGTCTCACTTACCTTCTCTAAGGGAAACCAGAACTTTCTTAAAGATATATTCTAACTTTTTCTTTTAAGTAGAAAAGATGATGGGTCAACAAATAATTATGTTTTAAAACATCTACTTGGATATATTTTCATATGGTTTTCAGGGGATACATTACCCCAGGCAAAAATAAAATTTAAAAGAAAATCCTTAGACAATGTGTAATTTTTCAGTAGGGCATATAAATGCATGGATTTTTTATGTACTTGAATTCTCAGCATGGAAAATGTCACAATTGCTGACAATATTTCAGTGTCCCAGAAATACTTTGCTTGGACTTGAATTTTAACTTTGGAAAATTTTCTTACAGAAGTCATGAGATTTGTGTAGAAGACAGAGCCCTGTTTCATCAGAGTTTATAAAATAGCCCCAAAACAGCATCCACGGAGCTTTAAAGACAACTTCTCAGGATTTTAAAGGGCTTTCCATGAGCTAAAAGAATCCATATCCCTGAAAGAGGAAAGGCTAAGAGGATAGAATTGATTTCCAGAGCCAACTCTCTGGGGATCAAAAAGCTGACCTAGCCTAATAGAACCCACACTGACCTTCAGCTCAATTATGAAGTAGAAAACTTGTACTTACCATCTTCCCTCTCCACCTGAAGCCATTATTCTATGGAGATTTACAACTGTATTTTTCTTAGCACTGGGAAATGAAGGCCCCAAGGTCCAGGCCTTCCTTCCCTCCATAACCATATTCCTTTCCTATCTACCTCTACTCTGAGCTTGCTGCTTTGGGTCAGTGATGCATCTATGCTCATGGACTGCCATCCTCTGAGAAGATAAGTTCATTTAAATGGGATCCCTGGAAAAAGCTATTGGCCTTTGTCCAAATGAGCCCAATTATAAAAATGTTTAATGCTGGAGACACAAGTAGAGGCAAAATGAATTACATCACATAAGAGGCTCTCCTGTCCATGTACAAGTGTCTCCTTCATTTCTAAATCTCCAAGACCTCCGATGACAATGTCAGTGTTCTCACTAAGAGCTACTTTTGCTCCAAGAGTAAGCAGAAACCGTTCTCACTCCAATCATTAAAAGGATAATCTGCATTAGGGAAGGGTGAATAGTGGAATGTGTTTCTACTTTCAAATGTATACGATTTATAGATCTAGATTTTAAGAAGTCTAATAGAGGTCCTGGGGAGCTTATTTTAATGAACAGATGAGAATGATTTGTAATGCTGGAATTAATTGCTTATATTTAAATAGTTGCTTCTGAAATGCTTAAGAATCTGTTTGAAACCAGTTTGTTCTTTTTAAACCTTCTCCTGCAATTTAATTTGCATTTGCAATTTGCTCCCAAACCTTTTATTTTGTAGATAAATTAAAAGTAAATTTAGCTAATTAATCTATACATGAGGTCCAGATTTCTGTGATTTTTACCTGAGTTGCTAGTTTTGAATCCTGAGTTATCTGTTGTTTTCCTATTACTAATGTTGGTTTCTTATGACTAAAGTTTAGTTTTAAGGCATATTTAAAATATACAATTTTTCTGTCCTTGCTTCATGATATTAATTTAGCCAAGGCTGTAGTGATAAAAATCTACATAAATAATTACATAAATTAAAAAATCTACAGGCTTCCTGGAACTACCACTTTTCTGAAACAATAGTTTCCAGAAATGATTATAATCAGTGAGTGTTCCATTGACTCCAATGGACAGTTTTGTAGATGGTTTCCATTTGCAGTGACTTGCTTACAATATGCATCCACTTTCATAAACACACATACACATGTGTGCATTGTTATTTGTTGGCTTCAGTATATGCCATCTGCAGTTCAAATTAGGCTGAAGCTAAATATCGAATATGAATTCAGTAAGATCCTGCTGACATATCATGGTGGAAATCATACAGACATCTTTTTAAAAGATCTAGTTGCAGATAAATATGTAATCCTTTTTATAACATTTCTGTACATTGAAAAATAGGGATCCAAGACCCTAGAAATACACAAAATGTAAATCTGAATGGCAATGAAGTAGATATTTTGCAAGATGTTTCCCTGTAATCTTGGGAAATGGTGGACTTCCCATGTAACTATTTTAAACAACTGAGGAAACCCAGTGCCAATATCAATCAGATTCCAGTGAATGGAGGTCAGCACTAACATCTGGCTAACCTGTTTTACTGCAACATATCCTTACACTCTTCTCTTTCCTACACAAGCTCACTCTTTGAGAAATATTTTATTTATTTCACCATGCAGAACAATATGGACTCTGGAACACAGATGAGAGTTAGACCTCTTCGAATTTGTCTTAGGTCTCAGTAAACTGTGAAGCAGAAAGTATTCTTTCTGCATTGACAGGGTGATTAACTATGCTCACCTCTCTTTTTCTGGAGTTACAGATTTTATTACATCCCCTATGAACAAAGATTAAGCCATGAGTTTGTAGTAATTTTATTTTACTAAGTGAGAGAATGACAGTATCATATCAATTGGCATATTACCCAACACAAGAACAATGAAATTCACTCATTTTCAATGTTAAAGCCTTTGGAAAGAGTTTACAATCAGTCAACCATGAGGCTCATGATAAACTGCAGCTTCACAAAAGGTCCACACAACTCTGCCTTCCCATAACGGGTCCTCTTCTAACGCTGAGGGCCAGGGGGCCAGGGGAACTTGGACAGTGGATGGGCTCCAGACATGGGTGACTCTTTAAAGATGTAAATTTTTATTTATTTATTTATTTATTTATTTATTTATTTATTTATTTATTT